>CP131460.1:8815000-9415000 GCA_030664755.1 Microcos paniculata | reverse complement strand
TCGACCGGAGTCAACTCGGATTTTGGTTGACTTCGGCGCCGGACAGGCACGGGTCCGGCGCCGGACAGGCACGGGTCCGGCGACGGACCCGTCATTTTCTATAAGGGTCTCGGTTGGCCGAGACCCTCATTTGCTCTTCACCTCTTCTTCTTCATTTCTCTCCGAGATTTCTTCCAATTCTCTCTGAATTAATCTTGTAATCCCTCTCCAAACACTTCATCAATCATCAATATCAACTTATTTTGCCTCCTTGAAGATCAAAACACCAAGATTTCCAAGAAAATCGTCAAATTTTGAAATCTGGAAATTTGGCGACAGATTGTTCATCAGCTTATATCTTTTGATTCAACCATACATTTTGGCTGGGAATTTGGTATGTTGTTCTAGACTCATCAAGCTTTTATTTGATAGTTTACACGCTTGATTTCATGGTCTGTGCTAAGAGAATTTGATGATTGAAGTTGAGATTTCTGTTTTGCCAAAAATAAGTCAACCCATAGTGTTTTAATCCAAAATTCGAGCATGATTTATTGTTTGATTCCGTTCTTGAAGCTGTGAATTCATAGATCATGTGTTTAACTTGCTGTGTTTCAATTTTGGGGCGGATTGGTTGTGAATCGAACTCAAACGGAGCTCGATTTGGTGCATGGCCGAACTCGGCCATGTTCTGGAATCAGGTCCGGCGCCGGACCTGGTGTGTCCCGCGCCGGAGCTGATGAAAATTGGGAGTTTCTCCCATTTTGGCTCACTCCCGCCCGGGAGTGAGCAATCAGCCAACTTGGGCACTATAGCATTAGGGGTATATTGGTAATTTTACAGCCCTAGACCCCATTTGACCCCATTTGACTCAAATTAGCTTCAATTGACTTCCAGACTTGCCAATTTTATTCCGAGACCTTTGATGGAATTTGTTTTATGATTTAATTGTTGGTTGAATGCCTTTTTTAATCAAATTAGATTTTAATTTGATTATTTAGATACGTGATCATACGAGTTTTGGACCGGTAGCACTTTGAGCTAAGGCATTCGTGGGTAATCGGGGAGTATACAACTCTCCTCACTAGTGAGTGGCTTGGATTATATTGGTTGACCATTGAGGGTTAACCGTTTTCAAATATATTTATAAATGCTTTAATAAATTGTTTATATATGTTTTGGTGTATGAATTGTCCACCCTCACACACTGAGTTTACAAATGATTTGAAGGGTGGGAATTTCAATAAATCTTATATATATTGGTATTATCATTATTGATTATTGATTTGGGGAATGATACCCCTGAGATATGTGATATTGAGCGGGAATCCTCGGGGCTCCGATTTGTGGAAGCGTGGACCGAGTTTGAGAGCATGCGTGATTTCTCAGCCATGGACCGCCTATCGAGGGACACGGTGAGACGGGCCTGTTTGCGAGAGGCACGTAGGGAAACTCGCCAGGACTCCAGAGTGCTGTGTTCCACCACAGCAAGGCAAACGTCAAGGGAATGGGCCAGAGAGTAAAATTAAAAATGTTTTAAAAGTATAAAGTAACCCTTGACGGTCCAGTGGATACCCAGTGCACGGGTATACCTTATTAGGACGATTTCAGATGCCAGCCCATTTGGATATATTGTTATTGATTTGATATTTGATTTGGTTTGAGATTTCATATATTTCAGTAAATGGTTTATTAAATTAATATTTGGATTATTTCATATCCCTAGCCTGAGGTGATCGGTCTTTATAACCGAGTCTCTCACTGGGTACAAGTTTATGTACTCACCCCATTCACTTTTGTTCTCAGATCATCAGACTTTGGACGGCGGACGTCCTAGTGGCCAGTGATCCCAGTTCGACTCTGTGGACACTATATTGTAGGTGCCACCTCTTTTGTTTTGTGTATCTTGGCTCGGAATATTATTACATCTTACATATATATTTGTGTATTTATAAATAATACTTTCCGCTGCATGGAGAACTGTAAGATGTGTGACTTTATTTTTAAATACTTTTGAACTATATTATCTATGATAATTTTGTATGTTTTCATATATTGCTCGAATATCCTTTATTTTTAAGCCTTGTGCCATCTTGGTTGCCCGCCTGATGAGGCACGCATCTCGAGGTGGTACGGCGGTTGTCGCGTGGCCGAGCCTGCGGGTCGGGGCGTGACATTTTAGGTTCAAGAGTCGGTTACACTCGGGGAAGGATTAGCACCCCCCAAGACGCCCGTAAATCGGTACCACAAAAGTCTTAAAATATTTTACTTGGAAAATGATAATAAAATGTTTTAAAATCATTTGAAGAAAAATATAATTTTAAATGTCAGAATAAATATTCCTTTTAATGTAGGATAAACATCCCATTAGAAAAGTTAATTTCAAAATTTAAAGATCTAATGTCAGAATGAATATTCCTTTTAATGTGAAAATCCATAGCCCAATTTTGAATTTGAAGAAATTTCCTATTTAGAATGGAGATTCAATTTCTAAATAGGAATAAATATTCTTCTAAAATCAAAGTTAAATTTAAAAATAAGGATAAATATCCTTTTATGAAAAACAAAGATTTAATTTTAATTTTAGAAAGTCTCAATTATGAGAATATTAATTGAAATCTTCTAGAAAACATTTTTGCAAAAAAAAAAAAGTTGGGATAAACATCCTCAAATCATGTTTTGAAATTTACATTAAGAGACTTTAATTATGATTACTTAAATTAAAATCTCTTAGAAAGACTTAATTTTAAAACAATGTCGGAATAAATATTCCTTTTAATTTGTTGAAGGGAATAATTTGACAAAAATTTAGTTTAGTAGGAAAACCTTAGTAAATTAATAAATTAAGACCTTTAAAAAAAAACAAAACCCCTTCTTTTTTTTAAAAAAAATGAATGTCTTTTTTATCGAATAAAGCTAAATTTGAAAAAGAATTTTAAAGATTTAAAGAATAAACATTCTTTTTATTGAAGCTAAAAATACCTTTTAATAAAAATGAAGTTTACTTGAAAGGTCTTAATTAATTAAACATATTAAAATCCTCCCAAAAAGGTATTTTTGGAAAAAAACAAAAGAAAAGGAAAAAGAAAATAAATAATCCCTTCCATTGAAAAAGAATAAATAAAAATAAGAAAAGAAATTTTGAAAGTGGTTTTTTAACAAAATTTGGATTAATTTGAGAGACCCTAACTATAATTGGATAATTAAGATCTCTCAAAAAGACTTCTAAAACATGTTTTGAAATTAATGTCGAAATGAACATTCCTTTTAATTTAATTGGGCCTCTTAAACAAGAGATTTTCTTAAAATAAACTGAAAATAAAATATAAAAGTAAAAAAAGGGAAAATAAAATAAATAAAAATAAAAGATTTTGGAATTTACATTCCTTTTTGTAAAAAGATTTTCTTTGTGGGGTTTATTTGCAAATTTTAAGAAATTAAAGAAATCATAAACATGATATTAGTATGCCTTTTATGAAAAACCAATGAAAAATATATTTTTAATTTCGAAGGGATGAAAAATTTCCCCGGGCCTGATCAGACTCCCGATTAGACACCGTAAAAACTTCCCATCGGGGAAAACTTTCAGAAACCTCGGACTCCCGAAGCACCCTCCGGCTACCCCATGCATATGAATTTTGAAAATCAATGTTCTAAACTAAATCATGCATAAATGGAACAAGGAAACATGTGTTAGTACATATATGCCCAAATAATTACATAACATATAAGCAAGCTTAATTTAAACAAATACACATATATAAGGTCAAAGATGTAATTTTATACAAAATTTAATTCATAATTAAATAAACATATATGCAGGGGTAAAAGAGTAATTTTTCATACAACACTCAACTTTTAATTAACCAAACATACATACAAGGGCAAAACAGTAATTTAATGCAAGATTCAATTTCTAATTAAGCTAAAGTTCATGCAAGGGCAAAAGAGTAATTTTACATGCAAGATTGAACTTTTAATTAATCAAACATACATACAAGGGCAAAAGGATAATTTTACAAATAAGATTAAATTTTAATCAAGCAAATAAGGATTTAAGGACAAAAAGGTAATTTAACAAGGTCATATTAAACTAAATAGACATTTACAAATATAAAAATATAATTTTTATAACCAAGATTTATTCTTTTTATTTAAATAAAAAAAAATAAAATAAAAAATAAACTCAAAGATTTAATTTTTATTCACCAAGGTTTTATTTTTAATTAAACAAAAATATTTACAAATTTAAAAATACAATCTTTATAGCTTAAACTAAAATTTTAACCAAACAAACAAATTTACAAAATTAAAAGTATAATCTTTATGGCCAAGATTAGGTTTTTAAGCAAACAAGAATGTAAATAAACTCTAAAATGTAATCTCTTAAATTGGGATTAAAACATTTAATTAAACAAGCCTATGGAACATACAAAGTAAACTACAAAAATAATAAAGCTAGAAACTTTTTGTATAATCACATAAATAATTAAAAAAAAAGACATATTAACAAAAATAAAATAAAATAAATAAACAAAAAGGCATCATCTTGGATATTCTTAAAGCATACTTTAAACTAACCAAATTTGTAGATGATAAATATCAACAAGAAGATTAAAGTTAACATTTTTATATATAAAATTAACATAACAAAGCAAGAATATTACATTTAAAGTAAAAATGAAGGATCTTTATATATAAAAATAAGAACTTTACCTAAAAAGAATGAAGTTTTACACCAAAACTAAAAAAAAAAAAATGGCTTTGTGGAGAAGAGAATGGCTAAAAGTTGATGAACAATAAGCCTTTTTCTCTATTTTCTCTAGCCAATCCGTTTAAAATAAATGAAGAAGAGAAGAAAAGCTTTTTCTTTTCCTTCTCTAACTCACTTTCTCTCTTATTTCCTCTCTCTGTTTTTCTTTTCTGTTTTCAAAAAAATGCTGAAGCTCCTTGTTTTGCCTGCTGCCGAGAGGCTTTTATGCCCTCCTTTTCTCCTCTTGATCCAAGGGTTCCCCTTCATCTAAGCCTTCCCATCTGATGGCTGATAATTGTTTGTCCTGTGCTCCCTATTTTGCCCCTTCCATTTCTGCTCTTATTGGCTGCTTATATGATGACTCCAATTTTTTTGTCCACGTAGGGGCATCCAGCTAGGGAGGGTAGCTAGCTGAGAGAGCCGCGCTGGCATGTCTTCACGTGAGGGATTTGGAGCGGGGAAATAATTGCGGGGAGAGAGAAAGTGCTTTTGTATCTTGCTTTTGTTGGTAAAGGAGGATGGAGTGACTTTGGTATTGGGTTGGATGGTGATAACAATGATGACGATGAATGATGATAGTGATGATGATAAGAATATGGCCTTTGGTGTTTATATTATATATATATATATATTATAAATATATATATAAATACACGTATATATAAGTATATATACACATATAAATATATATACATATATATAAATATACATGTATAAATATACATATACATATACATATACAAATATATATATATTTGCATGATAACCGAGTTGACTCGGTTGGCTTATCGACTTGCTTGGCTTTGCTTGGGAATTGATTCAACTCGGCTTTGACCTCTCGGTTTCAGGTTCAAAATTACTTGCAAAGTAACGAGATAAAATTAAAATTAGATAAAGTAAAATAAGGTAATAGGAATAAACAAAAATAAACTAAACTTAAAAAGAAGAAATAAAATTTGAAAATGATTAATTAATTAATTGACCAATTAACTAATTAATCAGTTAATTAATTAATTAAAATTTAAAAATAAGTGTCTACAGTTGCCCCTCTTTGATTATTTCTTGATGATCTAGAAGTGTAAAATTTGAAAATGATTAATTAATTAATTGACCAATTAACTAATTAATCAATTAATTAATTAATTAAAATTTAAAAATAAGTGTCTACAGTTGCCCCTCTTTGATTATTTCTTGATGATCTAGAAGTGTAAGCTTTTAGATAATTAGAAAATAAGCAAAGATGTTGACACTCTTTACTCAAATGTGTACTAAACAGTACTGGGGTTTTGAAAAAGATCATTCTTAATAGAACTGATTTCAAAATCAAGGAAATTGTCCTAAACGTAACTAATTTTAAGAAAACTATCGAAAACAATAATGATTTTTCCTTAAATAGAATTTTAAGAATACCAATTTAAATAGAAATGACTTTAAAGGGGATTGTTCGAAACGGAAACAATTTTAAGAAGACCATTCTAAATAGAAATTATTTTAAACTTTTGAGGAAATTGTTCTAAACAGAAACAATGTTGAGAAAATCATTCTAAACAGAAATGATTTTGAATCTAAAGAAATTATCCTAAACAGAAGTGATTTTAAATCTGAAGAAATTGTGCTAATTTTGCGAAAACCATTCTAAACAGAGGTGATTTTAAATTTGGACAAATTGTGCTAATTTTGCGAAAACCATTCTAAACAGAAGTGATTTTAAATTTGGTAAAATTGTGCTAATTTTGAGAAAACCATTCTAAACAGTAATGATTTTAAATTTGAAGATATTGTGTTGATTTTGAGAAAATCACACTAAAAAGAAGTGATTTTAAATCTGAAGAAATTGTGCTGATTTTAAGAAAATCACTCTAAACAGAAGATATTTTAGAAAATCACCTTAAACAAAATGATTTTTTTAGATTTTGAAGAAATTGCTCTAAACAGAAACAATTTTAGAAAATCATCTTAAACAAAATGATTTTAAATGATGAAGAAATTGTTCTAAATAGAAGCAATTTTAGAAAATCATCTTAAACAAAATGATTTTAAATTTTGAAGAAATTGTTCTAAACAGAAACAATTTTAGAAAATCACCTTAAACAAAATGATTTTTTAGATTTTGAAGAAATTGCTCTAAACAGAAACAATTTTAGAAAACCATCTTAAACAAAATGATTTTAAATTTTGAAGAAATTGTTCTAAACAGAAACAATTTTAGAAAACCATCTTAAACAAAATGATTTTTTAAATTTTGAAGATGATTTTTTAGATTTTGAAGAAATTGCTCTAAACAGAAACAATTTTAGAAAATCATCTTAAACAAAATGATTTTAAATTTTGAAGAAATTGTTCTAAACAAAAACAATTTTAGAAAACCATCTTAAACAAAATGATTTTTTAGATTTTGAAGAAATTGCTCTAAACAGAAACAATTTTAGAAAATCATCTTAAACAAAATGATTTTAAATTTTGAAGAAATTGTTCTAAACAGAAACAATTTTAGAAAATCATCTTAAACAAAATGATTTTTTAGATTTTGAAGAAATTGTAGAAATAATTCATGCTAGACTGAACTGAATCACGGATAATTACCTTAAGCAATGAAAGACCTTAAAGGAGTTTTGGAGAGTTACCTGAGGAACTTCTTGTACAAGACTAACCTCACAATCTTGAACTGGGTTCAACCTGTAATCTTAGAACCATGATGCATAATGGATGTTCATGAAGAATGATGCTAGAATGATACATTTTGCATGCTCATGCTTAAATGATGATGTTTTGTTACTTTGCCTCAAAGGTTTCAAGATAGTCTTCTGTTTTGGCCCAACTTATACTCTTTGAGCTCGAAATTGGAGAACATCCTCTCATCACACCTTTTCTGGCATCAACATGCCCCAGACCCTCTCTTCAAATCACTCTTGCTTGAATATCCCAGTTTAAGATGATTTTTGTTCATGTGTCATCACATTTCTCGCATCAACCATAAGCTATTGAACTCATTTTAATCCTACATTTCTTTCCCTTTTTTGTGTTGAAAGTGACATCCAATGTCATGACATTTACTTACCTGTTTGCTTATCCCTCCATGACAAAGAAAAATTATGCCATTTATATTTAAAGGAAACACATGAATCTTTTAAAAGAAAGTGTGCAAGACATATCTATATATAACAGATAAACTTATAACAAGTTCATAGAGTCTATAACAAATGAGTTTGTAGCAAAATGAAGAAGAAAGGCACATGACCTCAAAGCAATGAATGCATAAGTAACAAAAACTGGTCATCTCGCACCCCGCCTTTGATTGACTCATCATTGCTAGAGTGACGTTTGACAATGTTTGATGATTTCTGATTACCCCGATCCCCAAAATCAAACAAGACCTCTTGTACAAGTTAGGTGCCTTTTTTGTTGTGCTTTCTCAACCTTTCTAAACCGCCTTTTCAGGTTTTCAGCTTAGGAACCATCCTAATTGGATCTGAACCGCCTTTTCGGGTTTTCGCCTCAGATCCCTCATTTTCTTCTCTTTTTCGGACTCAAGCCGCCTTTTTAGGTTTTCAACTTGAGACGTTCTTTTCATTTTTTCATTTTTTTCATTTTTTCATTTTCTTCATTTTTTATTTGTCATTTTTTGGTCATTTTTTCATCTTTTTTTTAATTCTTCAGGTGTAGTACTTCTTCACAGCATCAGCATTGATTGGATGTGGCAATTCATCCCCATCCATTTCTTGCAAGATTAAGGCACCTTCCGAGACTGCTTTCTTCACCACATAAGGACCATCCCAATTTGGAGTCCACTTTCCTCGGGGATCATGTTGAGCAGGTAGAATTTTTTTAAGCACCAATTCACCTCCTGCAAACTTGCACAGACGTACCTTCTTATCATATGCACGCATCATTCTTTTTTGATACAATTGACCATGGCAAAGTGCTTTGAGCCACTTTTCTTCAATTAAATTCAGTTGGTCAAATCTTTCATGCATCCAATCCGACTCTTCGAGCTTCAACTCTCTGTATATTCTCAAAGATGGGATTTCTACCTCAACTGGTACCACAGCTTCCATTCCATAGACAAGAGAATATGGAGTTGCACCAGTCGATGTTCTTACAGTTGTGCGATAAGTATGTAAAGCAAAAGGAAGTTTCTCATGCCAATCTTTGTAAGTAACTGTCATTTCTGGACAATCTTCTTAATGTTTTTGTTTGCTGCTTCGACCGTTCCATTCATCTTTGGCCGATATGGGGTTGAATTATTGTGCTTGATCCTGAATTGAGAGCACACTGTATCGATCATCTTGTTGTTCAAATTCTTAGCATTGTCAGTGATGATTCTTTCTAGTAGCCCATATCGACAAATGATCTCCTTCTTCACGAACTTGGTGACCACTGACTGTGTTACATTGGGATATGAAGCAACTTCAACCCATTTGGTGAAGTAATCGATGGCTACTAAGATGAACCGATGCCCATTAGAAGCCTTCGGTGAGATTGCCCCGATTACATCTATGCCCCACATTGAGAAAGGCCAAGGGGAAGAGATGACATGCAATGGATTAGGAGGTATATGAACCTGATCAGCATAAATCTGACATTTATGGCATTTTCTGGCGTGATTAATACAATCGGTCTCCATAGTCAACCAATAATATCCCAACCTCATAATCTGTTTAGCCATTCTATGTCCACTGGAATGAGTTCCACAGATTCCGCCATGAACTTCTTCTAGAATCTTCTTTGCTTCCTTTGACTCTACACATCTCAACATTACTTGATCCCTACTTCTCTTGTAAAGGACTTTACCATCTAAGAAGAAGTTTGCCGACATTTTTCGGATAATTTTCTTGTCATTCTCAACAGCACGATCTGGATACTTTTGAAATCTGAGGTATTGGGCAATGTCATAGAACGAAGGTTTGCCATCATCCTACTCTTCAACACTCATGCAATGTGCAGGATGAGTCTTCATGTCCAACTTGATTGCTTCGATTTCAGCTCCTTTATCGACTTTGAACATCGAGGCTAAAGTTGCCAATGCATCGGCCAACTGATTGTCTTCTCTAGGGAGATGATGAAAGCTGATTTCTTCAAATTGCTCCGTCAACTCCATGATGTACTTATGATAACGGACCAACTTTGAGTCTCGTGTTTCCCATTAACCTCTCAGCTGATATATCACCAAAGCAGAATCGCCATACACTTCCAAAGCCTCGATCTTTCTCTCCATTGCCATCTAGATCCCTAGAATGCAAGCTTCATATTCTGCCATATTGTTTGTGCAGTCGAAGTCAAGTCTTGCTGTTGCATGGTATTGATCACCGTTTGGGGATATTAGGACAGCTCCTACTCCATGCCCCAGTGCATTTGATGCCCCATCAAAATATATTCTCCATTTCCCTCCTTGCTCTAGTTCAGTATTGAATATCGATATCAAATCCTCATCAGGAAACTCAAACTTCATGGGTTCATAGTCATCAACTGTTCTGTCAGCTAGAAATTCAGCAATGGCACTCCCTTTGATAGCTTTCTGGGAGACATAAACCATATCATATTCTGACAGTAGTATTTGCCATTGAGCCAATCGTCTTGACAATGAAGGTTTCTCAAAGAGGAATCTGATCGGATCTAGCCTTGCTATTAACCATGTGGTATTATACAGCATATACTGTCTTAATCTCTGAGCCGCCCATGCCAATGCACAACACATCTTTTCTATCTGAGAATACTTGGCCTCATACTCTGTGAACTTCTTGCTGACATAGTAGATTGCTTGTTCTTTCTTGCCAGTTTCATCATGTTGCCCAAAAACCCAGCCCATGGAGTGTTCCAACACTGCCAGGTACAAGATTAGAGGTCGATCAGGCATAGGAGGTACTAGCACTGGTGGGCTCGACAAATACTCCTTGACCTTATCAAAGGCTTTTTGACAATCTTGATTCCATTCTCCCGTATTGTTTTTCTTCAAAAGCTTGAAAATCGGGTCACATTTTGCAGTCAACTGGGAAATGAAGCAGGAAATATAGTTTACTCCCCCAAAGAAACCTCTTACTTCCTTTTGGGTTCTTGGAGGTGGCAAATCCTGAATGGCTTTGATTTTATCTGGGTCCACCTCGATGCTCCTTTGACTAACAATAAAGCCCAATAGCTTCCCTGAAGTAACGCCGAAAGTACATTTGGCCGGATTCAACCTCAAACGATACTTGTGCAGCCTCTCAAACAACTTCCTCAGACTAGTCATATGCTCTTCTGGATTCCTATCTTTGGCAATCATATCATCCACATACACCTCGATCTCTTTATGCATCATATCATGAAAAAGGGTCACCATAGCTCTCTGATAAGTTGGCCCGGCATTCTTGAGACCAAAGGACATCACGTTGTATTGGAACGTGCCCCACATGGTGGTGAAAGCAGTCTTCTCCTTATCTTCTAAAGCCATTTTAATCTGGTTGTACCCCGAAATACCATCCATGAAAGAAAATGTTGCATGTTTAGCTGTGTTGTCGACTAAAGTGTCAATATTGGGCAGTGGGAAATTGTCTTTCGGAGTGGCTTTGTTGACATCTCTGTAATCCGCACACATTCGAACTTTGCCATCTTTCTTCGGGATTGGTACTACATTTGCGACCCACTCAGGATAAGTAGCTACTTCCAAAAATCCTGCGACCAGTTGCTTCTTCACTTCTTCTTTGATCTTTAATAACATGGCATGCCTCATTCTCCTCAACTTTTGCTGTACTGGCTTGAATCCGGGCTTGATTGGCATTCTATGCACCACAATCTCAGTATCCATACCTGGCATATCCTGGTAGGACCAAGCAAAGACATCAGCATATTCCTTGAGTAATGCCATTAGTTCCTCTTTTTGTTTGGGTGTTAGGGAAGTGCCAATTTTAACTTCTCTCTTTTCCTCATCATCACTCAAATTGATCAATTCAGTGGCCTCTTTGTGGGGCAAGATCTGTTTGTCTTCCTTTTCAATCAGTCTCATAAGATCAGGGGGAAGAGAGCAATAATCATCATCTTCGTCGTCGAGGTCATCGGCATTAACGAAATGATCAAAGACGGGCTCAAAAAGACCATCTTTGTTGTCTTTACATTCATCGTTTGAAGTCCTGGGGTCAAAAAACAATAAAGGGTTATATATATATATATATGCATTTGATCCATGAATAAAAGGAGAAATGAATAACAAGGATAAACATATAGAGGAAAACACAATGGTATAATTATGGTATGAAATATATATACACGGTGTAGAGTTTAAATAGTGTGAATATCAATATCATGGATGATGGAGCAAACATGAAAATAAAACCCATAACATATGAAAGTCAACTGTCCACACTCTTGGGTAGAAGTGTAGGATAAAATGAGTTCTCAAAGCTTAATTAATTACATGTTCAGATCTGACAAGTTCATCGGCATCTCGAAATACTCCCAATTATTCAAATCAGTCCTCGGTGCCAATCGTTGAACCAATGTTCCACTACTTGATTCCCCGTGCTCTAACATGCTGATAGACAATCCCTTTAATAACTGTTCAAGCTCAACAATTGATCTTTTTGGATTCATCGTTCCAGCAAAAACAAAACTATCTTTCAACGGTGGAATCTTCAGTTTCTTGGGCTCAAGTTCCTTTCCTCTCAATGCAGCCACACGCTTGCACTTCTTCTCTTCCCTTGCTTCGAACTTCTCTCTCCAAGAAGGCTTATATCCAAGTCCAAAAGTGGGTTCCGCCTTTGGTAAAACAATAGGCTCACGGATTCCTTGGCCATACTTTCCGAGTCATTCTCCGGCCCGACACTCTTCCGACAGTCATGTTGACTTGCATATTCAAGCAGCCAGAGAAATGTGGACTAGGTACCTCTCATCCTTCTCTTACCCATGTTACCTCGGCCACCTCAAATGACCTGAAAGATTAATCCACCGCCTCCTCCGTAGCTTCAATGTAAGGAGTGTTTGGAGGTTGCATTACCATGATATCCTCTTCTCCGAATACAGAAACTATCTTGTTTTCAACTCGAAACTTGATTTTCTGATGAAGGGAAGAAGGAACAGCACCGGCTGTATGGATCCAAGGGTGACCTAGGAAATAGCTATAGGTTGGCGAAATATCCATAATCTGGAAAAGGATTTCAAATTCAACCGGCCCCACAATTATTGGAATAGTCATTTCCCCAACAACTTCTCTCCGCGTGCCATCAAATGCTCTAACCACTAACTGACTGGCTTTCATTAAAGATTGGTCTATAGGCAATTTCATTAGTGTATGAAGTGGCATCACATTCAAAGCAGATCCATTGTCAATCAATACTTTGGAGATCATATGATCCTTGCACCGAATAGTGATGTGCAGTGCCTTGTAATTGCCTCTTCCTCTGGAAGGGATCTCTTCATCAGTGAAATAGATGTAATTAGTCACTATGACACCTCCGACAATATGTTCCAAATTGGCCACGGTGATGTTTTTGGACACATAAGATTGGTGCAGGATTCGGAGGAGAGCATTACGATGTGCCTCGGAGTTCAAAAGCAGAGCTAGGAGAGAAATCTTAGCTGGCAACTGATTCAGTTGTTCTATGACACTGTACTCACTTTGTTTGATGAATTTCAAGAATTCACGAGCACCATTTTCATCCACCGTCTTGGTTATTTCTTTTTCAATTTCTTTCTTCGGCCTTCCAACAGATGGTGTAACAACTTCATCATTTTTCTCCATGCCCTTCTCTTTCTCTTTGTGTAAAGTGGCAGTTGGATTTTGGGCATAGCATCTCCCACTCCTAGTCATGCCTCATACTCCAGAAATATTCACTGATTCAGATTCCTGGACATTGACATTCATCTGTTGCACTGAGCTCTCGTACCTCCAAGGTACTTCCTTATCACTCCGATAGGGGAATGGTATTGGCACATTCAAATTTAGGCTTGGTTTCAGTACGAGGATATTCAATGTCGGCTTAGGGCCCATAGGAAGTGACAAGCTTCGCTTTGGTGAGGTTACGGGAAAGGCGAGGCTGGGCTTTTGAAGCACAGATAGTTTCAAACTTGGTTTATAATGGGAAGAATCTTCGTTTCTAGTATTCACCATACAGATGTCGGTACCTTCATTTTTCTCCACATAAAACTCAATCAGTTCGGCATCCATCATAGCTTGCAATTTTCCTCAGAAATCAATGCAACACTGGATCTCATGACCTTCACACTTCAAAGGAGTAATCATTTGGGCCTTTAGCAAAGCATGATATACGACCTTCATTGGTGTGACAATCTCTTCAACCTTTCTCTTGACATGAACTGCCCCATCATCAATCATATTCACAGTGTTTCCACCATGATTTGGGAGAGGATTTGTGCCCACACTTGGTAGTGTATCGAAAGTCAGACGACCTTCATTGATTATACCTTATACCACTTCCTTCAACCGAATACAATTCTCAATACTATGCCCCTTAGTCCCCGAGTGATAGGCACATGTGGCGTTTTCATCAAACCACCTCGGATATGGAGGCTGTAAAGGGGTTGAGTATTGGATTAGTTCAATCATTTTGTTGTTCAAGAGTTTGGCATAAAGTTCGGTGTAGGTCATGGGAATAGGGGTGAATTGTTTCCTTTCTCTTGGTGGTTTTGGGTTCCAATTTTGAGTGTTTGGTATGGGGGCAGTATAACTGGTATTGGATACCAAATATTGGTAAGTGTTTTGGGGTTGAGCATAGTTGGGAGGAGGATGTTGGTAGGTGTTTTGAGGTGGTGTGTAGTTGGTGGGACGGTATTGGGGTTGATATTGGGATTGGTATGGTTGGTATTGTGGTTGGTATGGTCGATATTAGGATTGGTTTGGTCGGTATTGGTGTTGGGGGTATTGTTGGTATCCTCCATATCTGGCGGTGTTTACTTCGCCTTCTTTCTTCTTGGGATTTTTCTTAGCCACACCAGACTCCCCTCCTTCCAATTTGCCAGTTTTGAGTGCATTCTCCACTATCTCTCCAACCAAAACCATATCGGTAAAGCTTTTAGTAGCACCGGCAAGCATGTGGCTGTAGTATGGAGCTTTCAAGGTATTAACAAACAACCTTGTGGTTTCTTTCTCGGTCAAGGGGGCTGAATCTGAGCTACTATATCTCTCCATCTCTGAGCATATTCAGTGAAAGACTCAGAAGACTTCTTTTCCATATTTTGCAAAGTCAGTCTATCTGGCACCAAATCAGTCATGTGCTTATATTGACCAATGAAAGCCCGGGCTAGATCATTCCAAGAGTGAATGCCCCGCCTATCTAACTTGTTGTACCACCGTGTTGCTGACCCAGTAAGACTGTCTTGGAAACAGTGGATTAGCAGCTTATCATCTCTGGAGTATGCGGCCATCTTCCGGCAATACATAGTAATGTGGTCTTTAGGGCATGTGGTCCCCTTGTACTTCTCGAATTCAGGCACTTTGAATTTTGGTGGGATCACCAATCCATCCACCAAGCTCAATTCATAGGCATCAGTAATGCCATAAGCATGAGTGCCCTCCATGGCCTTGAGCCGCTCCTCTATCTGGCTCAATACCCTTTGGCTTTCGGCCCCACCGATCTCCCTCTTAAATTGTTCATCAGGCACAAACATGGGATTGTTTGGGGTGTGTCCAAGGGTAGGAGGTGGCGTAGTGTAGGTGGAAGGGGGAATTGGTTGAGTTGTTGGGATTCCTCCGCTTGTGGTAAACATTGATGGTGTAAAAGGGTGCACACCGGGTGGAGGTGGTGGGAAGGTGAATGTGTTTGTGGTTGGTTGAGGAATTTGTGTTTGATTTTCTTGTAAAGGTATGTTGAGGGTAAGAGGCGAGAGAGAGGCATTCGTGGGCTGAGCTGTGGGGAGTCCGTGTGGGAGTGTACTCTGAGAAGATTGCCCATTAGAATTGTTGCCTGAATTTGCCAAGTTTTGCTATCTCATACTGGCCACCATTTCTGCCATCTGATCCAATCTTTTCTGTAGATCCTCATTTATCTTCCTTAGCTGTTCAATCTCGGCAGCTTGCTCTTACATGACGATTCTGGATTATAGTCTAGTGTTATATCTGTGCGTTGGAGGTGCTATCTTGAAACCTCTATTTAACCATAAGGACGAATCAGATTCCCTTACCATGAATATGAATGAAATGTATGTATGAATATGCTTGAATGATTATGTAATGTGGAAACCCATCCATAACAAGATTACTATAAAGATAATTAGCATTACGAAAATAAGAAAGTGAGTTTAACAACCCATAATAGAGTACCACTCGAATCAAAACATAAGATGATAATATTTTACAAACAAAAGGAATCTCTCAAAAAACAACAAATCTATCACTATGCTTGTCTTCTGAACTGCTCTAATTGTGCCCTCATTTTAGCATTTTGGTTTTCAGAAATAGTCAATCTGTTGGCAGTATCGTGAACTTGTTGCTCTAACTTATTATTTTTTCGCACTAACCACCCTATTATGCGTTTCTGCTCCATCAATTCTCTTTTCAATTCAATCTTTGCTTTTTCCACTTCGCTCTTCTCCTCCTGAACTCTAAAGCATTGTTTTTGGGCAATTCTCCAGCTTTGGGCATGTTCTTGATTGAAGATTTCGGTCTTTGCTGCCAACCGGCTCATTTCCATGGCCTCTTCTCTCCATTCTTTCACCTCCCCTTTCAGCTTGACATTGTTGGCACTCTCTCTTACCTAGTCTTGAACCCATCCTTGCATCTCTATCTGGCTATTTCCAAGCTGGTCTTGTAGTTTCCGATTCTGTATCTCCAACTGCTGACATTTCTGGGTCAATTCAACTAGCTGAGCCCCTTTTCTGAACCTCTGATTCTCAATTTCCAGCCTTTCTAATTTGTCTTCTGGTGCCTCAACCAAAGGGTAATTAGGATCCAGAATTTGTGGAACTGAAATTTGTTTTGCCCGTTTACTATGCCACACAACGTATTCAGGAATTGCATTGTCAGTATGATTGCCACGATCCATCTTTTGCGCTTCTTTGTACAAGTTTGCCTAAAATTTGGCCTCATCAAATCCCTTTTCGGTGTCATGCTGGAAGTCTAACAAATTGAGCCCAAAAGTGAGAGGGATAGACTGTTCTGACCCATATTGCCGTCTTACTAGCAATGGGGAGTAATTGATGGTTCCCCAAACGCCTACAAGAGGGATCCATGGTATGCTTGCATCCAAATAAGGAGTATCTTTTGTCATTGTCCACATTGCTCTCCATGTGATGTCTTGGTTCTTCAAATTCGTGAACCACTCGACCCATTCTACCACTGTTCTTGATTGGGATGGCCAAGGATGTGCATTATAAATGGTTATCGTCTCCTCACCTTTGTTATTGAAGACCATTCCTACGAACCTTTTGTATCCGAAATGGCTTCTAAACCATATTGTCAATAACCGTCCACAAGCCTCAAATTTACCACCGGCTTTTTTACATGCATTGAGAGATCGAATGGTTTCCGCCAAGATTGTCAAAGTCGGATCAGACTAATGCTTGATCTCCATAAAAAGAGTTGTTACTGACATATGCACATATCCCTCCCTTCTAGAAATAGTACTAGGCCATAAATCAAAAGGGCTAGAACATCAATCCCTTTCCTAGTGGTGGTATTCTTCTCCACAATATCCATCATGAAACTGGTTGAAAGGAAGTCGCCATCCATGTAGCCCTTTATTTCTTCGGTCTTCATCCCCAACAACTTCACTAGCTTCCTAGGATGATTCTCGGTTGGCCAAAATACTTTATCCGGCTTGCTCCTTACCATCAACAGATCTTGATATTCCTCCACTGTCGGCACCATATCATACTCTCTAGTAGAAGATTCATCATGTTTACCTAAAGTAAAGCACCGGTATGAGGGATCCCAAAAGTACAAAGCCGCTTTTAGAAGCTCCTTCTCCACTTCCACATCTAACAGCAATGCTATATCTCCATACAACTGTTTGAATCGACCCTTATCACTGATGCCTTCCCATAACTGTTTCAGTCTTGTCAGATCATTTCGGACGAAACTACATCTGGCTCTTGCAGGTAACTGGGGTGGAGGACCCTTTGCTGATGCCTCCCTAGCTTTCTGCCTTAGCCAGTACAGAGCTTGTTTTAAAGTCGGACTGGCGGAATCGAAATTTTCAGACTCTCCCATCGAATCTATCTCCATGGGTACTTCCTCACTTTCTTTCTCCATAACTAATTTTCTCTATAGTAAACCTATTATAGATGGGATGGAATGCGAGAATGGGATGCAGAGATAAAGAAGAAAAAGAAATGGCAAAAAGGTAAAAGAAAATGTATCAGAATAAAATAATAATGTTAAGATGAATGATGCCAAGATGTTTGGCTCGCAACAATTTAACCATAAAAGATAATTAGTCATTTCATCCAAACAAGGCCGGGGGCCCAAATATCCGTTGACCCAAAGGTTGACCTTGTTCATCAGCCATGACTAATTTCCCTTTACAGTTCTCTTGTTACGAATGATTCTACAATGGAATGCATGTCATGTGGTGATGGCAATAAAGAGCAATAATCATGGATATCTAAGGAAATAAGAAGATCATAAGGCAAAGCATAAACATGTACGAATAAGGCGAGGAAGAAAACAGACAACATATATACAGACAAAGTGAGGAAGAGCATAGACAGATTATACAAACAGCATGCCATTATGGAAAAAACATATACGGATAAAGTGGGGGAAGAATCCCTTCCATTGAAAAAACAAAAGAAAAGGAAAAAGAAAATAAATAATCCCTTCCATTGAAAAAGAATAAATAAAAATAAGAAAAGAAATTTTGAAAGTGGTTTTTTAACAAAATTTGGATTAATTTGAGAGACCCTAACTATAATTGCATAATTAAGATCTCTCAAAAAGACTTCTAAAACATGTTTTGAAATTAATGTCGGAATGAACATCCCTTTTAATTTAATTGGGCCTCTTAAACAAGAGATTTTCTTAAAATTAAATAAAAATAAAATATAAAATATAAAAGTAAAAAAGGGAAAATAAAATAAACAAAAATAAAAGATTTTGGAATTAACATTCCTTTTTGTAAAAAGATTTTCTTTGTGGGGTTTATTTGCAAATTTTAAGAAATTAAAGAAATCATAAACATGATATGAGTATGCCTTTTATGAAAAACCAATGAAAAATATATTTTTAATTTCGAAGGGATGAAAAATTTTCCTGGGCCTGATCAGACTCCCGATTAGACATCGAAAAAACTTCCATCGGGGAAAATCTTCAGAAACCTCGGACTCTCGAGGCACCCTCCGGCTACCCCATGCATATGAATTTTGAAAATCAATGTTCTAAACTAAATCATGCATGAATGGAACAAGGAAACATGGGTTAGTACATATATGCCCAAATAATTACATAACATATAAGCAAGCTTAATTTAAACAAATACACATATATAAGGTCAAAGATGTAATTTTATACAAAATTTAATTCATAATTAAATAAACATATATGCAGGGGCAAAAGAGTAATTTTTCATACAATACTCAACTTTTAATTAACCAAACATACATACAAGGGCAAAACAGTAATTTAATGCAAGATTCAATTTCTAATTAAGCTAAAGTTCATGCAAGGGCAAAAGAGTAATTTTACATGCAAGATTGAACTTTTAATTAATCAAAAATACATACAAGGGCAAAAGGATAATTTTACAAACAAGATTAAATTTTAATCAAGCAAATAAGGATTTAAGGACAAAAAGGTAATTTAACAAGGTCATATTAAACTAAATAGACATTTACAAATATAAAAATATAATTTTTATAACCAAGATTTGTTCTTTTTATTTAAATAAATAAAAATAAAATAAAAAATAAACTCAAAGATTTAATTTTTATTCATCAAGGTTTTATTTTGAATTAAACAAAAATATTTACAAATTTAAAAATACAATCTTTATAGCTTAAACTAAAATTTTAACCAAACAAACAAATTTACAAAATTAAAGGTATAATCTTTATGGCCAAGATTAGGTTTTTAAGCAAACAAGAATGTAAATAAACTCTAAAATGTAATCTCTTAAATTGGGATTAAACATTTAACTAAACAAGCCTATGGAACATACAAAGTAAACTTCAAAAATAATAAAGCTAGAAACTTTTTGTATAATCACATAAATAATTAAAAGAAAAGACATGACACGCCCGGACCTAGTCCGCACGTGTCAAGTTTTGTGTTTGTACATAGTTGTTTGGCCAAGATACCAAATTGGACTTCCCATGGATGTTTAAACTTCATTTAGCTCTATTCCAAGCTTAAAAACCCTAAAATTGAAGTTTCGAGTTGCGGGACCCACTTGGGCACGAATCCCAAGGAAGTTTGACCGGGTTGACCGGAGTCAACCTTAACTTTGTTGACTCCGGCGCCGAAACTGATCAGATCCGACACCGGATCTAACCGTATAAGGTGGGTCTCGGTTCACCCGTGACCCCATTTTCTCTTCTCTTCTCTTCTCTTCTCTGTTCTTCATTCTCCGAGCCTTATCTTCGAATTTCCTCCGAATCAAACCCTCAATCTCCCTTCAAACAGTCAATCAAACATCATCACCAACTTCCCTTGCCTTCTTGAAGATCAAAACACCAAAATTTCCAAGAAATCATCAAATCTTCAAAACTGTCATTTCGGCGACAGTTTGTTCATCGAGCTATATCTCTGAATTCAACCATGGGAAGTGGCTGGGAATTTGGTATGTTGTTCTAGACTCATCAAGCTTTAATTTGATAGTTTATATGCATGATTTCGTGGTCTGTGCTTGGAGAAATCATGAATTGAAGTTGAGATTTCTGTTTTGCCCGAGACTATGTTAACCCTTGGTGTTTTTATTCGAATTCCGTGTATAATTGGTTGTTTAAATCGGTTTTTGAAGTTGTAGGATTTTAGTTTAAGTGTTGAGGAGTATGTATTTCGAATTTCACGTCCATTGGTGTTAAATCGAACTTGAATCGAGCTGAAGAAGATTGGAGGTCGAAACTCGGCCTTGAGTGCAGTAAAGATCCGGCACCGGTTATGTTATGATCCAGGGCCGGATTGACACACCCGGACCTAGCACAACCTTTTCGTACGAACGGAATAGTACAAGATGACGCGAAAATTTAACAATAAGTCGGTCCGGCTGTGTCAAGTTTGAAGAGAAGATAAGCTTAAGACAAGACGTAGTTGGAAGATGAGATTGGTGACCATGCATGGAATCTCCTGGTGGACTCCTTGAAGTCCATAACCAATGGAATGGACATCCATTGATGAATTGGTCGGTGGATAGGGCAAGGATTAAAGTTTTGAGAGATTTAAAGAGAAGAGAAAGTTTGGCCCGGGGTCCGAGTAGACCCGGTGCCGGGCTACCCTATAAATAGGGGGAGGCCGAGCCTCTCCCCCTCATTTTCTCTCTTTCTCTCTTCTCTCCTTTCTCTTTTCTCTCAACTGCTCCCGGGGAGCAATTTTGGACTTTTGGCCGATCCGGACAAACCGACCGCCAGTTCGAGGCGAGATCTTGGTGAGTTGTTCTTAACTCCTTGATCTTCATTTTTCTAAGTTTGTACGCTTCTCCATGCATTGGTCTAGGAGAAATCCAAGCTCAAAGTTAGGTTCAGCTTTTAGTTAGATTTTAAGTTTAGATTTGAGATTTAGGAACTTTGAGCTTGTAATTCTCATTTCTGCTTCGGTAAACGCGTCGAGGGAGGTGTGAGGAACCTCCATCTCGAATTTCGCGTAAAACCATGGACCGAAGGGCTCGGGATCCGAGGAAATACTTGGATCCCGAGGGGCGCCGAGCAGCTCCCGCGCGGGAGCCGCGTCTTTCCCGCGCGGGAGAGACGGCATGCCCGAGTCCCGCGCGGGACCTGGCCAATTTTGGCCACCCGGGCGGGTGGGCCTTTGTCGGCCCAATCCGTGGCTGGGCCGGACCCAGCCACGCGGGAGGGCCTTCCTGGCCCACGGGTCCCCAGGGGCAGTTTCGTAATTTTTCACCAAGTGTTTGATTTTTACCCCGGAACCTCCCGGACACTTTTCTAAGCCCCGAATCACTTCCAAACATCGTCATAGGTCATATTAGAGCCTCATAGGTGCATTCATAAATTTATTTATGAATGCTAACGTATATTTCTGTGTACTAGGGCTCCGGTTGAATCGAGTGCGGCGATACCCCGGAGACTAAGCTACATGGAGCGCTTAGGAGTATACGATTCTCCCATCACGGTGAGTGGCCTAGACTTCTCTGTTTAGCCACTGGGAAAGGGTATTTAGAAAATAATTTTAAAATATAAATGTTTTCAAAACGGTTTTGAGAGATGGGAAATCCACATACACACACTTGTTTGTGATATACCCACACAGTGAGTGGGGTGTTTTTAAAAGGAGTATAAAACTTATGTGTGTGTGATTTATATATTAAATATAAATGTATTATACATATATATATAATTTTTGAAATGTTATTATTATTGCTATTGAGGGTACGATACCCTTGGGAGATGAGTGTTTGAGAGGGTTCCTCGGGGCTCCATTTACGGGAGCGTGGACCGAGTTTGAGAGCATGCATGATACTCAGCCGTGGACCGCCTATCGAGGGGCACGGTGAGTCGAGCCTGGTTGGGAGAGGCGCGTAGGGAAACTCGCCAGAGCTCCAGTTCGCTGTGTTCCACCACAGCGAGGCACCACCGAGGGAAAGGGCTAGAGAGATAAAAAAAAATAAAATAAAATAATATATTATAAATGAGAAAAGAGATAGCCCTCGGTACAGTGAGGCATAAGACGACCAGCGGGTCGCACCTCCAGCATGATAGAGATGCCAGCCCATTATATATATGTATATAAATATATTTATTTATTTATTTATAGTGTTTTTAAAGGAGGGTTCTCAGCAAGAGAACCAGAAAAGAATTTTTTTAAAGAAAAATATTTGTTTTATTATTATTTTATTCTATTTTATTTTGGATTTCCCTTATCCACTCTAACCCAGGTGGAGATTCTTAGAATCTCTGTCACTCACCTGTATCCAATGTGAATGGATGCAGATCCGCGATCGGAGTCAGCTAAAGAAATGAGGCTCACTAGGAGGCGTCGGTGGCTTAGGCTTAGAAGTTTCCGCTGTTTAGGTATTCTTTTAATTAGTCCACTGGCATTACTTTTAAAGTTAATTATTTTATTAAATATTTTCTAATTAAAGTTTTAGTTTTATTTGATAGCGATGATGCCCATTTATGCCTTGCGGTGCCTCAGGTGCGTGACTGGCCAGCACGTACTTCGAGGCAACGCGGCGGTTGCCACATGGCCGGCCCGGGGCGGGTCGGGGCGTGACACGGATCATCTCTGCTGGGCAGTTTTTACCCCAATTCGGGTCTAGGGGCAAAATGGTCATTTTGCAGCCCTAGACCCCATTTGACCCAATTGACTTTAATTTACTTCAATTGATCTCCGGACTTGCCCAATTTTACTCCGAGACCTTAGAGGCTCTAATTAGATTTTACGTAGGTGTTTAATTTTTAGTCAATTGCCTTTATTAATCAAATTAGATTTTAATTTGATTATTAGGTATGTGATTGTACGAGTTCCGGACCAGTAGTAGTTTGAGCTAAGGCATTCGTGGGGTAATCGGGGAGTATACAACTCTCCTCTCTTGTGAGTGGCTTGGATTATATTGGTTGACCATTAAGGGTTAACCGTTTTCTAAATTCTTTATAAATGCTTTATTAAATTGTTTTTATATGTTTTGGGGTATGAAATGTCCACCTTCACACACCAAGTTTACAAAAGATTTAAAGGGTGGGACTTCCAAATATTTTTTTATAAATTGATATTATTAATATTTGTTTGGGGTACGATGCCTCTGCGAGACGAGAGATTGAGCAGGTTCCTCGGGGCTCTAATTTTCGGGAGCGTGGACCGAGTTGGAGAAGCATGCAAGATTCTCGACCGTGGATCGCCTATCGAGGGGCACGACGAGACGAGACCCTGGGAGAGGCGCGAAGGGAAGCTCGCCAGGGCTCCAGTTTGCTGTGTTCCACCACAACAAGGCAAACGTCAAGGGAATGGGCCAGTGAGTAAAGAAAAGTATTTTGAAGTATAAAGTAACCCTTAACGGTCCAGCGGGTACCCCAGTGCACTGGTGTATCTTTTTGGGACAATTTCAGAAGCCAGCCCATTTAGTACTATTATTATTGGTTTAATATTGTTTTGGCATGGGACTTCTTATAATTTTAGTAAATGGTTTAATAAATTGATTTTGAATTATTTCATATCCCTAGCCTAAGGTGATCGGTCTTTATAACCGGGTCCCTCACTGGGTACAAGTATATTGTACTCACTCCATTCACTTTTGTTGTCACGCCCCGACCTGCAGGCTCAGCCACGTGACAACCGCCGTACCACCTCGAGATGCGTGCCTCGTCAGGCGGGCAACCAAGATGGCACAAGGCATAAAAATAAAGGATATTTGAGCAATATATGAAAACATACAAAAATATTATAGATAATATAGTTTAAAAGTATTTAAAAATAAAGTGACACATCTTACGGTGCTTCATGCAGCGGAAAGTATTATATATAAATACATAAATGTATATGTAAGACGCACTAATATTCCGAGCCAAGTTACACAAAGCAAAAGGGGTGGCACCTACAAAGTCGTGTCCACAGTGTCGTACTGGGATCACTGACCACCTGGACGTCCACCGTCCGAAACCTGATGATCTGACAACAAAAATGAATGGGGTGATTACAATATATTTGTACCCAGTGAGGGACTCGGTTATAATGATCGATCACCTCAGGCTGGGGATATGAAATAATCCAAAAATCAATTTAATAAACCATTTACTAAAATATAGGAAGTCCCACACCAAAACAAATATTAAATCAATAATAATATTTCCAAATGGGCTGGCATCTGAAATTGTCCCAAAAAGGTATACCCATGCACTGGGGTATCCGCTGGACCGTCAAGGGTTACTTTATATTTTTAAAACACTTTTCTTTGCTCTCTGGCCCATTCCCTTGACGTTTGCCTTGCTGTGGTGGAACACAGCATCTGGAGCCCTGGCGAGTTTCCCTACGTGCCTCTCCCAACTAGGCTCGACCCACCGTGCCCCTCGATAGGCAGTCCACGGCTGAGTATCACGCATGCTCTCAAACTCGGTCCACTCTCCCGCAAATCGGAGCCCCGAGGAACCCGCTCAATCTCTCATCTCTCAGGGGTATCGTACCCTAAATAATTATCAGTAATATCAATTTATAAAATATTTGATATTCCCACCCTTTAAATCATTTGTAAACTTAGTGTGTGAGGGTGGACAATTCATACCCCAAAACATATATAAACAATTTAATAAAGCATTTATAAATAAATTTGAAAACGGTTAACCCTTAATGGTCAACCAATATAATCCAAGCCACTCACTAGAGAGGAGAGTTGTATTCTCCCCGATTACCCACGAATGCCTTAGCTCAAACTGCTACCGGTCCGAAACTCGTACAATCACGTACCTAAATAATCAAATTAAAATATAATTTGATTAATAAATACATTCAACCAACAATTAAATCATAAAACAAAACCTATTTAAGGTCTCCAAGGTCCAAGAACTAAATTGGATAAGTCCGG
The DNA here is from genome assembly GCA_030664755.1 of Microcos paniculata. NCBI lineage: Eukaryota > Viridiplantae > Streptophyta > Magnoliopsida > Malvales > Malvaceae > Microcos > Microcos paniculata. The sequence goes on along the minus strand of CP131460.1, from coordinate 9,389,662 downwards.
AAGTTAATTGAAGCTAATTGGGGTCTAGGCTGCAAAATTACCAAAATGCCCCTAATGCTACAGTGCCAAGTCAACTGGTGGCTCACTCCCGGGCGTGAGTGAGCCAAAGTGGGAGAAAATCCCACAATTCAGCAACTCCCGCACGGGACTCGTTGAGTCCGGCGTGGGAGACAACTCCAGTGCATGGCCGTGACTGACCATGCACCAAATCCAGCTCGGTTTGAGTTCGATTCACCACCAATCCGCACCAAAATTGAAACACAGCAAGTTAAGCACATGATCTAAGGATTCACTGATTCAAGAACGGAATCAAACCATTAAACATGCTCGAATTTTGAATCAAAACACTAAGGGTTAACATATCTCGGGCAAAACAGAAATCTCAACTTCAATCAACGAATTCTCTTAGCACAAACCATGAAATCAAGCATGTAAACTATCAAATTAAATCTTGATGAGTCTAGAACAACATACCGAATTCCTAGCCACTTCCCACAATTGAATCAAAAGATATAGCTCGAAGAACAAATTGTCGCTGAAATTACAGATTTGTAGATTTGGTGATTTTCTTGGAAACTTTGATGTTTTGATCTTCAAGAAGACAAGAGAAGTTGGTGTTGATGTTTGATTGAGTGTTTGAAGAGGGATTCAAGGTTTGATTTCAAGGAAATTTGGAAGAGAGGGCTCAGAGAATGAAGAACAAGGAAGAGAAGAGAAAATGGGGGTCTCGGGTGGCCGAGACCCCATATAATTGTTACGGGTCCGGCGCCGGACCCATCCATGTCCGGCGCCGGAGTCAACATTTTCTGAGTTGACTCCGGTCAACTCGGCCCAATTTCCTTGGGACTCGTTTTCAAGTGGGGCCCACAACCCCGGACTTCAATTTTAGGGTTTTTAAGCTTGAAATTGAGCTAAATGAAGTTTAAAACATCCATGGGAAGTCAAATTTGGTATATTGACTAGACAACAATACATAAATACTCAACTTGACACGTGCGGACTAGGTCCGGGCGTGTCATTTGTTGTCAGGTCATCAGGCTTCGGACAGCAGAAGTCCCGGTGGTCAGTGATCCCAGTACGTCACTGAGGACACGATTTTGTAGGTGCCACCCCTTTTTGCCCTGTGAATCTTGGCTCGGAATATTAGTGCATGTCATATATATATATATATGTTTATATACATTACTTTTCACTGCATGGTGCACCGTAAAACATGCCTGTAGACACTTATTTTTAAATTTTAATTAATTAATTAACTAATTAATTGTTTAATTAGTCAATTAATTAATCAATCATTTTCAAATTTTATTTTTTCCTTTTTAAGTTTAGTTTAATTTTGTTTATTCCAATTACTTTATTTTACTTTATCTAATTCTAATTTCATCCAGTTAATTTGCAGGTAATTTTGAACCTGAAACTGTGAAGCCAAAGCACCAAGTCAATTCAGTCATCGTGCAAAGCGAAAGCCATGTAAAGAATGACCGAGTCAACTCGATTATATATATATATACATATAATACATATCAAAAGCCAAGACAACAAGGGTCCACTACCATGGAAAAGATAGCTTTGCCGAAAGCCTTACCCATAAGACAATCTTGTTGTGCTTCACGTGTCACTCCAAGTTTTTCCAATCTTCATCTCATCGTCTTGATCAGTGGTCCTATTATAGAGAAAATAGTGAGTTGTACTCTCACTACCCATGTTCGCGAATAGTTGCCGTAGCAAAGCACCAGCGTTTCTCCCCTGTGCATTGCCGCGGAAATAAGCCACATAGTTTTATTTTCTCGCTATGGCAGTCACATTCTCCGACCTGGGCTCTGCAGCTCGGTTTCTTGTCGCTTCAGACCCTCTCTAATTCCTTCCCCCATAGCTGCAAATCCTGTCCTCTCTTCACTGCTCTGCAGCCACCACAGCAACAACAAAGTAGCCAGCAAGAGTTGCAGCAACAAAAGCCACCCCACTCTCTCACTCTTCCTTTTTGTCTTTGTTTTGATAATAAAAAAAAAAGCCCTTCCCCCACACACCACTTTCTCTTGTCATCTTTTAATGATTTTCTCCAAAGGGACCCATCAACATACTTAAAATATATATCTACCCCATGTATGGAAAAAAAAAAGAACCAGCCACCTCGCCAGCTGGTTTTCTGCACAATTGCTCCTTCTCATTTCAAACATACCCCTCAAAGGATAGAAAATTGGAAGTCAGTAAATGAATAGCCAATGACAGCCAAGAATGTAAGGGTAAAACAGGGATTACAAGACAAGAAAAATAGACCATCAGATGAGATTGAAGAAAAGAAAGGGAGCCGTAGGATTAAAAAGAAAGAGTGGATGATATAAAAGGGAGGCTTCAACAGCAAACAAGGGGGGATTGCTCATTTTTTTAGAAACGGGATTTTCAAAAACAAAATAAAGCAAAGTTTTCTCTGCGTTTTTCAAAACATTAGCAGCAGTCCTAGGGAGAAAAAAATCCAAAAAGCTTTTCTTCTCTCTTTTTCTAAAAGGATTCGGCTAGAGAAAATAGAGAAAAGGCTAGTTGATTTTCAACTTTGGCCATTCTCTTCTCCACAAAGCCATTATTTTTTAATTTTAATACAAAAGGTAAAGTCTTTATTTTTTATATGTAAAGATCCTTTCTTTTACTTTAAATACAATATTTTTTTGCTTTATTATGTTAACTTTGTACATAAAAATGTTAACTTTCCCTTTCATGATAATATTTACATTGCTAAGTAGTTTAAATAGTTTAATATATGCTCAAGATGATGCCTTTTTATTGTTTATTTTTTTAATATATCATTTCTTTTAATTATTTATGTGATTATGTAAAAAAGTTCCTAACTTTTCTTGTTTTATATCCTTGTTTATCATTTCTTGAAACTTGCTTTACCCATTCCATATGTTTGCTTAGTTGAAAGTCTTAATCTTGATTAAAAAGATTGCATTTTTGAGCTTGTATTCACATTCTTATTTGATTAAAAATCTAATCTTGATTATAAAGGTCACAACTTTAAGTTGATAGACTTGTTTGCTTAATTAAATGTTAAGTCTAGGGTTATAAAAATTGCACCTTTTTGCTTGTGGGTATTTTTGCTTGATTAAAGATGAAAATTTGGTTAATAAAGATTGCATCTTTAAACCTGCTTAGGTTAAAAATTTAATTTTGACTATAAAGATTGAATTTTTAAACCTGTTTAGGTTGAAAGACTTAATTTTGACTGTAAATGATACGCCCGGACCTAGTCCGCACGTGTCAAGTTGAGTACTTATGTATAGTTGTCTAGTCAATATACCAAATTTGATTTCCCATGGATGTTTTAAACTTCATTTATCTCAATTTCAAGCTTAAAAACCCTAAAATTGAAGTCTGAGAATGTGGGCCCCACTTAGGCACGAATTCCATGGAAGTTTGACCAAGTTGACCGGAGTCAACTTGACCTTGTTGATTCCGGCGTCGGAACTGGTCAGAACCGGCGCCGGATCTAACCGAATTATATGGGGTCTCGGCCACCCGAGATCCCCATTTTCTCTTTTCTTCTCAATTCTTCATCTTCTCCGAACTCTCTCTTTGATCTACTTCAAATCAACTCTGTAATCTCTTTTCTAACACTCAATTAAACATCAACACCAACTTCTTTTGCCTCCTTGAAGATCAAAACACCAAAATTTCCAAGAAATCACCAAATCTACAAATCTGTCATTTCAGGCCACAGTTTGTTCTTCGAGCTATATCTTTTAATTCAACCGTGGGAATTGGCTGGGAATTTGGTATGTTGTTCTAGACTCATCAAGCTTTAATTTGATAGTTTACACGCTTGATTTCATGGTCTGTGCTAAGACAAATCGTTGATTGAAGTTGAGATTTCTGTTTTGCCTGAGTTATATTAATCCTTAGTGTTTTGATTCAAAATTCAAGCATGTTTAATGGTTTGATTCCATTCTTGAAGCTGTGAATCCTTAGATCATGTGTTTAACTTGCTGTGTTTCAATTTTGGTATGGATTGGTTATGAATCGAACTTGAATCGAGCTGAAGAAGATTGGAGGCCGAATCTCTTCCTTAAGTGCAGCAAAGAAATGGCGCCGGTTCTGGTATGAACCGGGGTCGGTTCATCACTGCTGGGCAATTTTTGCCCCAATTTGGTTCCAGGGGGCAAAATGGTCATTTTGCAATCCTAGATTCCTTTTTACCCCATTTGACCCAGTTGACTTTAATTTACTTCAATTGACCTCCGGACTTGCCCAATTTTATTCCGTGACCTTAAAATAGGTTTTGTTTTATGATTTAATTGTTGGTTGAAAGCTTTTATTAATCAAATTAGATTTTAATTTGATTATTTAGGTACGTGATTGTACGAGTTTCGAACCTGTAGCAGTTTGAGCTAAGGCATTCTTGGGTAATTGGGGAGTATACAACTCTCCTCTATTGTGAGTGGCTTGGATTATATTGGTTGACCATTAAGGGTTAACCATTTTCAAATTTCTTTATAAATGTTTTATTAAATTGTTTTATATGATTTGGGGTATGAATTGTCCACCCTCATACACCAAGTTTACAAATGATTTAAAGGGTGGGAATTTCAAATATTTTATAAATTGATATTATTGATTATTGTTTGGGAAACGATACCCTTGAGAGATGAGAGATTGAGCGGGTTCCTCAGGGCTCCGATTTGCGGGAGCGTGGAACGAGTTTGAGAGCATGCATGATACTCAGCCGTGGACCGCCTATCGAGGGGCACGGTGAGTAGAGCCTGGTTGGGAGAGGCGCGTAGGGAAACTCGCCAGAGCTCCAGATTGCTATGTTCCACCACAGCAAGGCAAACGTCAAGGGAATGGGCCAGTGAGTAAAGAAAAGTGTTTTGAAATATTAAGTAACCCTTGACGGTCCAGTGGACACCCCAGCGCACGGGTATACCTTTTTGGGACATTTTCAGATGCCAGCCCATTTGGAAATATTATTATTGATTTAATATTTGTTTTGGTGTAGGACTTCTAATATTTTAGTAAATGGTTTATTAAATTGATTTTTGGATTATTTCATATCCCCAGCCTGAGGTGATCGGTCTTTATAACCGAGTCCCTTACTGGGTACAAGTATATTGTACTCACCCCATTCACTTTTGTTGTCAGATCATCAGGTTTCGAAAGGCAGACGTCTTGGTGGCCAGTGATCCCAATGCGACACTGTGGACACGACTTGTAGGTGCCACCCATTTTACTCTGTGTATCTTGGCTCGGAATATTAGTGCATCTTACATATACATTTATGTATTTATATATATAATACTTTCCGCTGCATGGAGCACCGTAAGATGTGTTATTTTCTTTTAAAATACTTTTAAACTATATTATCTATAATAATTTCATATGTTTTCATATATTGCTCGAATATCCTTTATTTCTTTGCCTTGTGCCATCTTGGTTGCCCGCCTGACGAGGCACGCATCTCGAGGTGGTACGGCGGTTGTCACGTGGCCGAGCCTGCGGGTCGGGGCGTGACAGTAAAGTTTACATCTTCAAACCTGTTTATGTTAAAAATTTAAATAAAATTAATTTTGGTTATAAAATTTTTTATTATTGTATTTTTAAGTTTGAATAGATGCATATTTAGTCTAATATTTAATTATGATCTTGTTAAATTACTTTCTCGTCCTTAAATCCGTGTCTGTCTTAATTTAATCATGTGTGTAAAATTACTCTTTCGCCCTTATCTACATGTTTGTTAAATTATGAATTGAATTTTGTATAAAATTACATCTTTGGCTTTATATATGTGTCTATTTAAATTAAGTTTGCTTATCTGTTATGTAATTAATTGTGTTTATATGTACTAACCTATGTTTTCTTGTTCCATTCATACATAATTTAGTTTAAAACATTGATTTTCAAAATTCATATGCATGGGGTAACCAGAGGGTGCCTCGGGAGTCTGAGGTTTCTGAAGATTTTCCTCGATGGGAAGATTTTTTTGGTGTCTAATCGAGAGTTTGATCGGGCCCGGGGAAATTTTTCATCCCTTTGAAATTAAAAATATATTTTTCATTGGTTTTTCATAAAAGCCATACTCATATCATGTTTATGATTTCTTTAATTTCTTAAAATTTACAAATGAACCCCACAAAGAAAATCTTTTTACAAAAAGGAATGTTAATTCCAAAATCTTTTATTTTTATTTATTTTATTTTCCCTTTTTTTACTTTTATATTTTATTTTCATTTTATTTTAAGAAAATCTCTTGTTTAAGAGGCCCAATTAAATTAAAAGGAATGTTCATTCCGACATTAATTTTAAAACATGTTTTAGAAGTCTTTTTGAGATATCTTAATTACCCAATTATAGTTAGGGTCTCTCAAATTAATCCAAATTTTGTTAAAAGACCACTTTCAAAATTTCTTTTCTTATTTTTATTTATTCTTTTTCAATGGAAGGGATTATTTATTTTCTTTTTCCTTTTCTTTAGTTTTTCCAAAAATACCTTTTTGGGAGGATTTTATTATGTTTAATTAATTAAGACCTTTCAAGTAAACTTCATTTTTATTAAAAGGCATTTTTAGCTTCAATAAAAAGAATGTTTATTCTTTAAATCTTTAATTTTTTTTTTTCAAATTTAGCTTTATTCGATAAAAAAGACATTCATTTTTTTTAAAAAAAAGGGGGTTTTTTTTGAAGGGTCTTAATTTATTAATCTACTAAGGTTTTCCTACTAAACTAAATTTTTGTCAAATTATTCCCTTCAACAAATTAAAAGGAATATTTATTCCGACATCGTTTTAAAATTAAATCTTTCTAAGAGATTTTAATTTAGGTAATCATAATTAAAGTCTCTTAAAGTAAATTTCAAAGCATGAATTTGAGGATGTTTATCCCAACTTTTTTTGCAAAATGTTTTCTAGAAGGTTTCAGTTAATATTCTCATAATTGAGACTTTCTAAAATTAAAATTAAACCTTTGTTTTTCATAAAAGGATATTTATCCTCATTTTTAAATTTGACTTTGATTTTTGAAGAATATTTATTCCTATTTAGAAATTGAATCTCCATTCTAAGTAGGAAATTTCTTCAAATTCAAAATTGGGCTATGGATTTTCACATCAAAAGGAATGTTCATTCCGACATTAAGTTTTTAAATTTCGGATTTAACTTTTCTAATGGGATGTTTATCCTACATTAAAAGGAATATTTATTCCGACATTTAAAATTATGTTTTCTTAAAATGATTTTAAACACATTTTATTATCATTTTCCAAGTAAAATATTTTTAAGACTTTTGTGGTACCGATTTCCGGGCGTCTTGGGGGTGCTAATCCTTCCCCAAGCGTAACCGACTCCCGAACCTAAAATCTTTTTCGTAGACCAGTTTCTTTCCTAAACTTGATGTAATCTTTCTAGATTTATGTTGAGTTAAACAAGTAGGTGACTAACCACACCTATTAAAAATAAAAGGTTAGTGGCGACTCCATTTGTTTTTCGACTGTTTAGTCCCGAGCATTTTTTTTTACGCTATATCATTTATCGTCGGAGCGGTAAAACGTCTCGACAGTGCCACTTTCTTTTTAAATATTTTTGAATTATATTATCTATAATATTTTCGTATGTTTTCATATATTTCTCGAATACCCTTTATTTTTATGCCTTGTGCCATCTTGGTTGCCCACCTGACGATGCACGTATCTCGAGGTGGTACGGCTGTTGTCACGTGGCCGGGCCCGCGGGTCGGGGCGTGACAAGACATATTAACAAAAATAAAATAAAATAAATAAAAAAAGTATCATCTTGGATATTCTTAAAGCATACTTTAAACTAACCAAATTTGTAGATGATAAATATCAACAAGAAGATTAAAGTTAACATTTATATATATATAATTAACATAACAAAGCAAGAATATTACATTTAAAGTAAAAATGAAGGATCTTTATATATAAAAATAAGAACTTTACCTAAAAAGGATGAAGTTTTACACCAAAACTAAAAAAAAATAATGGCTTTGTGGAGAAGAGAATGGCTAAAAGTTGATGAACAACAAGCCTTTTTCTCTATTTTCTCTAGCCAATCTGTTTAAAATAAATGAAGAAGAGAAGAAAAGCTTCTTCTTTTCCTTCTCGAACTCTCTTTCTCTCTTATTTCCTCTCTCTGTTTTTCTTTTTTGTTTTTAAAAAAATGCTGAAGCTCCTTGTTTTGCCTGCTGCCGAGAGGCTTTTATGCCCTCATTTTCTCCTCTTGATCCAAGGGTTCCCCTTCATCTATGCCTTCCCATCTGATGGCTGATAATTGTTTGTCCTGTGCCCCTATTTTGCCCCTTCCATTTCTGCTCTTATTGGCTGCTTATATGCTGACTCCAATTTTTTTGTCCACGTAGGGGCATCCAGCTAGGGATGGTAGCTGGCTGAGAGAGTCGCGCTGGCATGTCTTCACGTGAGGGATTTGGAGCAGGGAAATAATTGCGGGGAGAGAGAAAGTGCTTTTGTATCTTGCTTTTGTTGGTAAAGGAGGATGGCGTGACTTTGGTATTGGGTTGGATGGTGATAACAATGATGACGATGAATGATGATAGTGATGATGATAAGAATATGGCCTTTGGTGTTTATATTATATATATATAAATATATATATATAAATACACATATATATAAGTATATATACACATAAATATATATACATATATATAAATATACATGTATAAATATACATATACATATACAAATATAAAAATATATAGATATATATATATATATATTTTTGCATGATAACCGAGTTGACTCGGTTGGCTTATCGACTTGCTTGGCTTTGCTTGGGAGTTGATTCAACTCGGCTTTGACCTCTCGGTTTCAGGTTCAAAATTACCTGCAAAGTAACGAGATGAAATTAAAATTAGATAAAGTAAAATAAGGTAATAGGAATAAACAAAAATAAACTAAACTTAAAAAGAAGAAATAAAATTTGAAAATGATTAATTAATTAATTGACCAATTAACTAATTAATCAGTTAATTAATTAATTAAAATTTAAAAATAAGTGTCTACAGTTCCCCCTCTTTGATTATTTCTTGATGATCTAGAAGTGTAAAATTTGAAAATGATTAATTAATTAATTGACCAATTAACTAATTAATCAGTTAATTAATTAATTAAAATTTAAAAATAAGTGTCTACAGTTGCCCCTCTTTGATTATTTCTTGATGATCTAGAAGTGTAAAATTTGAAAATGATTAATTAATTAATTGACCAATTAACTAATTAATCAGTTAATTAATTAATTAAAATTTAAAAATAAGTGTCTACAGTTGCCCCTCTTTAATTATTTCTTGATGATCTAGAAGTGTAAGCTTTTAGATAATTAGGAAATAAGCAAAGATGTAGACACTCTTTACTCAAATGTGTACTAAACAGTACTGGGGTTTTGAAAAAGATCATTCTTAATAGAACTGATTTCAAAATCAAGGAAATTGTCCTAAACAGAACTAATTTTAAGAAAACTATCCGAAACAATAAAGATTTTTCCTTAAATAGAATTTTAAGAAAACCAATCTAAACAGAAATGACTTTAAAGGGGATTGTTTTAAACGGAAACAATTTTAAGAAGACCATTCTAAACAGAAATGATTTTAAACTTTTGAGGAAATTGTTCTAAACAGAAACAATTTTGAGAAAATCATTCTAAACAGAAATGATTTTGAATCTAAAGAAATTATCCTAAACAGAAGTGATTTTAAATCTAAAGAAATTGTGCTGATTTTGAGAAAATCACTCTAAACAGAAGATACTTTAGAAAATCACCTTAAACAAAATGATTTTTTTAGATTTTGAAGAAATTGCTTTAAACAGAAACAATTTTAGAAAATCATCTTAAACAAAATGATTTTAAATTTTGAAGAAATTGTTCTAAACAGAAGCAATTTTAGAAAATCATCTTAAACAAAATGATTTTAAATTTTGAAGAAATTGTTCTAAACAGAAACAATTTTAGAAAACCACCTTAAACAAAATGATTTTTTAGATTTTGAAGAAATTGCTCTAAACAGAAACAATTTTAGAAAACCACCTTAAACAAAATGATTTTTTAGATTTTGAAGAAATTGCTCTAAACAGAAACAATTTTAGAAAATCATCTTAAACAAAATGATTTTAAATTTTGAAGAAATTGTTCTAAACAGAAACAATTTTAGAAAACCATCTTAAACAAAATGATTTTTTAGATTTTGAAGAAATTGCTCTAAACAGAAACAATTTTAGAAAATCATCTTAAACAAAATGATTTTAAATTTTGAAGAAATTGTTCTAAACAGAAACAATTTTAGAAAACCATCTTAAACAAAATGATTTTTTAGATTTTGAAGAAATTGCTCTAAACAGAAACAATTTTAGAAAATCATCTTAAACAAAATGATTTTAAATTTTGAAGAAATTGTTCTAAACAGAAACAATTTTAGAAAACCATCTTAAACAAAATGATTTTTTAGATTTTGAAGAAATTGCTCTAAACAGAAACAATTTTAGAAAATCATCTTAAACAAAATGATTTTAAATTTTGAAGAAACTGTTCTAAACAGAAACAATTTTAGAAAATCATCTTAAACAAAATGATTTTTTAGATTTTGAAGAAATTGTAGAAATAATTCATGCTAGACTAAACTTAATCACGGATAATTATCTTAAGCAATGAAAGACCTTAAAGGAGTTTTGGAGAGTTACCTGAGGAACTTCTTGTACAAGACTAACCTCACAATCTTGAATTGGGTTCAACCGTAATCTTAGAACCATGATGCATAATGGATGTTCATGAAGAATGATGCTAGAATGATACATTTTGCATGCTCATGCTTAAATGATGATGTTTTGTTACTTTGCCTCAAAGGTTTCAAGATAGCCTTCTGTTTTGGCCCAACTTATACTCTTTGAGCTCGAAATTGGAGAACATCGTTTCATCACACCTTTTCTGGCATCAACATGCCCCAGACCCTCTCTTCAAATCACTCTTGCTTGAACATCCCAGTTTAAGATGATTTTTGTTCATATGTCATCACATTTCTGGCATCAACCATAAGCTATTGAACTCATTTTAATCCTACATTTCTTTCCCTTTTTTATGTTGAAAGTGACATCCAATGTCATGACATTTACTTACCTGTTTGCTTATCCCTCCATGACAAAGAAAAATTATGCCATTTATATTTAAAGGAAACACATGAATCTTTTAAAAGAAAGTGTGCAAGACATATCTATATATAACAGATAAACTTATAACAAGTTCAAAGAGTCTATAACAAATGAGTTTGTAGCAAAATGAAGAAGAAAGGCACATGACCTCAAAGCGATGAATGCATAAGTAACAAAAACTGGTCATCTCGCACCCTGCCTTTGATTGACTCATCATTGCTAGAGTGACGTTTGACAATGTCTGATGATTTCTGATTACCCCGATCCCCATAATCAAACAAGACCTCTTGTACAAGTTAGGTGCCTTTTTTGTTGTGCTTTCTCAACCTTCCTAAACTGCCTTTTCAGGTTTTCTGCTTAGGAACCATCCTAATTGGATCTGAACCGCCCTTTCGGGTTTTCGCCTCAGATCCCTCATTTTCTTCTCTTTTTCGGACTCAAGCCACCTTTTCAGGTTTTCAACTTGAGACGCTCTTTTCATTTTTTCATTTTCTTCATTTTTTATTTGTCATTTTTTTGGTCATTTTTTCATCATTTTTTTTAATTCTTCAGGTGTAGTACTTCTTCACAGCATCGGCATTGATTGGATGTGGCAATTCATCCCCATCCATTTCTTGCAAGATTACGGCACCTCCCGAGAATGCTTTCTTCACCACATAAGGACCATCCCAATTTGGAGTCCACTTTCCTCGGGGATCATGTTAAGTAGGTAGAATTTTTTTAAGCACCAATTCACCTCGTGCAAACTCGCGCGGACGTACCTTCTTATCATATGCACGCATCATTCTTTTCTGATACAATTGACCATGGCAAAGTGCTTTGAGTCGCTTCTCTTCAATTAAATTCAATTGGTCAAATCTTTCATGCATCCAATCCGACTCTTCGAGCTTCAACTCTCTGTATATTCTCAAAGATGGGATTTCTACCTCAACTGGTACCACAGCTTCCATTCCATAGACAAGAGAATATGGAGTTGCACCAGTCGATGTTCTTACAGTTGTGCGATAAGCATGTAAAGCAAAAGGAAGTTTCTCATGCCAATCTTTGTAAGTAACTGTCATTTTCTGGACAATCTTCTTAATGTTTTTGTTTGCTGCTTCGACCGCTCCATTCATCTTTAGCCGATAAGGGGTTGAATTATTGTGCTTGATCCTGAATTGAGAGCACACTGTATCGATCATCTTGTTGTTCAAATTCTTAGCATTGTCAGTGATGATTCTTTCTAGTAGCCCATATCGACAAATGATCTCCTTCTTCACGAACTTGGTGACCACTAACTGTGTTACATTGGGATATGAAGCAACTTTAACCCATTTGGTGAAGTAATCGATGGCTACTAAGATGAACCGATGCCCATTAGAAGCCTTCGGTGAGATTGCCCCGATTACATCTATGCCCCACATTGAGAAAGGCCAAGGGGAAGAGATGACATGCAATGGATTAGGAGGTATATGAACCTGATCAGCATAAATCTGACATTTATGGCATTTTCTGGCGTGATTAATACAATCGGTCTCCATAGTCAACCAGTAATATCCCAACCTCATAATCTGTTTAGCCATTCTATGTCCACTGGAATGAGTTCCACAGATTCCGCCATGAACTTCTTCTAGAATCTTCTTTGCTTCCTTTGACTCTACACATCTCAACATTACTTGATCCCTACTTCTCTTGTAAAGGACTTTACCATCTAAGAAGAAGTTTGCCGACATTTTTCGGATAATTTTCTTGTCATTCTCAACAGCACGATCTGGATACTTTTGAAATCTGAGGTATTGGGCAATGTCATAGAACGAAGGTTTGCCATCATCCTACTCTTCAACACTCATGCAATGTGCAGGATGAGTCTTCATGTCCAACTTGGTTGCTTCGATTTCAGCTCCTTTATCGACTTTGAACATCGAGGCTAAAGTTGCCAATGCATCGGCCAACTGATTGTCTTCTCTAGGGAGATGATGAAAGCTGATTTCTTCAAATTGCTCCGTCAACTCCATGATGTACTTATGATAACGGACCAACTTTGAGTCTCGTGTTTCCCATTAACCTCACAGCTGATATATCACCAAAGCAGAATCGCCATACACTTCCAAAGCCTCGATCTTTCTCTCCATCGCCATCTGGATCCCCAGAATGCAAGCTTCATATTCTGCCATATTGTTTGTGCAGTCGAAGTCAAGTCTTGTTGTTGCCTGGTATTGATCACCGTTTGGGGATATTAGGACAGCTCCTACTCCATGCCCCAGTGCATTTGATGCCCCCATCAAAATACATTCTCCATTTCCCTCCTTGCTCTAGCTCAGTATTGAATATCGATATCAAATCCTCATCAGGAAACTCAAACTTCATGGGTTCATAGTCATCAACTGCTCTGTCAGCTAGAAATTCAGCAATGGCACTCCCTTTGATAGCTTTCTGGGAGACATAAACCATATCATATTCTGACAGTAGTATTTGCCATCGAGCCAATCGTCCTGACAATGAAGGTTTCTCACAGAGGAATCTGATCGGATCTAGCCTTGCTATTAACCATGTGGTATTATACAGCATATACTGTCTTAATCTCTGAGCCGCCCATGCCAATGCACAACACATCTTTTCTATCTGAGAATACTTGGCCTCATACTCTGTGAACTTCTTGCTGACATAGTAGATTGCTTGTTCTTTCTTGCCGGTTTCATCATGTTGCCCCAAAACACAGCCCATGGAGTGTTCCAACACTGCCAGATACAAGATTAGAGGTCGATCAGGCACAGGAGGTACTAGCACTGGTGGGCTCGACAAATACTCCTTGACCTTATCAAAGGCTTTCTGACAATCTTGATTCCATTCTCCCGTATTGTTTTTCTTCAAAAGCTTGAAAATCGGGTCACATTTTGCAGTCAACTTGGAAATGAAGCGGGAAATATAGTTTACTCGCCCAAAGAAACCTCTTACTTCCTTTTGGGTTCTCGGAGGTGGCAAATCCTGAATGGCTTTGATTTTATTTGGGTCCACCTCGATGCCCCTTTGACTAACAATAAAGCCCAATAGCTTCCCTAAAGTAACGCCGAAAGTACATTTGGCTGGATTCAACCTTAAACGATACTTGCGCAGCCTCTCAAACAACTTCCTCAGACTAGTCATATGCTCTTCTGGATTCTTATCTTTGGCAATCATATCATCCACATACACATCGATCTCTTTATGCATCATATCATGAAAAAGGGTCACCATAGCTCTCTGATAAGTTGCCCCGGCATTCTTGAGACCAAAGGACATCACGTTGTATTGGAACGTGCCCCACATGGTGGTGAAAGCAGTCTTCTCCTTATCTTCTGAAGCCATTTTAATCTGGTTGTACCCTGAAAACCCATCCATGAAAGAAAATGTTGCATGTTTAGCTGTGTTGTCAACTAAAGTGTCAATATGGGGCAGGGGGAAATTGTCTTTCGGACTGGCTTTGTTGACATCTCGGTAATCCACACACATTCGAACTTTGCCATCTTTCTTCGGGACTGGTACTACATTTGCCACCCATTCAGGATAAGTAGCTACTTCTAAAAATCCTGCGTCCAGTTGCTTCTTCACTTCTTATTTGATCTTTAATAACATGGCAGGCCTCATTCTCCTCAACTTTTGTTGTACTGGCTTGAATCCGGGCTTGATTGGCATTCTATGCACCACAATCTCAGTATCCAGACCTAGCATATCCTGGTAGGACCAAGCAAAGACATCAGCATATTCCTTGAGTAATGCCATTAGTTCCTCTTTTTGTTCGGGTGTTAGGGAAGTACCAATTTTAACTTCTCTCTTTTCCTCATCATCACTCAAATTGATCAATTCAGTGGCCTTTTTGTGGGGCAAGATCTGTTTGTCTTCCTTTTCAATCAGTTTCATAAGATCAGGGGGAAGAGAGCAATCATCATCATCTTTGTCGTCGAGGTCATCCGCATTAACGAAATGATCAAAGTCGGGCTCAAAAAGACCATCTTTGTTGTCTTTACATTCATCGTTTGAAGTCCTGGGGTCAAAAGACAATAAAGGGGTATATATATATATGCATTTGATCCATGAATAAAAGGAGAAATGAATAACAAGGATAAACATATAGAGGAAAACACAATGGTATAATTATGGTATGAAATATATATACACGGTGTAGAGTTTAAATAGTGTGAATATCAATATCATGGATGATGGAGCAAACATGAAAATAAAACCCATAACATATGAAAGTCAACTGTCCACACTCTTGGGTAGAAGTGTAGGATAAAATGAGTTCTCAAAGCTTAATTAATTACATGTTCAGATCTGACAAGTTCATCGGCATCTCGAAAGACTCCCAATTATTCAAATCAATCCCCGGTGCCAATCGTTGAACCAATGTTCCACTACTTGATTCCCCGTGCTCTAACATGCTGATAGACAATCCCTTTAATAATTGTTCAAGCTCAACAACTGATCTTTTTGGATTCATCGTTCCAGCAAAAACAAAACTATCGTTCAACGGTGGAATCTTCAGTTTCTTGGGCTCAATTTCCCTTCCTCTCAATGCAGCCACACGCTTGCACTTCTTCTCTTCCCTTGGTTCGAACTTCTCTCTCTAAGAAGGCTTATATCCAAGTCCAAAAGTGGGTTCCACCTTTGGTAAAACAATAGTCTCACGGATTCCTTGGCTATACTTTCCGAGTCCTTTTCCGGCCCGACAGCCTTTTCCGACAGTCATGTTGACTTGCATATTCAAGCAGCCAGAGAAATGTGGACTAGGTACCTCGGATCCTTTTCTTACCTATGTTACCTCGGCCACCTCAAATGACCTGAAAGAGCAATCCACTGCCTCCTCCGCAGCTTCAGTGTAAGGAGTGTTTGGAGGTTGCATTACCATGATATCCTCTTCTCCGAATACAGAAACTATCTTGTTTTCAACTCGAAACTTGATTTTCTGATGAAGGGAAGAAGGAACAGCACCAGCCGTATGGATCCAAGGGTGACCCAGGAAACAGCTATAGGTTGGCGAAATATCCATAATTTGGAAAAGGATTTCAAATTCAACCGGCCCTACAATTATTGGAATAGTCATTTCCCCAACAACTTCTCTCCGCATGCCATCAAATGCTCTAACCACTAATTGACTGGCTTTCATTAAAGATTGGTCTATAGGCAATTTCATCAGTGTATGAAGTGGCATCACATTCAAAGTAGATCCATTGTCAATCAATACTTTGGCAACCATATGATCCTTGCACCGAACAGTGATGTGCAGTGCCTTGTAATTGCCTCTTCCTCCGGAAGGGATCTCTTCATCAGTGAAATAGATGTAATCAATCACTATGATACCTCCGAAAATATGTTCCACATTGGCCACGGTGATGTTTTTGGACACATAAGATTGGTTCAGGATTCAGATGAGAGCATTACGATGTGCCTCGGAGTTCAAAAGCAGAGCTAGGAGAGAAATCTTAGCTGGCAACTGATTCAGTTGTTCTATGACACTGTACTCACTTTGTTTGATGAATTTCAAGAATTCACGAGCACCATTTTCATCCACCGTCTTGGTTACTTCTTTTTCAATTTCTTTCTTCGGCCTTCCAACAGATGGTGTAACAACTTCATCATTTTTCTCCATGCCCTTCTCTTTCTCTTTGTGTAAAGTGGCAGCTGGATTTCGGGCATAGCATCTCCCACTCCTAGTCATGCCTCCTACTCCAGAAATATTCACTGATTCAGATTCTTGGACATTGACATTCATCTGTTGCACTGAACTCTCGTACCTCCAAGGTACTTCCTTATCACTCCAATAGGGGAATGGTATGGCACATTTCAAATTTAGGCTTGGTTTCAGTACGGGGATATTCAATGTCGGCTTAGGGGCCATTGGAATTGACAGGCTTCGCTTGGTGAGGTTACGGGAATGGCGAGGCTGGGCTTTTGAAGCACAGATAGTTTCAAACTTGGTTTATAATGGGAAGAATCTTCGTTTCCAGTATTCACCATACAGATGTCGGTACCTTCGTTTTTCTCCACATAAAACTCAATCAGTTCGGCATCCATCATAGCTTGCAATTTTCCTCAGAAATCAGTGCTACACTGGATCTCATGACCTTTACACTTCAAAGGAGTAATCATTTGGGCCTTTAGCAAAGCATGATATACGACCTTTATTGGTGTGACAATCTCTTCAACCTTTCTCTTGACATGAACTACCCCATCATCAATCATATTCACAGTGTTTCCACCATGATTTCGGAGAGGATTTGTGCCCACACTTGGTAGTGTATCGAAAGTCAGACGACCTTCGTTGATTATACCTTATACCACTTCCTTCAACCGAATACAATTCTCAATACTATGCCCCTTAGCCCCCGAGTGATAGGCACATGTGGCGTTTTCATCAAACCACCTCAGATATGGAGGCTGTAAAGGGGTTGAGTATTGGACTGGTTCAATCATTTTGTTGTTCAAGAGTTTGGCATAAAGTTCGTTGTAGGTCATGGGAATAGGGGTGAATTGTTTCCTTTCTCTTGGTGGTTTTGCGTTCCAATTTTGAGTGTTTGGTCTGGGGGCAGTATAACTGGTATTGGATACCGAATATTGGTAAGTGTTTTGGGGTTGAGCATAGTTGGGAGGAGGATGTTGGTAGGTGTTTTGAGGTGGTGTGTAGTTGGTGGGACGGTATTGGGGTTGATATTGGGATTGTTATGGTTGGTATTGTGGTTGGTATGGTCGATATTGGGATTGGTTTGGTCGGTATTGGTGTTGGGGGTATTGTTGGTATCCTCCATATCTGGCGGTGTTTACTTCGCCTTCTTTCTTCTTGGGATTTTTCTTAGCCACACTATACTCCCCTCCTTCCAATTTGCCAGTTTTGAGTGCATTCTCCACCATCTCTCCAACCAAAACCATATCGGTAAAGCTTTTAGTAGCACCGGCAAGCATGTGGCTATAGTATGGAGCTTTCAAGGTATTAACAAACAACCTTGTGGTTTCTTTCTCGGTCAAGGGGGGCTGAATCTGAGCTACTATATCTCTCCATCTCTGAGCATATTCAGTGAAAGACTCAGAAGACTTCTTTTCCATATTTTGCAAAGTCAGTCTATCTGGCACCAAATCAGTCATGTGCTTATATTGACCAATGAAAGCCCGGGCTAGATCATTCCAACAGTGAATGCCCCGCCTATCTAACTTGTTGTACCACCACGTTGCTGACCCAGTAAGACTGTCTTGGAAACAGTGGATTAGCAGCTTATCATCTCTAGAGTATGCGGCCATCTTCCGGCAATACATAGTAATGTGGTCTTTAGGGCATGTGGTCCCCTTGTACTTCTCGAATTCAGGCACTTTGAATTTTGGTGGGATCACCAATCCATCCACCAAGCTCAATTCATAGGCATCAGTAATGCCATAAGCATGAGTGCCCTCCATGGGCTTGAGCCGCTCCTCTATCTGGCTCAATACCCTTTGGCTTTCGTCCCACCGATCTCCCTCTCAAATTGTTCATCAAGCACAAACATGGGATTGTTTGGGGTGTATCCAGGGGCAGAAGGCGGCATAGTGTAGGTGGGAGGGGGAATTGGTTGAGTTGTTGGGATTCCTCCACTTGTGGTAAACATTGATGGTGTAAAAGGGTACACACTGGGTGGAGGTGGTGGGAAGGTGAATGTGTTTGTGGTTGGTTGAGGAATTTGTGTTTGATTTTCTTGGAAAGGTATGTTGAGGGTAAGAGGCGAGAGAGAGGCATTCATGGGCTGAGCTATGGGGAGTCCGTGTGGGAGTGTACTCTGAGAAGATTGCCCATTAGAATTGTTGCCTGAATTTGCCAAGTTTTGCTGTCTCATACTGGCCACCATTTTCGCCATCTGATCCAATCTTTTCTGTAGATCCTCATTTGTCTTCCTTAGCTGTTCAATCTTGGCAGCTTGCTCTTCCATGACGATTCTGGATTGTAGTCTAGTGTTATATCTGTGCGTTGGAGGTGCTATCTTGAAACCTCTATTTAACCATAAGGACGAATCAGATTCCCTTACCATGAATATGAATGAAATGTATGCATGAATATGCTTGAATGATTATGTAATGTGGAAACCCATCCATAACAAGATTACTATAAAGATAATTAGCATTACGAAAATAAGAAAGTGAGTTTAACAACCCATAATAGAGTACCACTCGAATCAAAACATAAGATGATAATATTTTACAAACAAAAGGAATCTCTCAAAAAACAACAAATCTATCACTATGCTTGTCTTCTGAACTGCTCCAATTGTGCCCTCATTTCAGCATTTTGGTTTTCAAAAATAGTCAATCTGTTGGCAGTAACGTGAACTTGTTGCTCTAACTCATTATTTTTTCGCACTAACCACCCTACTATGCGTTTCTGCTCTGCCAATTCTCTTTTCAGTTCAATCTTTGCTTTTTTCACTTCGCTCTTCTCCTCCTGAACTCTAAAGCATTGTTTTTGGGCAATTCTCCAGCTTTGGGCATGTTCTTGATTGAAGATTTCGGTCCTTGCCGCCAACCGGCTCATTTTCGTGGCCTGTTCTCTCCATTCTTTCACCTCCCCTTTCAGCTTGACATTGTTGGCACTCTCTCTTACCCAGTCTTGAACCATCCTTGCATCTCTATCTGGCTATTTCCAAGCTGGTCGCATAGTTGCCGATTCTGTATCTCCAACTGCTGACATTTTTAGGTCAATTCAACTAGCTGAGCCCCTTTTCTGAACCTCTGATTCTCAATTTCTAGCCTTTCTAATTTGTCTTCTGGTTTCTCAACCAAAGGGTAATTAGGATCCAGAACTGGTGGAATTGAAATTTGTTTTGCCCGTTTACTGTGCCACACAACGTATTCAGGAATTGCATTGATAGTATGATTGCCACGATCCATCTTTTACGCTTCTTTGTACAAGTTTGCCCAAAATTTGGCCTCATTAAATCCTTTTTCGGTGTCATGCTGGAAGACTAACAAATGGAGCCCAAAAGTGAGAGGGATAGACTGTTCTAACCCATATTGCTGTCTTACTAGCAATGGGGAGTAATTGATGGTTCCCCAAACGCCTACAAGAGGGATCCACGGTATGCTTGCATCCAAATAAGGAGTATCTTTTGTCATTGTCCACATTGCTCTCCATGTGATGTCTTGGTTCTTCAAATTCGTGAACCACTCGACCCATTCTACCACTGTTCTTGATTTGGATGGCCAATGATGTGCATTATAAATGGTTATCGTCTCCTCACCTTTGTTATTGAAGACCATTCCTACGAACCTTTTGTATCCGAAATGGCTTCTAAACCATATTGTCAATAACCGTCCACAAGCCTCAAATTTACCACCAGCTTTTTTACATGCATTGAGAGATCGAATGGTTTCCGCCAAGATTGTCAAAGCCGGATCAGACTCATGCTTGATCTCCATAAAAAGAGTTGTTACTGACATATGCACATATCCCTCTCTTCTAGGAAATAGTACTAGGCCATAAATCAAAAGGGCTAGAGCATCAATCCCTTTCCTAGTGGTGGTATTCTTTTCCACAATATCCATCATGAAACTGGTTGAAAGGAAGTCGCCATCCATGTAGCCCCTTATTTCTTCGGTTTTGATCCCCAACAACTTCACTAGCTTCCTAGGATGATTCTCGGTTGGCCAAAATACTTTATCCGGCTTGTTCCTTACCATCAACAGATCTTGATATTCCTCCACTGTCGGCACCATAACATACTCTCCAGTAGAAGATTCATCATGTTTACCGAAAGTAAAGCACCGGTATGAGGGATCCCTAAAGTACAATGCCGCTTTTAGAAGCTCCTCCTCCACTTCCACATCTAACAGCAATGCTATATCTCCATACAACTGTTTGAATCGACCCTTATCACTGATGCCTTCCCATAACTGTTTCAGTCTTGTCAGATCATTTCGGACGAAACTACATCTGGCTCTTGCAGGTAACTAGGGTGGAGGACCCTTTGCTGATGCCTCCCTAGCTTTCTGCCTTAGCCAGTACAGAGCTTGTTTCAAAGTCGGACTGGCGGAATCAAAATTTTCAGACTCTCCCATCGAATCTATCTCCATGGGTACTTCCTCAATTTCTTTTGCCATAACTAATTTTCTCTATAGTAAACCTATTATAGATGGGGATGGAATGCAAGAATGGGATGCAGAGATAAAGAAGAAAAAGAAATGGCAAAAAGGTAAAAGGAAATGTATCAGAATAAAATAATAATGTTAAGATGAATGATGCAAAGATGTTTGGCTCGCAACAATTTAACCATAAAATATAATTAGTCATTTCATCCAAACAAGGCCGAGGGCCCAAATATCCGTTGACCCAAAGGTTGACCTTGTTCATCAGCCATGACTAATTTCCCTTTACAGTTCTCTTGTTGCGAATGATTCTACAATGGAATGCATGTCATGTGGTGATGGCAATAAAGAGCAATAATCATGGATATTTAAGGAAATAAGAAGATCATAAGGCAAAGCATAAACATGTACGAATAAGGCGAGGAAGAAAACAGACAACATATATACAGACAAAGTGAGGAAGAGCATAGACAAATTATACAAACAGCATGCCATTATGGAAAAAACATTTACGGATAAAGTGGGGGAAGAATATAGCCAAACTATACAAACAGCATACCACTATGGAATAAGCATATATATAAGATAAAGTGAAAGAAAAACAAACAGATTATGAAATGAATATGTACAGATAAAGTGGGGAGGCATATCATCATGAAAATAAGTATACATACAGATAAAGTGGAACAAAACAGATAGATTATATCAATAACATATCATCATGAAATAAGCATACATACAAATAAAGTGAAAGAAAGCAGACAGATTACACAAATGGCATATCATCATGAAATAATCATACATACAGATAAGATGAAAGGAAAACAAATAGTTCATTCACACAGCATATCATCATGAAAAATATATATATATATATATATACAGATAAAGTGAAAGAAAACAGACAAACAGCATGCCATCATGAAATATATATACAGATAAAGTGAAAGGAACTGATAAAGGTAAGAAGTCGTTCCCCCTTTATGCCCTAAGAAACCGGGTTTTCTCCAAACGGGTTTGGCTCTATCTAGGTTAGAATTTAGGTTTTTCTACATGCTGGGTTTAAAGCTCTAGACAAGGGTACCCATCGGACAAGATGGGGTGGAGACAACCCCATCGCCCCCTCCTAAATAAAGGTGAAGTTTGGACTCCCGAACTTTTATGTTATGAATTTGTGTTGTGTGTGAGGTAGGGACTTGTACCTTTACCAATTGCCTTTCGGTGAGGTAGCGAACATTCGGAGGAGCAGAAGTAAGAAGCAGAAAAAATTTCACTATCACATGTCAACACACGATCAGTACAATTCAAAGTATAAGATAAATAATTATGGAAAAAATAATATGATAAGAGATAAGCATACAAGATAAACCAGATAGGCATACATGGCATAAACAAGGAATTAAAACATGAAAAATACATACAAGTAACTAAAAGGGTAAAATGGTAAATACAAAAAGCATGCTAGAAAATCAAAGCATATAAACATGCATAGACTTAATAAATAAATAAATGAGGGAAGATTGAAGGACAAATAACAAGCAAGCAGGATATAAATGTAATAGGCATTCATGGTATATACAAGGAATTAAAACATACAAATACATACAAGTAATTAAAAGGGCAAAATGATAAATACACAAAGCATGCTAGAAATCAAGGCATACAAACATACATACAAAATAAATTAAATGTGATGTATATGCAATATGCAATTTTGATAAACTTAATTTTGAAAAATCTTTCTCTTTTTTTTTTGTCCTCTTTTTTTTTTCTTTTGGAAAAATTTTGAAACAATTATTGGAAAAAATTTTAATGAAAATGAATGATGCAATGCATGAAATGAAATTTTAAAACATTTTATTATCAAATCCAAGTAAAATAAGACTAAAAAAAAAAGTGGCTTGACTCTCTAAAAAAATATTCCCCAGTGGAGTCGCCAAGCTGTCGAGACGTTTTACCGCTCCGATGATAAATGATATGGCGTGAAAAATGCTCGGGACTGAACAGTCGAAAAACGAATGGAGTCGCCACTAACCTTTTATTTGAATAGGTGTGGTTAGTCACCTACTTGTTTAACCCAACGTAAATGTCACGCCCCGACCTGCCCGGGGTCGGCCACGTGGCAATCGCCGTGCTGCCTCGTAGTACGTGCCGGCTGATCACGCACCAGAAGCACCGCAAGGCATAGAAATGGATATCATCACTGCAAAACAACTAAAATTTTAATTAAAAATCTTTTTATAAAATAATAAACTTTAAAGTAGTACCAGTGGATTAATTTAAAAGAATACCTATGCAGCGGAAAACTACTAAGCCTAAGCCACCGACGTCTTCTAGTGAGCCTCCATTCTATTGGCTGACCCCGCACGTGGATCTGCATCCATCCACAATTGGATACAGGTGAGTGACAGAGATTCAATGGGTCTCCATCAAGGTTAGGGAAAACATGGGTAATCCAAAGTACAGTAAAAATAAAGTAAATAAATTTACTTTTCAAAATCTCTTTTATGATTCCCCCAAAGAGAATTGAATTTAAAACCTTTAAAATAATTAACTACTCATGGGCTGGCACTTAATACACTGAAGGCACGACTGGCCGGTCGTATGCCTTACTGCACCGAGGGCTATCTCTTTCCTTTTTAAAAACATTTTCTCTTTATCTCTTACTCTAGCCCGTTCCCTCGGTGGTGCCTCACTGTGGTGGAACACAGTGAACTGGAGCTCTGGCGAGTTTTCCTACGCGCCTCTCCCAACCAGGCTCGACTCACCGTGCCCCTCGATAGGCGATCCACTGTTGAGTATCTTGCATGCACTCAAACTCGGTCCACGCTCCCGCAAATTGGAGCCCCGAGGAATCCCACTCAATCACTCCTCTCCCAGGGGCATCGTACCCCAAATATCATATTAATAATAATAATATTATTTCTTATATAAATATTAAAACATGTAAACACACACAAACTTTATATTTTTAAAATCATCCCACCCCCATAAGTGGGCGTATCACAAAATAAAAAGTGTGTCGTGGATTACCCTTATCCCAAAACAGTTGTAAAATCCTTTTAAAAAAATTTATATTTTTAAAACATTTTTCCCTAGTGGCTAAGCACTGAAATCTAAGCCACTCACAGTATTGGGAGAATCGTATACTCCCAAGCGCTCCATGTAGCTTTAACCTCCGGTGCATCGCCGCATTCGATTATCCGGAGCCCTAATACATGGAAATATATGTGAGCATTCATAATCAAATTTATGAATGCACCTACGAGGCTCTAACATGACCTACGACTGGGCTTGAAGGTGATTCGGGGCTTAGAAAAGTGTCCAAGAGGTTCTGGGGTAAAAATTGGACACTCGGTGAAAATTACGAAAATGCCCCTGGGCTCATGGACCGGCCACTCAGGCTGGGCCCGGGACATAGAAAAGTGTCCGGGAGGTTTCTGGGCTAAAATCAGACTCTCGATGAAAAATTACCAAAATGCCCCCGGGGGCCCGTGGGCCCCACACTCGAACTAGGCTGGGCCCCACACGGGTTGGGCCAAATTCTACTAGAAATCGGGCTCAAAAAGCCCACCTATGAGATATTTATACATTATAATGATATAATATATAAATATCTAAGATATAATAATATTATATAAATATCTAAAATATATTAATATAATATATAAATATCTTTTAATATAATAATATTATATTAAAAAATAACTAAACAGGGACTCGATCGGCCAGTTCTTCGGCCGGTCTCTCCCCCAGTTTTCGCACTTGTTTCTCCTCCTTTCGACGTACAAACTTAGAGAGGAGATCCTCATGGCATCCACGACGGATATGCCGAGGCAAAAACGAGAAACACAAAAATACGTTTCCCGTAGACCGAGATTTAGCTCAAATTGACTAAATCTCCGATTTACTCACACCCGGTGCACAAAAATGCGTAAAAAAGGAATGGGACGTAGAATAAGGTGAATCTATAACACACTAAAAACTCACCTTATTCCACCGGCCCGAAATCCACTTATTTGAGTTTAAAGCTTTAATCCGGTCAAAAGCTGAAAACTTGGATCTAGGCTAAACCGATGCATGGTGTCGAGATGTTTTACCGCTCCGACGATAAATGTTATGGCGTGAAAAATATTTGGGACTAAACAGTCTAAAAACAAATGGAGTCGCCACTAACCTTTTATTTTTAATAGGTGTGGTTAGTCACCTACTTGTTTAACCCAACATAAATCTAGAAAGATTATGTCAAGTTAAGGAAAGAAACTGGTCTACGAAAAACATTTCAGGTTCGTGAGTCGGTTACTCTTGGGGAAGGATTAGCACCCCTAAGACGCCCGGAAATCGGTACCACAAAAGTCTTAAAAATATTTTACTTGGGAAATAATAATAAAAATGTGTTTAAAATCACTTTAAGAAAAACATAATTTCAAATGTTGGAATAAATATTCCTTTTAATTTGGGATAAAAATCCCATTATAAAAGCTAAATTCGAAATTTAAATACTTAATGTCGGAATGAAACTTAAATTAAAATCTCTTAGAAAGATTTAATTTTAAAACAATGTTGGAATAAATATTCCTTTTAATTGGTTGAAGGGAATAATTTGACAAAAATTTAGTTTAGTAAGAAAACCTTAGTATATTAATAAATTAAGGCCTTTCAAAAATAAATGTCCTTTTTATCAAATAAAACTGATTTCTTAAAAAAATAATTTTAAAGATTTTAAAAAAATAAACATTCCTTTTATTGGAGTTAAAAATGCATTTTTGATAAAAATGAAGTTTACTTGAAGGGTCTTAATTAATTAAATGTACTAAAGTTCTCCCAAAAAGGTATTTTGGAAAATAAAAAAAAGGTCAAAAGAAAATGAATATTCCCTTTCAAAGAAATAAAAATAAGAAGAGAAATTTTAAAAGTGATTTTTTAATAAAATTTGAATTAATTTGAGAGGCCTTAACCATAATTGGGTAGTTAAGATCTCTAAAAAAAAACTTCTAAGACATGTCTTGAAATTAATGTTGGAATAAACATTCCTTTTAATTTAATTGGGCCTCTTAAACAAGAGATTTTCTTAAAATGAAATAAAAATAAAACATAAAAGTAAAAATAAAATAAATAAAAATAAAAAGATTTTGGAATTAACATTCCTTTTTGTAAAAGGAAAATTTTTGGGTTCATTCGCAAATTTTAAGAAATTAAAGAAAATCATAAACATGATGTATGCTTTTTATGAAAATTACATGAAAAACATATTTTTAATTTTGAAGGGATGAGAAATTCTCCCGGGCCCGATCGGACTCCCGATTAGACACCGAGAAAACAATCTCATAGGAGAAAACCTTAAGAAACCTCATACTCCCGAGGCATCTTTTAGTTACCCCATGCATATGAATTTTTGAAAACCAATGTTCTAATTTTAATTATGCATGAATGAGACAAGGAAACATGGGTTAGTATATACATACACAATATGATATGACAAAATAAATAGGACATGGAAATTTAAAATCAATTTTTATAAGATCAAATTGCATAACAATTAATTTAACACAAATAAGTAAGCTTAATTTAAACAAATACATATTCATGGTCAAAGATTAACATCATGCAAAATTTAATTCATAATTGAATAAACATATATACAGGGGTAAAAAGGTAATTTTATAATCAAGATTAAATTTTAAATTAAGCATACATATGAGGGTAAAAAGGTAATTTAATGCAAGATATAATTTCTACTTAAGCAAAAATACATGGAAAGGCAAAAAAAAAAGGGTAATTTTACATACAAGATTAAATTTTTAATTAAAAAGCATACATAAAAGGGTAAAATAGTAATTTAACACATGATATAATTACTAATTAATCTAAAATATCCATAAGGGCAAAGAGGTAAACATAAATTTTTATATTAGACAAAACACATATTCAAGGGCAAAAAGATAATTTCTATGATAAAAGAAAATCTTAAACTAAATATGCATTTATATAAGTTTAAAAAATTCAATTTTTTATTAAAAAAATCAGAAATTATTTCTATTTAAATAAAAATAATAAAAAATAAAATAAATTTAAAGATTCAATTTTCATTAACCAAGCTTTCATTTTTAATCAAACTAAAATATCCACAAGCAAAAAGGTGCAATTTTAATCCTAAGCTTAACATTTAACTAAGCAAACAAGTTAATCAACTTTAAAGTTATGATCTTTATAATCAAGATTATATTTTTAATCAAACAAGAATGTGAATGTAAATTCAAAAATACAATCTTTTTAATCAAGATTAATACTTTCAACTAAACAAACACATGAAATGGGTAAAGCAAGTTTAAAAAAAAAATAATAAACAAGAATACAAAACAATGAAAGTTAGGAACTTTTTGCATAATCATGTAAATAGTTAAGAGAAATGGCACATTAACAAAAAATAACATAAAATAAATAAGCAAGTAAAAAAAATCTTGAATATATTAGAAGCATATATTAAACTAAGCAAATTATTTAGCAATATACAAAAGCTTTGTAAATCATAAATATTATCATAAAAGAGAAAATTAACACTTCATGTACAAATTTAACAAGATAAAGCAAGAATATTGTATTTAAAGTGAAAAGAAATGATCTTGAAAATAAAACTAAGAACTTACCTAAAAAGATGAAGTTTTGTACAAAAACTAAAAAAGATAATAATGGCTTTGTGGAGAAGAGAATGACCAAGATTGATAATCAAGAATCCATTTTTCTCTATTTTTCTCTAGCCAAACCGTTTAAAATAAATCAAGAAGAAGAAAAAGAAAGGAATTTCCTCTCCCTCCCGGACTCTTTTTTCTCTCTTCTCCTCTCTTTTTTTTGGTGTTTTGTTCTTGAAAAAAAGAAAAAAAGATGAAGTCTCTGTTTGAGGAAGAAAATGCTAAAGCTTTCCTCCGTTGTGTGCTCCTTCCTCTCTTCTCTATTTTTTCTGTTCTCCCTTTCTGGAAGAAGGCTGAAGCTCTCTTTCACACTTTGTGCCCTCCCCCGGGCTCTCTCCTCTCTTTTTTTCTATTCTGCTTTTGAAAGAATGGCTCTCCCTATTCTCTGCTGTGCTCTCTCCTTTTTATTTTGAAACCCCTAGTGGCTTAAAACATGGAGCCACAACCCCTAGAAAACATGGAAACAGAATAGTCATGAGCCCCTAAAAGAATCACCCCGAAATGGCCAGCCCCTTCCCCTGTCTCCTCCCTAGGCTTTGCAGCGTCTTGGAGCTTCTCCTGCCAAACAAAACAAAACAAGAGAGTAGAGACACCATTTCTTCAGGCTTTACATCTTTCAAAACCTCACTGAACATAAGCTCTGTCAGAGTCAACTCATCAGCACTTGAAACCATAATTTCAGGAGCTAATAATCCAAAACAATCCACAAATTCTGAATAAGTTCTTCGAATGGGATAGCCAGCCAGACTTATTCGCACAGCCTCCAGAACACCCCCGCGGCGTAGTTGATGAAGGATACTGAGGTTCTCAAATTGGTGAGGACGATTGAGAGAGTTTGGCTTCACACAGCGTATATAATGAGGCTCTGTTGAGTTGGGGGTTTCCATAAGTGCTTGAAGTTGTTGCTTAAATTCTGTGGCAACGGAAGAGAACTTGTATGATGATCTTGAAGATTCCTCGGCTTGCCAGCATAATGTGCCATGGTAAAATCTGTTTCCAAAAATTTAGCCTTTTCCAACCTTGGGTGACCCCGGAAATGCTGAAACAACTTTGTCGAAAATGTTTCATGTGTTGATTTTAGGAACTTGCAAGCTTCATCCAAGAGTGCAATCATCCCAATAGGTTTCTTCTCAATCAATTCCAGAACAGCTTGGTTGTCTATAAATTCAATGTAACTCCAATTAATTTCTTCTTTCCTGTATTCATCCTGCTCCATCTTAAATACATGCGCATTGAAATGCTGCTGAAACTTTTCAATAGCATAATTAATGCAAAATTGCTCAAAACTATTGTACTGAAAGCATTCAAATCCATAGATGTCTAAGACTCTAATTTGTATATGTGAATTTGGATCTTTCCTAATAGACATATAAACCTTACCAACAAGCTAATCAAACAAACGAGCATAAACCGTCTTTGCCAACGCATTTCGTCCAGCCACAGCAGCATTACAATCAAGAGGTTGAACAATACTTCCTTCACGGGTTTGAATGGTACGAGTGCACAATGTTGCCAACAAGAGGTTCACATCACACCTAAGTAGATCAGCAGCCAACTGCAAAGATTTCTGATCTTTAATAACTGAAGAATCATGCTCTCTTCCAGGAGAAAATTCAATGTTTCCCAGATGCAAAATAGCAGCCAGGGTCCGAAACATGGCTCGCCCTCAAAGATCCGACGTGGATTCTTCTCACCAAGGGTCAAAAGATCCCTTGCAGCATTTCGAATACGGCTCAGAGCATACTGAACTCTCCAGAGCTCCCACTTGCATCGAAGCCCATACTCTCCCACCAGCTTCAGCTCGGCATCCAATCGCTCCTTTTCATAAGGACGACGGGGTTTCTTAAATGCCTTCCCGTAGTTGCGGTAAAAGAAGACGTGAACCATGGTTTTAAGGCAAAAGCGCTGTCTCCCTCAACACTGCGGGTCCGCTGCTATCGTCTACTGAGTAAAGCGGCAGATGAAACAAAGTTGGTGCAACGCTTGGGCTCTCGGTACTACTGCTCAAAGAAGCAGCGCAGCAGCGGCAGCAGGCTGAGATGCAAAAGTCATGGTGGATGATGCTGAGGACTGATCTCGGATGGTATTGTCCCAGAGAACGAGTTGTACTGCAAGAAAACAGCGCGTAGAAGCTTGCATTGTGAGAGAGAGGAAGGTACGGTGCCGTTGAAGGAGTTC
The DNA here is from genome assembly GCA_030664755.1 of Microcos paniculata. Classification (NCBI taxonomy): domain Eukaryota; kingdom Viridiplantae; phylum Streptophyta; class Magnoliopsida; order Malvales; family Malvaceae; genus Microcos; species Microcos paniculata. Next base: position 9,359,581 of record CP131460.1, on the reverse strand, counting down.
GAACGGAGGCTGAGTTTGGTAAGACACTTGAGGTCAGAGATACGGTCACTGAGTCGACCATTGAGTCCGAGACGAGGTAGACACAGCTCGGTAACTCGGTTTGTTGGTACATGCAACTTCACGCCAGTCGCATGGAGCTGCCGGCGTTGATGGATCCCATCCGTTTAAAGCTTTAGTCATTTGGTTAACGAGGCAGTCTCCTGCGGAGTAGTTGTTCATAGACATTATAGCTGGCGCTATCTTCATTCTCATAGCATTTGCACCTTTAGTAGTTTTTGATGAAAGATCCAGAACGCCACTCACAGGCTGTGCAGCAGCACCTATTATTCCTTTTCCAACACCCTGAACAAAGCCCTCAACACCGGAAGTTTTAGCACCTTCAAGAGGCTTTGTTAATACGCCAATAACTCCTCTGAACAGGCCCTTTGCTAGTGTTGGCACCGTAAGGCAAATTGCTGCTGAGGTTGAGCAGCCACAGGAACATGAACAGATGGGTGCAACTGAGCCTGGGCCTGCGAAGTAACTTCCCCCGTTTAAGAAACAAACTATGGTGCAAGCAAATTAGCGGAGGCGTAAAGATCACGTGCAATAACACGCACGTCAGGACTCTCGGCTTCTGAAACATGCATATATATATATGTATATATGCATATGTAAATATATACACATATATGTGCATACAAATATATGTACATATACATATGTATAAAATATATATATATATATATATACATATATATATTGCATGATACCCAATTGTCTAACCTTCCAGTCTTGGTTCAAAATTATCTGCAAGATAATAAAAATAGAATAGAATAAAATAAAATGAGTAAATAAGTAAAATAAAATAAAATAAAATAAAATAAAATAAAAATAAATAGAAAGATAAAATAAAAATTTAATAATAACCAACTAACCAATTATCCGAGATAAAAAATAAATGTCTACACATGGAAATGCATACAAACTTAACATAACGTAGATCGAGGTGAGTACAATAACATTCTAGAAACTCACCTTGTTTTGCCGGCCGGTTTGCCCGGATCTACCAATTTTCCAAAATGCCTCCTTTTTGGCTCCAAAGAGAAAAAGAAGAAAAAGAAAGAAAAAGAAAAGAAAAATGAAAGGAAAACCGTCGGCCCTCCCCTATTTATAGGGGAGCCCGACGCCGGGTCCACTCGGGCCCCGGGTCAAACATTTTTCCCTTTTTCAACTTTCTTTCATTTTCACCCGTTGGCTAAATCCTTTACTTTTTTGTGCCAACGGGGTCCATAATAAATTTCTAGGGACTTATTTGGAGGTCTTTTTGGCACTTACTAATTTCCATGCACGGTTAATTACTTTATCTTCAAACTCCGTCTTATCCTAATTTTAACTTCTCTTCTGACTTGACACAGCCGGACCGACCCATTGTTTAATTAATACGTCATCTTGTACTATTTCATTCGTACAGAAAAGTCGTGCTAAGTCCGGGTGTGTCAGTAAATCTAGAAAGATTACGTCAAGCTAAGGAAAGAAACTGATCTACGAAAAAGATTTTAGGTTCGGGAGTCGGTTACACTCGGGGAAGGATTAGCACCCCCAAGACGCCCGGAAATCGGTACCACAAAAGTCTTAAAATATTTTACTTGGAAAATGATAATAAAATGTTTTAAAATCATTTTAAGAAAAACATAATTTTAAATGTCAGAATAAATATTCCTTTTAATGTAGGATAAACATCCCATTAGAAAAGTTAATTTCAAAATTTAAAGATCTAATGTTGGAATGAATATTCCTTTTAATGTGAAAATCCATAGCCCAATTTTGAATTTGAAGAAATTTCCTACTTAGAATGGAGATTCAATTTCTAAATAGGAATAAATATTCTTCTAAAATCAAAGTTAAATTTAAAAATAAGGATAAATATCCTTTTATGAAAAACAAAGATTTAATTTTAATTTTAGAAAGTCTCAATTATGAGAATATTAATTGAAATCTTCTAGAAAACATTTTTGCAAAAAAAAAAAAGTTGGGATAAACATCCTCAAATTCATGCTTTGAAATTTACTTTAAGAGACTTTAATTATGATTACTTAAATTAAAATCTCTTAGAAAGACTTAATTTTAAAACAATGTCGGAATAAATATTCCTTTTAATTTGTTGAAGGGAATAATTTGACAAAAATTTAGTTTAGTAGGAAAACCTTAGTAAATTAATAAATTAAGACCTTTAAAAAAAACAAAACCCCTTCTTTTTTTAAAAAAAATGAATTTCTTTTTTATCGAATAAAGCTAAATTTGAAAAAGAATTTTAAAGATTTAAAGAATAAACATTCTTTTTATTGAAGCTAAAAATGCCTTTTAATAAAAATGAAGTTTACTTGAAAGGTCTTAATTAATTAAGCATATTAAAATCCTCCCAAAAAGGTATTTTTGGAAAAAACAAAAGAAAAGGAAAAAGAAAATAAATAATCCCTTCCATTGAAAAAGAATAAATAAAAATAAGAAAAGAAATTTTGAAAGTGATTTTTTAACAAAATTTGGATTAATTTGAGAGACCCTAACTATAATTAGGTAATTAAGATCTCTCAAAAAGACTTCTAAAACATGTTTTGAAATTAATGTCGGAATAAACATTCCTTTTAATTTAATTGGGCCTCTTAAACAAGAGATTTTCTTAAAATAAAATGAAAATAAAATATAAAATATAAAAGTAAAAAACGGGAAAATAAAATAAATAAAAATAAAAGATTTTGGAATTAACATTCCTTTTTGTAAAAAGATTTTCTTTGTGGGGTTTATTTGCAAATTTTAAGAAATTAAAGAAATCATAAACATGATATGAGTATGCCTTTTATGAAAAACCAATGAAAAATATATTTTTAATTTCGAAGGGATGAAAAATTTTCCCGGGCCTGATCAGACTCCCGATTAGACACCGAAAAAACTTCCCATCGGGGAAAACCTTCAGAAACCTCGGACTCCCGAGGCACCCTCCGGCTACCCCATGCATATGAATTTTGAAAATCAATGTTCTAAACTAAATTATGCATGAATGGAACAAGGAAATATGGGTTAGTACATATATGCCCAAATAATTACATAACATATAAGCAAGCTTAATTTAAACAAATACACATATATAAGGTCAAAGATGTAATTTTATACAAAATTTAATTCATAATTAAATAAACATATATGCAAGGGCAAAAGAGTAATTTTTCATACAACACTCAACTTTTAATTAACCAAACATACATACAAGGGCAAAACAGTAATTTAATGCAAGATTCAATTTCTAATTAAGCTAAAGTTCATGCAAGGGCAAAAGAATAATTTTACATGCAAGATTGAACTTTTAATTAATCAAACATACAAACAAGGGTAAAAGGATAATTTTACAAACAAGATTAAATTTTAATCAAGCAAATAAGGATTTAAGGACAAAAAGGTAATTTAACAAGGTCATATTAAACTAAATAGATATTTACAAATATAAAAATATAATTTTTATAACCAAGATTTATTCTTTTTATTTAAATAAATAAAAATAAAATAAAAAATAAACTCAAAGATTTAATTTTTATTCACCAAGGTTTTATTTTTAATTAAACAAAAATATTTACAAATTTAAAAATACAATCTTTATAGCTTAAACTAAAATTTTAACCAAACAAACAAATTTACAAAATTAAAAGTATAATCTTTATGGCCAAGATTAGGTTTTTAAGAAAACAAGAATGGAAATAAACTCTAAAATGTAATCTCTTAAATTGGGATTAAAACATTTAACTAAACAAGCCTATGGAACATACAAAGTAAACTTCAAAAATAATAAAGCTAGAAACTTTTTGTATAATCACATAAATATTAAAAGAAAAGACATATTAACAAAAATAAAATAAAATAAATAAACAAAAAGGCATCATCTTGGATATTCTTAAAGCATACTTTAAACTAACCAAATTTGTAGATGATAAATATCAACAAGAAGATTAAAGTTAACATTTTTATATATAAAATTAACATAACAAAGCAAGAAAGAATATTACATTTAAAGTAAAAATGAAGGATCTTTATATATAAAATAAGAACTTTACCTAAAAAGGATGAAGTTTTACACCAAAACTAAAAAAAAAAAATAATGGCTTTGTGGCGAAGAGAATGGCTAAAAGTTGATGAACAACAAGTCTTTTTCTCTATTTTCTCTAGCCAATCCGTTTAAAATAAATGAAGAAGAGAAGAAAAGCTTCTTCTTTTCCTTCTCGAACTCTCTTTCTCTCTTATTTCCTCTCTCTGTTTTTCTTTTCTGTTTTCAAAAAAATGCTGAAGCTCCTTGTTTTGCCTGCTGCCGAGTGTCACGCCCCGACTCGCAGGCTCGGCCACGTGACAACCGCCGTACCAACTCGAGATGCGTGCCTCGTCAGGCACGCAACCAAGATGGCACAAGGCTTAAAAATAAAGGATATTCGAGCAATATATGAAAACATACGAAAATATTATAGATAATATAGTTCAAAAGTATTTAAAAATAAAGTGACACATCTTACGGTGTTCCATGCAGCGGAAAGTATTATATATAAATACATAAATGTATATGTAAGATGCACTAATATTCCGAGCCAAGATACACAAAGCAAAAGGGGTGGCACCTACAAAGTCGTGTCCACAGTGACGTACTGGGATCACTGGCCACCGGGACTTCCGACGTCCAAAGACTGATGATCTGACAACAAAAGTGAATGGGGTGAGTACAATAAACTTGTACCCAGTGAGAGACTCGGTTATAAAGATCGATCACCTCAGGCTGGGGATATGAAATAATCCAAAAATCAATTTAATAAACCATTTACTGAAATATAGTAAATCCCAAATCAAATCAAATATCAAATCAATAATAATATTTCCATATGGGCTGGCATCTGAAATTGTCCCAATAAGGTATACCCATGCACTAGGGTATCCACTGGACCGTCAAGGGTTACTTTATATTTTTAAAAACATTTTTACTTTACTCTCTAGCCCACTTCCTTGACGTTTGCCTTGCTGTGGTGGAACACAGCACTCAGGAGTCCTGGCGAGTTTCCCTACGCGCCTCTCGCAATCAGGAGCGACTCACCGTGCCCCTCGATAGGCGGTCCACGGCTGAGTATCACGCATGCTCACAACTCGATCCATGCTCCCGCATATTGGAGCCCCGAGGAAAATGCTCAATCTCTCATCTCTCAGGGGTATCGTTCCCCATACAATAATAAATAATAATATCAATATATAAAATTTATTGAAATTCCCACCCTTTAAATCATTTGTAAACTGGGTGTGTGAGGGTGGACAATTCATACCCCAAAACATATATATAAACAATTTAATAAAGCATTTATAAATAAATTTGAAAACGGTTAACCCTCAATGGTCAACCAATATAATCCAAGCCACTCACAAGTGAGGAGAGTTGTATACTCCCCGATTACCCACGAATGCCTTAGCTCAAACTGCTACTGGTCCAAAACTCGTACAATCACATACCTAAATAATCAAATTAAAATCTAATTTGATTAATAAAGACATTCAACCAACAATTAAATCACAAAACAAAATCCATTTAAGGTCTCCAAGGTCCAAGAACAAAATTGGACAAGTCCGGAAGTTAATTGAAGCTAATTGGGGTCTAGGGCTACAAAATTACCAAAATGCCCCTAAGCTACAGTACCCTATCATGCTGGTGGCTCACTCCCGGGCGGGAGTGAGCCAAAATGTGTCACGCCCCGACCCGCTCCGGGCTGGCCACGTGGCAACCGCCGCGCTGCCTCGAAGTACGTGCTGGCCAGTCACGCACCTAAGGCACCGCAAGGCATAAATGGGCATCATTGCTATCAAATAAAACTAAACTTTAATTAGAAAATATTTAATAAAATAATTAACTTTAAAAGTAATGCCAGTGGACCAATTGAGAGAATACCTACACAGCGGAAACTACTAAGCCTAAGCCACCGACGCCTCCTAGTGAGCCTCTTTTCTATGGCTGACTCCGATCGCAAATCTGCATCCATCCACATTGGATACAGGTGAGTGACAGAGGTTCTAAGAATCTCCACCTGGGTTAGAGCAGATAAGGGAAATCCAAAATAAAATAAAATAAAATAAAATAATAATAAATATTTTTCTTTGAAAACTCTTTTAAAAACTCCTTAATAAATAAATATTTAAATCTCAAATGGGCTGGCATCTCAATCATACTGGAGGCACGACCCGTCGGTCGCCTTACGCCTCACTGCACCGAGGGCTATCTCTTTTCTCATTTATAATTAGTTTCTCTTTTCTATCTCTCTAGCCCTTTCCCTCGGTGGTGCCTCGCTGTGGTGGAACACAGCGAACTGGAGCTCTGGCGAGTTTCCCTACGCGCCTCTCCCAACCAGGCTCGACTCACCGTGCCCCTCGATAGGCGGTCCACGGCTGAGTATCATGCATGCTCTCAAACTCGGTCCACGCTCCCGCAATTGGAGCCCCGAGGAACCCTCTCAATCGCTCATCTCCCAAGGGCATCGTACCCTCAATAACCATAACAATAATATTTCAAATATATATATATAAGTCATACGTATTTAAAATATATAAAAACACATACACAAAAGTATTTATATTTTCTTTTGAAAACATCCCACTCTCTATGTGGGTATATCGCAGACAGTTGTGTGTGTGTGAATTTCCCGTATCCCAATTCTTTTGAAAAACCTTTATATTTTAAAAACCATTTTTAAAACCCTTTTCCCCAGTGGCTAGACAGAGAAGTCTAAGTCACTCACAGTAGTGGGAGAATCGTATACTCCCAAGCGCTCCATGTAGCTCAACCTCCGGAGCATCGCCGCATTCGATTCACCCGGAGCCCTAGTACACGGAAATACGTTAGCATTCATAATTAAATTTATGAATGCACCTACGAGGCTCTAACATGACCTACAACTAGGCTTGAATGTGATTCAGGGCTTGGAAAAGTGTCCAGGAGGTTCCGGGGTAAAAATTGGACATTTGGTGAAAAATTACGAAAATACCCCTTGGGGTCCATGGGCCACTCGGGCCGGGCCCGACACTTAGAAAAGTGTCCGGGAGGTTTCGGGGCTAAAATCGGACTCTCGGTGAAAAATTACCAAAATGCCCCCCGGGGGCCCGTGGGCCCCACACCCGGACTAGGCTGGGTCCCACACGGGTTGGGTCAAATTCTACTCGAAATCGGGCTCAAAAAGCCCACCTATGAGATATTTATACATTATAATGATATAATATATAAATATCTAAGATAAAATAATATTATATATAAATATCTAAAATATATTAATATAATATATAAATATCTTTTAATATAATAATAATATATTGAAAATATCTAAACAGGGACTCGATCGGCCAGTTCTTCGGCCGGTCTCTTCCCCGGTTTTCGCACTCGTTTCTCCTCCTTTCGACGTACAAACTTAGAGAGGCGATCCTCATGGCATCCACAACGGATATGCCGAGGCAGAAACGAGAAACACCGGTCCAATTTTCTCGTAGACTGAGATTTAGCCCAAATTGACTAAATCTCCGATTTACTCACACCCGGTGCACAAAAATGCGTAAAAACGGAATGGGACGTAGAATAAGGTGAATACTATAACCCACTAAAAACTCACCTTATTCCACCGGCCCGAAATCCATTTATTTGAGTTTAAAGTTTTAATCTGGTTAAAAGCTGAAAACTTGGATCTAGGCTAAACCGATGCATGGATGTACGTGCAAACTTAACACAACGTAGATCGAGGTGAGAAGAACAACATACTGGAAACTCACCTTGATCTGATAGCCGGGCATGTCCCACTTTGTCAATTGTCCAAAATGCCTCCGGTCGGCTCCAGAGAGAAAAGAAGAAAAAGGAAGAAAAAGAAAAAGAAAAAATGAAAGAAAAAAGTTCGGCCTCCCCTATTTATAGGGGAGCCCGACGCCGGGTCTACTCGGGCCCCGGGTCAAACTTTTTCCCCTTTTTCAACTTTCTTCCATTTTTACCCGTTGGCTAAATCCTTTGATTTCTTGTGCCAATGGGGCCCATAATAAATTTCTAGGGACTTATTTGGAGGTTTTTTTGGCATTTACTAATTTCCATGCACGGTCACCAATCTTATCTTCCAACTACGTCTTGTCTTAAGCCTATCTTCTCTTCAAACTTGACACAGTCGGACCGACATATTGTTTAATTATTGTGTCATCTTGTACTACTCCGTTCGTACGAAAAGTCGTGCTAGGTCTGGGTGTGTCAACTCTCCCCTCCTTCTAAAATTTCGTCCTCGAAATTAAACAAAGTACTTGGGGAGGTTCGGCTTCCATTCGAAGCCCTAATCGTTTTCGAATGGTGTTCACGTCACTATTCACCGTTGAAGTCTACCGCGCTTTCGCTGCGCACCCTGATCATTCTCTTCCTCAAGAGTGGTTTCATCTCTCTTCCACTCTTGAGTTTGAACTTCATCCTTTCCTTAACATAGCCTACCCTTACCTATTCATGGGTTAGGCTCTCTTTACTTTAATTGTAACCTTTGGAGGTTCTTCCTTTGCTGTAATGTGCTTCCTTGATCCTCTCGCTTGTCCTTGTCTCATCCTTCAAGTCTCTCTTAACGAGACTATCCTTTTGGTGCTTCTGAGGTTCCATACCTCTTACTCTTCTTAGGAGTCTCTTCTCCTTTTCATTACCATTGTCTCTTACTTCGAGGCCATCCTTCGATGTGTTGCTCGTTGTTTCGTGGTCTTGTACTCATCCTTATAACCAAGTTATCGGGAAAGACCTTCGCTTAACTCCCTCGCCTCCGTGGCGAGGATGCGGTGAGTTAAATGTCTTTCCCCCTTACCTTGGTTTCGCTTCTTCATTTCGCCTCTGACTTCATTCTCTCTTTTCATGGCGTATGAGTCGAGCTCTTGTATACACTGGTCCACACTCGGCCACATCATAACAGAGGAATCAGAGATCATGCCCTCTCGGCTCTCACATCTGACCCACTCGCTGACCGCCCATCATAATCACAAATAGGGCCCTCGACCCATCACATCACATATAGGGCCCATGGCTCATCACATCTCATCTCTCATCCTCACTGGGATGGAGAACTCTGGGTGGCCTCACGCACACCCCAAATCACACACTGGGCCGATCCTCTCGAGTGGTCATCACAGAGATCCTCAAGATCTCGACCTCTGATCCTTTCTCTCATAGGGACGCCTCACACATGGCTCCCAAATCATCACACTTGAGCCTCGACCTCATACCCATCCATACCATTTCTCTTGCCTCATCGGCATTCCTTAAATTTTTTTTTTCTTGAGGTATCCAATTCAGGTGGTGTCGCGTGTTTCTCTTCCTTCCGTCTCCTTTCCTTCACATTAACTTCCTTGCTAATGGTCGATCTCTTTTCCCTTCTTCTCGTCAATAATATTTTCTGGGGTCTCCATATCCCCATCTCTTTCTTTTTTCTTCTTTCCCATTCACCCACATCCATAGTGGGGTCCACATTTCTCTTGCCTTCTCGTCACTACGAGACTAGGCCAAACACGCATGTCAAACCCGTACGGTATCCTTTGTAGCTTCATTGTCTTCGCATTCTTCTCTCTTAAGGTATCTCGTTCTTCACTTAACTTGACCTTCTCCTTGGTCTTTTGCCATCATTAGGCATCACTTACAGCTCTCGTTATCTTTATGCCCTTTTTCCTTAGAGTCATCTCCATACCTTTTCTCTTATCCAGACTTTTTACCTTAATCCACGTGACCCTTCACATTGTATCCAAGGTTTCCTTTGCCTTGGCCTCATTCTTCCCTCTTTTTGTTTTCTTCTCTGACTTCCTTCATCTTTATCATCCTTATTCCTTTTTCCCTCTGACGCCTTTGATTCTCTTGGGTGCTAGAATTTCCTTTCTGCTGATCATACTGGCTGTGCTCATAGAAGTTTATGAGCTTGATCAATTTCTTTCTTTATTCCCGTACTCCTTCCATTAAGTACTCAGGGTTCTCTCTTGTCACCTTTTCTGTTTTAGTTTCCTCATCTCTTGCTTTACCAATATGGGTTTCCTTTCTCTTAGCCATTTTCGGCTCTTAATCCATTGATATCTCTTCTTTGTCTTTCGATGTCATGGTTTATTTATCGTAGGTAACACCTTTCTCTATCTTTATTACCTCTCTGTCTTGCCCACGCCAAGCTGACTCCACCTTAGCTTGGTTTGACTTCATCTCCCACATCCTTTCTTCACTTATCATTCTTCGGGGAGTTCATCCTCAAAGTTAGCTTACTCCCCTCCTTCTAAAAGATTTAACTTATCCTTCGTATCCATTAACCTTATACTCTTAATTCCTTCTATTCCACTCTTTTGCCATGATTTCACCTTTTTGTCTTCTCCAGTTTCAATCATCATCTATTCATCCTTGTTTTGTCCTTACTCCTTTCTTCGACTTTTACCTAGGTCGATCCATTTTCCTCCTTCTTTTGGGTTTGATTATCCTTAAAGCTTCCATCATCATCATTATCCTCATTATCCTCCTCGTTTCACTTTTGTTTACTTCACCCTCATCTCATATCCTTACATATCCTTACTTCTTTATTTCTCTCTTCTTCTCTTTCATCCATTCACATTCTTAATCCTCTGTCATCTTCTTCCCAGAATCAAATAGTCAGGGGTTTCTTCTTCCTTTCACCAATTTATATCCTTTACCCCGTTTTTCTCTTTCTTGGTTCTGGCCTCCGATAATCCTTGTTTACTCATTTCTTTCCTTGATTTATTCATTCTAGGATGTAGTGCCTTGGCTTGACTCGAGTTCGGGGTCCATTATGCTCAACTCTCTTTAACTAACATCCGTTTCTAAGTCTTTTATTCACTTTCTTTTACTAGATTTTTCTTAGTCCTCTTTCTATGCTTCTTTTAATCCCCTTTTTATGCTCTTCTTTAATCTATCTCTAAGTTACCTATCTAGGTTTTTGTCTCTAACCCTAATTTCCTAGTCTTATTCATTTACTAATCCTGGTCAGCCATTTGGAGTTATTAACCTATGGTTCATTATGACATTATTGCTAATTAAGGTTATAGTTTTCTAGTGATATGTTATACTTTTCTTCTTTTAAGGCTCTATTCCTAATCAACCTATACTTAGTTCATCACTGAACTAAGTCTCTCTTTCTTCTAGGCCTTGTTCTTCTTTTATTAACCTAGGATCTTCTTTTACCTAGGGTTTTCATGCTTTCTTTCTTCATTAAGAAAGCCTCCGCACTACATCACGACATTTCTTTATCCTTGATTAAGGCGTGCTTTCTTCTCCTTTTCCCTTCTTCTTTCTCACCAGTTCCTTCTGGTGATGTCTTCTCAATTCTAGAGAAGATTTTCTTTGCGCCCTCATTAGCACACATGCAGGCATTCTTATCTTTGCCATGCATCCCATTCTTTCCGCCTGCTTACTTCCCATTGACTTCGTTAAAGTCATTTCTTATTATCCTTTAACATTGGTATCCAATGGTCAAACAAGTAGTAACGGACGTACTACTCTTTGACCACTTGGATGTGATCTTTTTTCATTCTCTCCTCATTCTCCATCTTGTCATTATTGTCTTATTCCTTCTCATCGTTTCCCGAAAATGACTTCTCTCTTGTTCTCTTTCCTTACTCTTCCTTTTTGTCATCCTTGAATCCTTTGAGGTTTTCTCTTATCCATCCTTTTCTTATCCTCAAATGGTTCTCCATATCTCATTCTCGTGATCTTGGGCTCACTTGTTCTCTTCCAATTTCCTTGGATGCTTCTCCTCGATTGACTTCAGACGAATTCTCTTTCGTCCACCTATGCCTCCTTTTCTTTCATCACTTACATACCACTGTGTAAGAATAAATGAAGTTAGCTAGCCCTTGCTGCCACTTCTCTCACATCATGCTCACTCCTCGGAGCATCATCCAGGCAATCTGTGGGCTTATCCCACCAGACTTGCCAACCGGTGAACTCTTCAACAGTCGCTTCACTTCATCTCCATTTGATGCTTGTGAAGTCCTCCTCAATCCTTCTTCTGGTTGCTCGGATGCTTCATTTTACGTCATGAGGTTTTTTTTTTTTTTTTTTTGGTCAACCACATCTTCCGTGATTAACTCCTTCGATTTCTTTCATTCTAACCGAACTCTCTCTCCTAGGCTACACACCAATGGTGTAGAAAACAAGAGAAGTAAGGTTAACGTTCACGCACGTTATGCCCACCTTGGCCCCTTGCCTCCTTCTAGCCGTTTCATTTCCTCCCAAGTCTTACACATCACTAGTGTAAAGAATTGGGGCAACGCATCTAATTTACGCTTGACACTCGCTGCTTTACTAGCGAGTCTCAATGTTCACAACTTCAAAATCGAACATTGAAGGTTGTGGGCATCGAACCAGTTTCCACTGGTAAGCCTCTAACTAGGCTTCATCGAAAAACTGGGCGAGACATCATCTATCTCGTCATCTCAAGGGGAAATACCATCCCTTGCACAATTGCCTATCGAGTAGAAGGAACATTGAAAATTGAAAGTTTGAGTTTGGGGAGTTTCTTGAAAAGCGTGCCTTACTTGCACGAATCTCGAGGAAGAAGGTGGTCGTGATATCTTCTCATTTAAGACCACACTCGAGAACACTATTTGGTGGCTTGCTACTAAAGAAGGTATTCTAAGAGTAGGCTTGATCATTTATGACGCTTTCGAGCAACTACATACTCGAACACTAGAGTTCTAAACCTATTTAATCCACTGGCTTCAAAAATATTTGAAAACATCTTGAAGATACTTTGTAGCTGAAAATACTTTGAAAATACTATATAGTTTTTGAAAATAAACAGAATCTTTTAAATGCTTTGATACCAATCAAATTGTCACGCCCCGACCCGCTCCGGGCCGGCCACGTGGCAACCGCCGCGCTGCCTCGAAGTACGTGCTGGCCAGTCACGCACCTAAGGCACCGCAAGGCATAAATGGGCATCATTGCTATCAAATAAAACTAAACTTTAATTAGAAAATATTTAATAAAATAATTAACTTTAAAAGTAATGCCAGTGGACCAATTGAGAGAATACCTACACAGCGGAAACTACTAAGCCTAAGCCACCGACGCCTCCTAGTGAGCCTCTTTTCTATGGCTGGCTCCGATCGCAAATCTGCATCCATCCACATTGGATACAGGTGAGTGACAGAGGTTCTAAGAATCTCCACCTGGGTTAGAGCAGATAAGGGAAATCCAAAATAAAATAAAATAAAATAAAATAATAATAAATATTTTTCTTTGAAAACTCTTTTAAAAACTCCTTAATAAATAAATATTTAAATCTCAAATGGGCTGGCATCTCAATCATACTGGAGGCACGACCCGTCGGTCGCCTTACGCCTCACTGCACCGAGGGCTATCTCTTTTCTCATTTATAATTAGTTTCTCTTTTTTATCTCTCTAGCCCTTTCCCTCGGTGGTGCCTCGCTGTGGTGGAACACAGCGAACTGGAGCTCTGGCGAGTTTCCCTACGCGCCTCTCCCAACCAGGCTCGACTCACCGTGCCCCTCGATAGGCGGTCCACAGCTGAGTATCATGCATGCTCTCAAACTCGGTCCACGCTCCCGCAATTGGAGCCCTGAGGAACCCTCTCAATCGCTCATCTCCCAAGGGCATCGTACCCTCAATAACCATAACAATAATATTTCAAAAATATATATATAAGTCATACGTATTTAAAATATATAAAAACACACACACAAAAGTATTTATATTTTCTTTTGAAAACATCCCACTCTCTATGTGGGTATATCGCAGACAGTTGTGTGTGTGTGAATTTCCCGTATCCCAATTCTTTTGAAAAACCTTTATATTTTAAGAACCATTTTTAAAACCCTTTTCCCCAGTGGCTAGACAGAGAAGTCTAAGTCACTCACAGTAGTGGGAGAATCGTATACTCCCAAGCGCTCCATGTAGCTCAACCTCCGGAGCATCGCCGCATTCGATTCACCCGGAGCCCTAGTACACGGAAATACGTTAGCATTCATAATTAAATTTATGAATGCACCTACGAGGCTCTAACATGACCTACAACTAGGCTTGAATGTGATTCGGGGCTTGGAAAAGTGTCCAGGAGGTTCCGGGGTAAAAATTGGACATTTGGTGAAAAATTACGAAAATACCCCTTGGGGTCCATGGGCCACTCGGGCCGGGCCCGACACTTAGAAAAGTGTCCGGGAGGTTTCGGGGCTAAAATCGGACTCTCGGTGAAAAATTACCAAAATGCCCCCCAGGGGCCCGTGGGCCCCACACCCGGACTAGGCTGGGTCCCACACGGGTTGGGTCAAATTCTACTCGAAATCGGGCTCAAAAAGCCCACCTATGAGATATTTATACATTATAATGATATAATATATAAATATCTAAGATATAATAATATTATATATAAATATCTAAAATATATTAATATAATATATAAATATCTTTTAATATAATAATAATATATTGAAAATATCTAAACAGGGACTCGATCGGCCAGTTCTTCGGCCGGTCTCTTCCCCGGTTTTCGCACTCGTTTCTCCTCCTTTCGACGTACAAACTTAGAGAGGCGATCCTCATGGCATCCACAACGGATATGCCGAGGCAGAAACGAGAAACACCGGTCCAATTTTCTCGTAGACTGAGATTTAGCCCAAATTGACTAAATCTCCGATTTACTCACACCCGGTGCACAAAAATGCGTAAAAACGGAATGGGACGTAGAATAAGGTGAATACTATAACCCACTAAAAACTCACCTTATTCCACCGGCCCGAAATCCATTTATTTGAGTTTAAAGTTTTAATCTGGTTAAAAGCTGAAAACTTGGATCTAGGCTAAACCGATGCATGGATGTGCGTGCAAACTTAACATAACGTAGATCGAGGTGAGAAGAACAACATACTGGAAACTCACCTTGATCTGATAGCCGGGCATGTCCCACTTTGTCAATTGTCCAAAATGCCTCCGGTCGGCTCCAGAGAGAAAAGAAGAAAAAGGAAGAAAAAGAAAAAGAAAAAATGAAAGAAAAAGGTTCGGCCTCCCCTATTTATAGGGGAGCCCGACGCCGGGTCCACTCGGACCCCGGGTCAAACTTTTTCCCCTTTTTCAACTTTCTTCCATTTTTACCCGTTGGCTAAATCCTTTGATTTCTTGTGCCAATGGGGCCCATAATAAATTTCTAGGGACTTATTTGGAGGTCTTTTTGGCATTTACTAATTTCCATGCACGGTCACCAATCTTATCTTCCAACTATGTCTTGTCTTAAGCCTATCTTCTCTTCAAACTTGACACAGCCGGACCGACATATTGTTTAATTATTGTGTCATCTTGTACTACTCCGTTCGTACGAAAAGTCGTGCTAGGTCCGGGTGTGTCAAAATGGGAGATAACTCCCAAAATTAAGCAGCTCCGGCGAGGGACTTGCTAGGTCCGGCGCCGGATCTGTTTCCAGCACATGGCCGTGATTGGCCATGCATCAAATCGAGCTCGGTTTGAGTTCGATTCACAACCAATCCACACCAAAATTGAAACACAGCAAGTTAAACACATGATCTATGGATTCACAGCTTCAAGAATGGAATCAAACCATTGATCATGCTCGAATTTTTAATCAAAACACTAAGGGTTAACACATCTCGGACAAAACAGAAATCTCAACTTCAATCAACGAATTCTCTTAGCACAGACCATGAAATCAAGCATGTAAACTATCAAATTAAAGCTTGATGAGTCTAGAACAACATACCAAATTCCGAGCCACAACCCACGGTTGAATCAAAAGATATAGCTCGAAGAACAAACTGTCGCTGAAATTCCAGATTTCTAGATTTGGTGATTTTCTTGGAAACTTTGGTGTTTTGATCTTCAAGAAGGCAAAAGAAGTTGATATTGATGTTTGATTGAGTGTTTGGAGAGGGATTCAAGGTTTGATTTCAAGAGAATTGGAAGAGAGAGCTCGGAGAATTGAAGAAGATGAGGAGAAATGAAAATGGGGGTCTCGGGCAGCCGAGACCCCTTATAAAATTAACGGGTCCGGCGCCGGAGTAGACCATTTCTGAGTTGACTCTGGTCAATTCAGCCCAATTTCCTTGGGATCCGTGTCCAAGTGGGGCCCACATCTCCGGATTTCAATTTTAGGATTTTTAAGCTTGAAATTGAGCTAAATGAAGTTTAAAACATCCATGGGAAGTCAAATTTGGTATAGTGACAAGACAACAATACATAAGTGTACAACTTGACACGTGCGGACTAGGTCCGAGCGTGTCACCGAGAGGCTTTTATGCCCTCCTTTTCTCCTCTTGATCCAAGGGTTCCCCTTCATCTATGCCTTCCCATCTGATGGCTGATAATTGTTTGTCCTGTGCTCCCTATTTTGCCCCTTCCATTTCTGCTCTTATTGGCTGCTTATATGCTGACTCCAATTTTTTTGTCCACGTAGGGGCATCCAGCAAGGGAGGGTAGTTGGCTGAGAGAGCTGCGCTGGCATGTCTTCACGTGAGGGATTTGGAGCGGGGAAATAATTGCGGGGAGAGAGAAAGTGCTTTTGCATCTTGCTTTTGTTAGTAAAGGAGGATGGCGTGACTTTGGTATTGGGTTGGATGGAGATAACAATGATGACGATGAATGATGATAGTGATGATGATAAGAATATGGCCTTTGGTGTTTATATATTATATATATATATTATAAATATATAAATATATATATATAAATACACATATATATATATAAGTATATATACACATATAAATATTGACACACCCGAACCTAGCACGACCTTTTCGTACGAACGGAGTAGTGCAAGATAACGTACAAATTAAACAATATGTCGGTCCGGCTGTGTCAAGTTTGAAGAGAAGATAAGCTTAAGACAAGATGGAGTTAGAAGATGAGATTGGTGACCATGCATGGAAACACTAAAGTGGACTTCTTTAAGTCCATAGCCAATGGATTGGACATCCATTGGCGAATTGGTTGGTGGATCGGGCCAAGGATCGAAATTATGAAAGGTTTCAAAGAGGGGAAAAAGTCTAGCCCGGGGCCCGAGTAGATCCGGTGCCGGGCCTTGCTATAAATAGGGGGAGATGAGCTCTCCCCCTCTCATTTTCTCTTCTCCCTCTCTTCTCTCCTTTCTCTTTTCTCTCAACTGCTCCCGGGGAGCAATTTTGGACTTTTGGCCGATCCGGACGAACCGACCGCAAGTTCGAGGCGAGACCTTGGTGAGCTATTCTTAACTCCTCGAACTACGTTTATTTAAGTTTTCACGCTTATCCATGCATCGGTCTAGGAGAGATCCAAGTTCAAAGTTAGGTTCAACTTTTAGTTAGATTTTAAGTTTAGATTTCAGATCTAGGAACTTTGAGCTTGAGATTCTCGTTTTTCTTTCGGTAAACGTGTAGTGGATGCATTAAGGTACATGCATCTCGAATTGTAACTAAATTGGTAGCCGATTGCATCGGTTTTCGAATTTTAAGAAAAATTGAAGAGTTCTCGGGTTGGAACCCAGAACAGAACCGGCGCCGTTTCTGCACGTCGGCGACCGACCTTGTGGTCGAAGAGAATCGGTGCCGGTTCACTCTTGATCCGGCGCCGTTTTTGCCCAATCCGTGGGTTGGGCCATTTTTGGCCCAACTCGCATGAGGTGGGCCTTTTGGGCCCAGAACCAGGCCAGGCCCGACCCAGCTGCAGGGGCAGGCCTGCCTAGCCCAGCCCGAGTGTGGGGCCCATGGGTCCCCAGGGGCATTTTCGTAATTTTTCTTCAAGTGTCCAATTTTTATCCCAGAACCTCCTGGACACTTTTCTAAGCCCCGAATTACATCCAAGCCCAGTCTTAGGTCATGTTAGAGCCTCATAGGTGCATTCATAAAATTAATTATGAATGCTAATTTATATTTTCGTGTACTAGGGCTCCGGTTGGATCGAGTGCGGCGATGCTCCGGAGGTTGAGCTACATGGAGCGCTTGGGAGTATACGATTCTCCCATCACTGTGAGTGACTTAGACTTCTTTGTCTAGCCACTGGGGAAAGAGGGTTTTAAAAATGTTTTAAAAATATAAATGTTTTTCAAAAGGTTTTGGGATACGGGAAATCTACACACACACAACTGTCTGCGATATACCCACATAGAGAGTGGGATGTTTTCAAAAGAAAATATAAATACTTTTGTGTGTGTGTTTTTATATATTTTAAATATGTATGATTTATGTATATATTTTCAAAAATATTATTGTTATGATTATTGAGGGTACGATGCCCTTGGGAGATGAGCGTTTGAGTGGGTTCCTCGGGGCTCCAATTTATGGGAGCGTGGACCGAGTTTGAGAGCATGCATGATACTCAGCCGTGGACCGCCTATCGAGGGGCACGATGAGTCGAGCCTGGTTGGGAGAGGCGCGTAGGAAAACTCGCCAGAGCTCCAGTTCGCTGTGTTCCACCACAGCGAGGCACCACCGAGGGAAAGGGCTAGAGAGATAGAAAAGAGAAAATATTTATAAATGAGAAAAGAGATAGCCCTCGGTGCAGTGAGGCGTAAGGCGGCCTACGGGTCGTGCCTCCAGAATGATAGAGATGCCAGCCCATTTGAGGTTTATATATATATATTGTTATTAAAGAATTTTTAAAAGAGTTTTCAAAGAAAAATATTTATTATTATTTTATTTATTATTATTTTATTTTATGTTGGATTTTCCCTTATTCCCCCAACCCAGATGGAGATTCTTAGAACCTCTGTCACTCACCTGTATCCAATGTGGATGGATGCAGATTGCCACACGGAGTCAGCAATAGAAGAGAGGCTCACTAGAAGACGTCGGTGGCTTAGGTTTAGTGGTTTCCGCTGTGTAGGTATTCTTTTAAATTAGTCCACTGGTATAGTTTATAAATTAATTATTTTTATTAAATGTTTTCTAATTAAAATTTTAGTTTTGTTTTGCAGCGATGATATCCATTTCTATGCCTTGCGGTGCTTCTGGTGCGTGACCGACCGGCACGTACTACGAGGTAGCTCTGCGGTTGCCACGTGACCAACCCTGGGCGGGTCGGGGCGTGACAAATATATACATATATATAAATATACATGTATAAATATACATATACATATACATATACAAATATAAATATATATATATGTATTTTTTTTGCATGATAACCGAGTTGACTCGGTTGGCTTATCGACTTGCTTGGCTTTGCTTAGGAGTTGATTCAACTCGGCTTTGACCTCTCGGTTTCAGGTTCAAAATTACCTGCAAAGTAACGAGATGAAATTAAAATTAGATAAAGTAAAATAAGGTAATAGGAATAAACAAAAATAAACTAAACTTAAAAAGAAGAAATAAAATTTGAAAATGATTAATTAATTAATTGACCAATTAACTAATTAATCAGTTAATTAATTAATTAAAATTTAAAAATAAGTGTCTACAGTTGCCCCTCTTTGATTATTTCTTGATGATCTAGAAGTGTAAAATTTGAAAATGATTAATTAATTAATTGACCAATTAACTAATTAATCAGTTAATTAATTAATTAAAATTTAAAAATAAGTGTCTACAGTAGGAATATGTGGCTCCCCTCTTTCTAAAATCTTCGACCCATTTCTTTCCATCCTGTAACTCCGCACCTCTTAATTCTTTTTATTCCATATTCTTCATCATCTATTTTCCTTTTTGGTCACACTCTGACCCGTAGGCTCAGCCATGTGGCAGCAATTGTACTATCTTGAAGTATGTGTCATAGCATGCCTCGAAGACAGCGCAAGTCATTGAATACCAAGTATAAATATAAATATCAAATATCATTTATAAAACTATATTTTTAACAATTAAAATAATATCTTTAAATAACATTTATAATAATAAAGTCCCCTAAGGACAAATTATCAAAACAAACTGTGCTTACAAGTATGCAAAGTGAAATTGGAAACATAACACAGCATAATTTAAAATAAACAAGTTGATCACTAATAATAAGAATAAAGGACCTTTTTTGGCTGATAGCTAATTCGCTCGTTTTACTAGATGGTCGTTCCTCAACGAGCCTCAAGCTTGAAAAACATATAAACCATGGTGGTGAGTTCGCAGACTCAGTGATGTGATTTGGAAACAATGTAAAAGACCAAAGATGGTGGGGGATATAACTATACCAAAAATCAGCTTTGAAATCATCATTTTTCTTTATGAAAAATTTCCACAAAAGTCATTTTCATCAAAATGATTTAACTAGGGTGACATAAATCAAATGAGCCTCATCCGTTAATGAGCTCGAACCGTTGAGAGAAATTTTCATCAAACATAATTTAAATACACACACACACACATTCTATGCTATTTTCTCCCAATGTTGCCATTTGTCATCTCAATGACTATAAATGCTCCTTACGAGTTACTATTATTGCATTTTTATTTATACTTTTATTGATAATTTTTACGATTATATGCAACTAAGTATCTAATTCTTAGCTAATTCACTTCTTTTCATGTCTTAGGTGTCTATTGAGTGAGAATGATGAATTTGAAGTGAAATGAAGCAAAAACAAGCCAAGCTAGAAGACAAGTGCAAAAAGTTCAAAGTTGAGAATCATGGCAGTTTGGATAGATATGAAAATGCCTGGTTTTCACCATCTTAGAGACTTCAATAATCTTTTTGGTCTCATGAAAGTTGCAGAGGACATCTTGGGCTTTCTGGAATGCTTAAAAACGTCGAAATCTGAGTCCGTTTAACCTTCCAAATGCCCATCTTACTAAGGACTATCTTAGCCGAGCTCCCTGTCTATAGGTAGCCGCCAGCCATGACCTTTGGGCAGCACTGGCTATGCATGGGATACACCCAAAAGCATGCTTACTTACACCATTCAGCCCTTAGACACCTCCTAGATGACCCTTGACATTCTTGGCCCCCACGACTCATCAATTAAGCCTTTGTTTGGACGGGGATTGATGGAGGTTAATAGAAGGGTAGGAAGGATTTTGTTATGTTTGGTTGGGAGTAAATGGAGAGGAGGGGTGCATTAAACCCTTCCAAACTCCAAACTCCCAAATCGGGGCTTTTTGGAGGGGTGACAATCTTTGTTCCAATTTTATCCTCATGAAATTAATTGACTTTCAAAATTATCCTTAACTAATTTCAATAATTTTGACCAATCCATGTTTTATTTTTTTTTTAGTATTTTTTTACTTAAAAAAATATTTATACAGTAAACTAATTTTTTTGTTCCTATTAACAGTAAGTTTATTTATTTAATATAAAAAGGACAAGAAAAACATATTCTGTGTAATTTTTTTTTATATTTGAGTAAAAATTAACTTTATTTTTACAAAGATTAATTTCTACATAACAATATATTAATTAAAATATATAAAAAATAAAAACTATTACATCGTAAAAAATTTTATATATAGGGGGTAAATTAGTAAAAAGTAACATTAAACCCCTCCTTACCCATTTACTTTCCTTTACTCCCCCTCTCTTTCCCCCTTTGAACAAAACATAGGCTAAGGCCTAAAATCAAGGAAGATGTAATTGGAAGTTGGAAGATTGATTGATACTTGATCTCCAAGATTCAATTAATGAAGAGAAAGAGGAGTAAAGCATAAGAAAAGAGATTTCCTAGATTCTTTAGGAGATTAAACCTAATTCCTATAACTACTTTTTGTATGGGAAAAAATCGAAGTTTAGAAGTTTGGAAGTTTGGAAGTTTTGGATTTTGATAATTTTCAGACTTATTCTTTACTTTCTTTTACTATCGAAGTTTAAGTTCTTTTCTCCAACCTAGTGTTTTAAAGGATGCTCTTCAACTATTGTGAGGTTTCTTATGCTTAATTTAGTTTCTTTTATAATTATTCTTTGATTTCTCTGAATTAAAGTAAATAATCTTGTTTGTTTACTTGTCTTTTGTGTATGCTTGTGGTTAATGGCCAATTATTACTTGTTTATGTAATTGACTTGTTAATCTATTTGGATCCGTACTATTTGTAGTTTAATTAGATGTTAGTAGCAATTGAATAGGTTACCTATTCAAGGGAATCAAAGGGATTATTAAGAAATTTATGCTGGGTAGATCTCTAATAATTATTAACTTATATTAATCTTGATCTTAATGCTTTCGAATGCTTAAAATCGGGCTGATGGGGTTTTGGTTTAAGTGTTAAATTGGATGATATTTTGTGAAACATGAGTAACATTATATCTAGCCTTAGGATTAATGGAATCATAGAAAATGCTAGGTTTTCTTTGATTGGTTAATGCAATTGTGATTTAAACATAATTCTTTGGTATACTAATGATCAATAGCTCATAAGCATCCTTATGCACTAGGTTGGAGGTTTTCAATCATATAATTTAGTTCAATTTACTTTCGATATTACTCCAAAATCCCCCATATTTACTTTCCTGTTTTGAAGACAAAGATAACTTAATCTCTTCATAGATTTGATCCTTACTTACCCTACTACATATTTAGTTCGTGCGAAGGTTAATTTGTAAAGCTCTACGACAGGCCTCGTCAAATTTGGCACTGTTGCCAAAGAGGTTTCAGCTTATTTTTGTCTTCCTATCATTTATTCTTTCATTATTATCTTAGATTAGTATTTTTTATATTTTTTGTTTATTTTTTTCTTTGTGTATAGCCTTTGTTCTTTTTGGTTCTTGTGCCTTTCTGTTGTTTTTCGTATAAGGATTTGGGCAACTTGAACCTTCAAATTTCATATTTGGTTGAATTTAAACAAGCTTCAAAAATGTCTTGGTCTTATACTCCATACCAATGAGGTGTATTCAACCAACAATGGGAGTACCAAGGGATGCCTTGCACTCAACTAGTTCAATCAATGCCTCAATGTCATCATCAACCTCAAATTGAAGCTTTTGTACATGATGTTACTCTTCAACTTCAGCAACTTGAAGGTCTTCTCCAACAAAGAATGATAGCAAGATGGCCACCATTTCAAGATCAATATCAATGGATGGAGCCAAGTCCACTTGTGCCACGCAATTCTTTTTCAGAAAAGTCCAAGCTTTTTTTTATTTTAGCCAACAATTCAAGGAAGAAGTGAATAAGAAGTGGAATGAATTTGCTTCACCATTGTATTCTCAATCTTCTCAAGACTCAACTTCAAGTGTGTATTTTGAAGACTCTTAATCCACATGATCTTTTCTAAGTTACCTTGGGGATATATGCAACAAGGTCGCAGTAATGAGATGGAATTCTAAAAGGCTACTCAAGAAAAATTTCAACACTTTACATGCAATTGGATGAGATTGGAAGCCAACTCAATAACCTAGCAACCTTTCCTAATGAGTTGGTAGTCCAAAAGAAGAAAGAAAAGAGAAACTATGAATATTGGGAGTTGCATAAGGAAGATTATGAAGCGCATACACTTGTTGATGAAGTCTTTCAAGAGCCAAATATTAAAGATCATTCCAATCACCAAGAGAAGGTAAATTCTAATCTTTTGAATTTATGTTTTGATACTGAAATTTCTACTCCTTTTTGTACATCTAGATTAGCATTGAAGTCAAGGGAAGACACTTTACAATTGGTGGAAGAGTTGGACTTTGATGAGCCTAAAGATGAAGAAGAGAATTCACCAGCTCTTTATTGCCTTGAAGAAGATCTTGATAATGATGAATAGGTGATAGCCATAAATTAATACATCCACTTTGTGCTTACTTAATCTTGTTTTATGGCTATCTTAATCCTAATTATCTTATTTAAGCTTGTTTCTATCTTTATAGGTTAATTAAGGAGCTTAATGATGATAATGCACATTTAAGGGTTGATTAAAGCAAGCATGGAAGGAACTACCCGATAGCTGAATAACAAGGCATAGTGGCGCCATTACAAGGTAGAATGGTGCCATTACATGTAAACTTTGCTTGGCCGGATACTTGAACACAACAAAGGGACCTAATGGCGCCATTATACTGAGTAGTGGCACCATTCCTCTTCAATTCATGCAAGGCCGAATGCATCATGTTACAAAGGCAACCTAATGGCACCATTACAAGGTAGAATGGCGCCATTACACTACAAGGTATGCGAATTGGAGAAAGTCAACACTTGTGCTGAGAAATGAAAAGATCATAACGGCGTCGTTCTAGATCATAATGACGCCGTTTTAATGCCCTCTTAGGCTTTTGCATTGTAATTAGGTTAGAGGGGCATTCATGTAATTGGGTCATATAAATAGTGTTATTTTGACCAAAGTACGGACAAGTGTAAAAAAAGGAGAGAAGAATTGAACCAAAAAATCGTATTCAGACGATTCAATTTCCAAAGAGTTCTCCTCTTTGTTAATCAATCAATTTTGTTTCTTTTCGTTAGTTTTTCTTGAATTTGATTGTTAAATCTTTGGTTTCTCACTCAATCCATGAGTGAGTAAACCCCTAATCCATTCTATTGTTTGTTGATTAGAAGGGTTTGCAAAGTTAGTGAGGCTCTTGTTCCTAATTCCAGTTGATTTGATCAAGTGTTTTGAAATCTCTGATTGCCTTGGGATATGATTTTCTTGTTCCTGATTTATGAATGCATGCGTAGATTGGGTATGGGGAGATCATTGGTTAGATTCTGAGTTTGTGAATATTTAGTAGCCAACCTTAATCTTAGAACAAAGGGAAGACGTAAGACTCTTTCTTGGGGTTTTAAATGTTCAACGACTGGGTAGACGCGGAGTATATCCAGGTTGATTGTATGTTGTACTGATCTTTATTGCCTAATGCTTTATTCAATCCATAAATCATCATCGCAAAGATTGTTGGTTCGGTGTGGGTAAAAGGGGCCAATCTAGGAATCGTTAGTACTAGGTTGGACTATTTAGTCACTTATATGGATTTTAGGAATCTTTAGTACTAACTTCCATAAGCATGCCATTTGATTGATTAATTGTGTTATCTGTGAGCCTGCGATCTAACTGTTCTTTTACCCTTTTAAATTAGCAAATGATAGAATGGATGCGTTTCATTATTGTTAATTTAGTCAATATTTTAATTGTCTATTGTTTATTTACACTGTCTCTTTACATTCTTATTTTCATATATTTCTGCTGATCTTATGAAACCCCCCTTTTATTATCATTGTCAAAGACTCAGTTTATAAGTAAGGTAAATTCTTTTCTAGCCTCTCTGTGGATTCGACTTGCTCTTGCCATAGCTACTTAGTTTGGGTTTTAGCAGAAAATATTATTCTCTTGACTGTCTTGACGACGGCCGGTTAGGGTTTTGGCGCCGTTGCTGGAGAGGCTGTGCCATTTACTTTGCTTATCTACTGTTCATCTTATTCGTTTATTCTTTCATTTTATTAAGTTATTTTAATCTTTCCAACTCCTGTGAGTATTTGTTTACTTGATCTTTAATCTCATAACATGGATTCATCTTTAACTTTGAAAGAATTGGCTGCACCAATTATTAATGAACATCCTTTTTGCATTTCTTACCCAGTTTTGGAAGCACCTCTAGAGCTGCGACTAGGAACTATCAATCTCTTGCCTATCTTTAAAGGCTCTGAAGGAGAAGACCTTCATAAACATCTCAAGGAATTCCATCTGGTTTGTGCAACTGTTCAGCCCTCTGGGGTTTCTAATGAACAAATTAGAATGAGGGCATTTCCTTTATCATTATCTGGAAAAGCTCGAGATTGGTTGTATACATTGCTTCCAGCTTCAATTCACTCTTGGGATCAACTACAGAGGGCATTCTTAGACTACTATTTTCCAGCTTCTAAGGTGTCTTCTATCAGAAAATAGATCTATTCTAGTCAACAGAAGGATGATGAGCCTTGGCATGTCTATTGGGAGAGGTATGAACGTCTATGTCAGAGTTGCCCTTATCATCGAATTTCAGAATAGCTCCTCATAGAGAACTTTTATGATGGGTTGATACCTCAAGCCAGAACACTTATTGATGTTGCCAGTGGAGGTTTGTTGATGAATAAGACTCCACTAGAAGCTAGAAGCTTGCTCCAGACAATGTCCATCAATGCTCAGTAATTTGATTCTTTACACACCCTACAGACCACTCAAGAACTTGAAAGAGTGGCTAAATTTGGAGATCACCTACAACAACTCCATGAAGAAGTAACTTCACTTTCGACACTGGTAAATAAGCAAGGCCAACAGTTTCTTCAACATGCCACCAATATCACTCAAACTTCTTTGGGATTACAGCAGATGAGTGACATGTTTGCTAAGTTTCTTAATCAGATTATGATATGCCAAGAAACTACAAGCACTCAAATTCATTAGTTGCAGAGTTCATTCAAATCCCTCGAGACCAAATTCAACAATGAACATTCATATGTGCCTATGGCCAGTCCTCTTGATCATCAAGATACGGAGGCTACATCTCCTATGGTCCTTGATGAATCTTGTCATCTCGGCTACACTCCAGTGTCACTTTGTTCTAAAGACTGTGTTCTTGAAACCAAACCAGCTCAATATGTAATTGAAGAAGAGGAAGAAGTTCAAACTGAAACCAAAGGCACTAATGGCGCCACTCCATTGCCTAATGGCGCCATTCCTCCTTTGGATTCTTGTATTTTTCCAACTCAAGCTAATGGCGCCATTCCATCACCTAATGGCGCCATTCTTCTTCGAACTTCCACAAGGCTTCCTTCACCACACGCGAACATGCTCCAGTGCCTCCATATCCGTCCAGATTACAAACTTCCAAACAGAGTATGCAAGAGCAAGAGATGCTTGATGTATTTAAAAAGCATGTCATTAACATCCATTTGCTTAAAACAATTAAGGAAGTACCAAGGTATGCTCTCTTCCTTAAATAAGTTTGTTCGGTGATGAAATTGCATGAAGATGAATTGTTATACTTGAATAAGGATGTGTCAACTATCTTGTGAAGAAAATTACCCCCAAAGTGCAAAGATTTAGGATCTTTCACAATTCATTGTTCTATTGGTTCTATGCATATGCACAAGGCAGTCTGTGATTGGGTTCTGCTATAAATATTATGCCTTTTTCTATATATGATTCTCTGGGATTGGGACCTCTAAGTTCTACACAGATTGTTATTTAGTTAGCAGACAAAACTAATATCTATCCTGAAGGTCTTGTAGAAGATATTCTTGTGCAAGTTGATAAACTCATTTTTCCAGCTGATTTTTATGTTCTTCACATGCAAGAGGATAGTGATCTTCCTTCCCTTCCCTTGTTATTGGGGCGTCCTTTTCTTCGCACAGCTCGCACCAAAATAGATGTGTATCCAGGCACACTAACAATGGAATTTGATGGTAATTTGATCTCTTTTAGCGTGTTTGATGCTTTGAAATTTCCTCAAGAAGATCATTCAGTGTTGATGATAGATGTGGTAGATTCTCTTGCCAAACAAATTCAGTTCATGCATAAAGAAGATACACTTGAGCTTGTGTTGTCCAATGAATGGAATATTAGAGATCACGATCATTTTCCTTTACGTCTTCATCCAGAATTCTTAGAGACTATATATGCTGTCAATTCTTTCATTCCAAGAATGCAGGCCCTCATTATGTACATGCATCTTGATGTTCCAACACCAACCCCACCTTCGATTGTTCAACCTCCTAACATTGAGTTGAAACCTCTACCATCTCACCTCAAATATGTTTTCCTGGGAGATAATAGCACTTTGCCCATTATCATCTCTAGTTCGTTGAACACCCATCAAGAAGAAAAGTTAGTCAGGGTACTAAGAGAGTATAAGAAAGCCATTGCTTGGACAATTGCAGATGTTAAAGGTATTAGTCCTTATTTATGCATGCACCGAATTTTGATGGAAGAAGGGGCCAAACCAATCAGACAACCACAAAGGAGATTGAATCCAATGCTCCATAAGGTAATAAAGAAGGAAATTCTCAAGTTGTTGGCAGCTGGTATGATATATCCTATTTCAGGCAGCCAATGGGTCAGTCCTGTTCAAGTGGTTCCCAAGAAATCTGGCATCACAGTAGTTGAAAATCAACAAGGAGATTTGATTCCTCAAAGAGTTCAAAATGGCTGGAGAGTTTGTATAGACTATCGTAAGCTGAATGCAGCTACATGCAAGGATCATTTCCTCCTGCCATTTATTGATCAGATGTTGGAAAGGGTAGCATGTAGATCTTACTATTGCTTTATGGATGGTTTCTTTGGATATTTCCAACTCTCCATAGCCCTTGAAGATCAAGAGAAAACCACTTTTACCTGTCCATTTGGTTCTCATACAGGAAAATGTCTTTTGGTCTATGTAATGCTCCAGCTACATTTCAAATATGTATGATAAGCATCTTCCAAGACTATGTAGAAAAATTCATGGAAGTTTTCATGGATGATTTTACAATATATGGAGACACATTTGACTCTTGTTTACATCATTTAGAGTTGGTCTTAAAGAGATGCTTGGAGACTAATCTCGTATTAAATGCTGAGAAGTGCCATTTTATGGTTACGCAAGGCATAGTGTTGGGTCATATTGTGTCTGCTAATGGTTTGGAAGTGGATAAAGCTAAGGTGGATGTGGTCAAAAATCTACCTTATCCCTTCTGTGTTCGAGATGTTAGATCTTTTCTAGGACATGCTGGTTTTTACAGAAGATTTATCAAGGATTTTTCTAAGATTGCTGCTCCCCTTTGTCATCTTTTGCAGAAGGATGTGGATTTCAATATGGATAATCACTGCAAAGAAGCTTTTGATAAGCTTAAGTCTGCTCTTACATCCACTCCTATAGTTAGACCTCCAGATTGGTCTCTCCCATTTGAAATAATGTGTGATGCTAGTGACACTGCTGTGGGAGCGGTCTTGGGACAAAGAATCAACAAGCTTCCATATGTGATTTATTATGCTTCCAGAACACTTACATTGGCTCAGAGAAATTACACCACCACAGAGAAGGAGTTATTGGCTGTTGTCTTTACACTGGAAAAATTTAGATCCTATATTTTGGGTGCTAAGGTTATTATATTCTCTGACCATGTTGCTTTGAAATATCTCTTGGCAAAGAAAGAAGCCAAGCCAAGGTTGATTCGGTGGATTTTACTCTTGCAAGAATTTGACCTGAAGATCAAGGATAAGAAAGGTTCTGAGAATGTTGTAGCAGACCATTTGAGCAGACTGGACAATTCTGCAGACTGAATGATCATTAAAGAAACTATCCCATTTGAGCACATGTTTTTCATAAAAAAGATGGAATGGCGCCATTCTAGTTCCTAATGGCGCCACTCCAGTTCTTAAGCCCATGATTCAACTTTGATCTCCACTAATGGCGCCATTCTAGATCCAAATGGCGCCACTAGTGTTCAAGTGCATGCATTCCGCAACAAGCAAGCTCATAATGGTGCCATTCCATTACCTAATGGCGCCATTCCAAATTTTCCATATCCAAATTTCATTCCATGGTATGCCGATATCGTCAACTACCTTGTAACCAAGAGACTGCCATTAGATTTATCCAGAGCTATGAAGACAAAGATTGTTCATACAGCAAAGCATTACATTTGGGATGAACCATACTTGTGGAAGCATTGCGCAGATCAGATTATTAGAAGATGTATTCCAGACAATGAGATCCCATCAGTATTTAATTTTTGTCATTCACTTGAATGCGAAGGACATTTTGGGTCTACAAGAACTGCTCGGAAGGTACTTGATTATGGTTTATTTTGGCCATCTATTTTTAAAGATTCTTTTGAATATTGCTGTAGACACTAATTTTTCACCAATTTCCCTAGTCTTTTTTATTGATAATTTGGTCGTGGTCTTAACTTAACCATTGGAAAGAATTAATGTTCCAATTTAAGCTTGGTACATTTAAGGATTAATTTGTTGTCTAGGAATTTTAATTTCTAAGTTAAGATGAACTCAAATTGATCAAGAAATGAATAAAATGAACTCAATAAATTTAACTTTAGTTGTATTTGTTTACGTCCTTTTTTAAAAAAATACAAAAAGAAACTTATATACAAAAAAATCATAAAATGAATTTCTTTTTTATTGGTCCAATTTTGGTTCCCACACTAATCAAAAATTGTTGGAGGTTGGTTGTTCTATATTGAATATTGAGTTTTTTTGAATGGAGTGGAATTGGACAATAATTAAAGAAAATGAAATTACTTTTATTTATCTTTTCATAAAATAAAAATTACAAAAAGAAAAAAGAAAAGGGAGCTAACGTGGGAATTATTTTCTAACCACTTTTCACCTTTCTTCTCACTTCCTAATTCGTTGTATTATGGTTGCCCACAAAGAAGAAAGAATCTTCAAATGCTGTTTCTGCATTAGAGAAAACAATGTGCCATAGTAGCAGGGTACCAAGTGATTAAAAAATCTGCACCCAAAGTGTTAATATTTAAGTGCTGGCATGTTAGCTTTCATTAGGTGCTACAAAGTAGTTTATTGCAATAATAAAAAAGGAGTTCACAAATAACGTGTGGCACTAGATGTTTTTGCTCATGCACCCACGTCACTAAAGATTGCAAGTGGTTGATTCACAACTCATGTGACCTTGAATAATAAAACAACAAAAGCAAATCCAATGGCCACGATCTCATCAATTTAAAATCAGGCGGTGTACAATATCAAGGCATATCATCATGACTATTGGATGCCATACACGAAATTGACTCTTAAAAGCAGCCAACTTCATTTGAAACATGGGAAATTTGCCGTCCAGCTTAGCCAAGCATGTCTGTTGGAACGTGATTGGCTCATAGAATACAACCCATGCTCCAATTGGTTCAGGCTTAATGAAAGTGATGCTAGCCCTGCAAGGGGAATAAAGACAAAAACTCAAAAATCAAAATCATCCCAAATGCCAGCTGGTTTATCTCTGCTCACTCAGCTCTGAGATTCCCTCAATGCAGTCGGCGGTATGTCCCACAAAAAATGTGGAAAACTTGCACAGCACGGGCCCCATTGAATCCCCACTCTCTCACTCTCTCCTCCCACCTTCCCTTGCCTCAAACCCATCACTTCATTCGCCCCCACTTCCTGTTCCACCACCTAAACCTTCCGCTGCAAATTTAAAATTCAAAGAGGTTTAACACGCGAGGGCCCTTTCAACAATTCCTGCTTAACAGCTGCCAACCAAAGAAAAAACGTAGAGAGGGGGGCCAAGCAAAGAAAAAACGTAGAGAGGGGGGCCAAGCAAAGAAAAATATATAAAGAGAGGCCAAGCAAAGAAAAACGTAGAGAGGGGGGCCAAGCACAGCCGGTCACAAAAAAAATGGGAGGGGAGAAAAAAAAAGGGAAAAGCGAGAAGGAAAATTAAAGGGCTTACCCTCCATCTCTCTTATTTTTTCGTTATTGTTGTTCATCGCATTCCCACTTGCTAACCATCATTTCCTATGAGCCCACCTTTTCTTCCATCAGCAAATCCATTCATCACTTTCATCATCCCTCTCAAGACTCACCCCAAACACGAAAAAGCAACATCAGTGAATAACCCAAGTCATCACGAAAAATAAAAAGAAAAGCCAAAGGGAAAAAACACTGACAATTCCCTCAATCCTCATTTTCATCTCTCTCTTTATCTTGTTCCTTTATTTTTCATTCACTCATATTCTTGCTTTTTGCTGGAATCATTATTAATATACTTTCCACAACAGAGAAGTGTTTTTTGGGAAGGCAGAAAAGAGCTTTCTGAGAAGGGTTCTCTTCCTTCACGTTTTAAAAATCCAGTTGCTAACAAGAGAGAAAAAAAGGAAGTTTGAGCCCACTTACCTGACGTCCCCACCTTGATCTTTGGGTAAAATTTTAAACTTCTAGCTTCAACTTCAACGTCATATTATTTGTCCACTTTGTGTGCTTTATGGCTCATTTGCTTGTGTTGTCTTGTCAAGATCCATTGTTTGACTCTTTTCTTCTATGAAAAACATTGGCTGGTATGGTTTTTTGATGGGATAAAATATCATATTATTATATTATGTATAAAATGATTGGTTTCCTTGAAATCAGAATAAAGGAATAGGGTAAAATTTTTTTTGAAATAAAATAATATGTGTTGTCTTGTCAAGTCCATTTGCTCATATGTTTATTAATAATTATGTTTAGATCCAAGCAATATACGTATGGGAAAGTAAAAAAGGGGTTTGCTTTTATGAAAAATAAGAAGAGTTGTTGAGGTTTACTACATAGGACCCGAGTTGACACATAAACTTGTTGGGTCATGTTATTTTTTTTTGAAAAGTTTTGTTCTTTATGTTTCTGTACACATATTCCATGATCCTGCTTGTAGCTTCAATTTCTTTGCTCAGTTAGATTATTTTATTATAATGGATAATAGACAATAGATCATTAAGGCATTCTTCGTTTTAAATAAAAAAGGCAAACCCAAGGATGGGTAATGAGCAGTCTCATATACGTTGATATTCATTTTTTTTATCAAGAGATTATATATAGATAATTAACGAAGTAGTATTTTTTAAGGAATCGTGGCGGCGAGTTTGTTGAAAAATTCTCCGAAAATTATCTATAAATTTTCTCGTGGCGGCGATGAGGATTTATAAGTAATTTTCGAGCCAATGAACAATAAAAATGAGTAAATTAGATAGAATAAAAATTACTAATTAATTAACAAAGGTTCAACCTTTCAAAGGAATCCATATTTTTTTTTCTTCTTTAAATTAATAATAATAATAATAATAATAATAAGAAAAAGGATACTTTCTCGGGTAATCATGGCGACGAGTCTCTCGAGGAAGTCCTCTAAAACGGCCTATAATTTCATCGTGGTGGCGATGAGGGTTTATGCTTAATTTTTGAATATAAAATTAAATAAAAAAAATCTTTTGGTTAATGAATTAAAATGTGTTTAAAGGCTAAGGTTTCTAAGTAATTCATGAGTTTAAAGTTTTCTCAAATTAATGGTTATGAAAAGGGTATGTTCTCGAGGAATCGTGGTGGCGAGCTTCTTGGGAAACCTTCCAAAACAATTTATACATTCCATCGTGGCAGCGATGAGGATTTGTAAACTTTTTTTTTATAATAAAAGATAGATATAATTATTAATAAATAAAACTCATTTGTTAATTAGTCTATATAATAAAATAGACTTAATGGCTAAATCTCTAAATTATAAGTTAATATTTTTTAATTAGTGATTATGAATGGACACTTCCCCGAGGAGTTGTGGCGGCAATTCTTTCAGAAGTTACTCCAAATGTAAAAAAAAAACCTTCCTTAAATTTCATCGTGGTGGCGATGGCAATTTCCTTAGTAATTATTCTATTGTAAATTTGAATTGAATTAAAAAATTTTGGAAACACGAAAATCAAAGATGAAAATTAAAAAGGTTAATTATTAATTTTTGTTAAGGCCTAATTAATACTGAACTAATCGGTACCATCGTTTGGCGGGCGTTGTGGGGGTGCTAATCTTTCCCCACACGTAACTGTACTCCCGAACCCAGGTCTGTTTGTTCCGTAGACCGGGACCTATCTGTCTTAATACGCCATTTAACGGCCAATGTTAAGTTAGATAGATTCTTAATAGGTGACTAACCGCACCTAAACAATAATGGTTAGTGGCGACTCCATACATTTCGTAAAGTCCCAAACTCATCGTTTTCGGCAACGTTGTGACAGCTTGGCGACTCCACTGGGGACCGATTAGAGAGTAGAGCCGAGAAGATGTTAGTATTAATTAAAGGCCTTAACAGATTTAGATTTTTAATAAAGATTAATAATTAATCCTTTTTGTTTTTCTACTTTGAGGTTTTTCCTTCGTGGATATTGATGTGTTCTTTGCATTTGTAGATATTGATTTTCTTTACTTTATGGATGTTGATGATTTTCATTATTATGTGAATATTGATATTTTACATGTTTATATTTTCTTTATTGTGTAAATATTTTTCTTTATTACTAATCATTTTTGTGATTTTTGTTTGGCAAGAGGTATTAGACGGGTATTACGATGATTGGTAAAGGTTTGCAGTTCCTTCCACACACGGCACTTATCACATTCGTGCATATCCGATGGCGGTCGGATTACCTTTAGATTGGGGGGTAAAGTAACTGGCTTTCGAGGGACAATCTTGTCCCCGGATGGGTTGAGCGAAACACCCTCACTCAGGTTGAACCCTTTCTAAATGAGCCTATAATGGGTGAGGATTGGGGGCTTTATTTGCCTAGGATTAGACCGGCAGTAAGGACAATCTGAGAACCTTTTAGGTTGTGGGACCTACCAGCATGTAGTTATGATGAGTGACCCTAGCTAGGGCCAAACCTGTAAGGTGACTACTATGCTAGGAACACATGAAGGAACGCTCTTTACCTTTCTCTGTTTCGATTATGTAAAGGAACTGTAAAGTGGGTAAGCATTTTACCCATAATAGGAAGACCTACCTTCCCTGTTGGCAATAATGTCCCCTCTCTAAAAAAAATGTTAAAAAAAAAGTAAAAAAAGAAAGAGGGGCAATTATTTTAGAATGTTGTGTTATTAATCAGTTGAGTTAGCTCTTGTTTTGTTTGTTTTTGTTACTAATTTTGTGTTTTTCTTCTTTGTTTGGTTTTTCCTTTGGGTATCCCATTTGCATTTTGCATGCATGTACCAGGTATTTGCAAGTTTCCAATTGAGATTCAAAAGAGACCTTCACCATGGAAAGAGGAGAAGGTAGTTTTGAGACAGATCAAGATAAGTTTGCGGAGGTGGCAGCTCTTAATTTGAAGTGAAGAGAAGTACATGGGGATTGCACTCAACTAGCAATATTGAAAAAAGTACAGATGGATGCAAAACAGAATGATCTTGCCGAGCTTAAGGAGTTGTGGCAGAGGTTACCAGATAAAGAGGGGTTTGAATAGAAGTTTGGTAAAGTCGGGTCTTTGCTTTCTATTAGTGTGGATGAAGAGTTGCTAATGGCGATGCTCAATTTTTTTGATTCATCGTACAGGTGTTTCGTGCTCAATGAAGTAGAGATGTTCCCCACTGTTGAAGAGTACCGGCAACTAATCAAATTGGGTGATGAAAATCTTGAAATAAATCAAGAGAGTCAAGAGAATGAAGAAAAGGTTTATTGGATGACTCCAAAGGAAGCTCGTTTCATGAAGAAGTTCACTGATTTGATCAAGGAAAAGGTCACCCCAAAGAATCACCCAACTAGATTTTGGCTGGAGAAAATAAAAGACAGCTTAGGAAATGAAAAGGCACATGTATTCATGGCAGTGTTGATTTATGGGATGGTCATATTCCCTAGAGTTGTGGGAGAAATAGATGTGGTTGTTCTAGATTTGGTTTACCAAATACAGAATGGGTATAGTCCAGTTTATGCTATTGTGGCAGAAACGGCTTGCTCATTGATGTTTCGCAGAAAGACGGGTAAAGGACGATTTCAGGGATGTGCTCAGTTACTGACAGTATGGTTTAAGAGTCATCTACCAAGTTTGGTAAAGAAGTTCACGTGGTACTACTTTAAGGTTCGTAACATCAAGTGGGAAGAAAAGTCTCAGCAAGAATGGATCGAATGGTTCGAAACACTTGAAAGCAAGGATGTTCTATGGAAAGCAGCATGGATGAGTGGGAGAGGTGTAATCTACTCGTGTGAAAATGACCCGTGGATTCTTTTGGTCAGACTTTGGGGAACGGTTTCTTTTTCCTCTCTACTGTTTATGAGACAGTTGGGTGCAGAACAATTTATACCCGCTACTCACAGTCTTGATAGCATTGACATCCCTCATGATACTTTGCAGCAGATTTTAGACGCCCGAAAAGTTGGGGAAAGATGGAATAAGAAAGTGCTTCGAACACCAGTGTCCAATTTGCAAGGAAGATGTACTCCAGAATATCTAGAATGGCATAAAGACAAGATCCAAGGATTGAAGCCTCCCCTCACAAAAGATGCAAAGCGCAAGTTAGGCCCACATTTCCAAGATAGGTATGCTCAGCTCTTGTTCGAAAACAAAAGGATGAAGGAAGGATTGGTGGTGAATGAATTGAATAGACAGTTGACGGCATGTCAAGCCGAGTTAGAGAGCCAAAAGACAGAGTTTGAAAAGAAAGAGGTGGAATTAAAATTCGACGTGGATA
Source organism: Microcos paniculata (assembly GCA_030664755.1). Lineage (NCBI taxonomy): Eukaryota > Viridiplantae > Streptophyta > Magnoliopsida > Malvales > Malvaceae > Microcos > Microcos paniculata. Next base: position 9,323,596 of record CP131460.1, on the reverse strand, counting down.
TGGCAAACCATGGTAGGAAGACAGTGGAAGAAGCACTTGGAAGGGCAGAAATAGAGATTATCGAAGCGATAAAGGAGAAAGATGCGTGGGAAGACAAGTGTGAGCATGCTAAGGAAGCTAGTGAAAGGTATGAGCAATCCTTACAGAAAGAAAAAGGGAAGCAATTAACAAAGCTAGAGATTGTGGATAAGATGATGGCCTTGCAGCAACAATTAGATGAGATTAGACTTAAGAGGGCCGAAGAGAAGCACCAATGGGAAGAAGAAAAATTCAAGTTAGTGGAAGCGAAAAGCCATGCTGAAACCAGTTATACCATCGAGATGGAGAATCGCATCAATGCCGAAAATACTGTTGGTAGGATGGCTACGGAGAATGCTGAGTTAGTTGGAGAATGGTGCAATTTGAAGAAAGAGTTTGGGGAAATGAAGAAAAAAGAAGCTGAAGCAAGAAGACAAAGGGATGAGTCAGAAAAGAAATTATTGAGTGCACAAAAAACCCACCAGATGCTCTAAGAACAGCTAGAATTTGAAAAGAATCGCAACTCAATTATTGACCAGGGAGGGATAGAAACATTGACTCAACAGGTAAACCAATTAAAGATCGAGAGAAATCAAGAAAGAGGAAGGAATCAACGATTGGAAATAGAGAAGGCCCAAGCAATATTTGCATACAACCATGAGAGAGAAAGATGTGCCTAGTTAGAAAGAGGAATGCATCAAGCATAAGAGGGCCTGAGGAATGAAATGAGGAACAATGCTCAGCTGCAAGCAGAAAAAGACATAGCAATGCAACAACTTTGGAATGTCATGAGAGAAATTGAAGGATTGACCCAGCAAGTTAAGAATTTGGAGCAAAAGGTTAAAGAGTTCGAAACAAATGTAAACATCACGACTAAAGATTTTCTTCAAGTAAGGAAGACTCTGGATGACTTCGAAAAGGTTTTCTATAGGGCCACAGCGTGTCATAATAAATGCTTGGTGGGTTATAATGTGAACAGTCGCCAGATTGAGCTACTATTTCAAGAAATGAAGAAGATCATCCCTGTTGCAGAAAAGTTGAAGAAGAGAAGTAAGGAGATGCTACAGAAGATCCCGCCAACACGGTCATTTGGACAAGTGATTGTTTACATTTTAGAGGACATTGTTGAGGAGTGTGATCAGATTGTAAAATTTAGTTCTTATATTCTGAATGAAAAGTTGTGGGCAAATATTGTTTTTTAATGTAATGAGCTTGGCTTTAATGGAATGAATCGAAGAATCTTTTAAATTTCAATTGGCAAACTACAAGTACCTTTGCATTGCATCTGCATCCATGCATCTATTCATCTACTACATTAAAAAAAGAGAGTAATAACAAATATCCTAATTCACGTTTATGGTAGCGAAGGTTTCAAGATAGAGCGGCAACCCAGGAGATACCTTACCAGATTGCAAACCAGAATTATCATGGAAGAACAAGCGGCCGAGATAGAAACTTTGAGAAAGACAAATGAAGAATTGCAATTGAAATTAGACCAAATGGCAGAAATGATGAGCAGTATGAGGGAGCAATACATGGCAAATGCGGGTGGGAACCCTACAGGACAATCATCTCAAAACACCTCTTCCCACCCATTTGGCCTTGAACCAAATTTGTCTTTACCTCAACCAACCCAAAATGTGAATACGCCTATACCACCTGCAGGCCCAACCATACCCAATTTTCCACCACCACCACCTAGTGGATATCCTTTTGTCCCATAACCTCAACCCACCGATGTTAACGGCGGGTCCCCATCTGCAGCTCAGTATGCTTCACTTCCTACATTTAACATGGCACCTCCAGCACCCGGACGTACCCCTACCAACCCAGTGGTCATTCCTGATGTTGGTCATACGATCGAGTTGGAAAAAGATGTATCCACAGGGGAAAGGGGAAATCAACATATACTAAGCCAGATTGAGGAGAGGCTTAGGGCTATGGAAGGAACTAAGGCATACGGTACTATTAATGCTAGTGAATTGAGTTTGGTGGATGGATTGCTGATACCACCAAAATTTAAGGTTCTAGAATTCGAAAAGTATAGTGGAACAAGTTGTCCTCATGACCACATCACTATGTATTGTCGAAAGATGGCGGCTTATTCCAAAGATGATAAGATGCTCATTCATTTCTTTTAGGACAGTCTTACCGGGTCAGCAACCCGTTGGTATAATAGGCTTGACAGGCGTAACATTCATTCGTGGTATGACTTGGCTCGGGCTTTTATCAGCCAATACCAGCATATGTCTGATTTGGTACCTGATAGGTTAACCTTGCAGAACATGGAGAAGAAGAGTACTGAGTCTTTCACTGAATATGCCCAGCAGTGGAGGGATATGGCTGCCCAAGTTCAACCCCCTTTAACTGAAAAGGAGACAACTAGGATTTTTGTTAATACGCTGAAAGGCCCATACTACAGCCATCTGTTGTCAGGGGTAACAAAGAGTTTTACAGACATGGTGTTGATCGGGGAAATGGTAGAAAGTGCCATAAAGAGTGGCAAGATTGAAGGGTCTGAGTCTAGTTCAACTAAGAAGAACCAAAACCCTAAAAAGAAAGAGGGAGAAGTAAATGCAACTGGACATGGAGGATACCAACCCAGACCTCAGTATCAATATCAGAATCCATATCAGGGGTATGCGCATTATCGATACCCGACCAGTGGCTACCAACAACCTCAAGGTTCATATACTCGTCCAGCAACCCCATACCAATACCCAGCTCTTACTACCAATTATATTGCCTCTGGGCCAGCTTTCCAACCTATGCCTACCACACAAGCATTCCCTACCCCAAACACTTTAACCCCAAATGGTGGAAACATCCAAAGACAAAATCGACCACCCAGAACCCACATTGATCCCATTCCTTACACTTACACTGCCTTACTCCCTCAATTATTGCAACAAGGTTTAGTGGAAAAGCCTCGTGTCACTAGAACCTATACCCCTCCATATCCTAATTGGTATAAACCCAATGAGCATTGTGACTATCACAATGGTGCAGCCGGCCACTCTACTGAAGACTGCTATGCATTCAAGCTTAAAGTTCAAGACTTGGTGAAGGAAGGAAAACTCAGCTTTAATAAGAATCAGCAGCCTAATGTAGGGCAAAATCCGTTACCTAACCATGGAGGGACAGCTGTGAACATGGTCAGTGGGGGTGAATACATCAAGAGGTCAGTTGAAGAGGTCACAACCCCTATGGTAGTCATCTTCAGGGCTTTGGTCAAGGCCCAAATAATTCGAGGGAAAGAGTTGGAAATTAGGGATGATTGTTGTTATTGTGGTGAGACGAATCATGACATACAGTGCTGTACTCATTTTCGTAAAATGGTACAAAGAATGATGGATCAATCTGTGATAGAGTTTTATGTAGAGACTGGAGACTTAGATGTGAATGTAGTGGGCGATGGAAAAGAAACAGTGAAACCATTTGTGGTCTATTATGATGAGCCTCCAAGGCCGAAACCATTTATGGTTCATTATGATGATCCCGTGAAGTCAAAACCATCTGTTCCCACACCTATTACACCTGTTATAGAGACTCATCCACAACCAAAGCCTTTTGTGGTATATTATGATGAGCCACCTAAACCTAAACCTTTTGTAGTATACTATGATGAGAAGCCAGCTCCCACACCTGCTTCGCCACTTGTAGTTAATCTTCCCCAACCTTTCTCTTACAAGGATGAGCATCAAGTTCCATGGAATTATGAATGTAGCTTTTCTACTATGGAAAAAGTTGGTGAATCGGCGGTCCCGCCAGTGTCTGATGTTGATGGGATTACTAAGAGTGGTAGGATCTATTCTTCTGATAATGCCGAAACTTCGAAAGGAAAGGCCAAGGTAGATGAAGGCCGGTAATTGCACAAGATGTGGTGTTTGAGAAGGAAATGGCTAGGGGTGCCAATGTTAATGAGCGCGAAGAATTCCTCAAGATAATAAAACAGAGCGAATATAGTGTGGTGGATCAGTTGAACAAAACTCCAGCTCGTATCTCATTACTCTTATTGCTGCTAAATTCAGAAGCCCACCGAGAATCATTACTAAAAGCTTTGAGCCAAGCTTATGTGTCCAAGAATATTTCTATAGTTGACATGGACTATATAGTTGGTAGTATCAGTACATCCAACTATATCACTTTTACAGATGATGAGATACCTTCGGGGGGTAGGGGTATCCCTAAAGCCCTTCACATTACCACTCGCTGTAAAGGGTATACCATGGCCAAAGTACTTATAGATAATGGGTCTGCCTTAAATGTGATGCCTCTTCGTTCTCTACAGAAATTACCGATTGACATGTCGCATATGCAGTCAAGTAACTTAATCGTTCGGGCATTTGATGGAACTCGGCGAGAAGTGTTAGGCACTATGGAGATTCCTTTCCAGGTTGGTTCGGTCACATTTGAGCTTGTATTCCAAGTTATGGATATCAACCTTTCTTATACCTGCTTGTTGGGCCGACCGTGGATCCATTTGGCCGGGGCAGTTCCTTCAACCTTACATTAGAAGGTTAAGTTCAGAGTAGAAAGGACTATTGTGATAGTGAAGGGGGAAGAGGATATAATGGTAGCTCAATCATCAGATTCTCCATATATTGAGGCAGCTGAAGAGGCTCTGGAATGCTCATTTCGATCCTTTGAGATTGCGGAAGTCATGTCTGAGAAAGGCGCGAGCCAAAAGCCATTTGACTTAGTTGTCCAAAAGAAGCAGATGCAAGAGAAAGGTTGGTCAGATGGGAAAGGATTAGGTAGGAATTTGCAAGGGAAATGTGATTTGATAGATTGGCCTAGCCAAGATAACACATTTGGCTTAGGTTTTAGACCATCTTGGAAAGAGAAGCAGCAAATGAAGGAGAAGAAAAAGAACCGGATATTGGCTAGATTGGAAGGGAGAAATGTGGAGTGGGGAAGGATGGAGTTTCCTCACATCAATCAATCTTTTGTCTCAGCCGGATGGGTTAATGTAGGTCAACATGGTTTGATGACGGCATCGGTTCAATCAGTACAAAGAGCTCTGCAAGATGTAGCCATCCAAGTCATCGATGAAGAAGAGTCAGATCAGTTGGACACTTTGATCTTTGATACTACCGCTGCTATCGAATTGGACAATTGGTCCGTCATGGAAATGCCGACTATACTTTCTTTTGAGCAGATGTAATCACTTTGAACTTCTATTTGTCAAATCGACACTTATGCCTAAGAGTGTTGATAAGTATTTTTATGGATGTTTTAAGGCTTTCCTTTTGTTTATACATAATTTGAAACTCAATGACAAATTGATACATGCTCAGATTTTGATGCAACAAAGTTTACATTGAAAATTTAATTCCTATACTTTCCTCTTGATGCTACCTATTAACTTTCTTTCATAATTCATTGCTTTATTTATTATGTATCCCTATTCTATTTCTTTGTATATATCTGTTTCAAACCTTCCTTTGTAGGTCCACAGTCAATGAATGCGAAGATAACATGAGCAGTGGACTTGAGTTCGATTTTGAAAGGTTGATTGATACTGGGGAAGTTGATAGTGATGATATTGATGACTCTGATCTACCCCAAGACTTACTAAGATTGGTTGAGCGAGAGGAAAGACAAATATTGCCTCAAAAGGAAACCACGAAGTTGGTAAATTTGGGTACAGAAGGGGATAAGAAAGAAGTGAAAATAGGCACCACTTTATCAGAGGGAGAAAAGCAACAGTTGATTGACTTGCCAAATGAATATTCAGATGTTTTCGCATGGTCGTATCAAGATATGCCAGGTCTAGATCCAGAAATTGTAGTGCATAAGTTGCCGATCAAGCCAGAATGCAAGCCAGTTCAGCAAAAGCTAAGGCGAATGAAACCAAAGATGCTATTGAAAATAAAAGAAGAAGTGATGAAGCAGTTAGATGCCGGTTTTCTTGAAGTAGCAAAGTACCTAGAGTGGGTTACTAATATAGTTCCGGTACCAAAGAAGGATGGAAAAGTGCGGATGTGCGTAGATTATCGAGATTTGAATCAGGCCAGTCTTAAGGACAATTTTCCTTTGCCACATATCGACACTTTTGTCGATAATACTGCCCGTTATTCTATGTTCTCATTTATGGATGGGTTTTCTGGGTATAATCAGATTAAGATGGCATCTGAAGATAAGCAAAAAACAACCTTCATCACTGTGTGGGGGACTTTCAATTACAATGTCATGTCATTTGGGTTGAAAAATGCTGGTGTTACTTACCAAAGAGCCATGGTGACCTTGTTTTATGATATGATGCATAAGGAGATTGAAGTGTACGTTGATGATATGATTGCAAATGCTCGAACAGTGGATGAGCATATAACCAATTTGAGAAAGTTGTTCAAAAGGTTGCGAAAATACAAGCTTAGGTTGAACCCAGCCAAGTGCACATTTGGGGCAACATCTGGAAAGTTGTTAGGGTTTGTGGTTAGTGAAAAAGGGATCGAAGTAGACCCGGATAAGATCAAAGCCATCCAAAACTTGCCACCACCTAAAACCCAGAAAGAGGTCAGAGGTTTTCTTGGGACATTGAATTACATTGCCAGATTCATTTCACAGTTGACTGCTAAATGCGACCCAATTTTCAAATTACTCAAGAAGTGGGATCCGGGTGAATGGGATGACGAATGTCAGAATGCCTTTGAGAAAATCAAGGATTATCTTACTAATCCACCAGTACTGGTGCCTCCGATACCCGAAAGGCCATTGATTTTGTACCTCACTATGTTTGAAAACTCCATGGGATGTGTATTGGGGCAGCAAGATGAAAATGGAAAGAAAGAACATGCAGTGTACTATTTGAGCAAGAAATTCACAGAATATGAAGCCAAATACTCTCCATTAGAGAAAATGTGTTGTGCATTGGCTTGGGCCACTCATCGATTAAGGCAATACATGTTGTACCACGCCACTTTATTGGTAGCAAAGTTGGACCCCATTAGATACATATTTGAGAAACCAGGATTGTCGGGAAGGATTGCTCGGTGGCAGGTATTGTTATCAAAATATGATATACAGTATGTCTCCCAAAAGGCCATCAAAGGAAGTGTCGTGGTAGAATTCTTGGCAGAAAGGGTTGACGATGATTATGAGCCTATGGATTTTGATTTCCCTGATGAAGATTTAATGGCAATATTCCAAGTCGGTGAGGAATTAAAAGACAATGAGACATGGACAATGTGCTTTGATGGGGCATCAAATGCAATTGGCCATGGGATCGGGGTAGTATTGACATCCCCAGAGGGTAATCATTTCCCAGCTACCGCAAGGTTGGATTTTAGGTGCACCAATAATATGGCAGAATATGAAGCATGTGTTCTGGGCATTCAAATGGCCATAGAAAGAAAAGTGGAGACTTTGAAAATGTATGGTGATTATGTGCTTGTGATATACCAGTTAAAGGGAGAATGGGAAACAAGAGATTCAAAGCTAGTCCTTTACCATGATTATATCCAGGATCTTATAAAGAACTTCAAGGAGATTTCCTTCCATCATTTACCTTGAGAAGAGAATCAAGTCGCAGATGCTTTGGCTACGTTGGCCTCCATGTTTAAAGTTGGCACAGACACAGAGATTCCGTCTATCAGGATTGACTGGAAAAGTGAACCGGCGCATTGCATGAATGTTAAGGAGGAAGAAGATGGCAAACCGTGGTATTGTGATATTGTATAGTACCTTAAATATCAAAAGTATCCCGATCATGCTTCAGGAAATGACAAGAAGATCATTCGGAGATTATCAACGAACTTCTACTTGGATGGAGAGATCTTATACAAGAAAACCAGAGATAAGGTCTTGTTAAGATGTGTGTCAGCTAAGGAAGCTCAGAGAATTATGGGTGAAGTACATGAGGGAGTTTGTGGAACTCATGCTAGTGGTCACAAATTGGCGAGGCAGATTATGAGGTCCGGCCATTACTGGTTGACCATGGAATCAGATTGCATTAATTACACTAGAAAGTGCCACAAATGTCAGATTTATGCGGATCAAATTCATGCTCCTCCTAATCCGCTACATGTAATGGCACCTTCCTGGCTTTTCTCGATATGGGGAATGGATGTTATTGGCCCGATTACTCCGAAAGCGTCAAATGGTCACCAATATATCTTTGTAATGATTGACTACTTTACCAAGTGGGTTGAAGCAGCCTCGTATGCCAGTGTCACTCAGTCAGTGGTCGCTAAGTTTTTGAAAAAGGAAATCATTTGCAGGTATGGCCTTCTGGAATGGATTATCTCAGATAATGCTCAAAATTTGAACAGTGGAATGATGAAGGCATTGTGTTCTCAGTTCAAAATTACTCACAGTAACTCTGCACCTTATCGACCTAAGATGAATGGGGTAGTGGAGGTAGCGAACAAGATCATTAAGAAGATTGTGGCTAAGATGAGTGAAACTTATAAAGTTTGGCATGAAAAGTTACCTTTTGCTCTTCTTGCTTATCGCACTGCAGTAAGGACATCTACTGGGGCAACTCTTTTTTCACTGGTATATGGAATGGAAGCAGTGGTGCCCATTGAAGTGGAAATTCCATCTCTTAGGGTACTCAGGGAAGTGAACTTGGATGAGGCAGATTGGATCCAAGAAAGATATGATCAGTTAAACTTAATTGAAGAAAAGCATCTCGCCGCACTTTGCGATGGCCAGTTATACCAGAAAAGAATGATGCGAGCTTATGACAAGAAGGTGAAACTGAGACAGTTCAGTGAAGGGGAATTAGTGCTGAAAAAGATACTCCCAAATCAACGAGATACTCGAGGCAAATGGGCACCGAATTGGGAAGGCCATATGTTGTCAAAAAGGTCTTTTCTGGTGGAGCTTTAATTTTACAAGAAATGGATGGAATGGAGTTTCTGAGCCCTATTAATGCCGATGCTGTGAAGAAATATTATGCTTGAAGAGAAAAAGAAATAAGAAGAAATTAAAAAATGAAAGTGAAAAAAAAGTGAAAAAATAATAAAAATAAAAAAGGAAGAAAGAAAAGGAGAGGTCCAAGTTGAAAACCCGAAAGGCCAGCTTAGATCGACTGGGGGTCGCTTAAGTTGAAAACCTGAAAATGCGGCTTAAGCTGGAGGAAGAGAAAGGTATAAGCACATCATTTCAATGAGCTAAATCAATTCTCAGTGGGTCTAATTGGGGCAAGATTGGATCACTCAATGGACTGAATTGTCAATGACGTTGGTATTGTTAGCCAATCAAGAGAACTCAGATCCCGCATGCACATGTTTCTGAGTATTCATTGTCGGGAGGTACCTTTATCCTTCCTCTAATCTTTGATTAATGTATACTCATTGTTTCAAATTGTAAAAACCTTGTCTATCTTGCTTGAGTTTGAATCAAATGGATTGACTGTTTACTTTGGTCTCACTTCTTAACTATGCAATGAAATTTTTGTTGTTGATTTATCCGATGTTTGCATTAAGATTGTTCATGAATTTCAAAATATGTATAAACAAGTGGAAAACAAAACATGCGTGAAAATGCTCGTTTTTCATTCAAAGGTATTGAGCTAGGTTTGACGAACAAAATGTCGAGGGAAGGTCCTCAAAAGGAAAACTGAAAGCCAAATTACTAGTAATGTGCAGTAGTATCAAAGTTTTTGGGTTGAGAAAAGCATTGATGCGCCTAAGATTTATCAAGTCAGAGCAAATGGAGAGATGTTTGAGTTTACCAAAGGATTTAATGTTACCAGGAATATGGATCAGGAGGACATTAAAACTTGTCATCAAGCATTGAACATTTCATACATCATAACATGATCATCACATGATAGCATTAGATCTTCATAAAAAATGCCTATCATTCCTTCATTTATTTGATCAGGATAGGACATAAGTATCTTTTACAAGTCAAAGGAATGTCCAGCAGTCCATATCTCAATGCAATGTTTCCTTTACAGGCTTTCCGCAGTACTTTGTTTTTTATTACATTGTTGCCCTCTCAACGAGGTCTTTGCAAATCTATTTTTCGTTGCATTGTTGTCCTCTTAACGAGGTCTTTGCAAATTTACTTATCTTGTATTGTTGCCATCTTAACGAGGTCTTTGCAAATCTACTTATCTTGTATTGTTGCCCTCTCAACGAGGTCTTTGCAAAACTTTTTATTTTCCATTAATGCCCTCTCAACGAGGTCTTTGCAAAACTATCTTTTATTGCATTGTTGACCTTTTCAACAAGGTCTTTGCAAAACTATTTTTTATTGCATTGTTGCCCTCTCAACGAGGTCTTTGCAAAACTATTTTTCATTTGCATTGTTGCCCTCTCAACGAGGTTTTTGCAAAACTATCTTTTATCTTGCATTGTTGCCCTCTCAACGAGATCTTTGCAAAACTATTTTTCATTGCAATGCTGCCCTCTCAACGAGGTCCTTGCAAATTTGTTTATTTTGCATTGTTGCCCTCTCAATGAGGTCTTTGAAACTATTTTTTATTGCATTGTTGCCCTCTCAACGAGGTCTTTGCAAAACTATTTTTCATTGCATTGTTGCCCTCTCAATGAGGTTTTGCAAAATTATCTTTTATCTTGCATTGTTGCCCTCTCAACGAGGTTTTTGCAAAACTATCTTTTATTGCATTGTTGACCCTTTCAACAAGGTCTTTGCAAAACTATTTTTTATTGCATTGTTGCCCTCTCAACGAGGTCTTTGTAAAACTTTTTATTTTCCGTTAATACTCTCTCAACGAGGTCTTTTGCAGAAACTTTTTGTTCTAATAATAAAAGCGTTGTCTACATCTTTGCTTATTTCTTGATTCTCTAGAAGTGTGCACTTCTAGATACTCAAGAAATATGCCAAGAGGGCAACTGTAGACACTAATTTTTCACTGATTTCCCTAGTCTTTTTTATTGATAATTTGGTCGTGGTCTTAATTTAACCATTGGAAAGAATTAATGTTCCAATTTAAGCTTGGTGCATTTAAGGATTAATTTGTTATCTAGGAATTTTAATTTCTAAGTTAAGATGAACTCAAATTGATCAAGAAATGAATAAAATGAACTCAATAAATTTAACTTTAGTTGTATTTGTTTACGTCCTTTTTTTAAAAAAATACAAAAAAAAAACTTATATACAAAAAAATCATAAAATGAATTTCTTTTTTATTGGTCCAATTTTGGTTCCCAAACTAATCCAAAATTGTTGGAGGTTGGTTGTTCTATATTGAATATTGAGTTTTTTTGAATGGAGTGGAATTGGACAATAATTAAAGAAAATGAAATTACTTTTATTTATCTTTTCATAAAATAAAAATTACAAAAAAAAAGAAAAGGGTGCTAACGTGGGAATTATTTTCTAACCACTTTTCACCTTTCTTCTCACTTCCTAATTCGTTGTATTATGGTTGCCCACAAAGAAGAAAGAATCTTCAAATGCTGTTTCTGCATTAGAGAAAACAATGTGCCATAGTAGCAGGGTACCAAGTGATTAAAAAATCTGCACCCAAAGTGTTAATATTTAAGTGCTGGCATGTTAGCTTTCATTAGGTGCTATAAAGTAGTTTATTGCAATAATAAAAAAGGAGTTCACAAATAACGTGTGGCACTAGATGTTTTTGCTCATGCACCCACGTCACTAAAGATTGCAAGTGGTTGATTCACAACTCATGTGACCTTGAATAATAAAACAACAAAAGCAAATCCAATGGCCACGATCTCATCAATTTATAATCAGGCGGTGTACAATATCAAGGCATAACATCATGACTATTGGTTGCCATACACGAAATTGACTCTTAAAAGCAGCCAACTTCATTTGAAACATGGGAAATTTGCCGTCCAGCTCAGCCAAGCATGTCTGTTGGAACGTGATTGGCTCGTAGAATACAACCCATGCTCTAATTGGTTCAGGCTTAATGAAAGTGATGCTAGCCCTGCAAGTGGAATAAAGACGAAAAATCAAAAATCAAAATCGTCCCAAATGCCAGCTGGTTTATCTCTGCTCACTCAGCTCCGAGATTCCCTTAATGCAGTCGGCGGTAGTCCCTCAAAAAATGTGAAAAACTTGCACAACACGGGCTCCATTGAATCCCCACTCTCTCACTCTCTCCACCCACCTTCCCTTGCCTCAAACCCATCACTTCATTCACCCCCACTTCCTGTTCCACCACCTAAACCTTCCGCTCCAAATTTAAAATTTAAAGAGGTTTAACACGTGAGGGCCCTTTCAACAATTCCTGCTTAACAGCTGCCAACCAAAGAAAAAACGTAGAGAGGGGGGCCAAGCAAAGAAAAAATGTAGATAGGGGGGCCAAGCAAAGAAAAATATATAAAGAGAGGCCAAGCAAAGAAAAACGTAGAGAGGGGGGCCAAGCACAGTCGATCACAAAAAACAGGGAGGGGAGAAAAAAAAGGGAAAAGCCAGAAGGAAAAATAAAGGGCTTACACTCCATCTCTCTTATTTTTTCGTTATTGTTGTTCATCTCATTCCCACTTGCTAACCATCGTTTCCTGTGTGCCCATCTTTTCTTCAATCAGCAAATCCATTCATCACTTTCATCATCCCTCTCAAGACGCACCCCAAACACCAAAAAGCAACATCAGTGAATAACCCAAGTCATCACGAAAAATACAAAGAAAAGCCAAAGGGGAAAAACACTGACAATTCCCTCAATCCTCATTTCCATCTCTCTCTTTTTCTTGTTCCTTTATTTTTCATTTACTCATATTCTTGCTTTTTACTGGAATCATTATTAATATACTTTCCACAACAGAGAAGTGTTTTTTGGGAAGGCAGAAAAAAGCTTTCTGAGAAGGGTTCTCTTCCTTCACGTTTTAAAAATCCAGTTGCTAACAAGAGAGAAAAAAAGGAAGTTTGAGCCCACTTACCTGACGTCCCCACCTTGATCTTTGGGTAAAATTTTAAAACTTCTAGCTTCACTTCAACGTCATATTATTTGTCCACTTTGTGTGCTTTATGGCTTATTTGCTTGTGTTGTCTTGTCAAGATCCATTGTTTGACTCTTTTCTTCTATGAAAAAGATTGGTTGGTATGGTTTTTGGATGGGATAAAATATCATACTATTATATTATGTATAAAATGATTGGTTTCCTTGAAATCGGAATAAAGGAATAGGGTAAGTTTTTTTTTTGGAATAAAATAATATGTGTTGTCTTGTCATGTCCATTTGCTCATATGTTTATTAATAATTATGTTTAGATCCAAGCAATATACGTATGGGAAAGTAAAAAGGGGTTTGCTTTTATGAAAAATAAGAAGAGTTGTTGAGGTTTACTACCTGGGACCCTAGTTGACACATCAACTTGTTGGGTCATGTTTTTTTTTTTTTGAAAAGTTTTCTCCTTTATGTTTCTGTACACATATTCCATGATCCTACTTGTAGCTTCAATTTCTTTGCTCAGTTAGATTATTTTATTATAATGGACAACAGACAACAGATCATTAAGGCATTCTTCGTTTTAAATAAAAAAATGCAAACCCAAGGATGGGTAATGAGCAGTCTCATATACGTTGATATTCATTTTTTATATCAAGAGATTATATATAGATAATTAACCAAGGAGTATTTTTTAAGGAATCGTGGTGGCAAGTTTCTTGAAAAATTCTCCGAAAATTACCTATAAATTTTCTCATGGTGGCAATGAGGATTTATAAGTAATTTTCGAGCCAATGAACAATAAAAATGAGTAAATTAGATAGAATAAAAATTACTAATTAATTAACAAAGGTCAACCTTTCAAAGGAATCCATATTTTTTTTCTTCTTTAAAATAATAATAATAATAATAATAATAATAATAAGAAAAAGGATACTTTCTCGGGTAATCGTGGCGGCGAGTCTCTCGAGGAAGTCTTCTAAAACGGCCTATAATTTCATCGTGGTGGCGATGAGGGTTTATACTTAATTTTTTAATATAAAATTAAATAAAAAAAATCTTTTGATAATGAATTAAAATGTGTTCAAAGGCTAAGGTTTCTAAGTAATTCGTGAGTTTAAAGTTTTCTCAAATTAATGGTTATGAAAAGGGTATGTTCTTGGGGAATCGTGGTGGCGAGCTTCTTGGGAAACCTTCCAAAACAATTTATAGATTCCATCGTGGCGGCGATGAGGATTTGTAAACTTTTTTTTATAATAAAAGATAGATATAATTATTAATAAATAAAACTCATTTGTTAATTAGTCTATATAATAAAATAGACTTAATGGCTAAATCTCTAAATTATAAGTTAATATTTTTTAATTAGTGATTATGAATGGACACTTCCCCGAGGAGTTGTGGCGGCAATTCTTTCAGAAGTTACTCCAAATCTAAAAAAAAAAAACCTTCCTTAAATTTCATCGTGGTGGCGATGGCAATTTCCTTAGTAATTATTCTATGGTAATTTTGAATTGAATTAAAAAATTTTGGAAACACGAAAATCAAAGATGAAAATTAAAAAGGTTAATTATTAATTTTTGTTAAGGCCTAATTAATACTGAACTAATCGGTACCATCGTTTGGCGGGCGTTGCGGGGGTGCTATTCCTTCCCCACAAGTAACTGTACTCCCGAACCCAAATCTGTTTGTTCCGTAGACCGGGACCCTATCTGTCTTAATATGCCATTTAACGGCCAATGTTAAGTTAGATAGATTCTTAATAGGTGACTAACCGCACCTAAACAAAAATGGTTAGTGGCGACTCCATACATTTCGTAAAGTCCCAAACTCGTCGTTTTCGGCAACGTTGTGACAATTGCAAAACTTGTTCATCTTGTCAGAAAGTTGGAAATATTTCAAAGAGGAATCAAATGATTCAATTTCCAATTTATAATGTGGAAATCTTTGATGTTTGGGGAATTGACTTCATGGGGCCTTTTCCTTCATCATTTGGCTATCTCTATATTTTGCTAGCTGTTGACCATGTTTCCAAATGGATTGAAGCTGCTCCCACTAAGACTCATAATTCAAAGACAGTGCTCAAATTCCTCAAAGCAAACATTCTTTCCAGATTTGGCATTCCTAAGGCTTTGATAAGCGACAAAGGAACTCACTTCTGCAATAAAGTGATGCAATCTCTGATGGAAAAATATGGGATTACTCACAAAGTCTCTACATCTTACCACCCTAAAAAAAGTGGTCAAACAGAAGTTTCCAACAGAGAAATTAAATCTATCTTGGAAAAGACTGTCAATCCTCAAAGAAAAGATTGGAGCCTTTGGCTTGATAATGTTCTGTGGGCTTACAGAACTGCTTACAAAACCCTCATTGGCATGTCTCCTTACAGACTTGTCTTTGGCAAACCATGTCATTTGCCTGTTAAACTTGAACATAAGGCATGGTGGGCAGTGAAGAAATGTAATCTGGACTTGTCTCAAGTTGGTTTGGATCATAAACTTCAACTTCAACAACTTGAAGAAATAAGAAATGAAGCTTATGAGAGTTCAAGCATCTACAAAGCTAAGGCTAAACAGTGCATGATCAAGCTATTTTGAAGAAATCCTTTCATGAAGGCCAAAAGGTTTTGCTTTATCACTCATGATTGAGGCTCTTTCCAGGCAAATTAAGGTCACGTTGGCTTGGACCATACCTGGTTACCAAGGTCTTTCCTCATGGAGCTGTTGAAATAAGGAGTCAAGCCATAAATAAGCTCTTCAAAGTCAATGGCCACAGACTTAAACCTTTCCTGGAGCCAGTCCAAGTTCATGATATTGAGTCTCTCTACATTTTCTCACCATCATATGAGCAGCAATACTGAAGAATGGTCTAGCTAAAGACCTTCAACACGGGCAGCTAATTGGGAGGCAACCCAATGTTCTCTTTTCCTTTCTTTTTTGTTATTTCTGTACTTTCTCTCCTTCATTTTATTTGTTTCTTCTCAATCCACTGTTGCTTTATTTGATGCCTCGAATCTTTTCAGGCCTCTGTGACGTGTTGCAGAATACAAACTCAGGTTCCACGAGTGGCAGGATTCCATTTACCTTCTGCAGGCTACTTCTTATCCCTTTTTCTCTTTATATATTACATATCATTTGCATCTTGGCATTGTATCAACTGGATTTCTCACAATGCCTCGCACAAGAAGTTCAGCCTCTGGGAGCTCCCACAAGCAAGTCACGCCATCCCCATCGAAAACCAAGAAAAGAGCTAAAGGTAAATCTCCGGCAATAGCTAGTGCTCCTTACTCCCCACCACAGTTTGAAGGCGTCTACGACACTGACTTCCATAAAGACCCTCAGTTTTTCTTACCTCATCCAAATCCAACTGATCCTCCCACACGCTAAGAGATGCATTAAGCCTTTGGCCAACTCTCATCTCAATTGGAACGACTTGAAAACAAAGAAGATGAACTAAAGCACTACATTAAGGATTAGCATGTAGATCTTAGCATCAAGTTGGGTGTCATTGCCACTAGCCAGGCTACCCACACACCACCAAAGCCTTAAACACATGGATTGATGCCGAGAAGAAGCTTGTCTCCATTTCCATTTCCCAGTTTTCTCATGCATGCATTTTTACTTTTCTGTTGTACCTTGGCTCCATGCTAATCTAGCTTGGTGCCATACTATCTATCTTAAGTGGTTTAAGCATACTAGCGTCATCCTTCACATTCCTGTATTGCCTCATAGCCTTGTGCTTTCATCTTTATTTGATTATCTCAGTACTTTACATTGCGATGTATCTTGTCTGTTCTTCTTCTTGTTATAACATGGAGACTTTATCTATTTGAATTTCACTTCAGGATCATTGCGATATTGACCGAGCTGCTATACTTGTCCACTCTCATTTCTTCAGCACCGTACTTCACTCTTCTCGGATTCTTGTGCTTTATTCTCACTTCTCACATGGTTTATTCTTCAATTCTCCCTATTTTATTTTTGCTCTTCCCATATTAACCAAGGTAATTCTTCCACTTTCCCTGCTATTTGAAAGCCTTACCTTCTATACATTGAGGACAATGTTTCATTTAAGTGTGGGGGTGTTGGATGAATAAACCCGTGAAACTTGTAAATATTTGAAGTGCAAATTGGTTCACATATGTGCATTAATTCATCTGTTGCTCTCAATGGAAAGAATAAAGCATAATGTTAGCAGACTTGGAACTAATGGTCTGATTGAATCCTTGAATGTATATACTGTTTAATTCACTCAAGTATAATTGAATTTGGTAAACAATTAACCAAGTGCGATATTTGAGTCTTTAAAGGATTGCACTCAATCCTGTGTTTTTTCATGTGTGATTCTTTCAATTTCCCTCATTCCATGATTGTTTTGTTACTAGAACTTGCATGAAACCTGTTGAGATTACATGTAAATATGTGTCTAGTTAAGTAAAAATTGAAGATTGTTTAGGAAAGATTGAGCCAAATAAGCCATCCCTACTCATAAATTGACCTTAGTTCACTCCTTCGAGCCTTTACGATTATGAGTTGAGCTTATTTCTTTGATCAGCCACTTTCCAAAAGACCTTGAAACTTAAAAGAAAAACAATGATTCTTGTCCCTGCTTAGGATAATGAAGCATTGAAGTCTTAAATTGCTTATTGGAAATGGGCTAAAGCATAGATTGGCATAATCCGATCCTATCAAAGTTGATGAATGGGAAAATGCACTCTCTGTGACCTTTGTGTTGAAAAAAAAATGCTATTAAAGTGCAAATTAAATGGAATTAACGGATCGAATGTTGATGAAAGCCTAGTCTATGGATGAATTGAAGAATTGGCAACAATAGAGGGCTATCAAACTCATATTTTGCCCTGGTTTTAATTCTTTAATGCTTCATTATTCTAGGTGTTTGATTTACCTTATATCCATTCTTTCTTGAGCTTAATCCCGGACCCCATTACAACCCTCAGCACAGTCTCAATTTCTTGCTTAATTATGCATGTATATGGAGTAGTGGAGACAAGGTTGCATTAGAAGCTTATGGTTAACATGCTTCATTGGAATGCTTTTGAGTGTAAACTACTTTAACTTGGTTAGAAGAGTGAATTGTGAGACTTCTATACCCTGTTCAGTTATACGTGATTGAAGGAAGCTTTATATACATTCTTTGTCCCTTCTTGATGATTAGTTTTCATTTTCGACTGGTATTATGAGTTCATTTTTCCCTTAAGATTCAGCAATGCTTTAAGCTGCATGTGTACATCAGTTGCTCTTGAAATATTTACCTGGCTTTTTGAATAAGTCCCAGATTGTATTGATATTCATATTTTCTAAGGACTATCAAACCTTTAAGTGTGGGGGAAATGTGATACCCATAAATTAATACATCCACTTTGTGCTTAATTAATCTTGTTTCATGGCTATCTTAATCCTAATTATCTCATTTAAGCTTGTTTCTATCTTTATAGGTTAATTAAGGAGCTTAATGATGATAATGCACATTTAAGGGTTGATTAAAGCAAGCATGGAAGGAACTACTCGAGAGCTGAATAACAAGGCATAGTGGCACCATTACAAGGTAGAATGGCACCATTACATGTAAACTTTGCTTGGCCGGATACTTGACACAACAAAGGGACCTAATGGCGCCATTATACTTAGTAGTGGCACCATTCCTCTTCAATTCATGCAAGGTCGAATGCATCAAGTTACAAAGGCAACCCAATGGCGCCATTACAAGGTAGAATGGCGCCATTACACTACAAGGTATACGAATTGGAGAAAGTCAACACTTGTGCCGAGAAATGAAAAGATCATAACGGCGCCGTTCCTAGAAAATTCTTTAATGCCCTCTTAGGCTTTTGTGTTGTAATTAGGTTAGAGGGGCATTCATGTAATTGGGTCATATAAATAGTATTATTTTGACCAAAGTACAGACAAGTGTAAAAAAAGGAGAGAAGACTTGAAACAAAGAATCGTATTCAGACGATTCAATTTCCAGAGAGTTCTCCTCTTTGTTAATCCATCAATTTTGTTTCTTTTCCTTAGTTTTTCTTGAATTTGATTGTTAAATCTTTGGTTTCTCACTTAATCCATGAGTGAGTAAACCCCTAATCCATTCTATTGTTTGTTGATTAGAAGGGTTTGCAAAGTTAGTGAGGCTCTTATTCCTAATTCCAGTTGATTTGATCAAGTGTTTTGAAATCTCTGATTGCCTTGAGATATGATTTTCTTGTTCCTAATTTATGAATGCATGCATAGATTGGGTATGGGGAGATCATTGGTTAGATTCTGAGTTTGTGAATATTTAGTAGCCAACCTTAATCTTAGAACAAAGGGAAGACGTAAGACTCTTTCTTGGGGTTTTAAATGTTCAACGACTGGGTAGACGCGGAGTATATCCAGGTTGATTGTATGCTGTACTGATCTTCATTGCCTAATGCTTTATTCAATCTGTAAATCATCATCACCAAGATTGTTGGTTCGGAAAGAGTAAAAGGGGCCAATCTAGGAATCGATAGTACTAGGTTAGACTATTTAGTCACTTATATGGATTTTAGGAATCTTTAGTACTAACTTCCCGACCAATCCATCCACGGATTTGCATCCACCCAATCAATCCGTGGATGGATGTATACCAATTCGTCGACGGATCTCTTACTCTGGGCACCTAAAATGATGCGTTTTGGCCCTCTAACTTCATTCCTTTAAGCCACATAAGACTCTAATCACCCAATGACATCAAGACATGTGTATAAGGCTATGAGAGAGCTTCTGAAAAGGCTAAATGACTCTCACTTACCTTTGTAATCCTTGTAATAGTTTAGGGGTAATTTTGTATCTACAATAAATCTTTTGTCAACCTTATTTAGTGAGAGAAAGGGCTAAAGAGAAGGGAGTTTTTGGGAGGGGAAAATCTGATTTGTAAAAGAAGGTCTTGGATTGATTCTTGAAAGTCTTGGATCTTGGCTAGACCAATTTTGTAAAGTTTTCTATCTTTTATTAATTTAATCTTCTTTAATTAGTTTCTTTATACTCAATTTAGTCTTTGATTTGGTTTCTTGGGTGTGATTATGAGATTCTTGGGCTAATTTCTATCTTGCTTCTATGATTATTTCTTGATTCTCTATTCATCAAAGATTTAGATTATGTTCATGATCTTGCATTTGATTCAATTGATTAGTTATTTGGCCAATGATTGATTGATTGCTTCAATTGCTTGTTAGATTAAGTTGATTCTAATCCTAATTGTAGATAGACTTAATCAAGAGTAACAAATGGGTATATTGGCTATACTCATGGGAATTGAGAATAGGAATTGAACAATGCATGCTAGGTGCAATTGTTATTCTTTGTAAGCTCATAATCTTCTAGTTGTTAATGCTTTTCCCTTGTTTGAATCTAAGATTGCTGGGATTTTGGATTAACAATTGGGAAAAAGGATTAATTGATGGCTAGACATTGATTAGTCTAATCTCAAGGATTGAGGCTAAAGTGAACTTGAGTATCTTTAGTTATGCTTACTAATCATTGGGTAATATCTTTGTTTAGTGAATCAAGGACCAATCATAACTCCAAGGAATCAATCAATGGCTAAATCGAGGCTTGTTTCTATTAATTTCATTAGTCATTTACTTGTTTTTGTTTTGTTTAGTTGTTGGTAGTTTCATTGCAAAATCCCTCATTTATATTTCATTTCTTGTTTTGCTTTGTGAAAGTAATGATAAATTGGATAGCTCCTTGTGGGATTCGACCCTTGCTTCCCTAACTACATGTTAGAGTAGTGAGGTTATTTTTGGTGCTTTGCGACATGCATCAACATACCACCATCACCTACACGAATTATGGAGGAGGATGCTTGCTTGAGTTCTTTCCAACAACTACCATCCTCTCCTAAACATGAGCAACCAACTATGAAAAAGCAACGTGTGTGGATAGCAACCCCATTGTCAAGATTGTGGTTTATAAGGATCTCGACTTTTTGGGAATTGAAGTTTTCATACGAAAATCTAAAAATTGGGTCATGAAGCACCAAATTCTTGTCATTCTTTTTACATGCACATTAGTCAAGGAACCATCTCTCAACAAAGTGAAGAGTAATGCCATAATTGGGTGTCACCAAGCTTTCTTGCATCAATCAATTACGGCATCTACAATGGCATTGCCCACACTTGCGTTTCATGGTGTTTTGAGTAGCACATTTAGAATTTTCTTTCTCTTATCTTTACATGTCTTTATTCTTCACTACTCTTATGTTCTCCTTTTTATTTCTTACCTCCTTTTTCCTTTAAGGTGTCAGTATCCCCTTAAGATGGACAAGTATTATCTAAGTCTAGTTAAAGACATTAAAGAAAGGTGCTAGTTAAGAGGTAACCCAATGTTTCTAACCATAGTTCTTTTAATTTGTGTTCTCCTGGTTTTAGATTTTCATTGTTAATAACTTCATGTGATGATTTTGTAGGTAATTGAGCAAGGAGAAGACATGGAAAGGCTTTGGAACTTGTATCAATTCAATTGATGGAGTTTACTTAACCTTACTTAAGCATTATTGCAGCAATTTTTATGGTTATACATGTCATTCGTTTCCTTGCTTGCATCAGTCATATCCATAAACATTATTGCATTTATCTTAGTGGTAAATCTCTTGTGAGCAAAGATCCTCATTATTGTTAAGAGGTTTGAGAAGTTTGTAAAGCATTGGAGGTATTTCGGGTATGTCACTTGTGCAAATTGCGGGTTTTGGGTTGATGAAAGCATGCCTACATCAATTTGGGATGCTTAGAAGCTTGAATTGAGAAAAGGAAAGGGTGCAATTTCACCTCTATCCATGGCCAATTGCCGCTCTTCTCATGGCTGGCCACCGTCCAACTTCAACCTAAAGGAGTTTGCTCCCTGCCCATGGCCAGTCGCTGGCCATAAGCCCTAGCCGGATGTCGGATGTAACCAGGACCCTCTCCCAACTTTCACGCACTTCTCACACCCCTCTCATACAATTCTCTCCATCATAATGATTTCCTACCTTGATATTTATTTTTCATGCATTGCTTGTAGTTAGTTTTAGTACTTTAGTTTTACTTGTTTGCTTTTTCATTTGTTTCTTTTGGTTTATCTTTGTAAGAATCTACTCCAACTTTTCCAAGTAATGGTGATCAAGCTCATTTAGGGAAGTATATCTTATAATTATGTTATACACCTACCCCCCACCCTTATTCTTTATAGCATTATGTTTTTATGTTCTGAACTTATTCCAGTCCCTATGCTCTCACTTGCTTATGCTTTTGTGGCCTATATGTTGTTCAAACATTGAGAACATTGTTTAGTTTAAGTGTGGGGGAATCGCAATTGCTATTACTTGAGAATTTGGGGTTAGTTAGGATTATTTACTTTAGGAATAGGATAGAATGATAACAATGCTTGATTTACATGAAACATTGATGCCTTTGTTAATATGCAAGTTTACATATGGATGAAAATGCCTAGGATTGATTAATAGGATTGATTAGTTACTTGTTCAGTAGTTTCATACATATAGATTTCTTTAAAGCATTTGTAGATGGATAATGTAATAATTGAGTGTACCTTGAGAGATGTTTGAGCCTAATGAGATTGCACTCAATCTCTTTTCTTTTTTGAGTGAAATGTCTACTTCAATACTTGTATGTTTCTAGAATTTGCTTATACATCTTTTCAAGATTACATGTTTTGTGTGTATGCATTGAATGATAAAGTCTTTAAGATTGAGTTTGAGTCAAAATAAGCAATCCTTCATTTAAAAATAATTATAGTTAACCCCTTTAAGCCTTTTATGAATATCGATTACTTTTTGGTTTGTTTAACCTTTTCCTAAAGAACTTTGAACTTAACAATAAAATAAGTATTCTCTACCCTTGTTCTTGGTTTAGTAGATCATACTTACATGTGCTTTGTTCTTTGAAAGTGAACATGGAAGAAGTGTAGGGGAAACTATATGTTTGATACATGGTTGCAAATAAAGAGCGAACCCAAATGAAATTGAAAAGAAAAGAAATGTGTCAAAAAGAAAGAAAAAGAATGAATGCAAAATCATTTAGAAAAAAGAAGAAAAAGACACTACAAAGAAGATTGGTAATGATTCCTAACACTCAAAAAGAAAGAAAAGTAAAAAGGAAGTGGAATTTTTGTGGAGTGATGAATTGTACTAAGAGCTAGGCTAATTAAAAGTCAAATATACTTTTATTTTATTCTTTGCTCTACTAAGTCTTGAACTTTGTTTGAATTCCTTTATTCCTTTCTTTCTTAACTCACTCACCTTATGACCCCATTACAACCTTAGTTGAAAGATTTTTTTTTTTTCATTTTTGCATTACATGCATATGGAATAGTGGATATTAGGTGTATTTGCAAACTTATGGTAAACATGCATTTATTTGAGGTTTGTGTGTACCCTATGCTTTAAACACTGGGGAAAATGAGAATTAAAACCAGTAAGGTATTGCCTTATTCATGTATATTTATTTAGAGATTGATGTATGCTTGATTCTAATTGAATTTGTTAATCTTTTCAGTTTTTATTTTAGTTTTTTTCTATGTTTCTTTACATCTATATATATGATCTTTCATTTAAGTTATGCATATTTCTTGATTGTGTTTTGAGTAATTGTTGTCTAACTAACATTCTTTGTGGGTATTGTTCTAGTAAACCCTTAGGAGATTATAACTCCTGCTCTGAGGACACTTAGGGATTTAAAGGCTTGTGTCCTGTGCTAAGTGCCACCGTACACCTGTAAAAGTGGAATCAATATGGTTTTATTTTGTAATAAGGTGCCTTAGACTTACTCGAGGGCAAGTAAGAGCTAAGTGTGGGGGAAAAAGTTAGGCTTTCTAGTGCCTTTTACTCTTTCTTTTAATTGGTTATTGGACTCTTTCTTGAACTTTATTGCTATATGCTCATACTCTTGTGATTTCAAAATGTGGTTTGATGATTCCTACCTATTCAATTTTTTTTATTTCAAAGTTTTGCTTGAGGACGAGTAATTGATTAAGTGTGGGTGAATTTGTTAGTTGCATTTTTATTGATACTTTTATTGATAATTCTTACAATTATATGCAACTAACTATCTAATTCTTGGCTTAGGTGTCTATTAGGTGAGAATGATGAATTTGAAGGAAAAGAAGCAAAAACAAGCCAAGTAGGAAGACAAGTTCAAAAATTTCAAAGTTGAGAATCCTTGTAGTTTGGATAGATCTAAAAGATATTTAATTTTCACGATCTTAGAGACTTCAATTATCTTTGTGTCTTCATAAAAGTTGTAGAGGACATCTTGGCTTTCCGAAATGCTAATGAACGTCGAAATCCTAGTTCGTTTGACCCTCCAAATGCCCATTTTACTAAGGACTATCTTAGCCGAGCTCCCTGTCTATAGGCGGCCGTAGGCCATGACCTTTGGGCGGTGCCTAGAGCTGTCAAAAGTTGACCGGACTCGAGAAACTCACCTAAAACTAACCCGACCTAGTTTGACCAAAAAAAGTAAATGACTTGAACCTATCCGATATGAAACCCGGTTAACTTGAAACCCATTTGACCTGAAACCCGTTTGATTCAAAAACTTTTTTAACCTGAAACCCATTTCTCCTAAAACCCGAGAAACCTGAGGGATAAACCTGAGAGACCCGAGAGACTGACCAAAATAACCAAAGAAAATAATTAAATAACTTTGTGTACCTTCTTTAAATTTATCTTTTAATTAATAATATTATTAATTAATTAATTATATGATACACACACACACACACACATATATATATAAATATATTAAAGGATAAATTACATATTTTCTTTGTTAAAACTATGTACTACTTAGTTCCATTTTGTTTATCCATTTTTCCTTTTTGAAAAGTTCCAATTTATTTGTCGCTGATCATAAATATATAACTAATAAATTTAAATTCTCAATTTTATCCTTACTTTTCTTTAATTACTATCCTATCATTACACAAACCTCCAAAAACAGTTACAAATATCAAGGACAATAAAGTAATTAAACTTAAGTCAATAACTTTTTCTTAAACTTTGTGAAAGTCAATAGTGGACAAACATTTTGGGACAGAGAGAGTACAACTTATACTTTATAGGAATAAAAAACTTATTAATAATGCTAATTTAATTAATACATTATACATTTGATTAATTTAATTTAATTCGGGATAACTTTTTATAAAATCTCTTTTGAAGGACAAATGTCACACCCCGACCCGAGGGCTTGGCCACATGACAACCATCGTGCCAGCTCGAGATGCATGCCATGAAAGGTGGGCTATCCAAGATGGTACAAGGCATAAACAAGGTGTACTCGAGCAATATTTGAAAATAATATAGAAAGTATCATAAATATTTATATAATAAAGTGGCACGTTTTACGATACAAATATGCAGCGGAAGAAATAATATAATAATATATACAATACTATTCTGAAGCCAGGATTCACAAGGGATTTGGATGGAACCTACAAAATCGTGGTTTACTGATGAGATACCAGTGATCGCTATCCACCGGGACGCCTGTCGTCTGAAGCCTAATGACCTACAAAAAAATAAGTGAATGGTGTGAGTACAAATATATATGTACCCAGTGAGAGACCCGGTTAAAATGACCGATCACCTTAGGTTGGGGATATGAAATAATCCAAAACTCTTTTATGAAACCATTTTTATGAAATCATAGATGAAATCCCAAACCAAATCAAATATCAAATCTCATAAGTGGGTTAGCATCTGAAGTCGTCCCAAAGGTACACCCGTGCACTTGGGTTCCCCGTTGGACTGTCAAAGGCTTTAACTCATATCTTAAAATAATCTTTCTTTACTCTTTAGCCCGTTCCCTTGACGTTGCCATCGCTGTGGGTGGAGTACAGCTACATTCTAGCCCTGACGAGCTTCCCTGCGCGCCTCTCCCAAGGTCTCACACTCACCGTGCCCCTCAAAAGGTGATCCACGGCTACTTGGTCGATGGCATGCCTCTCTCTCAATCCACACGCTCCCTCTCATCGGAGCACCAAGAACCTCTCAATCGCTTGTCTCCCATAGGTCAAAATCATCAAGAAACGTAATAATATAATATCATAATTTCTTTTGAAAGCCCACCCTTAAATCCATTTATAAACTCGTGTGTAAGGGTGGACAATCCATATCCCAAAATGTTATAAACAATTGATAAAACGGTTTATAAAGCAAATAGAAAATGGTTGACCCTTAGTAGTCGACCACTATAATCTAAGCCACTCACAAGTAAGGGAGGTTTGTATACTCCCGAATAAAACCCTCGAATGCCTTAGCTCGAATGCTATTGGTCGATCTTATATAATCTCGTACCTAAATAATCAAATTGAAATCTAATTTGATTAATAAAGGCGTTCAACTAACAATTAAACATCACAACATGTCCTGATTAGGGTTTCGGGACTAAATTGGACAAGTCCGGAAGTTAACTATAGTCAATTGGGTCTAGAGAGTGAAATGACCAAATTACCCCCGTTACAGTGCAGGTCCGACAACCCCTTGGCTCACTCCTATGAAAGAGTGGCCGGATTTGGGAGGTTTCTCCCAAAATGTTGAGTCTGGCGCCGGACTTAAGCATGTGTGGTGCCGGACATGTCTTTGCTCTTGGCCGAGACATGTTTTCTTGGTTTTTCAAGCTCGGTTTGAGTTCGATTAGCACCAATCAACATGAAACTCGAAAAACACACAATTCAACACTTAAACTAAAAGCCTATAGCTTCAAGAACTAATTGAATGGCTGATCATGCAAGAAATTCGGATCAAAATTCTAATGGTGCAATTGGTTTTTGAACGAAATGAACTCTGATTTTCAATTCAACATATCTCCTAGCTCAATCCACGAAATTTAGCAAATAAGTAGTCAAATTAAAGCTTAAAGAGTCTAGAACAACATACCAAGAAATCAGCCAAAACCTACAGTTGAATTGAAAGAGATAGCTCGAAGAACAAAATGACTCCAAGTTGTCAACTTTGAAGATTTGAAGAATTCTTGATGAATTTGATGTTGTTGATCTTCAAGGAAGCTAGAGAAGTTGTTTATGGTATTTAATGAAGTGTTTGAAGGTGATTTGCAGTGATGGAAATGGTGGAGGTTTGAGAAAATCTGGAGGAATGGAAGAGAAGAAGAGAAATGGTGAAAATGGGGGGTCGAGCAACTGAGATCCAATTTAAATTGTTGAGTTCGGCACCGAAGTCAACATTTTTATGTTGACTTTTAGTCAACTTGGCCCAATAGTCTCAGTTTCTGAACCCCTAGTGTACCTAATCGACTCTGGGCTACAAATTAAGGTTTCGAAGCTAGAATTATGCTAAAGGAAGTTCAAAATGTGCAAAGCAAGTTTCAATTCATCACCTGGCTTTATAACTATATACAAATTTCATAACTTGACATTTGCGGACTAGGTCCGGGCGTGTCAACTCTCTCCCCCTTACAAAAATTTTATCCCCGAAATTACATTAAACTAATTCTCAAACAGGTAGGGGAAGTCACGTCTCATGTCACTCTCAGGTTCCCAAGTTTGTTTCTCAATTTGCGAGCTTCTCCACAATACTCACAATCGATTTATTCCTCAAGGATAGAGCTGGTCGATCCAATATGGCTACAGGTTAAACCTTAAAGTTCAAATTTTTCTTCAGCTTTATAGGTGGAGTCTGAAGAACATGTGATGGATTCGGTACATATTTTCGAAGCATGGGCACATGAAACACATCATGTATCCTGGCCATATCAGGCGGCAACTCCAGACGATATGCCATTGGCCCAATCCGTTCAGTGATAAGGAATGGACCTATGTACCTTGGGTTTAGCTTTCCTGCTTTACAGAATTTGAAAATGCCTTTCCAGGGAGAGACCTTCAAGAGGAATTGATCTCGTACTTGGAATTCCAAAGGCATCCTTCTCTGTTGCGCATATTTCTGATCCTAGGCTGCCTTATGTCGCTAACGATTGAATTTCACCTTTTTTGTGGTGAATTCAATCTCTGCCTTGTCAAAGATCCGATTTTCTCCCACTTCATCCCAATACAATGGGGTTCTACATTTCTTCCCATACAGGGCTTCGTACGGAGCCATACCAATACTAGATTGGCAATTATTGTTGTCTGCAAACTCCGCCAAAGATAGGTAAGTGTCCCATCTACCAGTAAACTCAAGTGTACATGCTTGCAATATGTCTTCCACTATCTGGATGGTACATTCCGATTGACCATTGGTTTGTGGATGGAAGGCTATGCTAAAATGGAGTTGAGTGCCTATCGTTTGCTGAAAGCTGCTTTAGAACTATGAAGTAAATCCCATATCACAATCTGAGACTATGGAGGCTAGAACTCTATGGAGTCTAACTACTTCATTCATGTAGAGCTGCACGAACTAGTTCACACTTTATCTCATGCTAACTGGTAGGAATTGCACTAACTTGGTGATTCTATCCACGATTACCCATACGGCATCAAGTCCACATTTGATGTGCGAAAAGCCAGTCACAAGGTCCATGGTGATGTTTTCCCACTTCCATTCAAGAATTTGTAAAGGCTGAAGTGTCCCGAAGGGTTTCTGATGTTCTATTTTCACTTACTGGCATGTCAGGTATTTGGCCACAAATTTAGCAATTTCCTTCTTCATTCCAAGCCACCAATAATGATCTTTAATGATTCGATACATTTTGATGCTACCTGGGTGCATGGTGAATGGCGAAGAATGAGCTTGTTGGAGAATGGTACCATTAAGGTCAAGGTCGTTCAGCACGTAAACTTGGCCTATGAATAATAGGACTCCATCGCTGCAAACCATAAATTCACATTGTTTGCCTAACTGCAACTTCTGAAGCTCTTACTGCAGCCTCAGATCAAAAGTCTAGAAATCACAAATTCGATCATCTAACACTGGCCTAGCTACAATCTGGGCAATCAACACCCCATCGTGGAAGTCGTAGGCCAATCTAGCTCTAGTTGACCTAAGTTCCACTAATTCTAGTAGGTGGACATCTCTGATTATCACCAAAGGAGTAACTGCATTCCAGCTCAAAGCATCTTCTCCCACATTTGCTTTGCCAGGATGGTAGTCAATGACAAGATCGTAATCCTTGATGAGATCTAGCCATCGCCTTTGCCTCATGTTCAAATCACGTTGGTTCATGAAGTGTTTGTGGCTCTTGTGATTAGTGTAGATGCGACAAGTCTCACCATATAAATGGTGTTGCCAAATCTTCAAGGTGAAAACTATGGCTACAAGCTCCTAATCGTGAACTGGATACTTCTCCTAATTTGATTTTAACTGACGAGAATCGTAGGCGATTACTCTTTCCTCTTGCATCAACATGCATCCAAGTCCTTGGTGCGATGCATCAGTGTACACGGTGAACTCCTTGCCACTCACTGGCAAGGCAAATATAGGCGCTGATGCCAATTTTTCCAAACTTTCTTCGCAAGCATCTGACTAGAGAAACTTGACATCCTTGCAAGTTAGTTTCGTTAAGGGTGCAGCAATCGTGGAGAATCCATCTACAAATCTCCCGTAATATCCAGCTAATCCCAAGAAATTTCGAATTTCAATGGGATTTATGGGGCGTTTCCAATTGGTGATCACCTCAATCTTGCTGGAATCCACGAATATGCCTTCCCTAGTCACAACATGACCAATGAATCCAACTTGCTCCAACCAAAACTGGCATTTGGAGAGCTTGGCATACAACTGCTACTCTCAGAGAGTTTGTAGCACTATACGAAGGTGATTGGAATGATCTCGCTGGTTTCTTGAATAAACCAATATGTCATCAATGAATACAATGACAAATCAGTCTAGATACGGATGGAACACTCAGTTCATCAAGTCCATGAATGTTGCTGGAGCTTTGGTAAGTCCAAACAACATCACACAAAACTCATAATGTCCGTATCTGGTACAAAAGGCAGATTTATAAATGTCTTCCTATCGTATCTGTTGGTAACTAGATCATAAGTCAATCTTGGAGAATACTTCTGCACCTCGAAGCTGGTCGAACATATCATTAATGCGAGGTAATGGATATCTATTCTTCACTGTCACAGTATTAAACTTGTGGTAGTCGATACAAAGTCGCATTGAACCATCTTTCTTCTTTACAAACAATACTGCGGCTCCCCAAGGTGAAGTACTTGGCCGAATGAATCCTTTCTCCAATAACTCGGTGAATTGTTTCTTCAACTCAACAAGTTCAGTGGGTGCCATTCGGTAAAGAGCCATAGAGATTGGATCCGTATTGGGATAGACTTTGATAGGGAAGTCGAAGTCTCTCTCAGGTGGCAAACTAGGTATTTCGTCAGGGAAAACATCCAGAACCTCGTTCACTACCGAAATGTCTTCGATGTTAGGCTCTCCTACCAAAGTGTCTACTACATGAGCTAACATGGCTTCACACCCTTTTCGTTGCAACTTACTTGCTTGAATGGCAGAGATGATATTCGATGCGCCTTTGCGTTTGCTGTAGAAGTCAATCATGCTGCCATCAGGTCAGGGAATCCTCACCAAATGGTGCTCCCAAAAGATTTAAGCTCGATGTCTTCCTAGCCAATCCGTTCCTAATATGGCATCAAAATTGGACATTTGCAGAGGAATCAAGTCTGCTTCAAATACAAGGTTCTCTAACCTTACTGCACACCTTTGATACACCGTATTTCGAACCATCCTTTCACCCAAGGGCGTATTCACCAATAACTTGTATCCCAAGGGCGATAATGGTCTATCCACATGCACAGTGAACTTGGTATTCACATATGATAAGGCAACTCAGTATCCATAATCACATAAGTCGGTTGATCGAAAATAACTACCACGCCTAGAGTCCAAAAATTTTCTAAAGTAGTTACTTTCACTCTACCATCAACTGCGAACGTGATGGTATCTTTACATGTAAAAAATAACTATTCATGAATATTTAAATATATACTTACCGGTGACTACGTCTAGACGGACATCGGCATCCTCTTACGACATCGCATAGACCTGTGTATGCCGTTGCTGTTCTTGAGGTCATCTCTAAGGTACTGAATTGCTACCAGCACCAGAATGCTACTGAGAATAGGAGGGGTAGCATAGGAGTGTCGTGCCTGTTGAAAAGGACGGAATCCTCCATAACCGCACGGTCCTATCAAAGGTTGATCAAACTCCATTTAGGTGGTGCAGAAGCGGTAAGTGGCCAAGTACATGCCATGTGGCCCACACCTCCACACTGATAGCATCTGATAACACTCATGAACTGTCCAAAATGGTGCTGTTTGCAGTGTGGACACCGTGGTGCAGACTCCTCTCTCTTATTCCCGAACCATCCCTTGATCATGGAACCAAATCCGAACTTTCCTTTCCCTCGACCACCAGAGTAAGATGGTGGCAGAGGAAGTGACATCTGTGGTGCTGGTTACTCGGTAGAACTACCTCTGAATACCCTACTGTAAGAGCCTATGCCCTTTGACTTCTTCGATGCGAGGTCCGAAGATATGTCAAAAGATCACTATCCGCTCGTGCTCGAACCTCCTGGCTGATACTCGGTAATCATGGTCTTGGCCTACAAGGCATTTTGATGGTGCTGCTTAAAAGTGGCTCCAGGGCTGGGCGTCATAAGTTTTATGATCTCCCACTGAAGACCATTGACAAACTGAGGGCAGAGAGCCTCATCGATGATAGATGGAAGGTGATGTGAAAGTCTCCGTAACTCCGTCTCATATCTCTCGATGAACATATCACTGTGCTGCAATCGAAGAAACTCGCTGCATCTCCTTATCATCATCTCTTCTAACAAGAACCTCCGTTGGAACTCAGTAATAAAAGTCTCCTAGGTAACTGGTCCAGTGGCTTGGCTATCGAGGTTGGTCCACCAACTCAATGGCTACTCCTAGAGTTATTGAGTAACAACACTCACCCGCTCCTCTGAAGTCATCCCCAAACCTTCTGTATTCTTGGTGGCAAAATACAACTAATCCAAGCTATGTCGGTAGAAGTGTCGAAGAGTTTCGGAGTGCCTAGTCCCTTCATGATGCGAAGGAACTTCACTTGGTAGGTCTCCATAGCTGTGGCACTCTTAGAAGTGCTCGTCGCACCGCCAGGCTGAAAATGCTACAGGACCATCAGTTGAAAAAGTGTCTATACATATGGGTGGACTGATATGCGGGCTGCTGGAAGGACTGTGGTAGGTCAGGAGTGTAGTGCGACTGTGTCAGTGTCGGCATCAACGGAGTCGGATGAACAAGTGGTGCAGCGCCAGAAGGCTAATAAGCATCACTAGGCACATACGTAGAAAAGAATCGACTGGCCCAATTGTCAAACATTAGCTCGAGGTCGGCGAGCGCATACTGCACCAGATTGGCAATTGCCAGAGGTAAAGGAGGTGGAACCTCATGATGGAAACCCTACTACTAGGTCTCAACTGTAGCACTCATTCTCTTATGTTTTCTCCAATTTTCTCTTTCTATCCAATTTCTTATTATCTCTTCTTCTATCACTTAAATAATCAGGAGTTTTTTTCCTTTCCTTCATTTTCACCAATTCACACATTTAACTATTATGTTCTTCTCTTCCACAATCAAGTAGTCGGGGGTTTCCTCTTCCTTTAACCAATTTATACCCTTGACCCATGTTTGCTCCTCAGTTCTGGCCTCCAATCATTCTTGTTTATTCTTTCTTTTCTTTGACTTATTCGCTTTATGATGTAGTGCTTTGGCTTGACTCCAGTTTGGGGTCCATTATGCTCGACTTCCATTAACTAACATCCATTTCTAAGTCTTTTATACACTTTCTTCACTAGATCTTTCTTAATCACCTTTCTAGGCTTCTTTTAATCCCCTTTTTATTCCTTTTCTTTAACCTATCCCTTGGTTATCTATCTAGGTTTTGTTTCTAACCTTAATTTCCTAATCTTATTCTTTTACTAATCCTAGTAAGCTATTTGGAGTTATTAACCTATAATTGATTATGAAATTATAGCTATTTAAGGTTAAAGTTTTCTAATGATAGGTTATACTTTTCTTCTTTTAAGGCTCTATTCCTAGTTAGCCTATACTTAGTTCATCAACTGAACTAAGTTTTCTCTTTCTTCTGTGGCCTTATTCTCCTTTTATTAGCCTAGGATCTTTTTTTACCTAGGGTTTTATGCTTTCTTCTTTTATTAAGGAAGCCTCCGCACTACATCACGATATTTCTTTATCCTTTGTTTAAGAGCGTGCTTTTCTTTTCCTTTCCCCTTCTTCTTTCTCATCAGTTCCTTCTGGTGATGTCTTCACAGCTCTAGAGAAAATTCTCTTCGTGCCTTCCATTAGCATGCATGCAGGCATTCTCATCATTTCTGTGCATTACACTCTTTCTCCGCTTGCTTACTTCATTGATCTTAACCATGACAAGGTCCTTTCCCATAATCCTTTGAGGATCTCCTCTTTCATACTCTTAATATCACCAAGTATTAAGGGGGTGCATCACCTTTAACCCCTTAAGAGCGGAAATTTTCAGCCCATCTTTTCCTTAATCCATTTTATCCATTTTCATTTCCTTTCTCTTCTTTCTCCAATATCTTCTCTTGACATTGGTATCCAATGGTCAACAAGTAGTAACTGACGTACTGCTTGTTAACCATCTGGATGTGATCACTTTTCATTCTTTTCTCATTCTCCATCAAGTCATCTTTGCCTTATTCCTCCTCATTATTTCCCAAGAATGCCTTCTCTCTTATTTCTCTTTCCTTACTCTTTCTTTTTTTTTTCCATCTTTGAATCCTTTAGGGTTTTCTCTTATCAATCCTTTTCTCGTCCTCAAGTGATTCTCCCATATCTCACCTCTCGTGATCTATACTCACTCGACCTTTTCCAACTTCCTTGGATGCTTCTTCTCAATTTTCTTAAAGTGGGTTTCTTTCATCGACCATATCTCATTTCTTTCACCACTTACACACCACTGTGTAAGTACAAAAGAAGTCAGCTAGTCCTTACTGCAACTATTCTCTTACCTC
Organism: Microcos paniculata; assembly: GCA_030664755.1. NCBI lineage: Eukaryota > Viridiplantae > Streptophyta > Magnoliopsida > Malvales > Malvaceae > Microcos > Microcos paniculata. The sequence goes on along the minus strand of CP131460.1, from coordinate 9,289,751 downwards.
TTGCCCCACTTCTAGCAGCATCATCCAGGCAATATGTGGGCTTATCCCACCAGACTTGCCACAGTGTTGGGTCAAGCCCAACCACCTCAAGGCCTAGGCGTTCGACGACCAGTGCACTGCAGCACTCCTGGAACCCTAGCTACCAAAGGTTTTCTTGCTCCTTATGGGCTACTCCTCGGTTCTTAGTCTATTTGCTCAGATGCTTCATCTCGCGTCCTCAGGTTTTTTTTGGTCAACCACGTCCTCTGTGATCGACTCTTTCCATTTCTTTCATCCTAACCCAACTCTCTCTCCTAGGCTACGCACTAATGGTGTAGAGAGAGCGAGAGAAGTGAGGTTAGCGTTCACGCATGTTATGCCAAGAGGGGCCTTGGCCCCCTTGCCTTGTTCTAATCGCTTCATTTGCCCCCAACTCTTACACGTCACCAGTGTGAAGAATGGGGGAAATGCATTAGGTTTAGGTTTCAAACTCGCTGCTTTACTAGCGAGTCTCAATGTTCACAACTCCAAAGGTTAAGCATCAAAGGTTGTGAGCATCGAACCAGTTTCCTCACTGGTAAGCCTCTAATTAGGCTATCTTGGGGGTTGGATGAGATATCGACTATCTCGTCATCTCGTCATCTCAAGGGAAATACCATCCCTTGCATGATTTAGCTATCAAGTAGGAAAAGCATCGTAAGTTGAAGGATCGGTTTTGAAAACATTCTTGGAAAACGTACTTTACTTTAACGAATCTCGAGGAAAAAGGTGGTCATGGTGTCATCTCACCTAAAGACCACACTCGAGAACTCTATTTGGTGGCTTGTTGCTAAAGAAGGTATTCTAAGAGTAGGTTTAGGCATTCACGATGCATTCGAGTAACCACGTACTTAAACTCTAGAGTTTTAAACCTATCTAATCCACTGGCTTCGAAAACGTTCGAAAACGTTCGAAAACTCTTTAAAAATATTTTGTAGCTTTTGAAAACAGTCAGAATCTTTTAAATGCTCTAATACCATTAAAGTTGTCATGCCCTGACCTGTCCTGGGCCGGCCACGTGGCAACCGTCGCGCTACCTAGATGTATGTGTCTGTAGCCACGCGTCCAAGGCACCGCAAGGCATAAAATGGATACCATCACTGCAAAACAACTAAAAATTTAATTAAAATCATTTAATAAAATAATAAACTTAAAAAAAATGAACCAGTGAATTAATTTAGAAGAATTACCTACGTAGCGGAAACACTAAGCCTAAGCCACCTACGCCTCTTAGTGAGCCTCCATTCTATTTGCTGACCCCGTACGCGGATCTTCATCCATCCACATTGGATACAGGTGAGTGACAGAGGTTCAATGAATCTTCATCGGGGTTAAGGCAATTAAGGGAAATCCAAAAACATAATAATAAAACTAAAATAAAATAAATATTTTTCTTTTAAAATCTCTTCCTCGTTCTCTAACCGAGAACTCTCTGTAAAACACTTTAAATAAATATATATACATAAAATGGGCTGGCATCTCTGTCATACTAAAGGCGTGACCCGTCGATCGTCTTATACCTCACTGCACCGAGGCCTATCTCTTTTCTTTTTAAAACATTTTCTCTTTTCTCTTTCTCTAACCCGTTCCTTCGGTGGTGCCCATCGCTGTGGTGGAACACAGCTACCTCTGACCTGGCGAGTCTCCCTCCGCACCTCTCTACTCCAGGCCATCCTATGCTCCGTGCCCCTTTAAAAAGGTGGTCCACGGGAACCTCACCGGCATGCCTTTCACTCGGTCCACGCTCCCGCATATTGGAGCACCGAGGGGTTTTCTCAATCACTCATCTCACAGGGGTATCGTACCTCAATTACCATATTAATAATATTTTATGTGTATACACATTTAAAACATATAAACACACACACATAAGTCTTTATATTTTCTTTGAAAGCATCCCACTGTCTACGGTGGGTATATTACAAGCAACTGTATGTGTGTGGATTTCCCGTATCCCAAAATCTTTGAAAACATTTATGTTTTAAAAACATTTTCAAAACCTTTGTTCCCAGTGGCTAAACAAAGAAGTCTAGGCCACTCACAATATTGGGAGATTCGTATACTCCCAAGCGCTCCATGTAGCTTAACCTTCGGAGCATCGCCGCACTCGATTCAACCGTAGCCCTAATACACGGAAATATACGTTAGCGTTCATAATTAAATTTATAAATGACCTATGAGGCTCCAGCATGACCTACGAAGGTGTTTGGAATTGTTTCGGGCCTTAGAAAAGTGTCCGAGAGGTTTCGAGACTAAAATCGGACTCTAGATGAAAACTTGACCAAAATGCCCCCGGGGCCCCGTGGGCCCTACACCAGGACTAGGCTGGGCCAAGTTCTACTAGAAATTGGGCCCAAAAAGCCCTCCTACGAGATATTTATATATTATAATGATATAATATATAAATATCTAAGATATATTAATATAATTTATAAATATCTAAATTATATTAATATAATATAAAAATATCGAAACAGGGACTCGATCGGCCTGTTTCTTGGCCGGACCCTTCCTCAGTTTTTGCATTCGTTTCTCCTTCTTTCGACATACAAACTTAGACAGGCAATCCTCTGGCATCCATGATGGATCCGCTGAGGCAGAAACGAGAAACACCGATCCAGTTTTCATAAAATCGAGATTTAGCCTAAATTGACTAAATCTCCATTTTACTCTCACCCGGTGCACAGAAATGCATGAAAACGGACTTTGACATAGATTAAGGTGAATACTATAACATACTAAAAACTCAGCTTATTTTGCCGGCCCGATATTCGTACATTTGAGTTTTAAAATTAAACTGGTCAAAAGCTAAAAACTGAGATCTACGCTAAATCGATGAATGGAAATGCATGCAAACTTAACATAAAGTAGATCGAGGTGAGTAGAATAACAAATTAGAAACTCACCTTGATCTGACGGTCTGATTGTTCGGCTTTCCTTTATTTATAGAGAAGTCCGACACCGGGTCTACTCGGGCCTCGGGTCAAACTTTTTCCCTTTTTCAACTTTCTTTCATTTTCACTCGTTGGCTAAATTATTTGATTTTTTGTGCCAACGGGGCCCATAATAAATTTCTAGGGACTTAATTGGAGGTCTTTTTGGCATTTACTAATTTCCATGCACGGTTAATTACTTTATCTTCCAAGACCGTCTTATCCTAATTTTCACATCTCTTCTTAATTAGACACATCCGGACCGACACATCATCCACTTAATACGCCATCTTTTACTATTTCGTTTGTACGAAAAAGTCACATTAGGTCCGGGTGTGTCACACATTTTACAATGCAAATATGATGCGGAAGAAATAATATAATAATATATACAATACTATTCCAAAGCCAGGATTCACAAGGGATCTAGGTGGAAGCTATAAAATTGTGGTTTGCTAGTGAGGTACCAGAGACCACTGTCCACCAGGATGCCTGTCATCCGAAGCCTGATGACCTACAAAAAAATAAGTGAATGGTGTGAATACAAATATATATGTACCTAGTGAGGGACCCGGTTATAATGACCGACCACCTCAAGCTGGGGATATGAAATAATCCAAAACTCTTTTATGAAACCATTTTTATGAAATCATAGATGAAATCCCAAACCAAATCAAATATCAAATCTGATAAGTGGGCTGGCATCTGAAGCCGTTTGAAATGTATACCCGTGCACTTGGGTGCCTCGTTGGAACGTCAAGGGCTTTAACTCATATCTTAAAATAATCTTTTTTTGCTCTTTAGTCCGTTCCCTTGACATTGCCATCGCTGTGGGTGGAAGACAGCTACACTTGAGCTATGGCGAGCTTCCCTACGCTCCTCTCCTAGGGTCTCGCACTCACCTTGCACCTCAAAAGGCGCTCCATTGCTACTTGGTCGGTGGTATGCCTCTCTCTCGGTCCATACGCTCCCTCTCATCACAGCACCGAGAACCTCTCAATCCCTTGTCTCCCATAGGTCAAAATCATCAAGAAACGTAATAATATAATATCATAATTTCTTTTGAAAACCCACCCTTAAATCCATTTATAAACTCGTGTTCGAGGGTGGACAATCCATATCCTTAAACATAATAAACATTTGATAAAACAACTTATAAAGCAATTAGAAAATGGTTGACCCTCAGTGGTCAACCACTATAATCCAAGTCCCATAAGTAAGGGAGGTTTGTAGATTTGAAGATTTGAAGAATTCTTGATGAATTTGATGTTGTTGATCTTCAAGGAAGCTAAAGAAGTTATTTATGGTATTTAATGAAGTGTTTGAAGGTGATCTGCAGTGATGGAAATGGTGGAGGTTTGAGAGAATTGGGAGGAATGGAAGAGAAGAAGGGAAATAGTGAAAATGGGGGGTCGGGCAATCGACCTCCAATTTAAATTGTTGAGTCCAGCACCAGACCCGACCAAGTACGACGCCGGAGTCAGCATTTTTATGTTGACTTTTAGTCAACTTGGCCCAATTGTCTCGATTTTCAAACCCCTGTGCACCCAATCAACTCGGGACTACAAATTAGGGTTTCTAAGCTAAAATTGAGCTAAAGGAAGTTCAAAATGTGCAAAGCAAGTTTCAATTCATCACTTGGCTTTACAATTATATACAAATTTTATAACTTGACATGTGCGGACTAGGCTTGGGCGTGTCAACAAATCTAAAAAATTCAAAACCCAAATAATCCTAAACCCAAATGACCCGAGGACCAAACCTAAAAAACTCGAAACCCAAAAAACCTGAGACTCAAATGACCTGAAACCCGAGGGCTAAACCCGAAAAATCGAAACTCGAAAGACCTGAAAGCCCGAAAGGCCTGAAAATTGAAGAACCTGAAACTCGAAAAACCTGAACTCAAATGACCAAAACCCGAAATGACCCAAAAATATCTTTTAACCCAAATTGACCCAACATGGCTTACATGTATCCAAAACTCATCCGACTCACTCGATTTGACACCTCTAGCGGCCCCACCTATGCACGAGATTCACCCGAAAACATGCTCACTTGCATCATTCAGCCTTTGGACACCTCCTAGATGACCCTTGACATTCTTGGTCCCCAAGACTCATGAATTAAGGCGTAAAATCAAGGAAAATGTAATTGGAAGTTGAAAAATTGATTAATACTTGATCTCCAAGATTTAATTAATGAATAGAAAGAGGAGTAAAGCACAAGAAAAATATATCCTAGATTCCTTAGAAGATTAAACCTAAGCCTTATAAATACTCTTTTTATGGGAAGAACCCTAAGTTTAGAAGTTCGGAAGTTTAGAAGTTTTGGATTTCTATAATTTTTAGACTTATTGTTTACTTTATTTTACTACGAAAGTTTAAGCTCTTTTCTCCAATCTAGTGTTCTAGAGGATGCTCTTCAACTATTGTGAGGTTTCTTATGCTTAATCTAGTTTCTTTTATAATTATGTTTTATTTCTCTAATTTGAAGTAAATAACCTTGTTTGTTTACTTGTTTTTTGTGCTTGCTTGTGGTTAATGGCCAATAATTACTTGTTTATGCAATTGACTTACTAATCTATTTGAATCCGTACTATTTGTGGTTTAATTAAATGTTAGTACAATGAATAGGCTGCCTATTCAAGGGAATCAAAGGGACTATTGAGAAATCTATGCTGAGTAGATCTCTCATAATGATTAACTTATATTAATCTTGATCTTAATGCTTTCAAATGCTTGAAACAGAGCTACTGGGGTTTTGGTTTAAATGTTAGATTGAATGATATTTTGTGAAACACTAGTAACATCATATCTAGCCTTAAGATTAATGGAATCATTGAGAATGCTGGGTTTTCTTTGATTGGTTAATGCAATTGTGATTTAAACATTATCTTTGGGTATACCAATGGTCAATAGCTTGTAAGCATCCCTAAGCACTAGGTTGGAGGTTTTCAATCATATAGTTTAGTTAGTTTAGTTTAATTTACTTTCGATATTACTCCAAAATCCCCCATATTTACTTTTCTGTTTTGAAGTCACAGATAACCTAATCTCTTTGTGGAATCGATCCCTACTTACCCTACTATATAGTTAGTTTTTGATAAAGTTAATTTTCAAAGCTCTATGACAAGCCTCGTCAGTTACCTTTTGTGCCTCTCAGCAGTCCCAAGAGGGTGCACTTGTGCCTCTCTCATGGGGTGTCCACAAGCCACTAAATAGCTAGCAACTTTGCCCTTCATGGACTAATACCATACCTCAGTCGGGCAGGTCACACATGGACTTTAATCGTGCTGCGATTAGGTTTATATAAAAATGCCTCGATCAAGCAAGTCACATACGAACTCTCATCACACCTTGATCGTGTTTACATAAAATCATTTAACACATTTATACCTCATACAAATGTGATATTTTACATATAACCACCCACAAAAGGTGTATGTTTATGCAATGGTACATTATACCCCAAATCAATAAAAACATTTAATTTAAAACAATTACAAGTATTTGCCATCAATGTCACTATATATTGAGGCCAAACCACTCATAGTGACAGGTGATTCATGTACTCCCTGAGTCCATCGATTGCATGGTTGGAGCTCTCACTGTGATCCATCGCAGGTGCTCCTAATTTGCAATTAAATCTCATAAAAATCATTTTATAAAGCACACATTCAGTTGATGACTTGTAATAGCCTAAACATTTCCTTACTAGAATCAAGATTGGCTTTAGACTAAATCAGAATTGAAAACAACTATATCCCAAAAAGTCAACCAACAATCAATCAGTCAACATTGGTCAACGTCAAATTCGGGGACGGATCCCCCTATAACCAGGGTCGGATCCCTCTTTGAACCAGAATTCCACAGGTTTTGGCTCTTCATCCATGGAAAAATCAATCATGATCTGTGGACGAATCATTCGATGCCATCCCTCTCTCAGTTTGCTTGGCTAATCCATGGACGGATTGGGACTTATTCATTGACGAATGCTTTGCAAACACCGTTTATGGTGGCTGTTTGGTCCTCCTCCACCCAACATAACCAAATTTTCTCACTTTTAACTTCATTTTCAACCTCTTAAGGCCCTAAATACATCATATATTCCAACCACAACACATTATACTTAATCTATACTCAAATCTACAATTTAAGCTAAATACCTTTTTTTTAAAAAAATCCAAGATCTCAACATCTACCCAACCAAATTACATGAATTTTGTATCATTTAAGAGCTAAAGGAGGGTATAATAACATACCAAGATAGCTCAAATAATGCTTGGTTAGATTTCTCCAAATCTTCAAAAAGGTCCGAAACTTCTCTTGTAAATTTTAGTTACGTCCTTTCTCCTCTCTAGGAATGATCATCATCGCGTAGAGCTCAAAAATTAATACAATTTAGAGTCCTCATTTGCTTCTATCCGTTAAGAATTGAAGAAGAAATGAGGGAACAAAATTTGAAGATCAAATGAGCAAAAGAGAAGAAGAAATGGAAGAAGAAAGAAAATAAGAAAAAAATTATCTTCTTCAAGTCATTGTTCCCCTTTTTACACCATTGGGCAAAAAGGTAAATTTTACCCTTTATTAATTCTTCAAACTTCAACCTCGACACAGGGTTAATTACGCACTGATTATGCTTAGGTAATTAAATTGTACAAACCATTCCAATTAATTATTTATGGGGAGCTTAATGTTAGAGCTTAATTTGTTCATGTATTTGCATTATAATTTGGATGAATTAGACACCTAAGTACTTTAATTAATCACTAATTGAGGTGTTTTCTAATTGTAGGTGAAATAATGGAGAAAATGCAAATACATGTTAAAATGGTTCATTTTGGGATTAAAACAAAGAAAGTAGTTCGAGCCACTTAGAGGCTGCGAGAGAGCCTCTCAATGGCTGATCGCGAGCTCAAAAGTCAAGAAGCAGAGAAACCTAGCCATTTAGAGGCTACGCGAGAGCCTCTCAGTGGCCGTGTTCTGACCTGAAGCAGTTAGTTGCGATTTTTGCGGGATTTGTTGTAACAGAAATTTCAAACTCTAATTTGGCTTGTTCAAAGCCGCGAAAATCATTTCACTTGCCAATTAGCTGGGCTAAGGAGTTGGAAAAGACATAAATACCCTCACTTAACTTTGTAATCATGATTTAGGCAAGGATAGATTAGAACTTTTACATGTTTTTAGCTAGACTATATAAGTGAACTTTGGGAATTTGAATGGTAACTTTTCAGATTTGAGAAAAAGCACGAAAATTCAGTTTTCTCTCTTTTAAGACTTAGTTATCTGAAGATTGGAGAATTCTCTCAACTTCCATGGAGGTTTCTTCATCTTCCATGAGTGGCTAAGTACTTCTTGTCGAGACGTTTTACCGCTCCGACGATAAAATGATATGGCGTGAAAAATATTTGGGACTAAACAGTCTAAAAACAAATGGAGTCGCCACTAACCTTTTATTTTTAATAGGTGTGGTTAGTCACCTATTGGTTTAACCCAATGTAAATCTAGAAAGATTACATCAAGTTAAGGAAAGAAACTGGTCTATGAAAAAAGATTTTAAGTTCGGGAGTCGGTTACGCTTGGAGAAGGATTAGCATCCCCAAGACGCCCGGAAATCGGTACCACAAAAGTCTTGGAATATTTTACATGGAAAGTAATAATAAAATGTTTTAAAATCATTTTAAGAAAAACATAATTTTAAATGTTGGAATAAACATTCCTTTTAATGTGGGATAAACATCCCATTAGAAAAGTTAAATTCAAAATTTAAAGATTTAATGTCGGAATGAACATTCATTTTAATATGAAAAATCCATAGCCCAATTTTGAATTCGAAGAAATTTCCCACTTAGAATGGAGACTCGATTTCTAAATGAGAATAAATATTCCTCAAAAATCAAAGTCAAATTTAAAAATGAGGATAAATATCTTTTACGAAAAAACAAAGGTTTAATTTTAATTTTAGAAAGTATTTTATTAAAAGGTTAGGATAAACATCTTCAAATTTATATTTTGAAATTCACTTTAAGAGACCTTAATTATGATTACTCAAATTAAAATCTCTTAGAAAGACTTAATTTTAAAACAATGTCGGAATAAATATTCCTTTTAATTTGATGAAGGGAATAGTTTGATAAAATTTTAATTTAAACAAAAAAAGGAAAAAGAAAATAAATATTCCCTTTCAAAGAAATAAAAATAAGAAAAAAAGAAATTAAAAAAAAGGTTTTTTAACAAAACTTGGATTAATTTGAAAGGCCTTAACTATAATTGGGTAGTTAAGATCTCTCAAAAAAAAAACTTCTAAAACATGTTTTGAAATTAATGTCGGAATGAACATTCCTTTGAATTTAATTGGGCCTCTTAAACAAGAGATTTTCTTAAAATAAAACGAAAATAAAACATAAAAGCAAAAAAATGGATAAAAGGTTTTGGAATAAACATTCCTTTTGTAAAAGAAGATAATAAAAGATTTAATTCACTTGCCAATTTTAAGAAATTAAGGAAATCATAAACATGATGTATGCTTTTTATGAAAATTAAATGAGAAAAATATATTTTTTAATTTTGAAAGGATGAGAAATTTCCCCGGGCCCGATCGGACTCCCGATTAGACACCGAGAAAACTTTTCATCGGAGAAAACTTTCGGAAACCTCGGACTCCCGAGGCACCCTCCGGTTACCCCATGCATATGAATTTTTGAAAAAACAATGCTCTAATTATCAAATGCATGATAAGATGGGACAAAATAAGCCAAGAAAATGGGTTAGCACCAGAATACATATTAAATATATATTAAACGAATAATTAAAGATACATGAACTCAATTTTTAAAATAGCATAAATGACATAAATGGGTCTAAACTAAATGACATGAATTATCATGTAAATGAAATAAGAATGGACTTAAATTAAAAATAATTTAGGAAAATACCAAAAAAGTGGAAAGTGGATTGCTGTGAGCGAGCTGAGTCAAGATAAGGGTAAACAGAGCGACAAGCGGGCTGGCACACGGATCTTTAGTGCGACGAGCGGGCAAGCACGCGAATCTTCAGGGCGATGGACGGGCTGGCACGCAGATCTCCAGGGCGACGAACAAATCTTCAGGGCGACGGGCAATGGTTAGGGAAACAAGCGGGCTGATGGTGCAGTTCGCAGGGCGTCAAGTTGGCGAGCGGATCCTCAGGGCGATGGACGGTCTGGCACGCAGATCTCCAGGGTGACGGACGGGCTGGCTGGCATGAGGATCCTCAGGGCGACAGGCGGACTGCATGCAGATCTTCAGGGCGACGGGCAATGCTCAAGGCGATGAGCGAGCTGGCACAAGGATCATCAGGGCGATGAGCGGATACTCAGGGCGATGAGCAGACCGATGGCGCTGCTCACTGAGCGTTGAGCGGGCTGATTGTGCAGATCTTCAGGACGACGATCAGATCCTCAGAGTGAAGAGCAGGCCGATGGTGCTGTTCGTTGAGTGGGCTGGCATGCAGATCTTCAGGGCGATGAACAATGCTCAGGGAGACGAGCGGGCTAATGGCGCAGTTTGCAAGGCGTCGGGCTGGCAGGAGAACCTCAGGGCGACAAGCGGCTCAACGCGCGGATCGGTGGTGCAGTTCGCAGGGCGTCGGGCTGGCGCGCGATTCTTCTGGACAACGAGCGACCCTCAGGGTGATGACAGATCCTCCTCAACCTCAAGAAATCTCCCTGTTTTTTCTTCTTCCTCCCGAAATCTCCTCTCAGTCCGAAATCTTCCTGTATTTTTTCTTTTTTTCTTCTCCTTCTTCCTCACTCCTCCGTTCTTCTCTCCTCCAGAAAAATCTCCTTTCCCTTTCTTCGGCCAGCCTTCTTTTTTTGTTTTTGAAGAAAAATCCTGAAGCTCACTCCCTGTACAGCTATGGCTGACTGATGAAGCTAACTCCCTCTTCTTCTTTTTTCTTTTTGAACTCCAAAATCGAATAACAAATAAACTTTTTCTTCCCCCTTTTGCTTCGAGCGCTCTTCGGTTTTTTAAGACGCCGAATCCAATGGAACTGATGATGATGATCTCTTTTATTGTGAAAGCTGATGAGCCATGATTGAAGATGGGTTGGCAGGCAATAATGGTGGAAAGGCAGAATAGCATGTGGGAAAGTGAAATGGTGCAAGTTAGCGTTATGGGTTGGCTGACAGCCTCCGAGAGATGCAGCTGGCGTTATGGGTTGGCTGACAGCGTCCGAGATATGCAGCTGGCATTATGGGTTGGCTGACAGCAATCGAGAGATGAAGCTAGCGTTATGGGTTGGCTGAAGTCACGTGTTGTTGTATGGTGCCAAAGTTGAGGTGGTCGTCCTCGGGTCATTGCTGGGCTCGTTTCTGAAGTTGCTGTAAGAGAAGAAACCGTTGCTGCTGTTCTTTGCGATGGCTGCTTTGTTGTTGCCGTGGTGGTTGTGGAGGCGGTGTCGCATGGTGGTGGATGAATGGTTGTCGTTGCTCAGGTGAAGCATAACAGCAAAGGTCATGTTTCGGTCTTAGTGAAAATAGAGGAGCTGCTGCAACAGGATCTTCAAACTTTGGTAAAACTGTTCCAACTCTGCTTTTGCTTACGTAAATTCTCTGGCCCTTTATTGTTCAACTGAGTTGCTGATGGTGGCTGCTGTGGCGGTTGTTGAGAGGAAGGAAGAGGAGTGAAAGGAGTTGTAATGGTGGACAAATGAGGAGTTTTGTAACAAGTATCGACGAGGTACTCGATCACCATAGCACACCTCTTAATGCCACGTGATCTATCAACAAGGATTTCAAGTTTAACAATTGGAACAAGGCCACACTGCTGGCAGATGGCTAGATCATTGGCATTTTCTTGGATTGCCAATTCGGTTGGCTCAACAGCTCCAATCTTGAGCATGGCACGCCATTTAGCAAAGAGGGCACCAGCTTCATAGTACTTCTGGCAATGCTGGGCATGGCCATAGAGACTCTGAGTGAAAGTCTCATCATCGGTTTCATCGCGAAAGTGAAGATTGTGAAGCAGGCCGATCATAATTTTGTCAGGCCGATCCACTGTTTAAAGCTGCCCGACGGTCTCTTGAACTTGGCCGATCACTTTTGAAGTTGACCGATTATCATCATGAAGTTGGCCGATCACTTTTGAAGTTGGCCGATGATCGTTTTGGAGTTGGCTGATTGACTTCGACCTGGCCGATTGCTTCAAATTGACCGATTGTCCTGAGTTGGCCGATTGCTTCAAGCTGGCTGATTGTCCCAAGTTGACTGATTGCTTCAAGCTGGCCGACTGTCCCAAGTTGGCCGATTGCTTGGCTGACCGATTGTCCCAAGTTGACTGATTGCTTCAAGCTGGCCAACTGTCCCAAGTTGGCCGATGGCTTGGCTGACCGATTGTCCCAAGTTGGTTGATTGCTTGGCTTTGCATGGGAGACGAGTTGGCTCTCTTGGCTCTCCGGCCTTAGTTCAAAATTACCTGTAATATAACAATACGAAATTAAAATAAATTAAAGTAACTAATGATAATAACTGGTAAGATAAATAAACTAAATAAACTAAAGTTAAAAACATAAATGAAATAGATAATTGAAAACCAATTAATCAATTAATCAATTGACTAAGATTAAAAATGAGTGTCTACACTTCCAATCCAATGTAGCTTGTAATTGTAATTCTTCTTCAATTAATGGTAAGATCTTGAAGTTAAGGCTTCCAATTCTATTGTATTCTTCAATTTCCTGAGCTTATTAACCTTGGAAGTGTTAGAGATTAAGTGATTTTGGGGATTCTTGATGCAATGATGGCCACATTGCTTGGGTTTCTTCAATTCACTAGCTATTCTAGGCAATTTGCTATCTGTAATTGTAGATTTTGCTTGGAACCGAGTAGCAACCAAATCTTAGATTAGATTTGGGGAAATTGAAGGGGAAAGTTACATGGAGATGCGCTGAGCTCACATGGCTCTAGTTAGCTAATATTGCTCTAGATCGTAATGCTCTCTTGTAATTTAAACTTATAGCCGCTAAGGAATAGGTTGATTACAAGGGAAGAAGAGTTAGATAGAGTGACCGAGCTTGCTAATCACAATGATTAAGGAGTGATCGGGCCTAGGCGAAACTGGAGTACCTTAGGCTATGCTAACTATAACAGGATTGGATGATTAGATTGGAGATCAAGGATCAATGATCCATTAGTTGAAGTTGATTATAATCACTTGCTAGATTGGAGTTCCTTTTATTTGAAATTTTTGTTAATTGCCTTTAAATCCTTGTCAATCAATTAGTTCTTTTGTTAAATTCAACATTACAAATCAATCTCTTCAATTTACATCTTTCAATTTAGTTGATTTGTTGATCTAATCACTGTTTTGAGAATTTTGTCTTGATTAAAGGTGTTTAGTTGTGACATTAGTGAAGAGAAGATTGTAGTATCAAGCTCCCTATGGATCGACCTGAACCACTAAGCTACAAATCTTTAATCGTTCAATTATTACTTTTGGAGCATCTCGACAAGTGCCTACCAAAATTTGGTGCCGTTGCCGGGGAGCAAGGCTAACCATATTCTCTTCGCTTTTGCTGCGATATTCTGTTTTCTATTTTATTTGTGATTCTGTTTAGCTCTTTATTTGTCTTTTAAATTCTGTTCTTTTAGTGTTTGATTTTACGCATAAGTTGGCACTACTTGTTGGTAGCTGAGTTTAATTGAATTCTTGTGAGTATCTCGCTGTTTGGCTACAGTTCTAGTTGATTTTGCTGCTATCATATTGCTGTTTGGCTCGCATTTTGTTCAAAAACAGTTGCTAGAGTTTTGTTTGTGCCTAATTTTCTTGTGAATATTTGCATGCTAGATTGTGATACTTTAGATAACCTTAGAAATATCAGAAATTTTGTTGAACAAGTCAAAAGTTCATCCATACATTCTGAAATTTCTTTTCCATATGAATTTCAAGACTTATCTCTAGAACATATTGTCAGTGAAAGTAGATTTTCTGATCAAGGATCATCAAACATGGCTCAACAAGTTGTACCAGCAAGAGAGCTTACCATGCAAGAATATGTTGCTCCTACCGTTAACCATCAACCACTTTGCATTCGGTTGCAAGAGTTGGCTACACCATTTGAGCTGAAATCAGGGGTGATACACCTACTCCCCAAGTTTCATGGCTTGGCAGGGGAATGTCCCCATCCGCATTTTAGGAAGCTTCGAGTGGTGTGCTCAACCACAAAGTCGACTGGTATTACAGAGGAGCATATTCTTTCGCAAGCATTTCCATTCTCTTTGGAAGGAGCAGCAAGTAATTGGCTCTATTCTCTAGCACCCAATTCAATTGCATCGTGGGATGAGCTACAAAAGACATTCTTGGAGCACTACTTTCCAGCTGCAAAAACTAGCAACATAAGGAAGGACATTGCTAGTATTCAACAATCAGATGGGGAGTCTCTGTACGAGTATTGGGAACATTTCAAGAAGCTATTAGACAGGTGCCCCCACCACCGAATTGATGAACAACAATTGATACAGCACTTTTATGAGGGCCTTGTGGATTTCAATAGAAAATGGCTAGATGCGGCTAGTGGAGGAGCTCTTCTTGCTAAAACTCCCACTAAAGCAAGGAGATTTATTCATACTATGGCAACAAATTCTCAGCAGTTCGACACTCGAAGAGTGAGGCCTCAAACTAAGACTGTCAATGAAGTGGAGCATACTTCATTTCAGCAACACTTGGCTCCTATCCATCAACATCTTGCCCAACTCTCTTCGTATATTATGGGGCAGCAAACTACAAATTCTGGAGTGTATCGTGTTTGTGGAATCTGTTCTATGTCAAATCATAGCACCGAGGCATGTCCCTCTTTATTGGAAAACTCCACCGAGGAGTGTAAGGCTATTGGTTTCAATGGACAGCAAAGAAAATATGACCCCTATTCCAACACTTACAATCCGGGGTGGAAGGACAACCCAACATTTCTGTATGGCAATCAAACCTCTTCATTTCAGCAACTGAGACCTCTCTTTCAATCAAAACAGCCTGCTCCATCTCAGTTTCAGCATAATTGGAGTAGTCAACCTCAACAAGATCACTCTCCACCACCCGGAAAATATGACGATCTCATACCTCAACTGATCAGATATTCGGTGGAACAAAAGGAGAAGCATAACAAGTTGGAGGTTAATATGCAACAGTTAATGGTACAAGTGGCAGATATGAATATGAAGATAAGTCAAATGGCCAGCTCTATGAATGAAATGCAAGCAAGAGGATCCGATAGACTTCCCTCTCAACCATTGAAAAATCCAAGGGAAACTGCTCATGCAATCTATTTGAGGAGTGGCAAAAAGTTAGAAGGTCGATCTAGACAAGAATGGGTAGAGGAGGACCTCGATGGAGAAGCTGAAGTTTGGCCGAATGCTGCAGATATCAGTAAGGAGCAGAACTCAGAGCCATTTAGAGGCTCTGAGGGAGACTCTGAGAGGCTAGTATCAGAAACCAAGGAATCTGGAGAAATTTCAGAGCCACTTAGAGGCTCTGACGAAGCCTCTCAATGGCCAGCATCGACTTATGTCCCTGTTTCACCTCTGCAGTCCCAGCCACTTAGAGGCTCTAACGAAGCCTCTAAATGGCCTGATAGTCAGAATGTTGCGAAAAAATGACCATGAAGCCTCTACTTTAGCTACACCAGCCGTATTGAAATCCAAAGCACCTTGACCCTCTTCAAGTCCATATTTGAACACTCAAGTTCGAGCTCCATTCCCATCTAGACTTGTTAAAAAGCCCAATCAAGACTTGGAAAACGATGTTTGGGAAATCTTTAAGAAGATCCAAGTGAATATTCCTTTAGTGGATGCCATCAAGCAAGTTCCACGGTATGCCAAATTCTTCAAGGATCTCTGCACCAATAAGAGGAAGTTGAAGGGAAATGAATGCATAAGGATAAATGAAAATGTCTCTGCTATTTTTCAGAGAGAACTTCCAGTCAAGTGCAAAGATAGAGGATCTTTTTCGATACCGATAAAAATTGGCGAAACTCGAGTGGACAAGGCCATGTGCGATCTTGGTGCCTCAATCAATCTTATACCATACTCCGTCTATGTTACTTTGGACTTGGGGCCTTTGATGGAAACAGGTATCACTATCCAACTAGCTGACATATCAATTGTCTATCTCGAGGGAGTCATAGAGGATGTGCTAGTTCGAGTAGATGAGCTAGTGTTTCCAGCTGACTTTTACATACTCAGAATAGAGGGGGATGATAATGTGACTATTCCTATTCTTCTTGGCCGACCATTTTTAAGGACAGCACGTACAAAGATTGATGTGCACGAGGGAATTCTCACGATGGAGTTTGCTGGACAAATCGTGACATTCAATATTTTTGAGGCCATGAAGTATCCAGAAGACCTCCATGCTATTTTCTCGATTGATATAATTGATTTTTTGGCTGAAGACATGTTTGAGCTGTCAAGAGAAGATCTTTTGGATGTGGTATTATCAAATTCATTCAATTTGGAATCCATTGAAGATATTGAAACCACACCGAGTGAAAAAGTACAAGACATGGTTTATGCACTCAAGGCAATTCCTTCAATTACCAAGCCAGCCGAGTTCAATCTCTCTTATATGGACCTTCCAATCCCGACAACCAAGTTACTTCCTTCTATAGTAGAGCCACCGAACATTGAATTAAAGCCTTTACCTGCATATTTGAAGTATGCTTTCTTGGGTGAAAAAGACACTTCCTATTATTATCTCTAGCAAGCTCGATTCTCTTTAAAAGGAAAAGTTGCTGAGAGTGTTGAGGGAACATAAAGAAGCCATAGGTTGGACTATTGCTGATATAAAAGGTATTAGCCCCTCACTTTGTATTCATAGAATCCTTATAGAAGATGATTTTAAGCCTTCAAGACAGCCACAAAGAAGGCTAAATCCTCCAATGATGGAGGTTATGAAAAAAGGAAGTGTTGAAGCTACTTCAAGTTGGGATTATCTACCCAATCTCGGACAGCAAGTGGGTGAGTCCTACTCAAGTAGTTCCTAAGAAAACAGGGATTACGGTGGTGGAAAATGAAAAGGGAAAGTTGGTGCCACAACGAGTTCAAAACGGTTTGAGGGTGTGCATAGACTATAGAAAGCTCAATGAGGCTACTTAGAAAGACCACTTTCCTTTGCCTTTCATAGACCAAATGTTGGAGCGATTAGCGGGCAAACAATTCTATTGCTTTCTTGATGGATACTCAGGGTATTTTCATATTTGTATTGCCCCGGAAGACCAAGACAAGATGACTTTTACTTGCCCCTTTGGTACATTTTCCTATAGGAGGATGGCGTTTGGTCTTTGCAATGCTCCAGCAACTTTTCAAATGTGCATGATGAGCATATTTTCAAAATTTTTTGAAAATATTATTGAAGTGTTTATGGATGATTTTACGGTCTATGGAGAGACCTTTGATGCTTGCTTTCATAATCTTGCTTTGATCTTGGCTAGATGTATTGAGACTAACCTTGTGCTAAACTTTGAGAAATGCCATTTTATGGTAGACCAAGGGATAGTACTTGGCCATATAGTCTCTTCTAATGGCATTGAAGTTGATAAAGCCAAGGTAAAAGTGATCCAAAATCTGCCATATCCTAACTCTGTTAAGGAGGTGCGATCCTTTCTTGGGCATGCTGGATTTTATAGAAGATTTATTCAAGATTTTTCCAAGATGCCCTTTGTGTCAATTGTTGTAGCAAGATGTTCCTTTTATCTTTGATGAACAATGCAAGAAAGCTTTTGATACTTTAAAGACCACTTTCACTTCAGCTCCGGTTCTTCAACCACCTAGTTGGGATCACCCTTTTGAGATAATGTGTGATGCGAGTGATGGTGCTGTTGGGGCTGTTTTTGGGCAACAGATTGGACGTGATTCACATGTGATTTCTTATGCATCCATGACCCTCAATGAGGCCCAAAAGAATTACACAACAACTGAAAAAGAGCTACTCGCTATTGTTTTTGCTTTAGACAAGTTTCGTTCCTATTTGTTGGGTACTAAAGTTGTTGTGTTTTCTAACCATGTAGCTTTGAGATATCTTCTTAACAAAAAGGAAGCGAAACCAAGGCTAATTCGGTGGATCTTGCTGCTACAAGAATTCGATATTGAAATCAAAGATAAGAAGGGCAAAGAAAACCAAGTGGCTGATCACTTGAGTAGATTGATAACGCCTCAAGAGACTTCTCCAATTAATGATTCATTTCCGGATGAGCAGCTCTTGATGGTAACAAATTTTTCCCCCTGGTATGCTGATTTGGTTAATTATCTTGTCACAAAACAATTTCCTCATGGCATGCCTAAGACTAGAAAGGATAAATTCAAGCATGATAGTAAATTCTTTATTTGGGATGAACCATTTGTATGGAAATATTGTGTTGATTTAATAATTAGGAGGTGTGTCCCGGATAACGAATTTTCATCTATTCTTTCCTTTTGCCATAGTCAAGAGTGTGGTGGACACCATTGTTCTCAAAGAACTGCAAGAAAGGTTCTAGAGTGTGGCTTCTTTTGGCCAACACTTTTCAAGGATTCTTACCATTTTTGCAAAACTTGTGATAGGTGTCAAAGGGTTGGGAACATAGGACCAAGATATTAAATGCCTTTAACTTCCATTATAGTATGTGAATTATTTGATATTTGGGGTATTGATTTTATGGGACCATTTCCCACTTCACTTGGTTTCAATTATATTCTAGTTGCATGTGACTATCTTTCTAAGTGGATTGAAGCCAAGCCACCAAGCACCAAGATGCCAAAACAATCACTACTTTTGTGCGAGTTAACATATTTTGCAGGTTTGGCATTCCCAAAGCCATCATAAGTGACAAAGGAAAACATTTTTGCAATAGAACTTTTGAGGCATTGCTTAAGAGATATGGTGTACTCCACCGAACAGCCACCCCTTATCATCCATAAACTAGTGGACAAGTTGAGAATTCTAATCGGCAAATCAAGGCAATTCTTGAGAAAACTGTACAGCCAACACGAAAAGATTGGAGCACACGTCTAGAGGATGCATTATGGGCTTATAGGACTGCATATAAGACTCTTTTGGGCATGTCACCATTTCGATTAGTGCATGGTAAAGCTTGTCATTTGCCGGTAGAATTGGAGCATAAAGCTTGGTGGGCTGTCAAACAATGCAACATGGACATTAATGATGCCGGCAACCATAGGAGGAGATTAGACATGATGCCCTTGAAAATGCTTCGATTTATAAGGCCAAAACAAAAGTGTTTCATGATCGAATTCTAACTCAAAAAGCTTTTGTTGTAGGACAAAAGGTGTTGCTCTACAATGTAGGATTGAAGCTATTTCCGGGCAAATTGAAAAGTCGTTGGATTGGTCCCTTTGAGGTGATCAATGTATAGTCACATGGGGCTGTGGAGATAAGGAGTTTATCCACCAACAAAGTATTTAAAGTTAATGGGCATCGACTAAAGCTATATCATGAGAGCCTGCCATCTTTAGTTCAAGAGATAAATTCTCTAGAAATTCCTTCATATTTCACTTGAGATTTCCAAGCAAGGTCTAGCCAAAGACATTAAATGAATGCGCTTGTTGGGAGGCAACCCAATTCCTATCCTTTTATTCTTTTATTTGTTGCTTTTCTTTCTTGCATTTTAGGTTGTGTTTCATTTTAATTCACTTTATTTTCTGTTTTGTAGCTTGCTCAGCTGGAGATTCAGGTAGCAATGCAATGTCCTGCACTAATTTGGGGTATCTTCATTCCTTCATTCATTTTCATATCATTTTAATTGCACCCCCATGTTTACATCATTTTCTATTAATTCTTTCTCAGTATTAGTGCATGGTTCATTCATTTTCATATTCTAAGCATGTTCGATTTGCATTACAATACACACTCTTGGTAATTATATTGGTCCCATCGCTACCGAGGCTTGAAGTCAACAACAAAATTCTGAAGCATACAACTTGGCAGCCATTTAGAGGCTACGAAAGAGCCTCTCAATGGCCGAGTTCTGACGTGCTGCAGTCAGATGCCGATTGTCAACTCCTCAAGTGTCCTAACGTTGGAAAATTGCTTCGATTTATTCCTCATGAGAGTGACTATGTTCATGATGAAGAAAAGGACTGGACCCGAGAACACACTTTGGCTAAGTTTAATATGCCGTTCAGTAAGAATAGTCGGCGCCAGAACAAAGTTTTCACCAAGCATTTTGATTTTCGACCTCGGTTGGCTATCTACATTCTTCAGAGGAATGTAGTACCCAAGAAAGGTGACACTTACACTGCTCGGCTGCCTGACTTGTACATCTTAGACAAGTTGTTCTTTGGGATGCAAGTGATTGATGGCATTCCTTTGGCGTCTACCATCATTTATCAGCTTAGGAATGTTACTTGAAAACCTCGTCTCAAGCAGTGCGTCATTTTTCCTTTGCTCATCAGTCGCATCATTTATGATTTTGATATCGATGTCACTGGGGAGAGCACTTTGCATACTCAGCACTACCACGTCATTGCTGAAGCACAAACTGAAGCAATATGGCTTTGTTAAGCGCGGACTGGAGTGGGTTAATGATTTTCGCACACCAACTATGGGTGGGGATGATGAAGTTGCTGGTGCTGCACTCGAGCTTGCTAGTAGTCCTCCTAGACAGCAGCCATCTACTGTTAGTCCTTCTGCTTCTGCTGTCATTCAGCTGCCTGACAATTACCTTCCAGCTACTGCCTTTCAGCGAGAACTTTGGACACAGCTGAAACATATTCGCACTAAATTGTCTCAACATCAGCAGCAACATGCTTCCATCACAGACTCGGTTAAGGATCTTATGCAGTACACTGATTATCGATTGGATTCTATGGAGGCTAAGCTTGACCATATCCTTGCAAACCAAGAGCAAATTTTGACATTTTTAGCTGAGAGTTCAGATGATGATGATGATGCCTCAACCCACTGATGGATAGTTACTTACCAAGAGTGGTGTATTTGCATACATTCCATTTCATGCATTTTAGACTTTCGTTTTAACTTTTGCGGCAGTAGTTGGTACCCTTCTGTTTTAGTTGGGTTTGTATAAACTCTGTTCTTTTTTACTTCACCTCTCCTTTCTGGATTGTTCTGTTGTTTTGTAGCTATATTGTCTCGGATTTCAGGTAAATTGTTTTTATTCTTAAGCAACTTTACTTTGTTTTGTTGCTTGCTACATTGAGGACAATGTAACATTTAGGTGTGGGGGAGGATGAATTCATTTTTGCGCTTACATTCTGTTTTCTTTAATTTTTGCATAGGTTTAATTTTCCAAAAACAGGAAATTTTTGCCAAGTTCTTTGAATGATGATGCTTGAATTCCTTGATGGATTGGTATACTTGTCAATTTGATGGTTTGTCTAGGAAATCAAGTACTTAGTATTGATTGATGGAGTTGGTTAATCACTTTTCACTTAGTTTCTAAGTGTGTTGAATTTTCTAATGCATGTTAATTGAATAAGGTAACTATTGTGTGAAACTTGAGAGATTATTTGAGCTTAATGAGATTGCACCCAATCTCTTTTCCTTAATGAGTGAATTGATTGCTTCTATGCATACATTGTTTCTAGAACTTGCATTTATACCTTTTCAAGACTACATGAATGTGTGTTTGCATTGGAAGTGACAAAGGCACCTAGGGATAAGTTTGAGACAAAAGACCAACCATGGTAAAACAAATTTAGAAACCCTTTGAGCTTAATGTGATACGAATTGACCTTATTTCCTTCACAGCCACATTAACCAAAGAACCTAAACTTTAAAAGAAAAACCAAGTTCTTGTCCCCATTTCTTAAGTGATGGAATTGAAACTTGAGTTTCACAATTTTTGTTCTTGGTGTTTGGTTAGCAAGGAAATAAGTGTGGGGGAAAACTTCCATTCATTGGTGTTGGTCAAAAAGAAATAAAAGAGAAGAAAGCAAGGAAGATGCTCAAAAGAGAAAATGAAAAGAAAGTGCCAAAATCAAAATTAAAAATGTAAAGAAAAAGGCACAATCAAAGAAAAGAAATGTCTCCTTATACAAAAAGAATGAAAAGGAAGGAAAAGACCTTGATCAATGGTGAATTTGAAAATGTTGATTAAGCCAAGCAAAGGGCTATTACATGAGAAATTTGCCCTTGAATATCAAGTAGAAATTTCATCATTCTTGAGATGTTTTTGTACACCTTTTCCCTTCCTTGGCAGCTCACTCACCTTGGCCCCATTACAACTGAAATGAAAGACCTTTCGATTCATGAATTCATGCATATTTGAGTAGTAGAGATTAGGTGTAATTGCAAGCATATGGTAAACTTGTATGTGTAAGAAGTATGTGTGGTCCATTTGATAAATGCTTGAGGGAGAAAGGAGTGGAAAAACAAGGAAGAGTTACCTTGTTTATGCAAATGTGTATTGGAGATTGATACATGCTTGTGACTTCTTAGATTGGTGATTTTCTCAATTCCTGTTGATCATTGCTAAGTGTCTTTACATTCCTATGCAATTTGTCAATTGACTTGTCTATTGATTTTGATTGAAATTTGAGTGTTGTTGTTTGAAGATGTTGATTTCAGTTCAAGATTCTGTTTTCTATCCTTAAGCTTATTTGAGGACAAACAAGGTTTAAGTGTGGGGGAATTTGTTAGAGCTTAATTTGTTCATGTATTTGCATTATAATTTGGATGAATTAGACACCTAAGTACTTTAATTAATCACTAATTGAGGTGTTTTCCAATTGTAGGTGAAATAATGGAGAAAATGCAAATACATGTTAAAATAGTCCATTTTGGGATTAAAACAAAGAAAGAAGTTCGAGCCACTTAGAGGCTACGAGAGAGCCTCTCAATAGCTGTTCGCCAGTTCAAGAGTCAGGAAGCAAAGAAACCTAGCCATTTAGAGGCTACGCGAGAGCCTCTCAATGGCCGAGTTCTGACGTGCTGCTGACGGATGCGATTTTTGCGGGATTAGTTGCAATAGAAAATTCAAACTCGAAATTGGCTCATTCAAAGCCGCGAAAATCGTTCCAGTTGCCAATTAGCTATGCTAAGGAGCTGGAAAATACATTTTTACCCTCACTTAACTTTGTAATCATGTTTTAGGAAAGGATAGATTAGGAAATTGATAGTTATTAGTTAGACTATAAATAGCCTTAGCTCTTCTTAGAAGAGCAGTTTTTGAGTTTGTTAAAAACGTGAAAAGCTTGGTTCTCTGAAGACTTTGAAGAATTCTCTCAACTTTCATGGAGGTTTCTTTATCTTCCATGAGAAGCTAAGTATTTCTAATCTGATTTAGCTTGTAATTGTAAATCTTCTCCAATTAATGGTAAGATCTTGAACTTAAAGCTTTCAATTCTATTGTATTCTTTAATTTCCTGAGCTAATTGATCTTGGAAGTGTTAGAGATCAAGTGATTTTGGGGAATTCATGAGTAATGACGGCCGCATTGCTTGGGCTTCTTCAATTCACTAGCTATTCTAGGCAATTTGCTATCCATAATTGTAGATTTTGCTTAGAACCGAGTAGCAACCAAATCTTAGATTAGATTTGGGGAAATTGAAGGGGAGAGTTACATGGAGATGCGCTGAACTTACATGGATCTAGTTAGCTAATATTGCTCTAGATCGTAATGCTCTCTTGTGATTTAAACTTATAGCCGCTAAGGAATAGGTTGATTACGAGGGAAGAAGAGTTAGATTGAGTGACCGAGCTTGCTAACTTTAACGATCAAGGAGTGATCGGGCTTATGCGAAACTGGAGTATCTTAGGCTACGTTAACTATAATAGGATTGGATGATTAGATTAAAGATCAATGATCAATGATCAATGATCCATTAGTTGAAGTTGATTACAATTACTTGCTAGATTGGAGCTCAATTACTCTAGTTTCCTTTTGATTACTTGTTGTAGATCTTGTTATTAGTTTGATTTCTTAGTTTTGAGATTGAATTCCAAGCCACTCTACCTTTAATTCTAGTTTACATCTCAGTTTGTTTAGTTGATTTCTAATTTCTGTTTTATGAGCCATTGTTCCTTTGTTTGTTGTTCGATTGTAGTGAATAAGAGTAAAGAGAAGTATAACGAGCTCCCTGTGGGATCGATCCTTGCTTCCCTAGCTATATGTTAGTTTAGTAAGGTTTATTTTAGAAGTGCCACGACAAGCTTCACCAAAATTTGAGATTATTTGAGCTTAATGAGATTGCACCCAATCTCTTTTCTTTGATGAGTGAATTGATTGCTTCTATGCATACATTGTTTCTAGAACTTGCATTTATATCTTTTCAAGACTACATGAATGTGTGTTTGCATTGGAAATGACAAAGGCACCTAGGGATGAGTTTGAGCCAAAAGACCAACCATGGTAAGACAAATTTAAAAACCTTTTGAGCTTAATGTGATATGAATTGACCTTATTTCCTTGACAGCCACATTGACCAAAGAACCTAAGCTTTAAAAGGAAAAACCAAGTTCTTGTCCCCATTTCTTGAGTGGAGGAATTGAGGCTTGAATTCACAATTGTTGTTCTTGGTGATTGGTTAGCAAAGAAATAAGTGTGGGGGAAAGCTTCCACTCATTGGTGTTGGTTAAAGGAAATAAAAAAAGAAGAAAGCAAGGAAGATACCCAAAATGAAAATGAAATGAAAAGAAAGTGCCAAAATCAAAATTGAAAATGTAAATAAAAAGGCATAATCAAAGAAAATAAGTGTCTCCTTGTGCAAAAAAGAATGAAAAGGAAGGAAAAGACCTAGATCAATGATGAATTTGAAGATGTTAATCAAGCCAAGTAAAGGGCTATGACATGAGAAATTTGCCCTTGAATGTCAAGCTGAAATTCCATCATTCTTGAGATGTTTTTGTACCCTTTTCCTTTCCTTGGCAGCTCACTCACCTTAGCCCTATTACAACCGAAATGAAAGACCTTTCGATTCATGCATTTATGCATTTTTGAGTAGCGGACGTTAGGTGTAATTGCAAGCATATGGTAAACTTGTATGTGTAAGAAGTATGTGTGGTCCATTTGATAAATGCTTAAGGGAGAAAGGAGTGGAAAAACAAGGAAGAGTTACCTTGTTTATGCAAATGTGTATTGGAGATTGATACATGCTTGTGACTTCTTAGATTGGTGATTTTCTCAATTCCTGTTGATCATTGCTAACTGTCTTTACATTCCTATACAATTTGTCAATTGACTTGTGTATTGATTTTGATTGAAATTTGAGTGTTGTTGTTTGAAGATGTTGATTTCAGTTCAAGATTCTGTTTTCTATCCTTAAGCTTGTTTGAGGACAAACAAGGTTTAAGTGTGGGGAAGTTTGTTAGAGTTTAATTTGTTCATGTATTTGCATTATAATTTGGATGAATTAGACACCTAAGTACTTTAATTAATCACTAATTGAGGTGTTTTTTAATTGTAGGTGAAATAATGGAGAAAATGCAAATACATGTTAAAATGGTCCATTTTGGGATTAAAACAAAGAAAGAAGTTCGAGCCACTTAGAGGTTGTGAGAGAGCCTCTCAATGGCTGATCGTGAGCTCAAAAGTCAAGAAGCAGAGAAACCTAGCCATTTAGAGGCTACGCGAGAGCCTCTCAGTGGCCATGTTCTGACCTGAAGCAGTTAGTTGCGATTTTTGCGGGATTTGTTGTAACAGAAATTTCAAACTCGAATTTGACTTGTTCAAAGCCGCGAAAATCGTTTCACTTGCCAATTAGCTGGGCTAAGGAGTTAGAAAAGACATAAATACCCTCACTTAACTTTGTAATCATGATTTAGGCAAGGATAGATTAGAACTTTTACATGTTTTTAGCTAGACTATATAAGTGAACTTTGGGAATTTGAATGGTAACTTTTCATATCTGAGAAAAAGCACGAAAATTTAGTTTTCTCTCTTTTAAGACTTAGTTCTTTGAAGATTGGAGAATTCTCTCAACTTCCATGGAGGTTTCTTCATCTTCCATGAGTGGCTAAGTACTTCTAATCCAATGTAGCTTGTAATTGTAATTCTTCTTCAATTAATGGTAAGATCTTGAAGTTAAGGCTTCCAATTCTATTGTATTCTTCAATTTCCTGAGCTTATTAACCTTGGAAGTGTTAGAGATTAAGTGATTTTGGGGATTCTTGATGCAATGATGGCCACATTGCTTGGGTTTCTTCAATTCACTAGCTATTCTAGGCAATTTGCTATCTGTAATTGTAGATTTTGCTTGGAACCGAGTAGCAACCAAATCTTAGATTAGATTTGGGGAAATTGAAGAGGAGAGTTACACGGAGATGCGCTGAGCTCACATGGCTCTAGTTAGCTAATATTGCTCTAGATCGTAATGCTCTCTTGTAATTTAAAGTTATAACCGCTAAGGAATAGGTTGATTACAAGGGAAGAAGAGTTAGATAGAGTGACCAAGCTTGCTAATCTCAATGATTAAGGACTGATCGAGCCTAAGCGAAACTGGAGTACCTTAGGCTACGCTAACTATAATAGGATTGGATGATTAGATTAGAGATCAAGGATCAATGATCCATTAGTTAAAGTTGATTACAATCACTTGCTAGATTGGAGTTCCTTTGATTTGAAATTTTTGTTAATTGCCTTTAAATCCTTGTCAATCAATTAGTTCTTTTGTTAAATTCAACATTACAAATCAATCTCTTCAATTTACATCTTTCAATTTAGTTGATTTGTTGATCTAATCACTGTTTTGAGATTTTTGTCTTGATTAAAGGTGTTTAGTTGTGACATTAGTGAAGAGAAGATTGTAGTATCAAGCTCCCCGTGGATCAACCTGAACCACTAAGCTACAAATCTTTAATCTTTCAGTTATTACTTTTGGAGCATCTCGGAAAGTGCCTACCACTTAACCGTACATTATATTGGGGTTGGAGTCCACATTTTTGTCTTCTCCAATTTTACCTATCACACTCATCCATCTTCACTACTTTTCTTTGTCCAACTTAGTAGCTCTCTTTTCTTTCTCAAAGCCCACTACTTTGTTTATTGATTCTCCTGTTCATCACCCAATTTCTTTTACCTCTTTTTGCTTCTCTACACTTCGATAAATCCTTTGTTTCGTCCTTCTTTTGTTGGCGCTTATCTTCTATTTGTGTTTGGAAGGTAAGTGAGTAGTACGAAGTTCACTACTCATCACCCTATTTAGATACAACCATCACCGTCCTCCTATTCTTTCGATGCTTTCCCTTCCATTCCCTTTATCCTTGTACTTTGCACCCTTAATTTTCTATTCCTATTCCTCTCTTGCTTGCAAGTGACTTGATGTAGCTATAGAGACCATAATGTTTTAGAAGATGAGTGTGCATTTATGATCCATGAATTTGGACTGGATTAGTAGCCTAATTGGCATCTAAATTTGGACCCTGACTAGGCCATCAAGGTAGTTAAATTTATAATTAGGCCTTTTGAACACATTTTTTTATGTGGACTTTTTCTTGTGATTGAGAATATTTATTTGCCATGGGGAAATTTTTGTAAATGTGTACATTTTCATTTTCTTATTTGTCGTTAATTCTTTTAATTCATAGAGTTTACTTTTTTTCAAATTAATTTTCAATCAATTTTAATCATAAGTAAATCTTTTACCAAGTCTTTGAACATAATTTTCTCTAAAATTTGATTTTGTCTCCAATCAATTAAAACTTGATTTTCTCCCATAAAATCACAATTTTAATTAGTCAATAAAATTTGAATTTGCTTTCCATATTTGACCCCTTTTCTTGTATATAAATAGCCCTAGTAGTAGGTTGTTTCGGGAGAAAAAAAAAGAAAAAAAAAGGAAGTTTTCTTACAAAAAAATTCCAAAAAAAAAGAGAGCGAGAATACTGTCAAAATTGTGTAGGAGAAACAAAAAAAGATTTTCATCCTATGAGGTTTGAAACTGGAATTCTCAGCGAGGGAAAGCACTTTGTGGGATGCTACACTCTTGTTACCATCGTTGGGAGTCCAATAGGGAAGGAAGAAAACAATCCCATGGATGCCCATCTGGAGCCATGGATCGTGAAAAAGTGCAGTAGTGGCGGATCAATAGCACCAGCAAATAAAGAGGAGAGGAATAAAAGACAGCATCAATAGTATCAAAGGCCAAAGTCAAAATAGTTGCTTGCATCATCAATTGAAAGATCATTGACCCCTTGTCCTTTTTGCTTGGAAAGCGTTGCTTACTGGTATATTTTCTATCCTCTCCTTGTGACTCTTGTTTTGTTTGCACATGGCTTTTTCTTTTCTTTTTTTTAAAATGGGTTAATATCTTGTTATAATGTGCTAACCCTATGCCATAAATTGTGCTTCATGTTATGAAAGTGGACAAATGCAAGTTGTGTAAATTATGTTATGAAAGTGGACAAATGCAAGTTGTGCAAATTATGTTATGAATGTGGACAAATGCAAGTTGTGCAAATTGTCCAAGTTGTAATTGTTGTGATGGCAATAATGGGGCTCATATGTGCAAGTTGCCAACTTGTATAGCCTACCATTTGATGCCTATAAATTGGGATTCATTCTCACTAATGAAACACACTTACAATTCCTTCATTCAATTTCTTTCTCTTTCTCTCTTGTTCCTTTAATTTTCATTTGCTCATATTCTTGCTTATATTCTCCTATCCTTATTTCTTGTTCTTGCTTCCTCAATTTTAATTAACGTACTTTTCACAACACGTTATCAGCACGAGTGTTCTAAAGTGAAGCAAGTTTGAAGTTTGGTAAGTTCTGAAGGTTTGATTCCATACAAAAATTTATTTTATTTAACCTTTTTCTTTACACTAGATAATTTAAATTTTTATTGTGTAAAAATTTACTTCTAAACATTTTTGACACCAGAAGTTGTCAACCTAATTTTGACACCAGAGGTTGTCAACCTAATTGAGACCATTCGTTTCAGAATTATGGCAAATATTGAAAAGCCCAAATTCCAAATTTTGGATGTAAGTGGCAATAACTATTTGTCATGGTGTCTCGATATTGAACTGTATCTCCAAGGCCAAGGTCTTGCAGCTACCATTGGTGAAAATGGAAATGCTAATGATAAAGATAAGGCAAATGCTTTGATTTTTATCCGTCGGCATCTAAGTGATACCCTAAAAGTTCAATATCTATCTGTCCGAGATCCCTTGATCTTATGGACAAGATTGAATGAGCGGTATGATCATACCAAAACTGTCATCCTCCCTCAAGCACAATATGATTGGCAACATCTGAGGTTGCAGGATTTCAAGTCCGTGTTCGATTTTAATTCGGCATTGTATGATATTGTATCACGGCTTGAACTTTGTGGTGTTAAGCTTACTGAGGTTGAGCTTTTAGAGAAAGCATTCTCCACCTTTCATGCTTCGAATATTGTATTGCAATAGCAATACCGGCAGCGCCAGTTTAAAACATATTCTGAATTGATCTCAGTCCTGTTGACTGCAAAACAAACAAATGAGTTGCTGCTTAAAAATCATGATTTAAGACCTGCTGGCTCTAAGGCATTTCCTGAAGCAAATGCCGGCTCAAGTAAGAATGTTGGCCGTCCTAGAGGCCGTGAACATAGGCATGGGAATTTTTTCCGTAAGGGTGGTGGGAGATTTAACTGTAATATAAATAACTCCCTACACAACCCTAAAGGTAAAAAGCTCATGAAGAAGCATGATGATAGTACCTGTCATCGTTGTGGAATGACTGGTCATTGGTCACGTACCTGTTGTACAGCCAGACATTTGGTTGATCTATACCAAGCATCCCAGAAGGAGAAAAGCAAGCATGTTAAGACCCATGCCATTGACCTAACTGAGACTGATGCTGAAGTCAATAAGGTTTTGGTCAATGAAAACTATCATATTATTGGCAATGAAAAACCTTTTGAGGTTTCTGATTTCTTTTTATAATGTTGATGAAAATAATAAGTCCCCAGAAATAGATCCTGAGGGTTTTCATCTACGTTTTGCCATACCCTTGGATAATTATGTTACCAAGGAAGATAATAAATAAATATGGTCATCAATAAAATCCGTGAGGTCCTGAAGTACCAAAGCGGACAATATCCACTAGCTATTTATATTTTGCATCATAACAGTTGGTTTATATTTTGCATTATTAATAACAGTTGGTTTATATTTTGCATCATATTATTAATTTGTTAAATTTTATGGAACTTGACACCTGAAGTTGTCAAGATAAATGCAAATGGGACACATTGAGAAAAAGGAAGATATATGTTTGCTTGATAGTGCTACAATGCATTCTATACTTTGTGGCAAACACTTTTTCTCAAATGTGACATTGTGCAAGGCAAATGTTCAGACAATATCTGGTCCTGTTAATATTATAGATGGCTATGGGACTGCCACAGTTATTTTTCATTGCCAAATGGCACAACATTGTATCTTGAAGATGCATTGTTGTGTGGTAGATCAAAAAGAAATCTACTTAGCTACAAAGATGTACGCCGTAATGGGTACCATCTAGAAACAATTAATGAGCAAAATAAGGAATTTCTTTGCATCACTTCCTACAAGATGGGCCAGAAGACCATCCATGAGAAGCTGGAAGCTTCTAGTATGGGATTATATTTTGTCCTAATACGAGTTATAGAATCATATGCTACAATGCCCTGGAAACTAATGAACCCTGATGTGTTCGGACTTTGGCATGATCGCCTTGGTCAACCAGGAGCTACAATGATGCAAAGAATCCTTAAAAAATACTCGTGGACACCCTTTAAAAGATACAAAGGTGTTGTTGTCCAAAGATTACATTTGTGAATCTTGTTCACAAGGAAAGCTCATTACTAAACCTTTCATGACAAAGGTTGATTATGAATCCCCTTCATTCTTGCATAGAATCCAGGGTGATATCTGTGGGCAGATTCAGCCTGCAAGTGGACCATTTAGATATTTCATGGTACTAGTGGATGCATCCTGCAGATGGTCCCATGTTTGCCTATTATCAACGCGCAACGTCGCTTTTGCACGTTTGCTTGCACAGATAATAAAGCTTCGAGCTCATTTCCCAGATTATCAAATTAAAAGCATAAGAATGGATAATGCTAGTGAGTTCACATCAAAGAGTTTTGATGCTTATTGCGCTTCATTAGGAATTGAAGTTGAACATCCGGTCCCACATGTTCATACTCAGAATGGATTAGCAGAATCCATGATTAAGCGCATTCAGATTATTGCTCGAACTTTGTTGATGAGGACAAAGCTCCCATCCTCAGCGTGGGGTCATGCTGTTTTACATGTTGTATCTTTAATTAGATTGCGCCCCACTACTTCTCATTTATATTCCCCCCTTCAGTTAGTCTTGGGCCAAGAGCCAGACATTTCATATCTTCGCACCTTTGGTTGCGGGGTACAAGTGCCTGTAGCACCACCGCAAAGGACCAAAATGGGTCCCCAACGCCGTTTGGGCATTTATGTTAGGTTTGATTCACCGTCTATTATTCGGTTCCTTGAGCCATTGACGGGTGATTTATTTACCGCTAGATTTACGGATTGTCATTTTGATGAGACACTATTCCCATCACTTGGGATACCAAAAGCTTCCACAAATGGAAAACAGAAAAATGTTGAGATTTTCTCATGGAATGAGAAAAGTTTGTCTCATTTAGACCCAAGAACACCTGAATGTGAAAATGAGATGCAACGATTGCTCCATTTACAAGCTATTGCAAATCAAATGCCTGATGCATTTAATGAGACTACTAAAGTTACAAAGTCTCATATACCAACTGCGAATGTTCCAGCTAGGATAGATGTTCCTGAAGAACCACTCGAAATGGATCTAAATGTCCCACGCCTGAAGCGTGGTAGACCGATGGGATCAAAAGACACTGTTCCTCGAAAAAGAAGGGGGAGGAATTTAGATTCTGCTCTAGATGAGTATAATTCTGCTCCAGATGAGCACATTAATCTTTCTCGAGGAAAGCAAATTACTCCTGAAGTGGCACAACATAATATTCAAAGAGAGCATATTGCCCCTGAAGTGGCACAAGTTCATGAGCATATTGCCCTTGAAGTGGTACAAACCCATGAAAAGATCACCAACCTTGGGAATACTGAAATTTCCATCAGTTATTGTAATGAGATATGGGATCGAAATGAGATAATCATGGATGATGCATTTGCTCTCTCAGTTGCTCATGAGAGTATGAATGATGATTATGAACCTCGGTCCATAACCGAATGCCGTCATAGGCGAGATTGGCCTAAATGAGAGGAAGCAATCCAAGCTGAATTGACTTCCCTTGCCAAACATAATGTTTTTGGGCTTATTACTAAAACCCCCGACAATGTAAAACATGTTGGATACAAATGGGTCTTTGTCCGGAAACGAAATGAGAAAAATGAGATCGTGAGGTATAAAGCCCGACTCGTAGCCCAAGGTTTCCTGCAGAGGCCTGGGATAGATTATGATGAAACATATTCACCAGTAGTGGATATAGTTATCTTTCGTTTCCTTATAAGTTGGGTTGCCCAAGAAAATTTTGAAATGCGTCTTATGGATGTTGTGACGGCATATTTATATGGTTCATTAGATTCCAATATCTATATGAAAATTCTCGAAGGTTTCAAAATGCCTAAAGCATGTACTCCCCGTAACTTATTCTCAATAAAGTTGCAAAGATCTTTATATGGGTTAAAGCAATCCGGCCGCATGTGGTACCAACGTTTAAGTGAATACCTGACTAAGGAAGGGTACATAAATGATCCCATCTGCCCATGTGTGTTTATTAAAAGATCTGAAACTGGATTTGCTATTATAGCAGTTTATGTCGACGACATGAATTTAATTGGGACTCCTGAAGAGTTATTTGAAACTACTGAATATTTGAAAAAGGAGTTTGAGGTTAAAGATTTGGGTAAAACCAAACTATGCCTTGGTCTAGAGCTTGAGCACAAAAAGAATGGAATACTTGTCTATAAGTCAGCATACACTGAGAGATTGCTTAGACGTTTTAACATGGACAAGGCTCACCCATTGAGCACCCCTATGATTGTAAGGTCTCTTGACCTCCAAAATGACCCGTTTCGTCCTAAAGAATCTGGTGAGGATATAATTGGTCCTGAAGTACCATACCTCAATGCAATCGGGGTTTTAATGTACTTAGCACAGTGCACGAGACCAGATATCGCTTTTGCGGTAAATTTGTTAGCACGTTTTAGTTCTGAGCCAACCCGGAGACATTGGAATGGGATTAAACATATCTTCCGTTATCTCCGAGGAACCATTGATTTGGGGTTATTCTATTATAAGAATACTACTAACTCTGGTTTAGTAGGTTATGCTGATGCAGGATATAAATCTGATCTGCACAGAGCTCGCTCCCAAACCGGTTATCTATTTTGCTATAATGATATAGCCATTTCTTGGCGTTCCACTAAGCAAACACTAGTTGCTACATCTTCTAACCACTCTGAAATTATTTCCATCTATGAGGCCGGAAGAGAGTGTGTCTGGTTAAGATCAATGATATCATACATTCATAATGCTAGTGGATTCAAACCGGTGATAGATTCTCCCACTATAATTTATGAGGATAATGCTGCTTGTGTTGCACAAGTAAGGGGAGGATATATTAAAGTTGATAGGACCAAGCACATCTCGCCGAAATTTTTCTATACTCATGAACTCCAGGAAAGTCGACAAGTTGATGTTAAACAGATTCGCTCCGTAGATAATCTTGCAGATTTATTTACCAAATCTTTGCCAACATCAACATTTGAGAAATTAGTTTATGGCATTGGTATGCGGCGAGTCAGTAAAATGCAAGATTGAATTCCCCAGAAGTGGAAATGTTTAGATGCTCCAGAAGTAGCAATTTGTTTTATTTCAGGGGGAGCGATTATGGACATAAGTGCACTGTACTCTTTTTTCCTTCTGTCCGGTTTTTGTCCCACTGGGTTTTTCCGGCTTCAGGTTTTTAATGAGGCAGTAATAGCACGTTCAATCAGGCCACTGAAGTAGGCCTACCTATATTGTCCTGAAGACAAGCACATATTGTCCTGAAGACATATTAGACGGACTTAATTGTATTGTACTCTTTTTCCCTTATGTTCGGTTTTTTTTCCCACTGGGTTTTTCCGACTTAAGGTTTTTAACGAGGCAGTACACGTCCAATTTTAATAGTGACATTTGTCCAAGGGGGAGTGTTATGAAAGTGGACAAATGCAAGTTGTGTAAATTATGTTATGAAAGTGGACAAATGCAAGTTGTGCAAATTATGTTATGAATGTGGACAAATGCAAGTTGTGCAAATTGCCCAAGTTGTAATTGTTGTGATGGCAATAATGGGGCTCATATGTGCAAGTTGCCAACTTGTATAGCCTACCATTTGATGCCTATAAATTGGGATTCATTCTCACTAATGAAACACACTTACAATTCCTTCATTCAATTTCTTTCTCTTTCTCTCTTGTTCCATTAATTCTCATTTGCTCATATTCTTGCTCATATTCTCCTATCCTTATTTCTTGTTCTTGCTTCCTCAATTTTAATTAACGTACTTTTCACAACACTTCATTTATTATTGGTTTTTAAGGCATTTATAGCACAAGTAATGAAGTTGTGTAAAGCATAAATACATGAATATATTAATGGTGCAATAACGGATTTGGATCTTAAATAAGGGCATTTGTTTTTCTCTTTTTTGTGCTTATTGTATGAATTGTTTGTCATGGCATTTGTATAAATTGTAAATTGAGAAAGACCTAGTGAAGGGATCAGTCTTTGAAGTTGTATAGGAGCTTCTTAGGATGGTCCTTTAGGGCAGGTTTCCTTTAAACTCAATCAAGTAAGCCGCAGCGGTTTGAAAGGAATCCTAACAAAAACCTTTTTTTCATAATTAATTTTAATTAAATTAAATTACTAGACTTGCACCCCATATTATACTTGACATAGCATCCGAAATATAAATTGTTTGGTAAGAAAAAAAAAAGGACCCAGTGAGGGGGTCATTCCTTGAAGTCGCATAGGCACTTCTTGGGATAGTCCCTTAGAAAGAGGTTCTCTTTAAACTTAATCGGATAAGCCGAAGCAGTTTGGAGAGAATCTCTAATTAAAATCTATGTCCACTTTCAATAAAAAAAATGAATAATTATGCATTTTTCATGCATATTGGTATGCTCAATATTTCTAATAATATTTTTTAAATGAGTAAAAAAAATTTGGTTTTTCTTAAAAACAAGTACAAACTTGTTTTGATAAGACCTAGGATTAGATCATATTAAAAATGGTACTATCATTTTGCGTGGGGGTGTTGATCCTTCCCCACGTGTGATTGAACTCCCAAACTCAACTCTGTTTCGTAGATCGGAATGTACGTAGTTTAGTGTACACATAACTACCTTTGGATAGGTATATTCGCATAGGTGGCTAATCACACCTAGGAAAAATGATTAGTGGAAACTCCATATTGTTTGAATAAGTCGTATAGTAAGGTTTCCAGACCCATACGTTGCTACAGCTTGGCAACTCCACTGGGGACTACTTAGAGAGTCAAGCCATTAATTAGTGTAGTCTTATTCTAGGTCATAATAATTGGTTGTATCTTCGTTTGATTTTTTAATAACTTTTTTTTAAGGGCATGTTAGTGTGATTTTGTGAATAAGCATGTGGTTTTGATCCTTAGGTCACAAGTTAGTTTTTCTTGTGTTGCTTATTTGTGAATAATTTTTGTTTTGATTGCTAGGGTGCATGTAAGTTTATTTCATTAAATCACATTTTAATTTATATCACTTGTTTGTTATTTTTATTTTTTAATGAATTTATTTATTGGTATATTATTTGTTATAATTACTAATTGTTTTCATGTTTCATTTCTTTTAATTTGTAAGATTAATTAGGTTTGGTTATGGTATTGGTGAAAGGTTTGTATGTTCTTTTGCACACACTTCACAAATTGTGTCACGCCCCGACCCGCAGGCTCGGCCACGCGACAACCGCCGTACCACCTTGAGATGCGTGCCTCGTCAGGCGGGCAACCAAGATGGCACAAGGCTTTAAAATAAAGGATATTCGAGCAATATATGAAAACATACGAAATTATCATAGATAATATAGTTCAAAAATATTTCAAAATAAAGTATCACATCTTACGGTGTTCCATGCAGCGGAAGGTATTATTTATAAATACACAAATATATATGTAATATGCAATAATATTCCGAGCCAGGATATACAAAGCAAAAGGGGTGGCACCTACAATTTAGTGTCCACAGAGACGAACTGGGATCACTGGCCACCAGGACGTCCGCTGTCCAAAGTCTGATAATCTGACAACAAAAGTGAATGGGGTGAGTACAATAAACTTGTACCCAGTGAGAGACTCGGTTATAAAGACCGATCAATCAGGCTGGGGATATGAAATAATCCAAATATAAATTTAATAAACCATTTACTGAAATATAGTAAATCCCATACCAAATCAAATATCAAATCCATAATAATATTTACATAAGGGCTGGCATCTGAAATCGTCCTAATAAGGTATACCCGTGCACTGGGTATCCACTGGACCGTCAAGGGTTACTTTATATTTTTAAAACATTTTTAATTTTACTCTCTGGCCCATTCCCTTGACGTTTCCCTTGCTGTGGTGGAACACAGCACTCTGGAGTCCTGGCGAGTTTCCCTACGCGCCTCTCGCAAATAGGCCCGTCTTACCGTGCCCCTCGATAGGTGGTCCACGGCTGAGAAATCACGCATGCTCTCAAACTCGGTCCACGCTCCCACAAATCAGAGCCCCGAGGATTCCTGCTCAATATCACATATCTCAGGGGTATCATTCCCCAAATCAATAATCAATAATGATAATACCAATATACATAAGATTTATTGAAATTCCCACCCTTCAAATCATTTGTAGACTCAGTGTGTGAGGGTGGACAATTCATATCCCAAAACATATATAAACAATTTAATAAAGCATTTATAAATAAATTTGAAAACGGTTAACCCTTAATGGTCAACCAATATAATCCAAGCCACTCACAAGTGAGGAGAGTTGTATACTCCCCGATTACCCACGAAAGCCTTAGCTCAAACTGCAACCGGTCCAAAACTCGTACGATCACGTACCTAAATAATCAAATTAAAATCTAATTTGATTAATAAAGGCATTCAACCAACAATTAAATCATAAATCAAATTCCATCAAAGGTCTCGGAATAAAATTGGCAAGTTTGGAAGTCAATTGAAGCTAATTTGAGTCAATTGGGGTCAAATGGGGTCTAGAGCTGCAAAATTACCAAAATGCACCTGGTGCTACAGTGCCCATGATGGTTGATTGCTCACTCCTGGGCAGGAGTGAGCCAAAATGGGAGAAACTCCCAATTTTCATCAGCTCCGGGGTGGGACACACCAGGTCCGGCGCCGGACCAGATTCCAGAACATGGCCGAGTTCGGCCATGCACCAAATCGAGCTCCGTTTGAGTTCGACTCACAACCAATCCGCCCCAAAATTGAAATACAGCAAGTTAAACATATGATCTATGAATTCACAGCGTCAAGAATTGAATCAAACAATAAATCATGCTCGAATTTTGGATCAAAACACTATGGGTTGACTTATTTATGGCAAAACAGAAATCTCAACTTCAATCATCAAATTCTCTTAGCACAGACCATGAAATCAAGCGCGTAAACTATCAAATTAAAGCTTGATGACTCTAGAACAACATATCAAATTCCCAACCAAAATGCACGGTTGAATCAAAAGATATAAGCTGATGAACAATCTGTCGCCAAATTTCCAGATTTCAAGATTTGATGATTTTCTTGGAAATCTTGGTGTTTTGATCTTCAAGGAGGCAAAATAAGTTGATATTGATGATTGATGAAGTGTTTGGAGAGGGATTACAATATTGATTCAGAGAGAATTGGAAGAAATCTCGGAGAGAAATGAAGAAGAAGAGCTGAAGAGCAAATGAGGGTCTCGGCCAACCGAGACCCTTATAGAAAATGACGGGTCCGGCGCCGGACCCGTGCCTGTCCGACGCCGGAGTCAACCAAAATCCAAGTTGACTCCGGTCAACTCAGCCCAATTACCTCGAGTCACGATTCCAAGTGGGGCCCACATCCCCGGACTTCAATTTTAGGATTTTTAAGCTTGAAATTGAGTTAAAGGAAGTTTAAAACATCCATGGGAAGTCAAATTTGGTATATTGACAAGACCACAATACATAATTATACAACTTGACATGTGCGGACTAGGTCCGGGCGTGTCAACTCTCCCCTCCTTACAAAAATTTCGTCCCCGAAATTCAAACAAACTAAACATCAAACAAATCGGGGAAGTCACGTCTCATGTCGTTCTCGGGCTCCCAAGTCTGCTCCTCAATCTGTGAACTTTTCCATAAAACTCGCACCAAAGGTACTGATTTATTCCTCAAGGATCGAACCTCTCGATCCAATATGGCTACAGGTCGAACCTTGAAGCCCAAACTCTTCTTCAACTTCACAGGTGGTGCTTGTAGAACGTGTGACGGATCAGGTACATATTTTCGGAGCATAGATATATGAAAAACATCATGTATCCGAACCATGTCAGGTGGCAACTCCAAGCGATACGCCACCGGTCCAATCGGTTCAGTGACAAGGAATGGACCAATGTACCTCGGGTTGAGTTTTCCCGCCTTGCAAAATCGAATAACACCTTTCCAAGGAGAGACCTTCAAGAACACTTGATCTCCCACTTGGAACTCCAAAGGTGTCCTCCTTCGCTGCGCATATTTTCTATCTCGATCCTGGGCTACTTGCAGTCGTTCTCGAATGAACTTTACCTTCTTAGTGGTGAGTTCGATCTCTGCTTTGTCGAAAATTCGGTTCTTGCCCACTTCATCCCAATACAATGGGGTTCTACACTTCTTTCCGTATAGAGCTTCATATGGAGCCATACCAATACTAGATTGGTAACTGTTGTTGTAAGCAAACTCCGCTGCTGCAAGATACGTGTCCCATCCACTAGAAAACTCAAGCGCACATGCTCGCAGCATGTCCTCCAATATCTGAATAGTACGTTCTGACTGACCGTCGGTCTGTGGATGGAAAGCAGTGCTGAAACGAAGCTGAGTTCCCATTGCTTGCTGAAAGCTATCCCAGAACTGCGAAGTAAATCTCGGATCTCAATCTGAAACTATAGAAGCTGGGACTCCGTGAAGTCGAACTACTTCGTTCATGTAAAGTTGTGCTAACTGGTTCACGCTCCATCTCATGCTTACAGGGAGGAAATGTGCTGACTTGGTAAGTCGATCGACAATCACCCATACTGCATCAACTCCACGTCTAACACGTGGAAAACCGGTCATAAAATCCATGGTGATGTGCTCCCATTTCCATTTGGGAATTTGGAGAGGTTGAAGTGTCCCGAAAGGTTTTCGACACTCTACTTTCACTTGCTGACATGTCAAACATCTCGCTACAAATTCAGCAACTTCTCTCTTCATTCCAGGCCACCAATAATGATCTTTGATGGTTCGATACATCTTGGTGCTACCTGGGTGCATAGCAAACGGAGAAGAATGGGCTTGCTGAAGAATGGTGCCTTTAAGATCAAGATCATGCGGCACACAAATTCGACTCCGAAATAACAGAACTCCATCACTGTGAACTGAAATTTCCGATGGTTCTCCCAACTGTAATTTCTGAAGTTCTTGTTGTAACCTCGGATCCGATCATCTAGCACTGGCTTAGCTAGAATCTGAGCAATTAGTGCACCATCATGATGATCATAAGCCAATCTGGTTCCAGTTGATCTCAACTCCACCAACTCTGGTAAATGAATATCTCTGATCGTGGCCAAGGACGTAACTGTATTTCGGCTCAAAGCATCAGCAACTACATTCGCTTTACCGGGATGATAATCGATTACGAGATCGTAATCCTTGATGAGATCTAGCCATCTCCTTTGTCACATGTTCAACTCACGCTGAGTCATAAAGTGCTTGAGGCTCTTGTGATCAGTGTAGATACGACAAGTTTCACCAAATAAATGATGACGCCAAATCTTCAAGGCGAAGACTATGGCAGCAAGCTCCAAATCGTGTATCGGATAATTAACCTCATTCGGTTTCAATTAACGAGAAACATATGCAATTACCCGTTCGTCTTGCATCAACACACAACCAAGTCCGTTGCCCGATGTATCGGTATACACAGTGAACTCTTTGCCCTCACAAGTAAAGCAAGTACCGGTACGGTCGTCAATTTATCCTTCAGCTTCTGGAAACTCTCTTCACATTCCTCTGACCAAACGAACTTAGCGTTCTTGCGGGTCAACTTAGTCAATGGTGCAGTAATCATGGAAAATCCATCCACAAATCTCCGATAATATCCAGCCAATCCCAAGAAACTTCGAATCTCTGTGGGAGTTGTAGGACGTTTCCAGTTGGTGATTGCCTCAATCTTGCTGGAATCCATATATATGCCGTCCCTAGACACAACATGTCTAAGGAATCCAACTTGCTGCAACCAAAACTGGCATTTAGAGAGCTTAGCATAAAGCTGATGATCTCGAAGAGTTTGCAACATAATGCGAAGATGATTAGCATGCTCTCGCTGGTTCCTTGAATAAACCAATATGTCATCAATGAAGACGATAACAAATCGGTCTAAGTACTGATGGAATATGCGATTCATCAGATCCATAAATGCTGCTGGAGCGTTGGAAAGTCCAAACGACATCACACAGAACTCGTAATGTCCATATCTGGTATGAAAAGCAGACTTATGGATATCTTCTTCTTGGATTTTCAACTGATGGTAACCTGATCGCAGGTCAATCTTGGAAAACACTCCGGCTCCTCGAAGTTGATCGAACAAATCGTCGATGCGAGGTAGTGGGTATCTATTCTTCACGGTCACCGCATTCAGCTTGCGGTAGTCGATGCAAAGTCGCATAGAACCATCTTTCTTTTTCACAAACAAAACTAGGGCTCCCCAAGGTGAAGTATTCGGCCAAATAAACCCTTTATCCAGCAATTCGACAAGTAGTTTCTTTAGCTCAACCAATTCAGTGGGTGCCATTCGGTATGGAGCCATATAAATTGGATCCGTACCAGGATAAACTTCGATCAGAAAGTCAAAGTCTCTCTCGGGTGGCAATCCAGGTAATTCATCAGGAAAGACATCCGGAAACTCATTAACTACCGGGATATTTTCAATGTTAGGCTCTTCCACCGAATTATCTACTACATGGGCTAACACAGCTTTACACCCTTTGAGTAGTAGCTTACTTGCTTTGATGGCGGAAATAACATTTGGTGTGCCTCTGCGTTCGCTGTAAAAATTGATCAGGCTACCGTCAGGTCGTGGAATCCTCACCAAATGGTGTTCACAAAAGATCTGAGCACGATGTCTCCCAAGCCAATCCATTCCCAAGATAGCATCAAAGTCAGACATTTGAAGTGGAATTAAGTCTACTTCGAAAGTCAGGTTTTCCAGCTTCACTGCACATTCTTTGTACACCGTATTTCGAACCATTTTCTCACCCAACGGTGTGTTCACCATTAGCTCGTACCCCAAGGGCGATAACGATCGATCCGCATGCACGGCAAACTTGGTATTAACATAGGACAATGCAGCTCCAATGTCCATAATCACATAAGCCGGTTGATCGAAAATAATTACCACGCCTAACATTCAAAAATTTTCTAAAGTGGTTACTTTTACTCGACAAACAGTTACGAGTACGATGATATCTTTATTTGCGAAAAAAATAACTGTCCATGAATATTTAAATATTTACTTACCGGTGACTACATCAGGATGTGCGTCAGCGTCCTCCTGCGACATAGCATAAACTTGTGTATGTTGTCGCTGCTGCGGTTGCTGTGGAGGTCGTCTCAGGGTTGCAGAACTACTACCAATACCCGAATGCTGCTGAGAGGTAGAAGGTGCTACAAAAGAATGTCGCACAGGTTGAAATGGACGAAAACCTCCATAGTTATTCGGTCCGACAGGTGGCTGACTAAAATTCTGCCTGGGTGGTAAAGAAACAGTAGATGGACATGCACGTGCTACGTGACCCATGCCTCCGCACCGAAAACATTGAGGTCCAGCCCTACACTGGCCAGAATGGAAACGCCTACAGTGTGGGCATCGAGGCCCAGACTCCACTCTCTTCTTCCCAAACCTTCCTTTGCTCATAGAACCAAATCCAGACTTCTCTTTTCCTCGACCACCTGATGGAAGTGGTGGCAGAGAAAGTGACATATGTGGTACCGGGGACTCAACTGAACCGCCCCGAGATATTCCTCCATGGGAATATAAACTCTGAGTCTGTCTCGGCTCCAGGTTCATCGGTACGTCAAAAGATCGTTGACCGCTCGAACTCGATCCTCCTGGTCGACGCTGAGCAATCATAGCTTCTGCCCATAATGCATCCTGTCGACACTGCTCAAAGGTGGCTTTGGATGTAGGCTTCATCATTTGTACAATCTCCAATGAAGACCGTTAACAAACTGAAGACAAAGTGCGTCCTCGGTGATGGATGGAAGGTGATGTGAAAGTCTTCGTAACTCCGTCTCAAACTGCTCGACTGATCTGTTGCCTTGCTGCAGTCGAAGAAACTCACCATATCGTCTCATTCCCATCTCTTCAGATATGTACCTCTCACGAAACTCAGTGACAAACGTCTCCCATGTCATTGGTCCAGTAGCTCGGCTCTCGAGATTGGTCCACCAACTCAGTGGCTGTCCTTGGAGATATCAAGTAACAACACTTACTCGCTCCTCTGAAGTCATACCCAGACCTTGTGTGTTCTTTGTAACAAAATGTAACCAATCCCACGCTGCATCAGCGGACGTGTCGGAAAGCTTTGGGGTGTCTAGTCCCTTCATGATACTAAGGAACCTCACCAAGTGATCCTCTGAAGAAGTGGCACCAGCAGAAGTGCTCGCTGCACCACTCGGGTGAAAGTGCGGCGGCATCGGTGGCGATGGATGAACTGGTGGTGTAATACCGGTAGTCGGTGGTGCACCAGTGGCCATTTGTGACGAAAAGAATCTACTGGCCCAACTATCAAACATACGCTCGACATCAGCGGGCGTAAACAGTACCGGCTTGACAGTAGTCGGAGGTGGGGGTGGTGGAATTTCAGCATGAGTATCCTGATGATGCGTCTCATCAACAGGTGTAATAGGTGGAACAGGCTCATCCGGAATCTCAGTGGTCTCCGGATCTACAGTAGGCTGAATCTCAGGCTACCTACGTGGTCTGCCTCTTCTCCTCGGTACAGAAGGATCAGGGGTAGGAATAGAAGAATTTGGAATATTACTTCTTCTCGGTGGCATGGCGTAACTATATATGAAATCTAAGTCAGTAGACGAAAATACATCTATACCAACCATACCTCAAATTCTAAACCCAAAAATCAGAAATCTCAAAATCATATGAACTCCTTGGCTCGGTATAATATAGATATAATATATATAATAAAATTTGCTCTGATACCAATTTAATTGTCACGCCCCAACCAGCAGGCTCGACCACGCGACAACCGTCGTACCACCTTGAGATGCGTGCCTCGTCAAGCGGGCAACCAAGATGGCACAAGGCTTTAAAATAAAGGATATTCGAGCAATATATGAAAACATACGAAATTATCATAGATAATATAGTTCAAAAATATTTCAAAATAAAGTATCACATCTTACGGTGTTCCATGCAGCGGAAGGTATTATTTATAAATACACAAATATATATGTAAGATGCAATAATATTCCGAGCCAAGATATACAAAGCAAAAGGGGTGGCACCTACAATTTAGGGTCCACAGAGACAAACTGGGATCACTGGCCACCAGGACGTCCGCAGTCCAAAGTCTGATGATCTGACAACAAAAGTGAATGGGGTGAGTACAATAAACTTGTACCCAGTGAGAGACTCGGTTATAAAGACCGATCACTCAGGCTGGGGATATGAAATAATCCAAATATAAATTTAATAAACCATTTACTGAAATATAGTAAATCCCATACCAAATCAAATATCAAATCCATAATAATATTTACATAAGGGCTAGCATCTGAAATCGTCCCAATAAGGTATACCCGTGCACTGGGTATCCACTGGACCGTCAAGGGTTACTTTATACTTTTAAAACATTTTTAATTTTACTCTCTGGCCCATTCCCTTGACGTTTGCCTTGCTGTGGTGGAACACAGCACTCTGGAGTCCTGGCGAGTTTCCCTAC
Organism: Microcos paniculata; assembly: GCA_030664755.1. Lineage (NCBI taxonomy): Eukaryota > Viridiplantae > Streptophyta > Magnoliopsida > Malvales > Malvaceae > Microcos > Microcos paniculata. Next base: position 9,245,643 of record CP131460.1, on the reverse strand, counting down.
GCGCCTCTCACAAACAGGCCCGTCTTACCGTGCCCCTCGATAGGCGGTCCACTGCTGAGAAATCACGCATGCTCTCAAACTCGGTCCACGCTCCCACAAATCGGAGCCCCAAGGATTCCCGCTCAATATCACATATCTCAGGGGTATCATTCCCCAAATCAATAATCAATAATGATAATACCAATATATATAAGATTTATTGAAATTCCCACCCTTCAAATCATTTGTAGACTCAGTGTGTGAGGGTGGACAATTCATATCCCAAAACATATATAAACATTTTAATAAAGCATTTATAAATAAATTTGAAAACGGTTAACCCTTAATGGTCAACCAATATAATCCAAGCCACTCACAAGTGAGGAGAGTTGTATACTCCCCGATTACCCACGAATGCCTTAGCTCAAACTGCAACCGGTCCAAAACTCGTACGATCAGGTACCTAAATAATCAAATTAAAATCTAATTTGATTAATAAAGGCATTCAACCAACAATTAAATCATAAAACAAATTCCATCAAAGGTCTCGGAATAAAATTGGCAAGTCTGGAAGTCAATTGAAGCTAATTTGAGTCAATTAGGGTCAAATGGGGTCTAGAGCTGCAAAATTACCAAAATGCCCCTGGTGCTACAGTGCCCATGATGGCTGATTGCTCACTCCCGGGCGGGAGTGAGCCAAAATGGGAGAAACTCCCAATTTTCATCAGCTCCGGCGCGGGACACACCAGGTCCGACGCCGGACCTGATTCCAAAACATGGCCGAGTTCGGCCATGCACCAAATCGAGCTCCGTTTGAGTTCGATTCACAACCAATCCGCCCCAAAATTGAAACACAGCAAGTTAAACACATGATCTATGAATTCACAGCTTCAAGAACTGAATCAAACAATAAATCATGCTCGAATTTTGGATCAAAACACTATGGGTTGACTTATTTCTGGCAAAACAGAAATCTCAACTTCAATCATCAAATTCTCTTAGCACAGACCATGAAATTAAGCGCGTAAACTATCAAATTAAAGCTTGATGAGTCTAGAACAACATACCAAATTCCCAACCAAAACGCACGGTTGAATCAAAAGATATAAGCTGATGAACAATCTGTCGCCAAATTTCCAGATTTCAAGATTTGATGATTTTCTTGGAAATCTTGGTGTTTTGATCTTCAAGGAGGTAAAATAAGTTGATATTGATGATTGATGAAGTGTTTGGAGAGGGATTACAATATTGATTCAGAGAGAATTGGAAGAAATCTCGGAGAGAAATGAAGAAGAAGAGCTGAAGAGCAAATGAGGGTCTCGGCCAACCGAGACCCTTATAGAAAATGACGGGTCCGGCGCCGGACCCGTGCCTGTCCGACGCCGGAGTCAACCAAAAGCCAAGTTGACTCCGGTCAACTCAGCCCAATTACCTCGAGTCACGATTCCAAGTGGGGCCCACATCCCCGGACTTCAATTTTAGGATTTTTAAGCTTGAAATTGAGTTAAATGAAGTTTAAAACATCCATGGGAAGTCAAATTTGGTATATTGATAAGACCACAATACATAATTATACAACTTGACACGTGCGGACTAAGTCCGGGCGTATCAAATTGCATTCATGCATGAGCCTTATTGTACCCGGGCTCTTACCTTTTAAGAGAAGGCAAAGTAGCTAGCTCTTGTGGGGCAATCGCCTCCAAACAAAGTTTAGTAGTGAAATGCCTCCACTCAAATTAAGCCCTATCCAATGTACAACTTGTAATGGGTGAAGGAGTGTTGGGGCCAATTTGGGAACGTTTGGCCTTTAAAACATTGAACCCATCATATAGATGCTCGTGAGGAGCCAAAACTTAGGTAGAACCAATCTTATTGCGAGTGAAAATTGAAGTTAGGACACATGAAGGAACACTTCTCACCTATATCATTATGTTTCACAAGTTTTGCTTGGACTATAGAGTGGGTAAGGACATCTTATCCACAATTAGAATACTACTTCTCCTAAGGGCATTGCTACCCGAGTTGGTGACTTTATTCAAAAAACTGTGATCACATGCAAAAGGGACACCACATTGGTTAAAAAGAAAGGAAAATCTTTTATATGCCTTGTTTTACTATTTTTCCCTCTGTATACTAACTTCACCTCATTTATTTCCTTGTCACGCACCCTCTAGGCATCCTTTGGATATCATTTTGCATATAGGTTTTGCCACATCATAGTTAAAGGCATAAGGACAATTAGTTATGGCTGGAAACAAGAGAAAGGCACCTCTCACTGATGAAACCAATCTTGATCCAACCTATGTCATGACACATAATGGAAAGGCTCAGTCACAGATTGGGATTGGTTTGGCTGCTGACTCTACACTTTCGGATCAGGTTAACACCAATGTGGTTAAGATATGGGAAAGTTGGGATGGAGCACGTCTGTAATACCCGTTCTAAATTACTGTTTCTCTTAGTTTGTCCGGCATGCGTCATTTAGTAGGAAATCATGGAAAATATAGTTTAAGCCTTACTTAAGTTATTTATAGGATATAAATGGGATTAAATGAATTGTTAAAGTTTAGTAGTAAAATTAGAAGTTTAGACTGATTTTACAAAAATTGATAGAGAATTTAAAAATTTCACTGCCAATGGAATAAAAGAAAATTGTCTGAAGAATAAAAATATACACTGAAAATTTTATTACACTGACTTAGGATATAGATGAAATTTTAGTGATTGTTGGAGGACAAAATGGGAACTAAGAACAAAATTATCTTTTATGGATTTCATCACATGATGACAAGTGTCATTGGCTTAGGAATGGATGGCTAAGATTTGGAACAAATTTCATCATCTTATGGAAGAAAAAAAAATCCGGCCATGACTTTGGAAATTGTTAGAAATTTCTTTTAAGCTTTTGTTGTCTTCAACCTTGAGCAAAATGAAGAACAACCACCATTGATGAAAGCTTAAAAACCTTCCACCACAAAACACAAGTCCAAAATTCTCCAAACAAGCCTACTAAAATTTCCTATCAAATTAAACCTCTTGATTAGCCCATTAACATTCCTAAATCAATTTCAATAAATTGAAGCTAAGTGAGGAGAAATTGCAATTGGAAAGTCTAGGGTTCTTGGTGGGATATTACAATTCAAAGGTAAGCATGCCTAAATTCAATGTTAGATTGTAGTTTTTGGTATGCTAAACATGAATATAAGGTCAATTTAACTTGAAACCACTTGTAGGAGTGTGAATCTAGAAAATTAGAAAAGTTATGGAGAATTTTTGAATTTAAGATTTTTGGGTCAAATTGAATTCATGAAACCTTAGGATTAAAATATGAAGTTCATGGAAGCTTACTAAACTAGGAAATGTCATTAAATTTCATTAGAAATGAAAATTTTAATTTTTCAATAATTTATGCAGAAATTTCAAGGAAAATAACATCTTTGTCATTTTGGAAGTTAAATGAAAATGTAGTTGTTTTGAAGTAAATTTAGTTAGAAAATGTTAAAGAGAAATGTTGGAAAAGAAAAATGTGGAAATTGGGTGAAATTAGAGCAAAGGTCGAAATTTTTTAATGTGCCATAGCTATGGGAAATTTTCAACCTATAATGGTATAGATGTGAATTTTGGAGAAATTAGATTGGAAGAATATTAGTGAAAAATGCTAATTAGGAGTTAGAATTCAAATTAAGTCCATGGCATGCATGGCATTACACTTAGTCTAAGTCTTAATTAAATTTAGCAATGGCTATAGAAACCTAATAAATGTATGAATGATTAGGAGACCAGACAATACAGAAGGACAAGGAACCGGTCGAGAAAGAGCTGGAATAGCTTGGACCTCACTGTGAGTGGATAACGAAATTTTAAATCTCTACTCCTTATTGTTTTGTTAAATGTGGTTTCATGAAAGTTTATTATTATGCTATGTGTTTAGAGAAATGGCTTATTTGAATGTGTATTGAATGATGTTAAATGTGAATGGCCCATGGAATGTGATGGCTAAATTGAAATGTTTGGTTTTGAGAATTGAATATGGAAAATGGTTTTGAGATAAAATTGCTAATATTGATTTTAAAACATTGAAAGTTTTATTACATAATTTTTCAAAGATAATGTTTTATTCGAAGTAAACATAAAAAGGTTTGCAAGCCATCACAATTCCAAGATGTGACTATACGGTGGCCTCCATGGGAGGATTTTAGTTACTGCAGTAACCGCATAACCATGGACCACCTTTTGAGGGGCGTGGGAATGCAGTGTACACCTTGGACATGGAGGCGCGGAGGGAAACCCGCAAGGTAAATTCGAGTTCGTCCTGTGGTATCCACCGTTTAGGACGAGACTCGCTACTCAGTTGTCGACCTCGGCCAAGGCGACAACTTGAGTGAGGAATTGACGGACTAGACTATATGATTCATGGGCCAAGGTTTGGAAATTCTTGTTTTGCCTATGTTCTTAAAATATTTCTTCTTTATTTTACTTTAAAGACTTTTACTATATTGTTGCCTTAATATGTTATCCACTCACTGAGTAACTCTGTTACTCACCCATGTTTTTAATAAAATATTTTTCAGGGTGTAGATACCAACCGCACTCGTAGGTACGTTGTGGTGGGAGAATTGCTAGGTTTTTTACTCAAATTTGACCAAGGGTGAAAAAGTCAACTTTTTGTACTATTTTTCAAAAATTCGTGTAGGGCCCACCGAGTAAGTGAATGTCGGTTTAAATAGCTATTTCACCGTTTTAATGTGTCTAATAATATTCGAAGCTGTTACCGTATTTTTCTGAATCCTGTAGCTTGGTTTAAAAATTCACAGAAAAATATGTCGTAATCCTAATGGCATTTTCGTAAATATCATGAAGTTTTGGTGCTTTGTGTTTACATGAATTTTTATGCCATGACAGTTCAATATTTTATCTGTTTTGAATTGTCTGCATGTTAGTTAAGTGTTTTAAGTATTAAATTGGATGAAAACTGTATAAGAGAAAAATTGGTAAAATGACCATTTTAGCCTTGCAACCTTTGAAGTGTATTCTAACCTAATAGAATGCATTTCGAGGGTTGCGGCGATTGTTACGTGCCCAATTATGGTATCGGGGCGTGACAACGTCAATAGAGATTTGTAAAGAAGTTTGGGTGTATAGCTTCTTTGTTGAAAGTCGAGATCGACACTCAATTGCTCCGAGCCATGTTGTAATTTTGGGACCCCTCTTACCGTCGCTTCATGCTAATGTGGTAGATTTGAACCCATGAAGAGTATGCCGAGTTTATACAAGTGAAGCATGAATTCTAGGGTAGAGTATTTTGCAAGAATGATAAGAAAAACACTTTCAAGGTATTGGCTAGAATAATGGGGATCACAGTTGATGAGCTACGCAAGCATGTTTAGAACCAAGAAACCAAGCACTATGAGATTAACTTATTCTGGTCCTTCATAAAGAAACATATAAATGATGATGTAAGATTGGATGTTTTTGCTACACTTGTCTATGCATTGGTGATCTTTCCAAAGAACCTTGGATATGTGGACGTAGCTGTGATAGAGTTGGTGGATCATGTGAACATAGGAGAGATCCTTCCATAGCAATCTTGGTTGAAACTTTGTTGTTTTTAAATCACTATTGTAGTAAGAAGAAGGTGCGCTTTATTAGGTGTTCTTAACTTCTTTCTGTTTGGATAGTTAGTCATCTGAAGTGCCTAAATTGCATGTTCATGTTTAATGATCACATTGGTGAATTCTCCAAGAGGAAGGTGGACTGAAAGTCAAAGTAAGAATGGATAGACATGTTTAAAATCTTCACAAGTGAAGATGCCATTTGGAGAGCAAGATGGATGCCAAGAGGAATAGTGAAGTACCAATAAAAAGTGGAGCCTTGGTTACCACTTATTGGATTATGGGGAGCTATCAACTACTTGCCACTTTTGGTGCAACGGTAATATGGTTTTAAGCAGTTCGTGCCTTTAATTCAAGGGCTGGATAGTGTGGAGTTTACATATAAAGAGCAGAATTATATAAAAAAGATTAAAGCATTTGAAATTATGTGGAAGAATAAGAAAGAAGTTAAAGAGAGAAGTTTTTCAGAGTCTGCAACTAATGAGTGCTGGAAATGGCATCGAGATAGGGTCAAGGTGTGAAGCTTCCCCAAAAGTAAAATCTTAATTACCCAGTTGCATGCTATGGTTGAGTGGACAATTAATAACCACAGGCTCAAGGATGGCACTGGAATGGAGGAAAAAAAAGAATGGGAGAGACAAAAAAGAGCATGTGTTGATGAGGTCCAGTTCTAGAATTAAATCCTAGCCTGGGAAGCAGATATAATAAAAGCGAGAGATGCTACAATAAAAAATGTGAATGGGGAGTATGTGAAGCAAAAAGAAGAAGCTTCATCTCTGGAAGATAAGTTGGATGCACAGTGTAAAGAGAACACAAGACTAAGAAAAATGTTGAAAGAAGAAAAATGATGGAATGCAGAATTAGGACATGGGTCCAAGAGCTCAAGAAAAAGAAAGTTCCTCACCTTCACGATCAAAGCAAGAGGATTTGTTGAAGATCCAAAAGCTCGATGAGGCCATAGCTGATTTAAACAATCAGTTGAATGTTTTCCACCAAGTAGTCCTAGTGCATGTGGGAACTATCAATGAGTTGGAACAAGCAAAGAAAAGCTTGGAGGATGTTGTTAAAGTCTTTAAAAATAAGCATGGAGAAGTAATTGTCATGTGAAAGGCATGGAGGCAAGCTTATATGCTTAAACTCAACCATGTAGAGTATTTATTAGGGCGGCTTGAGAAAGGGGTCACTCAGGCTTTGTACAAGGAACAGAAGGCATATAAGATTCAATTAAAGCTAATCGAGGAAAAGTTGAAGCCATCGAGTAGCTAGCACTAGCGGGTTTCCCACCTCATGGAAGAAGCATTTTACCAACATCATCAAGTTGTAAAACTTTTTGATCTTGTGAAAATGGAGATGAGGAATATATGGTTTTTTTTCAAAGATATACTAAATTCTTGTTTCGAAACTTTAATTAAATGTCTTATGTCTTTAATTATTATGTAGCAATATTAGTATTGCATCCATCATGACATGATATTTTAAATGCTAGTTTAAAAAAGAGTTTCATCATTGGCCATAGGGTGATAATCAAATTCTGGATAAAAAAGAGGTTTATAAAACATTCATCAAGTAGTCGAGATGTCTTAAAAGTCTCATTTTCATGGCACAAAGCTTTAAATAAATGGCCTAATTCATGTTTATGACAAATAAAAGCTCCAAGATAGCTTAAAAGAGATATTATACTCACTTGCAAGCTAGAATCATAGAGAGTAAACAAATGTCAAGATTTGAATAGTTAGAGAATCCAATGCGGAGTTGAAGGAACAGATGAACAAATTAATGGAAATGATGGCTAGTTTGATGAAAGAGAAAAAAACAACTAGAGCTTCTAGTAGTGGGAAAGATAACAAGTAGAATTCACTAGGCTTTGAGCTCGTTGGCATGATCACCCAGGCTTCTGGAAATGTCACGATGCCATCATCGACAATGCCATTCCATCCTCCACCACCTCTAGCAAAAGCATATTGTCACACCTCAACCCACCCGAGTCGGCCATGTGGCAACTGCCGCGTTGCCTCGAAGTACGTGCTGGCCAGTCACGCACCTGAAGCACCGCAAGGCATAGGAATGGATACCATCGCTGCAAAACAACTAAAACTTTAATTAAAATCATTTAATAAAATAATTAACTTTATGAGTAATGCCAGTGGACTAATTTAGAGAATATCTACACAGCGGAAACTACTAAGCCTAAGCCACCGACGCTTCCTAGTGAGCCTCCATTCTATTTGCTGACCCCGCACGCGAATCTGCATCCACCGACATTGGATACAGGTGAGTGACAGAGGTTCTATGAATCTCCATTGGGGTTAGGGCAATTAAGGGAAATCCAAAATAAAATAATAATAAAATATATATTTTTCTTTTCAAAACTCTTTTCTGGTTCTCCAACCGAGAACCCTCTTTCAAAACTCTATAAATAAATATATATATCACAAATGGGCTAGCATCTCTTTTATACTGAAGGCTCGACCCGTCGGTCGTATGCCTCACTACACCGAGGGCTATCTCTTTTCTTTCTAAAACATTTTCTTTTCTCTTTCTCTAGCCCGTTCCCTCGATGATGCCCATCGCTATGGTGGAACACAGCTATCTCTGACCTGGCGAGCCTCCTTTCGCGCCTCTCTACTCTAGGCCAGAATATTCTCCGTGCCCCTTCAAAAAGGCTGTCCATGGCAACCTCACATATATTCACTGTGCCCCTTCAAAAAGGCGGTCCACAGGAACCTCATAAGCATGCCTCTCACTCGGTCAATGCTCCCGCATATATTGGAGCCCCGAGGAGTATCCCTCTCAATCACTCATCTCGCAAGGGTGTCGCACCCTTAAAACTCATAATAATAATATTTTGTAATTATATATATGTATAAAGCATACATTTTTAAAATATATAAACACACACACATAAGTCTTTATATTTCTTTTTAAAACATCCCACTCACTGTATGGATATATCACAAACAAGTGTGTGCGTGTGTGTGGATTTCCCGTATTCTAAAACCTTTTTAAAAACATTTATGTTTTTAAAACCATTTTTAAAACCATTGTTCCCAGTGGCTAAACAAAGAAGTCTAGGCCACTCACAGTTTTGGGAGATTCGTATACTCTCAAGCGCTCCATATAGCTTAACCTCCGGAGCATCACCGCACTCGATTCACCCGGAGCCCTAGTACACGGAAATATACGTTAGCATTCATACTTAAATTTATGAATGCACCTATGAGGCTCTAACATGATCTACGACTGGGCTTGAATGTGATTCGAGGCTTAGAAAAGTGTCCGGGAGGTTCCGGGGTAAAAATCAGACACTGGGTGAAAAATTACAAAAATGCCCCTAAGGGTCCATGGGCCGCCAACTCGGGCTAGACCCGGTCTGAGCTAGGCAGACCTCCCCTGTGACTGGGTCAGGCTCGACCTATTTCTGGGCCCAAAAGGCCTGTCCCTTGTTAGTTGGGCTGAGCCCAACTCGGTTTGGGCCCAACCGCCTATTTTGGGCCAAAAGGCCTGTCCCTTGTTAGTTGGGCTGAGCCCAACTCGGTTTGGGCCCAACTGCCTATTTTGGGCTAAAAGGCCCAAGTCCCGCCCGGAACCTGGGCTGTAGGTCTCTCCCGTGCGGGAGAGACTCGGCTCCCGCATAGGAGCCGCTCGTAAGGCTCGGTTTCCTCAGTTCCCGAGCCCCTCAGTCCACCGATCATTGTAAAATTCGAGATGAAGGTTCCTTTCACCTCTCACGACGCGTTTAGTGGAGCAGAAACGAGAATTACAAGCTCAAAGTTCCTAGATCTCAAATCTAAACTTAAAATCTAACTAAAAGCTAAACCCAACTTTGAGGTTTGATCTCTCCTAGACCAATGCATGGAGATGCGTGAAAACTTAGAAAACGTAGATCAAGGAGTTAGGAATAACTTACCAAGAACTCGCCTTGATCCTGCGGTCGATTTGTCCGGATCGGCTAAAAGTCCAAAATTGCTCCAAAAGAGCAGTTGAGAGAGAAGAAAAATCAGAGAAGAGAGAAAGAGAAAAAGAGAGAAAATGAGGGGGAGAGGCTCGGCCTCCCCCTATTTATAGGGGAGCCCAACACCGGGTCTATTCGAGCCCCGGGTCAGATTTTCTCTTCTCTTTTAAACCTCTCAAAACTTAATTCTTGGCCCGATCCACCGACCAATTCACCCATGGACATCCAATCCATTGGCTATGGACTTAAAGAAGTCCACCTTAATGTTTCCATGCATGGTCACCAATTTCACCTTCCAACTACGGCTTACCTTAAGTTTGATTTCTCTTCTGACTTGATACAGTCGAACCGACATATTGTTTAATTCGTACATCATCTTGCTCTATTCTGTTCGTACAAAAAGTCGTGCTAGGTCCGGGTGTGTCACATATACTTATCCTAAAGTGCCCATGCCACATTTTGTGCCTCAACCCATTTCCACCACAATCCTAAATGGGCATAAGGCAACAAACCATATCACTATCGATGGCAATGATAAGGGCAAGCCTGATGAAAACAACAAGCTATTAAGTATGCTAGATGAAAGATTGAAGAAGGTTGAGGGATTTAACTATCACAGAGCCATGAATGCCTCTAAAGCTACCTTGGTACCCGGGTTGCTTATTCCTTCAAAGTTCAGGCACCAAAATTCGAAAAATTCAATTATACAAAGTGCCTATGAAACCACCTTCTGAGCTAAGTTACAAAGATGGCGGCTCACACTTTTGACGATAAGCTCATGATTCACTTCTTCCAGGATAGTTTAACTGGAGGTGGTACAATCAATTAGATAATACTCAAATTAGAACCTGGACTTATCTGGCTAAGGCTTTCATAGCCCAGTACAAACATATGACTGATCTAGCTCCTAATCATTTGACCTTGCAAACTATGGAAAGAAAGTCTACTAAGACTTTTAAGGAATATGCCCAGAAATGGATAGACACGACTACGTAGGTCAATCCACCTCTCATAAATAGAGAAGAAAATTCCATGTTTTTTGAGACTTTGAAAGCTCCATACTATGACAAATTATTGGCCAATGTACCTAAAGTATTTTCTGATATTGTGGTAGCCGATGAGTTAATTGAAAAGGCTATTAAATCATGCAAGATTGGTTCAGGAGAGTCGACCAACATAAAGAAAGGTCAAGGCTCTAAGAAAAATAAAGGGGAAGCTAATGCTGTTAGCATCTACCAACCACCACATTACACTCACCAATATAACCCATCACCATAAACATATGGATATCAATACATTTTCTGGCAATCACCCTACTCTTACCAACGATCTCCCACCTCATACTAGTATCTTGCCTCAAATTACATTAGCTCAAGACCTACATTCCAACTTGCACCCATGACACAAACTTTCTTTCCCAGACTAAACATTTTAACTCCAAACACTGTAAACAACCAAAAGCAATCCCGGCCTTACACTAAAACACACATTGATCCAATCCCTTACACCTATACTACTTTATTTCCTCAATTATTACAGCAAGGTTTATTGGATAAGCCTCGTGTCACTAAGACATACAATCCACCATATCCCAACTAGTATAAAGCAAATGCCGACTATAACTATCATAATGGGATAACATGTCACTCTGCGGAAGATTGCATGACCTTGAAAATTAAAGTCCAAAACTTGGTAGAGGAAGGGAAACTCAGCTTCAATAAGAATCAACAGCCTAATTTGTGGTAAAATCTATTGTCTAATCATAGGGGTGTAGCTGTGAACATGATAAGAGGAGATGAATACATCAAGAAATCCGTTGATGAGGTTACAACACCCATGGTAGTCATTTTCAAAGTTGGAAATTGAGAATAGCTATTGGTATTATGAAAAGCCCAATCATGACATCCAATTTTGTACTAGCTTTTGCAAGTAGTTCAGAGGTTGATGGATTAATCTTTAGTAGAATTCTATGTGGAAATTAGCGACCAAGAAGTGAATTTGGTAGGAAATGGGAAAGAGACGGTGAAACATTTTGTCATATACTATGATAAACGTCCCAAGCCAAAGCCTTTTATTGTTTATTATGATGAGGAACCTAAAAAGGGAACGTTCGTGCCAACACCAATCTCGGCAGTAGTGGTTTTTGCCTCGCAACCATTCTCATACAAGGATAACCATAAGGTTATTTGGAAATATGACTGCAACTTCTCTATAGTTGAAAAATTGAAAGAAATAATGCCTGTGTGAAACATATATGGGATCATTCAGAGTGGTAGGTGTTATTCACCAGAAATTGCAACTCCTCTAAAATAAAGGCCAAAATTGATGATAAACCAATAGTGGTATGAGAAACTAACCAAGGATCAGTATCGGTTCTGGAAAAAGTGGAGACCATTCCGATAGATGAGTTTGGGGAATTTCTTAAAACCATCAAACAAAGCAAGTATAGCATAATGGACCAATTAAATAAGACACCGGCATGCATCTCACTCCTTGCTTTGTTGTTAAATTCTCAAGCACATCGAAAAGCTCTACTGAAAACCTTGAACGAAGCTTATGTATCATATAACATCTCCATGGCAGATATGGATTATATAGTTGGCAATATCATTGCAGCTAATTACATCACTTTCACTAATAAAGAGATACCATTTGGAGGAATGGGCATTCCAAAAGTTCTCCATATAACCACTAGATGCAAAGGCTATACCATGGCTAAGGTGTTGATAGATAATGGCTCCATACTCAATGTTATGCTTCTTGCCTCTCTACAAAAATCGGTAATTGATACCTTTTATATGCAAGAGAGTAATATGATTGTTTATGCCTTCGATGACACCGGAAGGGGAGTATTGGGAACCATTGAAATATCCTTCCAAATTGGTCCAACAATGTTTGAACTAGATTTCCAGGTGATGGACATCAATCCTTCATATACTTGCTTGCTCGGTTCGACTTTGCATCAAAAATTCAAGTGTAGGGTAGATAGGATTGTAGTGACTGTTCAAGGTAAAAAAGATATTATGGTGGTTCAATCTTCAAATACTCCATATATTGAGGCAACTGAAGAGGTGTTAGAATGTTCTTTTAGATCCTTCGAGATCATTGATGTTATTTCTGGAAAAAGCTACATACCAAAAGTCTTCTAGCCTAATGAATGAAAAAGGATGGTGTGATGGAAAATGATTAGGTAGGAATTTACAAGGACATTGTGAATTGGTAGATTTACCCAACCAAGATAACACCTTCAAGTTAGGTTTCAAGCCTTTCAGAAAATATAAACTATAAATGAAGGATAAGAGGCTAGCTAGATTTGAAGGAAAGAGTAGGGAAATGGTAAAGATGAAGTTCCATTCTATCAATCAATCTTTTGTCTCCCTAGGTGGATCAACACCAAACACTAGAATAAGGTGATAATTTCGATACAGTTTATTTAGAAAAACACTGGAAGATGTTTCCATACAGGCTATGGATGATGGGGAATCAAGCCATCTTGATAAACTGATATGTAAGGTAGAGCCAGGCACCCAGTTGGATAGTTGGCTCACTTTGGAGACATGGTTGTATCCTCTATTGACAAAATGTAATGCATTTGAACTTTATTTGACAATCCAATACTTATGTCCAAGGGTGTTGGTGACCTTCTTATGCAATGTTAGGGCTTTTTGTTTATTGCTACATCTTTTGAACACAATGATGAATAAAATGCATTCTTGGATTTTGAAGCAATATAAATTTCGTTTGCAATGCAATCCTTTTGCTTTGTTTTGTCTTCACTCTTTACATCGCATTTCATTTGCAATACGTTCCCATTCCATCTCCCTATATATACCTTTTCCAATTTGCTTTTTCAAGCCTTTGATTAATGAATGCAAAGATAATGAGAGCAATGAACCTAAATTCGATCTTGAAAAGTTAACGGATACTAGAGAAATCGATAGTTAACCCGAGACTTGGTAAGGATGGTTGAACAAGAATCAAGGCAGATTTTGCCCTACAAGAAACCACATAGTCGATAAACTTGGGCATTGAAGATGATAAGAAAAAAGTAAAAATAGGCACCACACTATTGGTCTAAGAAAGGCAACAACTAGATGATTTGTTGAAAGAATATTTTGATGTTTTTGCATGGTCGTACCAAGACATGCCAGGGCTTGATCCAGAGATTGTGGTACACAAGCTGTCCATTAGACCAGAATGTAAGCCAGGCCAATAGAAGTTAAGGCCCCTAAAACCAGAAATGCTTCTGAAGATAAGAAAAAAGATTTTAAAGCAATTTGATGTCAGTTTCTTAGTGGTAGCCAAATACCCGGAGTGTTGTGTCAATGCCAAAGAAAGTTGGAAAAGTACGAATGTTTGTTGACTATCGAGACCTTAATCGAGCTAGCCCTATGGATAACTTCATGTTGCTACATATTGATGCCCTTGTTGATAACACAGCCCGATATTCCATGTTCTCTTTCATGGATGGATTCTTTGGGTATAATCAAATCAAAATGACATCAAACAATAAGGAGAAAACGACATTCATAACTGTGTGGAGAACATTTAATTACGGGGTTATGTCATTCGGATTGAAGAATGTGGGAGCTACCCATCAACTGGCAATGATGATGCACAAGGAGGTTGAGGTGTCAATGACATGATAGCCAAGGCTCGAACAACACCAGAGAATATAGTTAATCTAAAAAAATTGTTTGAAAGGCTACAGAAGCACAGGTTTTGGTTGAACCTGGTAAAATGTACCTTCGGGGCAACATCAGGCAACCTACTGGGATTTGTTATGAGTGAAAAAGGAATTAAAGTGGATCTCGAAAAAGATCAAAGCTATTCAAAACTTACCAATGCCTAAAAGACCACAAGAAGTGAGAAGTTTTCTTGGGCGGTTGAACTATATTGCCTGGTTTATATCACAATTAACTGCTAAATCTGATCCAATTTTCAAATTGCTTCGAAAGCAGAACCTCGGTGAATGGAATGAGAAATGCCAGTTTGATTTTGAAAAAAATCAAAGATTACCTTATCAATCCACCAATTTTAGCACCCCCAATACCGAGTAGACCTTTAGTCCTACAATTGACAGTGTTTGAGAGCTCCATGGGATGTGTATTAGGTGCAACAAGATGAAACGAGAAAGAAAGAACATGTTGTGTACTATTTGAGCAAAAAGTTCACTGAGTATAAAGCCAAGTACTCTCCACTTGAGAAAATGTGATGTGGATTAGCTTGGGCTACTTATTGATCAAGACGATACATGCTATATCACACTACATTACTAGAGGCAAGATTTGAACCCATTAAGTACATATTTGAAAAGCTAGGACTATTAGAAAGAATTGCTCGATGGTAGATTCTATTGTTTGAGTATGATATGTAGTATGTTTTCCAGAAGACCATCAAGGGAAGCATTGTAGTAGATTTCTTGGCCGAATGTGCCAATGATGACTATGAACCCATGGAGCTTGATTTTCCAGATGAAGATTTAATGGCAATATTCCATGTGAAAGGGGAATCGGATGATGAAAACGAGGTTCGGACAATGTTCTTTGATAGAGTTTCAAACGCAATAGGGCATGGCATTAAAGTAGTACTAATGTCTCTAGAAGATAACCATTTTCCAGCCACTGCAAGATTGGATTTCAAATGTACTAATAAAATGGCTAAGTATGAGGCATGTGTTTTAGGTATTCAAATGGCCATAGAAAGAAGGATTGAAGTGTTGAAAGTTTATGGGGAGAAAGTTTATGGTGATTTAGCATTGGTGATTTATCAGTTCAAATGGGAATGGTAGACAAGGGACCCAAAATTGATTCAGTACCATGAGTACATTAAAGATTTAATGAAACAATTTAAAGAAATATCTTTCAACCACCTACCTAGGAAAGATGGGTTGATGCTTTGGCCACATTGGCTTTCATGTTCAAGGTTGATTAGACACAGAAATCCAACCTATCAGGATAGATTTGAGAAATGAATTGCCACATTGCATGAGTGCTGAGGAAGAAGATGATGGGAAAAACCCTGGTATTATGACATTATGTAGTTTCTCAAGTGCCAAAAATACATAGAGCATGCCTCTGAAAATGAGAAAAAGATCATTCGGAGATTGGTAATGAGCTTCTACCTGGATGGAAAGACTTATACAAAAGAATTCGAGACCAGGTGTTGCTAAGATGCATAGTTGTAAAAAAAACCCGAAATATCCTAGAAGAGGTACACGAGGGAATTTACAAGACCCATGTTAGTGGTTATAAGTTAGCATGGTAAATTACGAGGTCTGGTTATTATTGTTTGACACTAGAACCAGACCGCATTAACTATACTAGAAAGTGCCATAAATGCCAGATCTATATAGATCAATTTCATGCTCCTTCGAGTCCGTTACATATCATGGCACCTTTATGGCCTTTCTTTATGTGGGGCATGGACGTTATTGGACCAATTTCACCAAAGGTATCGAATGGTCACCAATACATTTTTGTGATGATTGATTACTTCTCCAAATGGATTAAAGCAACTTCATATGCCAATGTTTCACAATCACTAGTTTCCAAGTTCTTAAAAAGATAAATTATTTGTCGATATGGTCTCCCGAAAAGGAACATTTTAGATAACGACAAGAACCTGAATAGTGGAATGATGAAAGCACTATGTTCACAATTCAAATTACACGTAGCAATTCGGTATTCTATCGACCAAAATGAATAGGGCAGTATAGGCTGCTAACAAGAATATCAAGAAAATTGTGGCAAAGATGACTGAAACATATCTGGACTGGCATGAAAAGTTACCTTTCACACTTCTTGCTTATCAAACTACTGTGAGGACATTTACTGGGGCAACTTCATTCTTGGTAGTATATGGAATGGAGGCAATGGTGCCTATAGAGGTTGAAATCCAATCCCTCTAAATACTCAGAGAAGTGCAACTAAATGAGACTGAATGGATCAAAGAACGTGATGAACAGCTTAATCTTATCAAAGAAAAATGCCTTGCCACACTCTGCCATGGCTAGCTATATTAGAAAAGAATGATAAGGGCATATGATAAGAAAGTAAAGCCGAGATAGTTTCGAGAAAGGGAGTTAGTTCGGAAGAATATACTTCTTATCCAATGCGATTCTCAAGGTAAATGGGCACAAAACTGGGAAGGGCCATATGTTGTCAAAAAGGCCTTTTTTGGAGAAGCCATGATTTTACAAGAAATGGATGGCAAAGAGCTGACAAGTCCAATCAATTCTGATGATATGAAAAAAATACTATGCTTGAAGCAAAAAAAAAGAGGTATAAATAAAAAAAAAAGAAAAAAAAGGAGAAAAATGAGTGGCTCAAATTCAAAACCCGAAAGGATGGCTTGAGTCCAAAAAAGAGAAATGAAAATGAGAGGTTCAAGTTGAAAATCCGAAAGGGCGACTTGAATCAAGATGGGTTTGACTTAAGTTGAAAACCTGAAAAGGTAGCTTAAGCAGGATGGAAGAGGCATAAAACTATTTCATAAGTTTGATCGACCTTGGTATGTTGAGCAAGGCAAGTCAGGTCGTTCGATATACAGAGTTTTTATGACACTAGTACATTAAAATGATCATGAAAGAACTCAAGTTTCGTTTGTGCTTGTTTCTGGGCATTCATTGTCAGGAAGTACCCTTGTTCCTTTGAACTTGGAAAATGTCCAAACAATTTAAACCTTCTTGAATTGTATGGTTTTGTGTCCTTTGATCAAACCCCTTATCTACTATCATTTGTCTACCACTATTTCAATGAGAATTTATGTTGTTGATAAATTCAGCATTGTGTTGTGGTCTTTCATAAATTTCAAAATGTGCATAAACAAACAAAAACAAAAACATGCATAAAAAGCTTACTCATCATTTAAGGGTGTAAGCTAAGAAGAAAGAGCAACTCAGAAAGCCTTTCCAAAAAATGAATGAAAATTGCCTAAGGAAAGAAGCTTGGGACATTTGATTGTAATGGAAAGAAATCTCAAATCAAGAAAAGCACAGAGGCATGTGCAAGTCATTTGAAGAAAAAGAGCGTTGAACTGTTGAGGTCACTTGTGTCACCATAAACATGAATTGCGTCACCATACATCCAAATTTTGCATCACAAACAAAGGTATCTGAGCATTCAATACATCATAGCATGGTCAATTCATCATTACGCAATAGGTTGGTTGTGGATCTTTATTCTATCCTCATCTTAATTTCAGCATATACAAATCAATCAATTTTTTTTTTTTTGCATTAGCAATTCTACACTAATTAACTCTCTTCAAGGAATCATTTACATTACCTTTTTCCCTATTAAGGAATCATTTACAATACATGTTGCCCTATCAAGGAATCATTTACATTACATTTTCCTCCCATCAACGATTTTTTATATTGCATCATTTGCCCTATCAAGGTTCTCGCATTGCATGGTTACCTATCAAGGTCTCTACATTGCATCATTTTGCCCTATCAAGATCCTTTACACTGCATAGTTGTTCTACCAAGGTTCCTGCATTGCACAGTTGCCCTATCAATGTCTCTGCATTGCATCATTTTGCCCTATCCAGGTTCCTGCATTGCATAGTTGCTACATCAAGGTCTCTGCATTACATCATTTTGCCTTATCAAGGTCCTTTACATTGCATAGTTGCCCTATTAAAATCTCTGCATTGCGTCATTTTTCCCTGTCCAGGTTCTTTCGTTGCATGGTCGCCCTATTTCGGTCTCTACATTGCATCATTTTGCCCTATCCAGATTCCTGCATTGCATAGTTGCCCTATTCAAGGTCTCTGCATTGGCTCATTTGCCCTCTTTAGCAGGGACGGAGCCAGGAATAGAATTGAGGGTAGAGGACCAATTAAGGGGAAAGGGAAAATTAAGGTTAAGTTTAATTTTTCCCTTTAGCATGACTTAAATATAAACTATTAATTAAAATACAGTTAATAATTTGTTTTGTCATCAAACTATATTGATAAATTATTAATATTCATAATTATTATAATATTAATTATGCAAAAAATTTTACAGCATGGAGAGGAAGAAGAAAAAATTGTTGAAAGTAGAAAACATGTTTATACAAAACAATTAAACAATTTCTTTTTTGCTCAAAAAAAGTAATTGAAGTTTCTTTTAATATAATTAATCAAAAGTTAAATGAAAAGTTTAGAAAATCTTATTGCAAATTGTAAAAATAAATAAAAATTGAACTCAAATGCAAATTTTAGAAAATATTGGGACCTAAAAGGGGGAAGTACGGATTAACAATAACGTAATTTAGAATAACTTTAGGGGTCTAATTGAACTTTTAGCAAATTCAATGGAGGCCAAATATAGATTTAAAAGAAAACAAACAAAATACAAGTGACCTAAAGGAAAGCTTTCGCCCACCCCTGGCTCCATCCATGCTCTTTAGGGACATTATATTTCGGTCATTGTTAAGACCATGTTCTCTTAGATAGCATATTTACTTGTTTGATAGTTTTCTCAGAAGAAATCTTTGTAGTTTGATAGATCCCCAACTTCCTCGGTTAAATGGTTGGTGTCTACAGTCTTTATTCATTACCTTAGTCTTAAGAAGTATATACTTCTAAATTCTCAGAAAACATGTAAAGAGGGACAGCTGTAGACACCATAATGTTTTAGAAGATGAGTGTGCATTTATGACCCATGAATTTGGACTGGATTGGTAGCCTAATCGGCATCTGAATTTGGACCCGGACTAGGCCATTAAGGTATTTAAATTTATAATTAGGCCTCTTGAACACAGTTTTTATGTGGCCTTTTTTCTTGTGATTGAGAATATTTATTCGCTATGGGAAAATTTTTGTAAATGTGTACATTCTCATTTCCTTATTTGTCGTTAATTCTTTTAATTCATAGAGTTTACTTTTTTTCAAATTAATTTTCAATCAATTTTAATCGTAAGTAAATCTTTTACCAAGTCCTTGAACATAATTTTCTCTAAAATTTGATTTTGTCTCCAATCAATTAAAACTTGATTTTCTCCCATTAAATCACAATTTTAATTAGTCAATAAAATTTGAATTTTGCTTTCCATATTCTGACCCCTTTTCTTGTATATAAATAGTGGTATTAATAGATTGTTTTGTGTGTGTGTGTGTGTGCTTGGGGGGAGGGGAGTGTTCTTACAAAAAAATCCAAGAAAAAAAAGAGAGTGAGAATACTGTGAAAATTGTGTAAGAGAAATAAAAAGGGTGTTCATCCTATGAGGTTTGAAAGTGGAATTCTCGGTGAGGGAAAACACTTTATGGGATGCCACACTCTTGTTGCCATCATTGGGAGTCCAATGGGGAAGAAAGAAAGCAGTCCTGTGGATGCCCATTTGGAGCCAGGGTTCGGAAAAAAATGCAGTATTGGTGGATCAATAGCACTAGCAAATAAAGAGGGGAGGAATAAAAGACAACAACAATAGTCTCAAAGCCCAAAGTCAAAACAGTTGCTTGCATCATCAATTGAGGGACCGTGGACCCCTTGTCCTTTTTGCTTAGAAAGCTTTGCTTACTGGTATATTTCTATCCTCGTTCACGTGACTTTTGTTTTATTTGCACATGGCTTTTTTGTTTCCGCTCAAAACATACGTATATGTATATATATTTAACAAAATATACATTAGAGTAGTTTAAAGCCACAGTTTCATGATCAAGGACAAGTTACAAAATGATCTTTCACTCTTCTAAGGACAACAGCAGACGTAAAGTCTTCAAAGAGAAGATCTAACAAGAAGTTTGGTGGGGAGACAAAATGTTCATTTGAAATTCTTGATTCCGAAGCTCTCCTAGCAAGTTTATCAGCAACTTTGTTGCCCTCTTTATAACAAACCAGCAGTTGATACTCCTCAAAAAGTTGCATCAGCCTCAAGTATTCTTCAAATATGGGCTGTAGCGTTGGGTGCTTCACCCTCCTCTTACTCAAAGCATTATACACAAGATTAGAGTTAAGCTCAATTTTTAGAGTCGGCAAAACCTGACTCGAGAATAGGTACCCAATCTAACACGCTTGAAATTGAACCAGACCCAACTCGATTTGACCAAAAAGTCAACAAAACCGAACCTAATCCAACCCAAACCCGAAGTGACCCAAGACTCGAAACGACTTGAACCCCAGAGTGACCCGTAACCCGATATTACCCAAACTCAAAATGACCCGAACCCGAAATGACCTAAATCTGAAGTGACCCAAACCCGATTAACTTGAGAAGTTAACCCGAAATGAGCCAAACTTAAAAGAAATTATAATTTAATATTTTCAAAATAGTAACTTAATTAAAAATAAAAAAATAATTATCTAAAATCTAAATTACCAGTTAATAAAATTTAATGCTTTCAAATTATTTTTAGATTTTTTATCAAATATATCAAGTCAAGTATCAATGTATCATGCATCAAAATTTTCTTATTATTTTTTATCAAAACTTTACTATTAATTATAATTAAGAACAATAAAAGAAATTGTTTTTATTATTATAAGTAGAATTAAAATAAATTTTTATGTAACTATTTAAATATGTATATTAATATTTTATATTTTTTGTAAAATCTTAAATATTTTATAGTTAATATAAAGAAACACCAAATATCATTTAATAACCTAAATCCGAAAACTCAAATGTCAAACTCAAATCCGAAATAACCTGAGATTAAACCAAAAATGACCCGAGACTTGATAAGGCCCAAACCTAAGTGACTCGACATATAGATGATCTGAACCCAACCCGACCCAAACCCAGAATTACCCGAACCCGAAAATCACCTGAATTTCTCTTGACCCGAAATGACCCAACCCGATTGACCTGAACCCGACCCCGACCCAACCCGCCCATCCGCCACTTTTATCAATTTTAATATGAGAAATATTGAGAGAAACAGCAAGTTGAAGTCCTTTCTGTAATGCCTTGAATTCAGCCATATTATTGGAGCAAATTCCTGCAAAACAAGAACAAGCGAATACAAATTTCCTGCTAGCATCCCGAATAACTCCCCCACAACCTACATAACCTGGGTTACAGCAGCAAATAGGTTTGATTATGGCACCAAGAAAAATGTTTCTTGAATGTAGGAGAGAACTGGTTGGAAGCCTATCATTTGCAACTAACCATGAAAAGACTTTAGCCCGAGGGATGCAAGGCATTTTCCACAAATCCAGCCAGGGTAAAACAAGACAAAAAACTTTATGGTGGTACCTAGAAAAAGGCCATTTATATGTGCTATTAATGTTGAACTTTTGAGATGGACTAGGACCCCAATAAACTAAATCTCGGGAATTAGAAGATGAAATTGGGATACCTCTAATAATATCACCTACCTGACAAGGTACAAAATCAGAGATGAGATCTAATGTCCATAAAGCATTAGCAGGATTAATGATATCCTTCAGTTTCAAAGTTAACAAGGTAGAGGGAACTCTGTTAAGATCAATGAGTTGATTGAAAGATGAAAAGTAGATCCATTTGTCAGTCCAGACATTAAGAGTACTATATGTATGTACAGTCCAGGCTAGACCCTCTCTAAAATCCTTAAGAACAGAAACTATGTCTCTCCAAAACCAAGAAGTGTTGGCTTTACAAAGAATGTTAGGACACAGATTGTTATGGAAGTATTTACCTTTGATTACCTGAACCCAAAGAAGATTTGGTTCTATAAGGATATTCCAACAAAGCTTGAACAAAAAGGATTTATTAACAAGAAATAAGTTCATAATACCTAATCCTCCAAAGCTTTTAGGATATGTCAGCCTTTCCCAATCAACCAAATGAGATCTTTTGTGATTCACATTGCCATCCCAGAAAAAATTAGCAATCATTCTGTGTAATTGTTTGATATTAGACACAGGTAGTTTATACGAAGCAAGAGAATAACATGGTAAAGCCTGCAACACAGAGCTAATGAGTACTAACTTAACTGCATCAGAAAGGTAATAGTTATACCAATGAGAAATTTTTTACGTGCTTTTTGTATTAGATCAGCAAAAGATTGTTTAGTAACTCGACCAAACAAAAGAGGTAACCCTAAATACTTATCCTTTGTATTTGCCAAATGAACGTTAAGCCTTTGTAAACAATTCGTCTTGATTTCAACAGTGTTTGGTGAAAATAACATAGAAGATTTAGCATAATTCACACACTGTCCAGAAGCAGAACAATACTCATAAATAAGAATCTGTAATATTTCACAATTATTCATATTAGCCTTAGCAAAAATGAAACAGTCATCCGCAAAACATAAACAAGGAATGTAAGGACCATGAATTGAAGCTCTAATCGGTGAAATAGTTTTACAGTAAACTTGGTTAATGATCATTCTAATGAAAACTTCATTACAAAAAATGAACAAAAAAAGGGACAAAGGGTCCCCTTGCCTTAGTCCATGGGAAGGAAAGATATTTTCAGAGAGCCGATCATTTATAAGAACTCTAAATGTAACTGTAGATATGCAAGTCATAATCAAGTTAATCCATTTATAAGGAAAATCGCAGCATTCCAAAATTTTAAAGACAAAAGACCATTCCATTTTATCATATGCTTTTTCAAACTCCAATTCTGTGGCCATTTCACATGCCTTGCCCTTTTTTTCCCTGTGCATCGAATGAAGCAATTTGTGGAAAATAGTGGTATTGTCAGAGATATGTCTTTCTTGGATAAAAGCATTTTGAAAAGGACTTATAATATCAAGTAGAATCTTTCGTAATCTTTTACATATCACACCTGAGATCATTTTATAAAACACATTACAAAGATTGATCGGTTGAAATTCACTTACTCTTGATGGTTGAGCAATCTTTGGAATTAAAACAAATAGTTGTGTTATTAAAATCTGGATGGAGAATACCAGTTTGAAAAAAGATTTTGACTGTAGAGCAAACAGAAGTTCCTGTAAAACTCCAATATGTTTTGAAAAAAGCTGCGTTTAGACCATCAGGTCCTAGTGCTTTTGAATTTCCAATACTAAACACCATATCTCTAATTTCATTGTTATGAATTGGTTTATCTAGGATATTCAAATGATTAGTAGTTAGTTTAGAGCAAAGTGGATCCAAGCTAGTGTCAACATCGGAAGGGTTAGAAGATTTATATACATCATTAAAGAATTTAGCAAGCTCATTTCTAATCAAATTATGATTTGTTGTCCACCCTAAATCAGATATGTATAGAGAGTTAATTCTATTTTTGGACCTCCTATCTTTCACTTTATTCTGGAAAAGCTTATTACTAAGGTCTCCACATTTAATCCAGTTAACATGAGCTCTTTGTGCCCAATATTGCTCCTTTTCTTTAAGAGCAGAAAGATATTTTCTTGAGAGAAAAATTTCTTGTTTAAGCAAATCAAGAGTTTGGTTATCTTGTAGTTTTTTGTGGACCTCTTCAAGCTCTTTTTTAGTCTCTTTGACCTTAACAACATTATTTTTGAAGCTATTCTTCTTCCATATTAAAGACTTATTCTTAACAAGGATAAACTTTTCTACTAACTATCAAGCCTGCTGAACCTCGCCGCTTGGCCGAGTGGCAACAAGCAGGCTAGAGTGTTCACCAGGGCAGCGGTTCGACCCCTGCCATCCCCCTCCCCCAAAGAACCCCCCTTCAAAAAAAAAACTATCAAGCCTGCTAGAATTATCCAAAAGCCATATATTACGCACTACGCACTAATTGAGCATACTGTGGGTTACCAGCCTAGGCATTTTCGAATCTAAAAACAGAGGAAGGTTTATGGCTATGACTATTTGAGTCAAGCAACATAGGCAAATAGTCGGAGCCACCAGAAACCAAAACTTGAGCAGAAGTGTAAGGAAAGTTATAGAGCCATTTATCATTTACCAAAGCCCTATCTATCCTTGACCGACATAAGTAGCATCAGTATGACTATTAGAAAATGTAAACCTTGGTCCAAACCTAGGAATGTCAAACAACTTACACATATTTATACAATTATTAAAATCATCTATTTGTCTCAAATTAGGACTTGCAAGGCTGGCTCTTTCGTTCCTATGTCTAACACAGTTGAAATCTCCTATGACTAACCAATTATTATCAATATTAGAAGCCATTGAGATAAGAGAGTTCCATACCTAGTTTTGAAGCTACTGTTGTGGGAAATTATACAGGCAGTCAGAAAAAATGCTACATCTTTATACATAACTGCTACCTCCATATTAATCATCCTAGTAAACACAGAAGTTGATCTAATTTTGATAAGATTTTCGTCCCACAATACCCATAAAACCACCTGCTCTACCCACCGAATCTGTAATAACCTTGCCTCCAAAAGCAGTGGCGGAGCTAGGATTTCAAAATTGGGGAGGCCAAACTAAAATTAAAATGTGCCACATAAAAATCCTTTTACTATGACTTGTTTTATGTATATTAATTATCCTATAATAAAAAGTTATATAAAATTTTGTTACAATTCACATTTTATAATATAAATAAAGACAAGATGCATACAAATTAAAAGAGAACTATTAAAAGAAGTAACGTACCTTTATTTAAAACTTTGCACGATGTTCTTTCAAGGAAATAAAATCATCAAGTACAGAATTAGAGTCAAAAGTTTCAGCAATATCTCTCTCTATGTAAACAACAAGATTATCGGCAAGAAACTCATCCCCCATTTTGTTGCGAAGCCTTGTTTTGACAATCTTCATTACTGAAAATGCTCTTTCAGTAGTTGCAGTTGAAACAGGAAGGGTCAAAAGAAGACGAATCAATCTATCAACCAGAAAATATGCCTTTGACATCTGCGTCTCTGCTAAACCTTGACAAAGATCTGAAAGTGTGGACAGATTCTGCAATTTTGGATGATTTGGGACATTGAGCTTATAATGTTGCAACTGGAACTTCAAGTTTATTGTCTCTTGCTCAGTGAAATCATGAGAATAATACCATCTTAGTATAATTATTTCTTTAAATTTAAATAATATCTTATTTTAATATGTAACAACAATTCAATAAAGTTTCAAGACAAATATTTCTATAACAACCAAACAAGTACTAAATTAATTTCTTAACACTATAATAAATATTAATGCATATATATTGTAATGCATAATTTAAAAATTCAAATCAATAACATATTAACATAAACAACATAATTTCAAGCGGCAAATAATATAAAAAAAAACACAATATATCACAATATGATTTATATATTCAACTTATTTAAAGGAAGACAAGTCACTTTCATTCTTTATACATATATTCACATTAAAATTTACAAAATTTTGTCTAAAAATATAAATAAAAATTTGAAACAGAAAAAAAGAACCCTTAAGTGATAAGTTCATAACTTACCATTAATAAAATAAGATAAAATGAGATGATGTGGTCCTAACTTTCCTTCTCTTGATACAGTAATGAAGAGAGAAGAGAATCTTGTAAAGCAATTCTTAAAAAGGAGAGGAAGAGTCGTCGGGAAAATAATAGGGAGGAGTTAAGAGTGTTTTTGGTTGTTTGAAAAACCTTTTAACTCTTCCAATATTGGTGGAAGCTTTTTAGTTTTAACTCACCAAGCTTCTTCAAGAAGTTTTTGATTTACTTAGATGGATCATCTTAAAATCTTAATTTTTTAACTTCTTGGGCCACTTTAGAATGCAATTTGAAGTCCTTTCATTTGTGCTCTTTTTATACTGACGGGCCACTTAAATTTTTACTTGGGGGGGGGGGGGGGCCAATTTCATATTTTGGGTGGTGGGGGGGGGGGGGGGGACGGGGGCATATATAGGAATACAACATAGTGACATTTAATTTTACAAAATCTTAGGGGGACCATGGCCCCCCCTTGCTCCTATGTGGCTCCGCCACTGGGTGAGGTCAAGGTCAAGGGCTCATTATCGAACATTTGGGAAGCCTCGAATGTATCTAAGCCTACAAGAGTGTATGAATTACTTGGTGTGGCTCTGGGTTTCTCGTTCATGAATTGTTTTATGATGGTGAGTAGAAGATTGGTTGGTCTGCAAAAATGATGGATGGATTGGAAAAGAGAGAACGAGGAAGTGTTTGAGAGTAGGGCCTGTATGTAAAATGATAGTATTGCAGTAAAAAGGTTGGGGGGAAGTGGAGAGTGAGATGATCAGATTCTTGGTGTAGGAAATTCCATCGGCTGATAATATGGAGTTAAATGAAGATGAGACTTGATAAGTGCTAGTTTCTTGAAACAAGGGAGATGGTTGTTTATGTATATCAGGGATTGGGACAGGTGTAGAACTTACCAAACTCACTGCTTTTAACTCATCAGCCTCTGGGAGAACCATCATATCTATTTTTCGCACACCACTCTCTTGGAATTTCAAGGAAGTAGACATTGCAATTTATTATAAATTCAGACATTCAGAAAATAAAGTAATTTCCTGTAAAGTTTAGGGTTGCAATCATTTTACATGTAAAGTGAGTTTATAATATTTGGTTTAACACATAAACATTTAATTAAATTACATGTAAAGTATTTTACAATGTTCGGTTAAAACACCCTTTCCCTATAAAGTTTATTTAAATATCAAATTTATTCTTCTATTTTATATTTTTTAAAAAAAATAAGGAATAACAAAATAATTTAAATACGATGTAAAATATTTTCATACCCCCATATGCAAATACTTTACCTGGTCAAAGATAAAGTGATTGCAATTGACCATTTACTTTGTATCTTTAAAATTGAACCAAACATGGTAAAATTTTTACAATTTTTAACTTTACATACAAAGTGATTAAATTACATCAAACCAAACAACCTCTTAAGTTATTCATTAACTCTAACGTAGTACCAAAAGCCGTCTCTTCTTCTTCCATAATTTGAAGCACAGCAAAAGAATTAGTGTTATTTTGTTGGTTCTGAATCCTTCAAATCTCTTTGGGTCGCCAACTTGATTTTACTTTGCTACTTGGGCCATTTACTTCAATAGGCCGTAAAACATTTTCAGCTTATGGACCCTTATGTTAATTATCCAAACTTGAGATTCCTGTTGGCCTTCCTCTTGATGGGCTGGCTTCTAGTCCACTTCCGTTAGCACCGCCATTTCCTTGTGTGATTGGTGCTGCTTGTTGGCGCCAGTAACTGTGTCTTCTTTGAACAATTTTTCATCCATCCTCAACTTCTTCATGGCATATTCTTCTGATTTGTCTTCGTCAGTCTTTTGACAGAGATTACTAGTACAATTTGTTTGATCATGCCCAATAAAGCCACACCGCATACAAAAATTAGTCTTAATTTCATATTCCACTTTTTGACAGAGGCCGTCAATATAAAAATGTTGAAGCAGAGGAGATTTGAGTATCAATTTCAACACAAATATGACCATATTGTGCTCTCTCCATATTGCTTATGTGAAAGTCAAGTTTGAAAGGCTTACCGATTGAGGCCCCCAATTTGTACATGGTTTGCATATCGTAATATTTGATTGAGGGTATTGGCAATTGAATCCAAATAGCCATTGTTGGTGGGTTGCTTTATTCTGTGCCTCTAAAATTTGGTATCCATCTTCGCACTAACAAGTAGTGATAATTGAGAAACCATGGTCCACCAACAAGATCCATGAAATAATCTTCTCTAGATTGAAATTTACGTAGGAAAAAATCATTACCTAGATTAGATATAGTCATCCCCGTTTGAATGTTTCACAACCTCTTTAATCTAGAATATAACACATGCATCTTAATCTGATGGCCTAAAAATTTGACAATCAATGATCTATGCCATGGTGCTCTTATACGATTTCTTTCTTCTGGTGAGAGGCATAAAAGACCATTGAGTTGATTCCATTGACTCGTCGGTATCATTGGAGACTTTTTCTTCTATGTCAGTGTCAAGAAACAAAAAAGGGAAATAAGTGTGTGTTGTAGATGCCAACAGTTTCTCTTTTTATGAAGTAAACTCCGATGAAGGGTTTTTATCTGGTGGTTTAGGAGGTATAGGCGATGGGAATTTCGGTGACTAAAAAGTCGACGGGGATTCAGAGTTCATGTCGGTGGATGGAGGCAAGATTTTAAAGAAATCTTGTTATAATGGGTTAATAGCTTGTTATAATGTGCTAGCCCTATGCCGTAAATTGTGTTTCATTTATTATCAATTTTTAAGGCATTTGCAACACGAGTAATGAAGTTGTGCAAAGCATAAATACATGAATATATTAATGGTGAAATAACGGATTTTGATCTTAAATGAGGGCTCTTTTTTTTCTCCTTTTTGTGCTTTTGTATGAATTATTTGTCATGGCATTTGTATAAATTGTAAATTGGAAAAGACCCAGTGAAAGGATTAGTTTTTGAAGTCGTGTAGATGCTTTTTGGGATAGTCCTTTAGAGTAGATCTCTTTTAAATTCAAACGGGTAAACCAAAACGATTTAGAGGACATCCTAACAAAATCCTTTTTTTCACTATTAATTAAAATTAAATTAAATTACTAGACTTGCACCTCATAATATGCTTGACATAGCATCCGAAATATAAATTATTTGGTAAGAAAAAAAAGAGGACCCAGTGACGATGTCATTTGGGATGGTATCTTAGGGAGAGGTTCTCTTTAAACTTAATCGAATAACCCGAAGTGGTTTGGAGGGATTCTCTAATTAAAATCTGTCCATTTTTAATAAAAAAAAATTGAATAATTATGCATTTTTCATACATTATGGGTATGCTCAATATTTCCATTTTTTTTTAAAGGGTGTAAAAAAAATTTTGGTTATTCTTAAAATCAAGTATGACCTTGTTTTGATAAGACCTAAGATTATCTTAGATTAAAGATGGTACTGCCATTTTGACGGACGCCGTGGGGGTACTGATCCTTTCCCACATGTGATTCAACTCCCAAACTCAACTTGTTTAGTAGATCAGAGTCTACCTAGTTTAGTGTACACGTAAGTACATTAGGATAGGTAGCTAGATTCACATAGGTGGCTAATCACACTGACGAAAAATTATTTTTGGTGACTCCATATTTTTTGAATAAGTTGAATGGTAGGGTTTCTGGACCCACATGTTGCGACAGTAGCGTATTGGCCTAAATTTTAGTCTTAACTTTGTTTTAATTATCTCTTATTTCTTCTATCGGGTTCGTAAGTCTTTTATTCAATTTCTTCTAATCTATTTACTAGTTGGTTATCTTAACCATCTTTATTCCTAAGTTTTTTACTCATTTTCCCAAAATTCATTTTTTAACTAAATATCCTAGTTAAATGCTGCATCTCAATTATATAGATCTTATTCATTATGTCTTCTTATCATTAGGGTAATTCATTATCCTATTGTTACTAACCTGTGGTGTATTATGGAATTTGAAATTATTATTAGTTTAAACTTTTCTAAAGGTTTTAATATCCTAGGGTTTTTTATGGTCCTACCTTAAAGTTCTTCTTCTAGTTAGGCCTGTTTCCTAAAGTTAGGTATGTTTTCATGCTAACTTTCCTTACTCCTACTTGGCCTAAGTCCCAATTTATTTTCTATTTTAAGTTTTCTTTATTTATTTACAGTTGCGCTACATCATGCACCGCTAAGCCTCCTTTCTTAATTGCTTCTCTTCGTGCTATTTCCATTTCTTCCTTCCCATCATCACTTATGGCAATGTATCCTTAAGGATTGGGAAGAAAGCTTCTCCGCATGCTTAATGCATACCGCTACGTAGTTTTTTCTACCTTTGGTGTCCTTCTTTCACTTCTTACTTGCTAACTTCCCATTGTATCTTACAATGGTTCCATCTCTATTGCCTCAAAAGTCTTTCTGTCTTCTCCCTCGCTTTGATGCCTTTACTGTCTCCATTCTAGTCCATTTCCTCATCACTTCAATTTCATCTCCATCCTTACGTTGTTTTCATCCTTCTTTCATCTTTCTTTGGTTGTTCATCTTTCTTCTTAACATCCTCCATCACCTATCATTCACGTATTCAAGCTACTTCACTTCTTTTACCATCCTTGCCTTATTTACTTCTTCTTTCTTCTTTACATGTCATTTTTGCTAAGTCTTTGTGGGCAAGGACGGTTTATAGATGGTATGTTAATTCGAGTTGTCACTCGAATTAGTTGCACATTGGGGGGTAGGTTTAAGTCCTTACATCGGACTTGGTTTTTTAAGGTAAAGGTTAGGGTTAAGGGCCTAGGGTAGCTTCAACTCATTCTTAAAATATGGGTCCTCAAATCTTCCTTACCATTGGTGATGAGGATGAGATCACTGGTTTTGGTCGAGTAAGGGTATGGAATTGGTTTAACGATTCTCGAAGATTTAAGAGATTTAAGGTGAGGTTTAGGGTTTTCTCTTGGCTTTCTTGCTATTGTTCGTTCTTGTGCTAGAGCACCTTAGTCTTAATGTATTCCTCGAGCCTTGTGCCATGTTGCTTTTTCTCCTTCATCAAGTTTGAAGTTAATGTCCCTTTTGCCTGCCATTTGGGAATTTAATTTGGGAATGCGCTTGCTTAAGGCTTTTGAAATTCTGAACGAATCAAAGTTCGAAAGGATAAGGATGAGATGGGGGATTTATAAAATCATACGAGATATCCTAACATATCTCGTATCTCGAAGATTGCATTGGATGGGAGCTCGTGAAACTTAGAATTTGTTGATAATGAGGGATTTTGAAAAGTTTGGAGGACTTATCTTGTAGCTTCCTTCGAAGGTTACTGCAATGTTTACGAACTTTGAGGTAATTGGTGGTCTCATAAGGACCAAACTCGAATAGACTATACGGTGGCATAGATTACTAAAAAGGTGTTCTAAGGGTATGATTGGATGTTTGCACTAGATCTGAGCAACTACATACTTGGACCTAAGGGATTTGACACCTTAGTAATCCGCTAGTTTCAAAAAACGCTTGAAAACCTTTGAAAACATTTTTTTTTCATTTCTCCTTCAATTCTTGATGGATCAAAGCAAGTAAATACCCTGTCTTGCGTAACTTTTCAAGCTCTATCCAATGATGGTGGCTATTGGCGTTGAAATTGGTGAATTGAGCTCAATTTCAAGTTAAAGGTTTAGACTTCACTTGGAAATTTAGAGATATGGAAGTTACAGAAGATGAGACGCCAATGTTAGACCCATTGAATTATCTTGATATTACTATTAAAATTGGTGATGAAGATGAATATTCTCTTTTCCAATGGACTATGCCCGTACATTTAGATGGTCATGATAAGAAGCCTAATCCAGAAATTAGCATTCGTGCTCAAGAATATAGGATTGATTTTGATAAAGTCATGTCTGAAGAGGTATGCTTGGACTCTTTATCAGATGAAACCATTAGTCCTCCACCTAGTTTCGAAGGTCATTCAAGGAACCAAGATGATGATGATGATGATGATGGTGGTGGTAGTGGTGATGGAGGAAACAAAGAAAGGACTACAACAACAAAGACTCAAGGTTGGGGTGGAGACAGAGGAACAGGAAATGTTGCAATGTATGATCCTTTAGTATGAAAGTGATTATTATAGACCAATAAGTCCATTTACGTGAGAAGCAACTTTCACACATGATACGCAAGATGAGGACCATGGGTCTGGCAAAGCTAGCTAGCATGGAGCAAAAGGTAAAAAGGGGAAGAAAGGTATGGGTGATCTTACTGATGATTTTCGCTCTATGAGCATAATCATAGAACAAAGTTTAGACGGTTATAATGCACCGATGGACTCATATTCTAGAAATTGGTCTGATGATAGATATGGAAAATATTATCATAGGGCACCATATTCATCTACTCAGTATCCATCATATTCCCTTGAACAACAACCTTCTTTATAATGGTCAACCAGCACAGCCAGCGTAATCAACACAACCACTGGTGGATTATAGTTAGTTCCCCTGCCTTGAATATCTTTTTCAACTAAATCTTTAGCTTGTGCAATATTATGTGAATCATTATACAAAACTTATGAGTTGACCTAAATATTGTGCTTTAATTCAACCTAAGGCTAAAGTCAAGTCAATTATGAGCCTCCAATAAATTCAATGTGGTATTAGATATCATCAATTTGATGAACTTCGTAATATTTGATGTTGTTGGATATATATATATTTATAAATATGATTGATAGTTTTTTTTATTATATTTCATATATTTTATCGATTTGAATATTTATCAACACATTAATTCTACATTGTAATATACTTTAATTAAGATGTTATAACTCTAAAATACGTAAAAATATGTAAATAAATATATGTTGAAATTTCATTTCAAACTTCCAACATTTACTATAAATGTCCGTAGTTTTTATTCATTTTTGTCACTTTTTTGCGATATTGATATATCCATTGATGTATCCGTTCATATATTTTCAATTTTGAGGATGCGATATCGATACCGATATCGATATTTGATTCCATGGTCATTTTTAATTATCAAACTTAATAAACTTATAACAATTGTACAAAATATTGAACAAATAGGAAATAAGCTTTAATGTTGCATTAAGGGTATCATAGTAAAATACCTATTTGGACAGAAACTACAACCTCCAACCAAATAAGTCAATTTTATATTCTTTGAATCTCAACCAAACAAAAATTCAACACATTCTCGAAAATATGTATTAGATTATGTTTTAATTGGCAATCACATAACCTATAGTAATATGAGATTCCAAGAACCAACTGCCCCTTTAATATGTTGCTTGAGCGAGACTACTTTTTACCCATTTTCCCTTTAAAATGGACACCAAAAATCAACTCTCTATTTTCAATTTTTAATTTTTCACCATTTACACTTAAATGAAATTTAACCCCCAAATTTAAAAAAATTAATTAATTATTTAGAATTAAGTTTTGAATTTTAAAACAATTATGATGGTAAGATTTTAGTTTTTTCCTTTTAAGTAGGAATAATATTTAAAAAGATTTTTTATTTAAGCATTGAAGAAACAAACAAATACTACTTGTTTGTCCATAAATATTTACAACTGTTACCCTTTTTTTTATGAGCCCACTTTATTTATTTCACAATATACAAAATAAATCCACTTTTCAAATTGAAAAACAAGAAATATTTTTAATGAAAAATGGTGGCTTACCTGGTGCATGAGGTGCATTTGACAAAACCCTAAAACTGAAACACATCAAAGAAAAGCTTTCTCTAATAGGCATAGCTTAACAGTAGGATTTTTACTATCAAAGAAAAGCAAGTGCTAGTTTCCAATTCCATTCATTATTTTGGCTTTTTGCCATCCAGAAGAGGGAATAAGATTTCTGCCTCACTTCTTTCCTATCTAAATCTTACTCCCTCTGTTCCTATATATATATATAACCCAAATAACCGAATATCTCATACTAGGAAAGTTATTTGAATAACAAAATTTTATACAAATTTTACTTCACTTTTTAAATTTACCCCAAGCCTATCTCATTCTCTCTCCTCGTTATAAGTTAGTTGACTTAATATTACAACTACTAAATTTAAGTTTCTTACAATTCCAAAGAAAGATAAATTTTAAAATAAATAATTAATATTTTCTTGATACTATAAAAGGACAAATAAAATGAAACATAAAATATGAGTCACATAATAAGGAATGGCGGGAGTAACATACTAGAAAGCTGCTTTCCTTCACTTATTTTGAATACCAAGCTGAGTTTCTTAGAAAAGTTCAAGAAAATGTCAGAAAATTCAGCATATCAATACAAAACAGAAACTCGCTCCCCTCTTCCTGATCTGACTCTGAGGCCTCCGATGTGGCCTTTGTGCCAACATAACAGAATGAACTGCCAATGACCAACAAAACGTTCCGTAAACTTACTGATTAACACGGTGATATAGTAGGAAAACAGTGGCAACTTTTTGTTTCCTCTAGGATGTCTGGAATAGTCGAGTACGATATTCTCCTAACGCCCAAACAGGAAAAACGTTTCTATATGCAGCATAAGTGATCATACAATTCTTGTTGAATACTCCCATAATTTCCTGCAAGAATTTGAACTTAATCAAGCATATGCGTGCTCAAGGTGAGAAATTTTTGCAATGGTGGTAACATAAATTTTAAAATAAAAATAGACGAATGGGAAGACAAATTTCCTTTCTCATGGCATCCTTTCAGAGAATATGAGCATCTAAGCAAATGCTATGAAAAATGCAAAAACCTTAACCTGATAAATGTGTGCCAGGATCGTCTTATACATTACCTCTTGTGGAAAATCCCCATTCTCCATTTGGGAATTTATCAAGTATCTAGCTGCTTTATGCAGTGGTATTGGATCTCTCTCAGCCTGCTCAAATAATTTAAATAACAATAATGAAATCTTGAAACCAATAAATTAATTTTTCTGCAAGTAAAATACCTAGCAGAAACATAAAACAGACACATGCAGCACATAAAATACCCAGACAAAATTATTCGAATTTTCTACTAGTCTAGAAAAAAACAACATGTGGCTACTAATATGTGGCAAAAGTTCCACATAATTGTAGAGCAACTATGATGGTAAAAACAAATGTTGCTCCAGAAAATAGCAAGCAATATGGTATTCTTACCATTTAGAAAATATTACATTAAATATTGATATTTTACCTGCCCAGCATCCATCAAAGCCAGCATTGCCCAGCCAGTATTTACTACATGTGGCATGTTGCCCTCAATATTTGTGTAAACCTGTACAGGAAAAAATTTAAACCTCGTTGACAGTAAATCCAACCATAATAAGTCTAAAGTGAGTCAATAGTTTCAGAAGAAAATGATCTGCGTTGGCTTTAGCTGCTAGGAGGATAAGAAGCTAATACATAGCAAAGGCATATTCGGTTAGACCCTGACTAGAAAAAGCCTTTTAAGCATTCTTGTTCTCTTATTCTACAAATGGTATAGTACAAGAACCCACAGTAGTTCCTAATGGAAGCTCATACTTAGGTAGGCACAAGCCACAATTCAAAAACAGAATACAAAACAAATCTCCCAGAATTTGGCGCAAGTTTGATCAAAGCAAACCTTTTCTGTTACAAAACTCACTTTAGAAATTAAAAACCATCACATAGGAAGATAATAGACCAACCTTGTTTTGACATGTAAGATAACTTTCTCCCCAGCCACCTGATGAAAGCTGTTTTGACAGAAGAAAATTGCAGGCTTTGCGAATGCTAGGACAGTTACTGAAATTCTTTCCAGCAGCCACCAATCCTTTCACTCCAAACCATGTACCATAGGTGAAGCAAACACCCCATGAGCCATACCTAGGTAGATAGGAGAAATAAGTTAAATTGCGTTCAAAGCTAGGTAAAAATAGCTTAAGAAAATTTCAAGACCGATAACAGTGAAAGGAGATCCAGAAGCTTTGCTATGAGCCATCTGAGGGTCACAATTTTTCAATAAATTTAACACTAGAAAAAAATCTACAGAAACACAAAAAGTATCCCGCTACAGTGTTTAATGGAAGGTAGGGCCAAACCATGAGCCATCAGCCGCTTGTATATTTTCAATAAACTTAGCTGCCTTCTGGATACATAGGTCTATTTCCTTTTGACGATGCCCAGGATGTGAATCTTTAAAAGATGTCAAAGCTTGAATTGCATCTGAGGTACATTCCACATAACTGAATGGCCATGATGATCGATATTAAAATACATACTTAAGCAAATGAAAATGTTATGGAAAGGTTTGAAATTCAGATACTGGAGTCTTACGGATAGTCGATGACAATATCACCAAATGTTTCTGCAGGGTTGATAAGCTGTTAATGAAAAAGAAAATAGTGAGTGGAAAACAAAGCACATACTTGTTGCACTATGTATTCTACAGCTTATACTGAAGCTGGCATTGCAATTAACAGTACATCCTTTCATCAACCATTAAATTGATTTTTTCTGATTCCTCCCAGTTCAATAGTTAATTCAAAATTTTAATTCATGTTTGAAAGCTATCAACATTCAGGTTATAGATCTCAATCTGCACGCTAATTCACATAACATTTTATGGCCTAAAGATAAGAAATAAGAGAATAACTCATCACACCATAAGAGATAGAAACCTAGACTGCAGTTTCTGCAGTTAATCACACCGAAATTATCTCATTTACGTACAGATTCCATATCTCAGCCGCCAAAGGTAAACTTCTGTAGATTATGGCTCTTTAGAACTTTCTCCTCGTTTTCCAAAGTAAGTATGATTTTTCAAAGAGGCCATAAATTAGTCACCTTAAGAAATCACGAGTCTAGAGAGAGCTAAGATATTATTTTGCAAAGCAAAGAATAATAAACTCCATAAAACAGAAAGAAAAAGGAAACATAAATCATTTTAGTGGTTCAGAAATAACCAACTCCAGGTGAGAGCACTGGCAAAATAATTTAAAAGGTAACCCTTTCACACATGAAGTGGAAACATGTGATGCTAATTAGCATGCAACGAAGGAGATTATTATGAATTGACACTAAATGAAGGCGTAAAATGAAGCGAAAATGTTGTTATAGTGGCATAAAGATTAAGAAGGGATACCTCCAACCAAGGGTATGATCTTGTGAGCTCATATGTTGCAAAGCCACCATCTGCATTCTGCAAAACTAAGAAAATTAAAACTAATCTATATGTCAAGAGCCCACAGCTCATAAATAACACAAACTCGCAATAATTTAACTAAGCATGGAGGACCACTTGGGGGTTTTATCATAGTTCAACTTACAAAGATAATTGTTATTTAGGAATCTGCTATCCATCGAGGATTATGGTTTCATGACTGTAAAATCATATTCTGCATTGTTCTTTTATTCGGTTTTGGATGTTGAAATGTTAAAAAATCAGTCTTTTTGTCTTCTTCCTTTTCTCTTCCAATATATGTTTATTGCTTTTTCCTCATTCTCCTAGTATCATCGGCCAAAAAAAAAACATTCTACTGGTCCTCAACTCAGGTTTCTTCTTTTTTATACCACATATTAGGCCGACAAACAATAGAAACATAATGTGATGTACACCCCGTACCCATAGTTATCAGAATCGGACTGGATTGTTGGTCTGACCATTTGAACCAGTAGTCCAGTGCTTGAACTGGTATGGTTCTATAATTGACCTAGAGATGCAATTGACCTATTGGAAACCGACTTGAACCGACGGGTTTTCAATAAGCCGCTCGGGTTTTTAATAATAAAACAATCATAAAATTCATAAAAAAAAGTTATTTTCCGTATAATTTATAAGTTATGTTCTAATAATAAAAGACAAGCTAAAGATAACTAAAAGATATTAACAATTAAAAGATTAAAGACTAAAAAAAGCTAAGATTAATACATTGTGTAAGTTGAACTTGCTTTATATATTTTATTAATTATTTAAGAAATTTCTTACATGTATATTTTGTATTAAATTACAAATTTGAAAGTATTAAATTATTTAAAATAGTATTTTATTAGTTACCACATGATTTACTAATTTATTATAAGAATTTATAATTAATTAAATAATTTTATTAACTTGACATTAACCCCAATGACCCGGCGGTTGAACCTATGACTCAATGACCCAACACCTTGAACAATTCATTTTCTGGTCTAGTTCTGATAACTATACCAAATAAATTTCAGAGCTAGAAACACATGAATATCTTGCCTTTTAGTTACAACTCTGACGCTATCTTATCTTACCACTTATCTCTCTTACAGGAATTTCACATCAGTGAGATTCTAACCACTACCCAGTCCAACCACATTTTAAAATGGTAGATGTGGGTGATGCAAGATTCAACTTTCAAGGCAAGAAATGGAATTTTTTTTATTCTTCTACAAAATAAAAACATGCATACATACATCTAGAGGTGAGAACGGATGCTAAACAACATGCTAATGCAAACAAGAGACAAGAAATGAGAGACTTCTGCAGTTTTATTCATTTCAAAAAAAAAAAAGAGGGTGTAAATATGCAAAGACAGTAAGACATCCCTTGAACAAAAGAGTAATAGAGAGAAGTGAGATTTCTATCACAGTCCAAGAGCAGTATGGCTTGAGAGCTCAATTCTATCTTGGCTGAAAGAAGAAATTCTTTGCATCATGCATATAAGCAAAACTCTTTTTGCTGAGCTATATATGACAATAAGGACATCTACACTTTTATAAAAACAGGAAGATTTCTCAAAACAAAGGTCATAACATAATGCAATATTCAAGATAGTAATCCATAGAGGCCTCTATGGATTATGAATAGTATCAAGTTCGTAGTATGAATATAACATTTCTCATGAAATTTTTTTACCTTTGAAATTTTTTTACCTTTACAAGGCAAACAGTTCAGGAAGACACAATTAGAGCTGCAAAACCTGACATGATTCAAAACCTACCTAAGCCAATCAAATAGGATTTTACTTCAAAAGTCAATAACTAACCCAAAATCAAACCAAACCTGACTCAACTAGAAACTCAAAATTGGGTTTATAATGGCAATGCCCGAAAAGCAAGAGTATATATTTTTATTTACAGAAGTTTAAAGTAGAAACAACCACTAAAATAAAACCAAAAAAAAAAAAAAAGGTTGAAGTACCAAAAAAAGAACAATAAGAGATCGTAATGTAAAGAATATCTCCTCCTAAGATATTTTGTAATTCCTGTCTACAGTCTTCAATCACTTTCCAACCTATGTATCTGTACTCATTCCATTCTTTTATCACTACTTTGAGAACTTTTAGCATCCATTGTTTGCTGTCATTCATATCATGGTAAATGCCTTGTGATCATCAATAACAATTACAAAATTACAATAGTACATGATAATCTCTGCCTTAATTTTCATGATTGTCCACTAAAAGTGCACAAAAAACTAAAGAAAAAAGCTATTGATAAGATTAACATTTGCACTGTCTTTTGTTCTCAGTATAATTGCAATATCCAAACTTTATAGATATAAGCCTGTTAAGTAGACAGAATCTGTAAAAATAAATCCTGCTTTCGACAAGAATACACCTTCAATGAGAATCCAGCATGAAAAATATTGCCTAAAAGGTTGGCGTTCTTCAAAGAACTAATTAACTGCTTTAGTTTTAGTAGAAAACTTTAAAGAACTAAAATACACTATGGCAACAGTTGTGAAGTGCTAAATTATGAATGTTTAATAGATTCTATCATAATTTGCTCTGCAAAATAGATATATAATTTTACAAAGATTTTA
Source organism: Microcos paniculata (assembly GCA_030664755.1). Lineage (NCBI taxonomy): Eukaryota > Viridiplantae > Streptophyta > Magnoliopsida > Malvales > Malvaceae > Microcos > Microcos paniculata. The sequence continues at coordinate 9,206,066 of CP131460.1, read as the reverse complement.
CATCTAATGAGAGTTAAAATGGAAAAATATTTCATTAAATGCATTAATGAATTTCACACGCTTAACATTTTCAGCACTTTCTATTGAAACTATTCTATTAGATGGTCTTCAAAATGAGTAACCATATACATTAAATATATTAAATCACTAAAAATTAAAATAATCAACTATTTATCAAATATAACCTTGATAGTTTTCTGCATTAGTCTAAACAATAGATACATCTTTCATAGATTGATTGATCATAATAGGAAAATAAGTTACCTGAAGTGAAAGAATAACATTTACAGCCTCATATAACCGCTTTGCTTCTAAAGGTTGCCCAACAATTTCTGAGGGTATTTTTGATAATAAAAGAGAAGCCTGGAGGAGGGGAAAAAGTTAATAAGTACTCATAAGAAGGAAAGCTCTATTAAATCAGCCTTATTTACTTTTAATCCCTCTGCTGTGCAATCTGAAATGGGCCATCCATGATCTGCAGTTGAAAAGGGCCAAGCACCTTTAGAAATGTGACGGTACCAAAAATTAAGATCACCAGGGCAATCTTCTTGAACCTTTGAAACAATAAAAAGGCAGATAATCACGAATTAGAGGGAGTTACAATATCAAGAAGTTCAAACTTGATCTGAAATGAACATAACTCCAGCATATTTCCAGTATATAAACCACCTGTGTGTTCCTAATGTACTTGCTTGCCTTCCTCAAAGTTGGACCATATTCTTCAGCGAGGTTGGTTGAAATAATTGCTTGAACTGTAAAAGCAGTATCCCATAGTTGACTTCCATTATAACCCTACAGCAAGTTGATTAAGCTACTGTAAATGGTCATTCAGATCTTGAAGTGCAGTGCAAAAGTAAAACACAAAAACAGTCGCAATTATAGTACATAGATTCTTACGACAGTTACTCATAAGGCAGCACTTACAATTTTCTAGATGAAATGGAAGCAACCTCAGAGCACTAAAACATGTAGCTACTGTTTAGCGGTCATAAACTCCTTGATAACTCAAATCTTGTAAATAGTTTTTCTATTATGATGGAAGGTTAAGGCTATCATCAGTTGAAGAAAGGATGAGATGGTACACTTGCCTGCATTTTCATGCCATCTTCAGCAACCCATAGATAATCATAAATTCTTGGCAGATGCAACTTGAAAGCCTCTGAGTTTGGGTCCTCCACCCAACAGCAAAGCATGTTTAACACCTATTATCACCAAAACAGATATTAGAAAACGAAAAGCAAATTATTAGATAAGTAGCTAGAAATTGGAGAAGAAACGCACAAAGGTGCATTTGACACAGACTATAGACTAATTACATCACATATATTACAACTAGAGGTGGCAGATGGGTAAGTCGGGTTGGGTTTGGGTTCGGGTCATTCAGCTTGGGTCAGTTTCAGGTAAAGAGAAATTCGAGTCATTTTGGGTTCGGGTTCGGGTCATTCCGAGTTTCACACTCGGGTTTTCAGGTTTGAGTTATTTCGAATTCAACTTGGATTATTTGAGTTTATTTTTTTTCATGTTTGATACTTGGATTTCTAATTTGTGTCATTTCGAATTTTATTACGGGATATTTACTTCTCATTTTTTTTTCTTTTATATAGATTCGGGATTTATTGAAAAAAAAGTCACTGCTCACTAGATTTTTAACTGTCTTTAGCAATTTATTCTAAATGGGTAAAAATTCAAATATTCATTTTGAAATGAAATTTTCTAATTTGTGATTAAGTTTAATCTTGAAAATTATTAATTTTTAATTCTATATGAGACATAATAAAATATAAAAATCATATTAATTTTGAAACTTTTTTTTAGCAATAAAAAAGTCAATATTATTGTAGATGTCATTTTTTTTTATTCAAATTCCACATAGACGATCTTTAAAGGACATTCAATCAAAATCTAATTTAATTTGCTTGACTTGTCACTAAATCCATAGATTAATATTTTTTAATTTAAATATTATATAATGTTAATATAAAATTTGTTAAATTATAAATATCTAATATTAATTAAAAATTATATGATATTTAATATTTCTTTATATTAACCATTAAATTTTTTTTTACTTTATTTGATAATGATTAAGATATTTAAAAAGTTATATAAAAATTTAATCTAATTCTACTTTTAATAATGAAAATAAATTCTATTATTTTTCTTAAATCTTAATCATAATTACTAGTTAATTTTTGGTCAAAAAAATACTAACAAAATATTGATACATGATACATACATATAATTGACTGAATATTTGGTAAAAAAAATAAATAATTTGAAAATATTAAACTTTATTTGACTATTGTCTGTTGGTATTTTATACTATTACACTTTTATTTTTAATTGAATTACTATTTTTATTTTTATTTTTAATTGAATCGCTACTTTAAAAAAATTTCAAATATACTTTCTTTCAAACAGGTCATTTCGGATTAATTTCTCTAGTTAATCGCATTCGGGTCACTTCGGGATCGAGTCACTTCAGGTTATGGATCATTCTGGGATCGGGTCATTCGAGATTCGAGTTTGTTGACTTTTTGGTCAAATCGGGTTGGGTTGGGTTCGGTTTCAGGCAAGTTGGGTCGAATACTTGTTATTGGGTCAAGTTTTGCCAACTCTAATTACAACATATACAAGAGTTAAGAAAGCAAAAGAACAGAAGCAGCACAATATTAGAAAGACCAGGATACCTTCGATGGATGCGAGAGCTGCACAAGAACTAAACCATATGAGGTTTCCAACCAACATAAGTCTTTCTTATCCTTGAGAATTGTGGTCAATCCTTTTATTTTATTATTATTTTTCTTTTTTTCAGTCTAATGAGTTTAATTTTTCATGCACACCTTGTTTACAGGCCCGATGCAGATGTAACGAGTATTCTCATCTTCATAGTGTACATGCTGTATGGCAGTTCGGAGAGCCTTTTCTCTCAACTTCTTTCCAGGCCAACGCATTAGGATAGGCTCAACAACCTTGTGAAGTGATGCCCAAAGAACATCTTGCACCAATGGGTGAGGGTAGTACAAATCTTCCTGCAAAAGTAAGCAATATGTTCTTGATATCAAAATCAAAACCAAATTTCAAAGTGCACAAAGAATAAACTGCTCAACAATCTATAGAGAGTAAGTTGGAAGAAATCATAGGCCTCCATGATTCTTGTTAAGTCATCTCCCATCAGGAAGTTCAAAATTAGTTGTAGCTGTATATTTTAGGTAAGGCATCCACCTATGCTAACTGGTTCGGATTGGACACTTAACACAGTATTGAAGCTCAGGTCAATCGCCGCTCTGTATATTTTTGTTATGTTGTTTGTTGTACCTGTTGTCCACATGTTAGGACTATTTGTTTTAGTTGTTAGTATTAGCTACACATGAAGCAAAGTGTTAAATGAATCATCCTAATAACTAAGACCAGGGGTTGAACCACTGGAGGTCTGATTCTGAGCAGTCCAATCAATTGAACCGGCCATGTCAATCCCAAATCTTAAGAAAAAGAAAAGGCAAAAGAAAATGAGTACTAAATATGATAAAACGATAACAGAAAAAGAGCACCTTTGACTAAAAGGTGAGAGCTTTAATTAAAAATTAAGATAAGAGTTAGAATTTTTCCACTAACAAAAAATTTTTTACAGATTAAACACAATAATTAAGAGAAAAGCCAGTTCAACCAAGCGGAATTCTGTTCAATCAGGAAGTTACCTGTCCCCAGGCCATCTAATAGCTATTCAGACTGGACAAGCCACCATTCTCAGGCTGAACAGTAGGGACCAGTTTTTAAATGTTGGCTAAGTGGTTTCATGCCACATCTATTAAGTTAAGAGTTTATCATATCCTTAGATTCAAGTTCTCCCTTTCCAGCTATCACCAATTGACTTAAAGTTAGATGCTTAACAATTAGTTTTTAGCATTTTTCAAAGCATATTAAGTAGCAGTAAATGATATAATAAAATTCAAGGTTTGTTTGGTGAGGGAGAAAAATGGGAGAATAGGAAAGAGTGAAAAAGAAAAGAGCAAAAAAGCAGTATTCTAGTTTCTCACTCCTTCTCAGTTGGTAGGACTCAAAAGTTAGACAAAACAAAACACTGATTGTAATCTTCTATCCCTAACAACCCAAATCACCCAAAATTCAAAATGTTAAAAGATTACGGAAAGAAAACCGGAGATGTCGAAGGCCACTTTTTCCAAGTTTTTGTTCTTTGACCTCCACTATTAAAGAATTTTGCTACAAAATAATGAGATTTTCAAAAGCTTCTATCATCTCGCTTTTCAATTCAACAAGCAATAGGTATGAGAATATTTTTCTTTCCATCCACCTCACCATCTTTCTTGAAACGGGCAAATGTTACCTCAATTCCTTTCACTTTACCCCTCATTCAACCTTCCATTGTTCCACTTTTCTCTTGTTATAACGAAGCAAAGCCTTCATACATGGAAAACTTCAAGAAAGATTAGTCTCAAATTACTTTGAATATAAAAGCAATATGGAGTTCTAGAATATAAACGTTTTGAGAAACGATAAATTAGAAAACAAGGTCACATATATATAAACGATAAAGCTTAACAAGTAGTGCGATTAAGGTTAATTAGGTAAGATGACTTTCCACATGTTAGAGGTAGGGCATATATACATAGAAGCAAGGTCACATAAGATGACTATCTACTTATTAAAGGTAGAGCATATAGAGAACTGCAGTATCAATCTCACCAACCTTTGCACATAGATTTCGTGCTTGATTCCAATCAATTTCATGGTATGGGATAGTATAAAGCTCCTTCCTCAAAGACAAAACTGTTGGTGTGATTGGGCCAACAAATCTCTTTCCATATAAATAAGACATAGGCAAATAAACCATCCGGCAATGACACCACATCCTTCCTGTAGTCAAGGTAAAAGAAGATCATTTTTGTAATCTTTTCAAGACAACTGTGTAAGAATGTGGATTCAACAAATTTTCCATATGGAAACTAATTAAATTCACTCCCAAATTTTTATCTGAAAAGCAAGCACCAAAAGGTGCATTACATGGGCTGTGTTTTAAAGACAAATATATATCATAACTAATGTCATCAAATGATTTTCCAAGTTTCATTCACTTTCATCTGCAAAGAGTTGTACATCACTTATATTAGTATCATTTTTTATCCCTGCAGAAGAGCTGAAACTTAAGATACCAAGGGACACTTAAGTGCGCTTCTCCTGTGCCTTTCACCTTGAAAAGAGTGTACCTAATTGAACAGACCCAGCTGGAGTGTGCATTTTAAAACATTTTAGAGTTCTATTATGTGTATCAATATATATTTGAAAAATATTTTTCAAGGTCCACCAAGAATGAAAATGATGAACCGATATTTTATCAATTGTGGTGTCAGGGTTGAAAATTTATACACAAAGCATCTGAGAAATACGGTATGGTGAAAGGACTGATTAGAAATAATTGAGATGAAGTGAAACTTATTTACAATTCTTCTTCTCTATAAAGATTGGTTACCATGAGTTGAAGAACATTAGCACAAGTTAGTGATAAGCAAGGTTTCTTAATCAATTTAAGAGACTAATATAAGAAGTCGATTAAAAATTTTCAACTACAAAGTTACTCGTGAGGAAACATGGACTTGGGAGCTGAGCTATGAAGAGACATCCCTAAGGTCGGCAAACATGATTCTTCTTTAGGGTTTTGGTTTGTCTGATACAAATAGGCCAGGATTGCTACTTAGTTGGCCTTTAAAATTATTTAGCAACAAACTCAAAACCCTAGAAAAAGAGGAAGTGTGCATACATTTGGCAGAGAGACACTTAAATCACTTTTGACAGACCTTTTTCTTTTGATCAATGTTTTGTTGTGGTAGATTCTTGACTTTTATCTTGAATAACGATTATTATTATTGTTGGATTAAAATGTAAAATTCCAAATAAAGACTATTATAGTAGACTTAGATTTGAAACTAAAGATTAACAAAAGGAAGATGAAACTTACTTTAGATAGAAATGTCCTGTGACAAAGCATCAATTTCTCATCAAATAAAGCAGCAACATCTTTATTAATCTAGCTTTGGTTTTGGACAATTTTCATTGGAGGACACTAAACTTATAGTCAAATCCCATTTGAATCAATCAAGTTTATTTAGTAATATCTAGGTCACCTAAGGCCGAATATGACACCCTCTTGGTAAAAATTAAAATCATCATTGGAATGCCAATGTGACTAGCAGGTCAACAGTACCACATCAACAACCAGTCAGATGATACAGGCCAAAGTAGCATGTACTCCTTTTCTTCTGCATGCTTTCTTCTGCCAGGCTTTATAGTTTCTCTTCTTCACTATTCTTTCTACTTTGACACCCTATCTCAAAGCCTTCTTGAGTTGCCAGTCATCCCAGCAGAGTTCAATAATTGACATGATGTCTATCCAAGTTAGCTTCAAAAGTGAACTTAAGTTTCACTGACCAAAATTCTTTCATATAGTATAGATTGGCATGAAGTAGCTGAGCAGACTAGAAAAATTCCATCATTAGCAACAACATAATGTGGGACAACTGATACCAGTGGAGAATTTTTAGGTTTAACAAAAGCAAGGAAGGGGAGCCACAGGCTATTACAAGACTATTTTCAATTTTTTAACAGATTTTTTTAGTGTTGTACCTTAATTTTGTGATTTAAAATCTGAATTAAGTATTTTTTTTGTGTTTTAAAGGGGTTCTTAGTAAATCATAGTTTCAGAAGGCAAGACACCACTACCTGGTCAAACCTAAGCCTAACCAGAAATATATAACTAAACACACATTAAAATGAATATTAAAGAAAAAAAGGGACAAGAACCTGGATGGACTGGAAGCATATAAGGAAGAAGCCATATCTCAGGTGGCAAGGGATTATTGCCAGACCATTCAAAAACTCCAAGCACCTGTTGCCACCAAAAAATGCAAGGATAATAAACAGATGTCCATGTGTATGCCAAGCAATAAGTCAAACACTATAGTCATGAGGGAAACGTTAAGTTCTGAACTGAAAGCCACATTTTTCCCCATGATGTTATTGCAGTAGCACCACCATGACTCAAAATCCAATCTCTCCCTCTCTCCATTGCTCCCTGCCCATCATTAGCTCCCTCACCAAGCAACCTTAAAGTAACATAACTCAAGACTGTACCAAACATTGTGCTTGGGCCCTCAATGTGTAAACCCCAGCCACCATCTTCATTCTGTAATTGAATATATATCAACATCGTAAACAAACTTTAGGGACAGTATACACGAATCTAATAGAATCAAAACCTTGCTAGAACTTCTAGAGCTCTTATCAAACTAGCTAAAACAGCCACCATAAAAGATATTTTAATTGCCTGATGATTATAGAGGTAACGTCGCATCTCCTTCTTATGCTCTTCTGATAAGACTGCATTCAATGCTCCAGTAATAGACAGAGTAATTACCTGATGCATCACGTGAGCAAAGTGAGGAAATGAGACTACATAATTATTTCTTTTTAAAAAGTATAATATTTTAACAAGATTTATCAGTCATCATAGTGCTACTGATTCCCCCAAGAAGAGCCGAGAATTTTGTAAAGGTTAAAAGGAATACTTTCTACCACCCATGCTACCCACAAGATTAGTCAAACTGCTGTGATCAGGAAAATCTTCCTTCAAAAAATCATCACTTACCAAGCCGGGCATAAGAAACATTGGACCTCCATAGTCACCCGGCCAATGCCCATCATGGGCCTGGAGAGATGAATGATAATTAAGAGCTCTTCGTAACGTACTAGTGACCATCCCTTCTGTAATGTTATCTGCTTCCCCAACTTTGACTTGAGGTAAAACCACAGGAACTGGGTTTTCCTTGGAAAACTGTATTAGGGGGAAAAGAGATAAGGTGATGAAATCTATAATTAAAGAAAAATGTGCACATAATTAGCAAATCACAGTGACATATTAAAAATCTCCCCCACCCTAACACACACAAAAAAAATAAATAAAATAAAAAAGGCTTCAGAAGCTATAAAAAGTTTCCATTCTAAAACAGAAAGCAAAAGACAGACCTTCGAGTTTTCTAGAAGTTCATCCATACTAATTACAAAAGATCAGTGACATCCCAACTTTAAAGGCACTAAAACTATAGTAAATCATGCATCATAATCTGAGGCAATGGCAACAACAAATGGGATGCTAAAAAATGTTACCAAACATAAAAGTATCGCTCAAAACACATTCACAAACTGAAAACAATCTATAATAAATTCCCAAAGTGTCACAGAAGTAAAGTACAAGCATAATTAATTATGCCGGAATTTTCATTTTCTCGAACAAGTTGTCTGTGCATCTCCATAAACATTCCCCAGTCCCAAAGGCTGGGAATATGTGATGCAACTAGCCGCAAATTTTAAATTAAACGTATTTCAGAATCAATTGAGAAAAGATGAAGTTTAGCACTAGAAAAGCTATTTTGCACAATTAGCAGTTTATCAAGATTTCCCACCTTTTCACAATATTTTTATGCATTAATAAAAGGAGAAAACACATTATTTTAAAGCAGAAACTAAGAAAAATGATGTTTTCGGTAGTGAGACATGATTTTTAAGTTTAACAAGGTCATCTACTTCTTTCGTGGAAAATACGGACTTAATTAAACAAAGACAACGCTTAAGGACTTAATTGACTACAATGAAAAGATAGGGACTTATTCGATAAATTTGAGCGAATACAAGAGCTTTATTTTAAAGAGAGAAAAAGACAAAAAAAGGCTATTCTCTATTGACGAAGAAATTCCTTCAATGCTTATCAATGTTTGCAGGCCTATGGAAAAGAATATCTCAAAGAGATAATGTCATTACTAGTCAGACAACATTTCCAACTAAAATAGTAATATCAATGAGAACAAAGTAATAAAAAGGAGTCAAAGGGAAATGAATGGAGAGAGAAATTTTACCAGGAAGTATCGAAGATGAAAAAAATAATTCACAATCAATTTAATTGCACCATTTTCAATTTTTTTCTGCAATTGGAGTATATGTCCAAGAAAGAAGTAGATGACCTTGTTTTATCCATGTTTTAATATTCTATCTATCTAAATACGACTACCGCTACTAGACCTGGTGGTATTGGTCAGGAATTGAATATCAAGTAGGATAACAGTAGTGTCCACAGGTGTTTAGAAGGTATGCTGAGAGCAGTTCTGAAGTCTAACAGGTAATTTCATGCATACAAAGATGAGAAGCCTAGTTGGGAGCTTGCATAGTCTCAATTAGTTACTTTAGAGTCTTAAATTTATGTTTCTTTAAATTAAAGTTGTAGGATCAGTTTTTTTATTTATTTTCTTTAGTTTTAAGTGTCAAGGGTATCTTGTAACTTTTTGGTTCACAGGAAATTACAGATTTTTGAGTCTAGGATCTTAGTTTGGTTTTCCTTACTTAATCAGACAATGTATAGAGCTAAGTTCGTTAGTTTTCTAGCTGGAGACTAAGTATTTGTTAAAGATCTAATTGGATAGGACTTGTTTTAATGGGATTACATATACTACGAGTCCATATAGATAAGAAAATACGTTTCCTAAGGAAGATATAGGATTACTGTTTTCCAGCATCATTTCTTTTGTGATTGTCTGATGCAATCAAATCTTAAGTGCAACTCTTAAGGAACCCAAGCTGTGAAGCCTAAGGCTTTCTTTTGTTATTCTCTTTTTCTAAGTTCAATTTATTTTCCTCAAGAATACAAACCAAAAGGTTGCCATAAACTTTGGCCACCTAGTTCTCCCACATCAGAACATATAGAGGTTAATCTAATTTTCTTGTTTAGAAGAGGGGAAGAAAAATGGACCCCATGGCTCTTCAAGACTACAACTTATTGCATACCACACTTCCTATGGTCGACTTTGATGTAATAGATACTTGAGTTTGCAAAGGTAAAACAACCCATATACTTAATTTCTCACTTTAAGGTGATAATCACCAAAGTAGATTAAGACATGGAGGACAGGAACCAAGAAGGGAAAAACCCCCTTCAACCACCAACCATAAGGAGGCAAATTAAAATGATTCAATTTTGATTTTAGTGGAAACAATTAAAAAAATAAAATGCTAATTGAGAATAATTGAGCTACTTACTATACCATCAAATATCTATTTATTTCCAATCAATGACACAGTTAGTGAGAGTGGTACCAGTTAGGTAGGTTTGACTTGCTGAAAAATGCCTTTAACCAACTAATCCTTGTCTTTTCTACTTGCTTTTGCTTTCAAGAATCTAAATTAAATTAAATAAAAGGTTGCTACTCCAAACCCATTATTATCTTCTTGGAATTAACGATGTGCTGCATTTGATGAAAAGGGAAAATGTGGAGAGATACCTGCAAGCGCATAAGTAGATCTGAACTGTGCTTTTTCTGGAGGCGATTATCGGAGAAGTTGCGGCGAGCTTTCTCAATCTCCATTAACTCTTCGGGAGATCCCAGGTTGGGATCGAATTCCCAAATCTGTCTGCCGATGTGATCGTTCACCGTTCTCAGCCATTGATTGCCTCCCTCCGCGATTTTCAGCTTCCACATTTCAGCTTACTTTTCCTACAATGGCAAAGCGAAGGAATTTGAATATCTGTCTGGTTTCAATTTCCTACCTAATTTGCCACTCTACATAGAAGTTTCATAGCAATGTGGCCATAAGTAGAATTTTTGTTTTCTGTGTAGAAAGAGAAAAAGCAAGCGTCAGCGGAACCTTAGAGAAGAACCAAATGCACGATTTGCGGATCCGGACCCTCTCCCTTTCTTTTATATTAATAAAATAACTGGTTATTCAAAAAAGAAGGCCCCAACGCAAAACATTGTCGTGTAAGCGAAGGCGTGAACGGAACTTTAACCGGAGAAAAGCCAAAAACAGGGTAAGTTTAAACTTTAAAATAAAAAAATTAAAAAAAAAAACTTAATACTTAAATTGGCCTTCGAAAAAAAAGATAACTTAGTTCATAAATTTTTATTTTATGACAAATGAGCCTTTAAATGGAAATTAACTCATTTTAATAGTATTGACGTGATTTTTCCATGTCAGATTATAATAACATATCATTTCCATTTAGCTTGGGAACCACAGTCACACCTCAACTTGACGGTTGGTTATGTAATAATTGTCGCACTATCTTCAAGTACGTATCAATAGTTATACACCCCAATGTGACACAAGTCATGAATTAAATATCGTTACTGTAAAACATTTAAAATTTAAACTTAATTAGTAATAAAGCAATATTTATAAAATAGTTTATAAAATAATTTGGATATTTAAAATGAGTTCAGTGGATTAATTCTTAGATTATACTTAAACAGCGGAAAGCTAATAACTCCTAAACCATGGACACCTCCTAGCGAGCCTCTGGACATCTAACCTGAAAACCATAAATGACACACCTGGACCTAACCCAACTTTCCGTACCAACGGAACAGCGTAGACGGCGTATTAAATTGAACAATACGTCGGTCTGGTTGTGTCTAATTATGAAGAGAAGTTAAGCTTAAGATAAGACGGAGTTGGAAGATGAGGTTATTGACCATGCATGGAAGCAACTAAATTCCAATTGGACTTCTTTAAGTCCATAGTCAATGGATTGGATATCCATTGGTGTAAAAGTCGGCGAATTAGGCCAATGATTAAGATTAAGAAAAGTTGAAAAGATGAGAGAAAGTCTGGCCCGAGATTTGAGTAGGCCCGTGGCGGGTTTCCTTATAAATAGGGGAGGCCGAGCCTCTCCTCCTCATTTCTCTTTTCCTCTCATTTATCTTTTCTCTCTTTTTGCTCTTTTGGAACAACTTCGGACTTTTAGTCGATCCAGACAAACCGACCGATGAATCAAGATGAGTTTCTAATATGCTATTCTACTCACCTAGATTTGCATCATACTTAGTTTGCACGTAAATCCATGCATAGGTCTATGAGAGATCTCGGTTCAAAGTTAAATTCAGCTTTTTAACTAGATTTAAATTCTAGATCTAAGAACTTTAAGCCGATGATTCTCATTTTTCTTTCGGTAAACATGTCATGGGAGTCAAGGGGATTGCATGTTTCAAATTTCAAGCGAAACTGTGGAGCAACGGGCTCGAAAATCGAGAAAATGCCGTGCGGGAGTCAACTTGTTCTGGGGGTAAAATCATAATTTTGCCCTTAGTGCCCGATTTTTGACCCAAAACCTCTTGGACCTTTTTTCAAGCCCCGAAACGTGTCCAAACATCATCTTAGGTTATACTAGAGCCTCATAGGTGCATTCATAGATTGATTATAAATGCTAACGCGTGTTTCCGTATAATTAGGGATCCGGATGGTCAAGTGCGGCGACATACCGAAGATCGATTTTCGTGGGACTTTTGGGAGTATACGAACCTCCCAACATTGTGAGTGGCCTTGCGTTCAGTGTTTAGCCATTTAGGGCTAAACGCTTTTATTATTATTAAAATGTTTTAATTAAATGTTGGGATTCGGGTATTCCCTTACACCGCCACACACATTGTTATATGCCACATGGGCAAGGGTTTGAAAAAAATTAAATTTATGAGATGTATGTATGTATGTATATATGTATGTATGTATGTATGTATGTATGTATGTATGTATGTATGTATGTATGTATGTATGTTTTCATATTTATATATAAAAGGTATGACATGAGTGCCCGATGGGGCATGATCATACATATGAGCAGACTCGATGAGACTCGGTGCTTCATGTGATGAAGCGAGTGGACCGAGATGAGCATGCATATGAGGTTCTCGTGGACCACTTTTTTGAAAGGGCATGGTGAATATATTAGCCTGGAGTAGAGAGGTGTGGAGAGAGACTTGGCAAGATTGATGTAGTTGCGACTATACAGCGACTGGCACCATCGAGGGAATGTGCTTAGAGAGAGATACCTATATCTTATATATGTATATATATTTTCAAAAGAAATGTCACTCCCTGACCCATCCGGGTCGGCCACGTGGCAACCGTCACGCTGCCTCAAAGTACGTGCCGGTCAATCACGCACCAGAAATATCGCAAGGCATTGAAATGGATATCATCGCTGCAAAACAACTAAAACTTTAATTAAAAATCTTTTAATAAAATAATAAACTTAAAAGCAGTACCAGTGGATTAATTTAAAAGAATACCTACGCTTCGGGAAACTGCTAAGCCTAAGCCACGACATCTCCTAATGAGCCTCCGATCTATCTACTGACTCCGTACGCGAATCTGCATCCATCCATGTGGAATACAGGTGAGTGACAGAGGTTCAATGCATCTACATCAGGGTTAGGGAAAACATGGGTAATCCAAAATATGATAATAGAAATAAAATGAAATAAATAAAAACTTTGTTTTCAACATTTCCTTTCAAATTCTCCAAGTGAGAATTTGATTTTTAAAACCTTTAAAATAATTTATAACTAAAACGGGCTGGCATCAAATATATTGAAGGCACGACTGGCCAGTCGTATGCCTTACTACACCGAGGGCTATCTCTTTTCTCTTTAAACACACTTTCACAATTTCTTTTTCTCTAGCCGGTTCCCTCAGTGGTTCCCATCGCTGTGGTGGAACACAACTACCTAGAGCCCTGTCGAGCTTCCCTATACGCCTCTCCCAGGGTCTCGTCTCACCGTGGCCCTCAATAGGCGGTCCACGGCTGAGAATCATGCATGCTTATTCTCCAACTCGGACCACGCTCTAATACATATTGGAGCACTGAGGAGCTTACTCAAGAACGCATCTCGCGTCCCATCCATATATTTATTATATATATGTATTCAAAACAAATATATTTAAAACATTAAACACGCACACAAGTTTTTACATTTTTAAAATCATCCCACTCTCTAAATGGGTGTATCACAAAATAAAAAGTGTGTGTCATGGATTACCCTTATCCCAAAATAGTTGTAAAACCTTTCAAAACAATTTATATTTTTAAAACATTTAAAAACATTTGTCCCTAGTGGCTAAGCACTGAAAACAAGGCCACTCACAGTGTTGGGAGATTCGTATACTCCCAAGCGCTCCATGTAACTTTAACCTCCGGAGTATCACCGCACTCGATTCAACCGGAGCCCTAATACACAGAAATACACGTTAGCATTCATAATTAAATTTATGAATGCACCTATGAGGCTCTAGTATGACCTAACACGATGTTTGGAAGTGTTTCGGGGTTTAGAAACGTGTCCGGGAGGTTTCAGGTTAAAAATCAGACACTTGAAGAAAAATTACGAAAATACCCCTGGGTCTGGGCCAGGCAGGCCCTCCCATTTGGTTGGGTTAGGCTCAGCCTGATTCTGGGCCCAAAAGGCCCTTTCCATGAGGGTTGGGCCTAGCCCCACTCGCGGGTCTTAGCTAGCAGGTCTCTCCTGCACAGGAAAGACTCGGCTCCTGCTCGGGAGCCGTGGTCTGGCCTCAGGAACCGGGGCTTCTTCTCAGTTTCCAAGCCCCTCGGTCGACCATTGGACGTAAAACTTAAGACGTACGTTCCTCGTATCTCCCACGATGCGTTTACCGAAGCAGAAACGAGAATCATAAGCTCAAAGTTCCTAGATCTTGAATCTAAACTTAAAATCTAACTAAAAAGATAAAACTAACTTTGAGTTTGGATCTCTCCTAGACCAATGCATGGAAATGCGTGAAAACTTAGAAAAACGTAGATCAAGGAGTTAAGAATAGCATACTAGAATCTTACCTTGATCCTTTGGTCAGTTTGTCTGGATCGGCCAAAAGTCCAAAATTGCTCCAAAAGAGCAATTGAGAGAAAAGAGAAATGAGAGAAGAGGGAATGAGAGAAAATGAGGGGGGAAACTCGGCCTCCCCCTATTTTTAGGGGAGTCCGAACCGGGTCTACTCAGACCCCGGGCCAGACTTTCTCTTCCCTTTTTAATCTCTCATAATCTTGATCATTGGCCAAATCCACCGACCAATTTACCAATGAATATCCAATCCATTGACTATGGACTTAAAGAAGTCCACTTTGGTGTTTCCATGCATGGTCACCTGTCTCATCTTCCAACTCCGTCTTTTTTTTAAGCTTGACTTCTCTTCTTGATTAAACACATCCGGACCAACGTATTATCAACTAAATACGCCGTCTTACATTATTCCGTTTGTACGGAAAAGTCGTGTTAGGTCCGGGTGTGTCAAGAGATGATTATAGTTTCCTTATTAAAGGAAAGTTTTAAAAAGAAAAGAAAAGAAATAGCCCTCGATGATACGAGATTCCTCGACCACGGCCAAGGTCGAGCCTCGTTGTATTTTCACGGCCAACCCATAGTTAGATGTTGTTGTTATTATTATTATTGTTGTTGTTGTTACTCAGAAAAGGATTTGGGGTAAATGTTTTGAAAAGGTTTTTTTAAAAGAAACGTATAATGTTTTCCAAATCGCTTTGGTATTACCCGAACTCCCCAAACTTATTTGACTTTGCATTGAACCTCTGTCACTCACCTGTATCCAATGTTGTTGGATGCAATTCCCACATGCGAGGACGCTAGATGGTTCGGAGACTTATAAGAGTGTTGGTGGTTTAGGAGTTAGTAGATTCTGCTGCGTAGGTTATTCCTTAAATTAATCCACTAGTGTTCTTTTTATTGTTTATTATTATAAATATTTTCTAACTAAGGTTTAATTTTGATGGTTTTGCAGTGACAATACTCTTTCTATACCTTGTGCCATCTCGGATAGCCCGCCTTTCATGGCCACATCTTGAGGTGGTACAGCGATTGCTACGTGGCCAGCTCGGCGAGTTGGGGCATGACAATTTGATTGGTATCAGAGTAATTAAAAGATTCTAACTGTTTTCAAAACTATAAACTGTTTTCAAAGTATTTTCAAATGTTTTCAAAATTTTTCGAAACCAGTGGATTACTTGTTTAAAACTCTTGGGCTCGAGTATGTGATTACTCGAACGCATCATAAATGCCCTAATTTACTCTTAGAATACTTTCTTTAGCAGTATACCACCGAATAGGTTATCTGAGTGTGGTCTTAGGTGAAATGACACCATGACCACCATTTGCTCGATATTTGTGAAAGCAAAGCAAGCTTTCCGAGAAATCCCCAAGACCAGTCCTTCAGCTTTTAATATCCTTCCTACTCGTTAGCCAAACCTTGCGAGGGACTTACTCCCTTGAGATGATGAGATATGTGATATCTCATCCAACCCTTCATAGCGGCCTATCAAAGGCTTGCTAGTAAAGAAAGCTAGCTTGGCGTCTAACCTTCAAGGTTGTGGACATCAAGACTCGTTAGGGGAAAAGCGAGTTTGATGTCTAACCCTATCTAAAGGCAATTTTCCCCATTCTCTACACTTGTAACATGTAAGAGTTGGGAGGAAACGAAGTAGCAAGGACGATGCAATGAGCAAAGATGGACCCGACGTGCATGAAGACTAAACCAACTTCTCTCGCTTTCTACACCATCAGGGTGTAGACTTGGAGAAAGAGTAGGCTAGGAAAGGAGGAGTAAAGGGGATACGAGATCACAAAGGACGAGGTTGACAAAACCTCAGAACGCAAGGTAAGGCATTCGAACGATAGCACAAAGGAAAAGTTCTCTCTATTCCTCGGAAGAAGACTTCATCGGGCAACAAATGGAGGGATGAATGGTGAAACCAAGGAAAGACTAACCAAGTGTAGAAGCCTTTCATTGACCCATAAGATGTGAATCAACTCCTCTCACTCTTTGCACCAAGTACGTGCAGACTTGGAGAGGAAGTTCAGAAAGAAAAGGTGGCTGAAGATGAAGTCGAGGTATCAACAAGGAGTCCATATGGTACAACTCAACCTCTCTCTCCTTCAATTTCTACACCACTCGTGTGTAGACTTTGTGAGAAAGCACAGCAAAAGCGAATCGACTTTCCCCAATTTTGCACCAGTTGAGTGTAGGTTTTGAGGGAAAGTGCAGCAAGGGTGGAAGAAAGAGAGATCACTTGGAGTCAAGTGGATTGGAGCTCGAGGACTCCAAGTTGTGGGACAAGTGAACACTGAGACTGATGATAGAGGAAGAGGACTCCGGTAAGAGAATAGTTTGAAACCCTCCGATGGACTAACTTGGCACATCTCCCCACTTCCTACACTGTTTATGTTTAGAGTTTGGGAGAAAGTTGATCGAGGAAGACCATCTACGGAGATTAGAAGAGATCGAGTGAACCAAAGATCACGAGAAGTGAGTTAAGGGAAAGTCACTCAAGGATGTGAAAGTAATTGCTAAGGGGAAACCTTAAAGGACTTGAGAATGGCACAAGGATAGTAAGGAAGAAGAATAAGAAAGAAGCCATTCTTGAGAAACGATAAGGAGGAAGAAGGCAAGGATGGCAAGATGGAGGATGTGGAATGGAAAGTGGCCTCATATCCTTATGAATAATGTATAATGGACCCTTCATTGTGAAGTCAGCTTTTGGGTCCCAGTGCTAAAGCTAACTGAGGAGCAAAATAAGAAGAGAATAGTGATGAGAAAGAGGAGAAGAGATCTCATCCATGTAGTCAACGAGTAGTACATCCATTACTACTTGTTTGACCATTGGATACCAATGTTAAGAGAAGGTAACAGAGAAGAAGAGAAAGGAAATGAAGATGGAGGAAAGGGAATAAGGAAAAAGAGAAGCTAGGCATCTCCATACCCAAGGGGTCTCCTTCGCAAATGATGTTAAAAAAGGACCTTGTCATGGTCAAAGTTGATGGGAAGTAAGCAAGCAGGGAGAATGGGATGGATGACAACAATGGAAGTACTTGTGTGTGTGCAAATAAAGAGCACGAAGAGAAATTTTCCTCAGAATTGAAAGGACATCACCAGAAGGAACTGGTGAGAAAGAATAAGAGGAAAAGAAAAGAAGAACAAATGTTGAAATAATAGATACAAAAAATGATGTGATGTAGTACGGAAGCATTCTTAATGAAGAAAGAAAGCATAAAACATTAGACTAATGGAAAATTCTAGGCTAATCAAGATGAATAAGTCCTAGGTAGAAAAAGGAGCTTAGTTCAGTTGATGAACTAAGTTTAGGCTAACTAGGAGTAGAGCCTTAAAAGAAGAAAAACATAACACGCCTTAGAAAACCTTAACCTTAATTAGTAATGATTTCATAATGAACCATAGGCTAATAACCCCAAATTCGAGTCAAGCCAAAGCACTACATCATACTACGAATGGGATAAAGAAGAGAAAGAATAAATAAGGGTGATTGGAGGTAAGAATCGCTGAGATAAGAGGGGACCAGGATACAAATTGGTGAAAGGAAAGGAAAACCCCCGACAATTGGAATTATAAGAAGAAGTAATGAGATTGGATAGAAAGAAAGAAAATTGGACAGGAGAGAAGATAAGAAAGCACTTGAAGAAAACGAGTGGATGAGAAAATTAGACAGGAGAGAAAAGAAGAAAGCACTTGAAGGAAACGAGTGGATGGGAATGATTACACCCTAGAGGATGATAAAGAAGATGATGATGATGGAAGTTATAAGGAGATTTCAAACCCAGTTAAGAAGGACGAATGATTTGATTGGTAAGATCAGTTGAAGCCAAATCTTCTTTTCGACTCTTACCTAAGTTAAGGGAGGAGTAAGGATGGAGATTAAGGAACTAAGAGTCGAAGAAAGAGTAAGGATAAGACAAGGGTGATAATTGAAGCTGGGAAAGACAAAATGTGAAAATAAGATGACAAAATGAGATAGAAGGATTTAAGAGTAATGAGTCAAGGAAGAAGAAGGATAAGTTGAGAATTTGAAGTAGGGGAGCAACTTAACCAAAGGATAAATTCCCCTTGAAGGATTATAAGTGGAGAAAGGACGTGGGAAATGGAGTCGAAGCCAAGGTAAATTCGGATTAACCAGATGCGGATAAGGGTGGAAAAAGGTGAATGATTAAGAAAGGTGTTTCCACGATAAATAAACCTTGATGTGGACAACAAAGAAGATATCAAGGGAATTGAGAGCTGAGGATGGCTAAGATAAGAAAACCCACATGTGGAGAGCAAGTGATGTGAAGACTAAGTCAGAAAGGATCACAAGAATGACCCCGAGTACTCAATGGAAGGAGTACGGGGATACGGAGAGAGACTGGTCAAGCTTATAAATCTCTATGAGCACAGCCAAAAAAAGCAAAGAAGGAAAAGAAAGAAAGGAAATTCTAACACCTAAATGAAGTAAAGGTGTTAGAAGAATAATAAACAGGAGGATGATAAAGAAAGAAGAGAAGAAAGAAATGAAGCTTGAATCAAAGAAACCCTTGGACAAGGCGTGAAAGATCACGACAACCAAGGTATGATAAAGTTGGCAGTGAACCTGAAACCCTAATGGAAGGGGTAAGGAGATGATGAGAGCTTCAGATGATGCCAAAAAATGGCAATGGATGCCAAAGGATACCAAAATAAAGGTAAATCAGGTGAAAGGATAAGAAACCCTAAGAGGGGAAAAGATGTGAATAAAGGAAACCACAATTGATTCCGCATAACTATAACGTGCGTGATTGGTTAGTCCCGTATAGGCGGGAATGCAAGAGAAGTATGGACCCCACAATGGACTGTGGGTGAATGGAATGAAGAAAAGGAAAGAGGAAGGGGAAAGGAAACCTCAACCTGAATTGTTAATCAAAGGAAAAAAAGAAGAAGATAATCTATAGCAAATAAGATAAAAGATGATTTAGAGCACTAAGAGGCTAGAAGATATGACATGGATGAGCATGTAGTCGAGGCTCAAATACGGATATCTTGGGAGCCATGTGAGGCGTCCCAATGGGAGGAAGCGATCGAAGATGGAGATCTTAAGGATCTCTGAGATGATCACTCGAGAGGACCAACCCAGGGTGTAACTGGGGAGAGCATGAGGCCACCCAGAGTTCTCCATCCTAGAGAGGATGAGAGATGAGACGGGCCTATGGCCCTATTCGAGTTAGAGATGGGAGGTCAGAGAGTGAGTCGGATTGTGCGAGCCGATAGGGCATGATCTCTGATCCTTTGATATGACATGGCCAAGAGTGGGCCAAATGTGTACGAGAGCTCGACTTATATGCCATGGAAGGAGAAAAAGAAGAAGACTAAGAAACAAAAAAGAGAAGGAGATCAAGGAACGAAATAGAAGAGAAGACCAAGGTAGGGGAAGAACGAGTTAACTTGCTGCACCCCTCGCCTTAGAGGCGAGGGAGTTAAACTAAAGTCTTCCCTGATATCTTGGTTACAAAGGCGAGTGATGTGGATTCTTCGCAAGTGTACGAAATCAAGTAATAAAGCTTAGAGTATTCCAAGATATCAATCTCACGAGGATAATTTAATTGCTAAGTTCTAATTCTAATAAAGTTTGATTGGGAGAGTTTGGATTAGATGAAATTACTAACACTATAAATTAAGAAGATGAAAAATAGAATTTGAATAAGAAATCAATAACTAAGTAATTAAGAGAAAATCAATCAAAGAAATTGAGGGTTTAGGCTTCTCTTCTAGTGATTTAATTCAATTATGTATGAATTTAATTATCAGGGTTAAAATAATAATCTCTAATCTACTTAAGAGTCCTCTCAGATCTTCCTAAGCTTTCCTAACTAAGTGACTACTACCTCTCAGTGCATAACCTAATTAGCTAAGAACATTAAGAACTTCGGATTATAATCAAATCAGTTTCTTCATGATCCTAATTCAATTATGGTTATCACAATAAACTGAATTACTCTCGTATCCAATTAAATTGTGCCTATTTTCCTAGAGCTCGAAATATACTTCACCCCTTGGTACTTCATACAATTCCAAAGAACTATTCTATGTTGGCCAGACATAAAACATAATTAAGAACAAAGAAAATAGATATAACCCTTGGATAATCAATTCAAACAATTATCGAGTTAAAGTCCCTAGAAGATCTACCCAAATCCCCAACAAATAAATTAGCTACTCATAACTTGAAAAGAAAACTTCACCATTGAATTAAAAGAATATCACAAGTGTAGAGAAGAAATAGATTTGCCAAATTGAAGAATAAACTTGACTTGGCTGCTCCTGTTCTCAGAAGAAAATTGCTCATACGTCTCCCTAAAGAAACCTTAAAATTAACGTATTTATACTAGAGTGTTTACAAAGAATTAGGAGTTTAAGTTGAATTGAACTAAACAGCTCAGAACCGGCGCCGTTTCTGATGTGATACGGTGCTGTTTCACTTTGTACAGAAATCGGGCCGACTTTGGTCTTCTTTACATCCGGCGCCAGGACACACATGATGCAGCGTTGTTTCTTACTTCAGTAGCCAGGACCTTGTTGCTCAATTACGAGGTTGTTTCATGCATGAATCACCACCCATTTCTTGTCTGCTTCTATTTTTCTTGGCTTTTCAAACTTCTTTCAATCCAAGCTGCAATTCAATCATACTTTTTTTGATCTTTTTAGCCCCAGATCTCCCTGATTTGATCTCAATTCTCCATGAATCTCTCCTACGTTCAACAAGATAAAAATGAGAGTAAAAGATAAAGAATAAGCTATAATATCAATAAAAATTATCCAATTATGCTTATAAAATAGCTCATAGATTAGGTAAAAAATACACCTATCAAATTCCCCCACACTTAGCTCATTGCTTGTCCTCAAGTAATATCGATCACTCTAATACAATAAACTAATCCTAAAACAAAAAAAAAATTCCACTTTCATAGATGTACGGTGACATTTAGCATATGCCACAAGCCTTTAAACCCGTAGGTGTCCCTAGTGGAGGAGTTGTAGTCTCCTGAGGGTTTACCAGAATGATACCCACAAACATGTTTTCAAAAGTATTGGTTAGCTCAAATTAACAATACAAGATATATAAAAGTCAAAGCACCAAATTAAATTGCCAACAGTCAAGCACATAATAATTCACAAGTAAATCACTTCACAATCTAAATATTGCCAACATTATTCAACCTCATTCACTAGGATCAAATACTTCAAATTGACTAATCTCTCACAAGTGGTCACTCAATCTCTCAAGTGTTAGCAATTTTTCAGTGAGTCACTCTCATCATCTTCTCATGAAATTGGACTTACCATAGGCTTGAAAAACATCTAATTTCCACTACTCCAAAATATACATACAAGCAAAAATCATAAGGTCTTCATAATCAAGGTTGTAATGTGGCCAAAGGGACAAGAAAGGTTCACAAAGATAAAGGATAAATGGAAAAACAAATAATTCAAAATTACTAGAGCAAGAAAACCAAGAATGTCTAGAATATCTGGATCAATAATCACTTCAACCAACATCTTCATATTTTGCTTTTATTACCATTCTCTTTCTTCATTCTTTTGAGCTTAAGAATTACATGCCAATCAATTTTCAACAATTTTGTTTCTAAGGCAAAAATTTCAAACTTGGTGCCTTTCTTTCCATTTTTTTTCTTTTTAATTGGCAAAAACTCTCAATTTTTTTTCATCACCACCTCATATACATCAATCCATCCCCCACACTTATTCTTTTATAACCAACCCAAAAGAACAACAATTAAAAACAAGTAATTCTCTTCTAATCATGAATTTCAAAGGGTTCAAACTTGTTTTTCTCAATTTAGGCTCAAGGTTCTTTAGATAAGGCTATGAAAGAAAAAGCTAAATATATAACAATTAGGCTCAAAGGGGCTCACTAATGGATAAATGCATAATGGGTAAGCTCTTTGGCTCAGATGAAAAATCCTAAAGACCTTAATCTTCATGCTTGCACATATATCAAAACATGTAATCTAAAAAAGATGAATCTTAAGTTCTAGAAGTCCAAAATCATAGAAGGCATAAATTTCAACAAGAAAATATGGCATGAAGGCTCAAAATCTTACAAGGTAACTCAAGTCAATTCAAAGCATTCACTTCTAGCAAATTCAATCTCTTAGCATTCACAAAATCTAAATCATGAAACAATAACTTAATGATATTATGTACCCAAAAATCAACAATCAAGTCAGCGTCAAGAAAATTATATACTCCTCTCATTAACTTAAAGCAACCAATTAAAATCAGAAAATAGAGTTAGAAACAATTTTGTGTGACAAAAGACTTTCAAAAATTAAATAAAAATCGAAAAATTTCAAAACCATCCATCCCCCCACACTTAGAATAATATTGTCCTCAATATGAAATAAAAAATATAAAGAGAAGAAAAGGAATCGAAATCTTCCTGATTATAAAGAAAAAGAGAAATCGATGATGAATCTACTCTCAAAATTGCAAAACCTAAGTGGGAGAAGAAAGAAAAAGAAAAAAAAAGTTAGGAAAAAGAAAAATTAATACACAAACTAAAACAATCAGAAAATCAAATTCAAGGAGGAGGAAAAGAAGAAAGACGATTTAGAATCGTTTGTTGGCGATGAATTTCTCAAACAAGATAAGAGTTGTGCAATTGGGTTTTGTCTAATTGCCTTTTAACAAATTGATTTTCTTCTTTTAAAGCAGTCATGGATCTTTACAATTGTCGAAATTTCTCTCGCATATTAGTGATAATAATATGCAAGTCTTGAATAGAATCTTTTTGCAAGCTGTCATCTTCTATCTACATTGGTTCTTCCTCTTGTTCATCATTCGAAAATTGCATAGTAAGGATCACAGTGTCCTCATCTACTTGTTCAAAAGTAACTTTTTCATGAAAAGTTTGTTGTTTAGGGGCAGGCACTAAAGTAGACAGAACTTCTTTTAAATTAGGAGCCATGGAAGAAGCAATAAGAAGAAAACAATGAACTGAATTTTGAAAGTAGGGTAGGATAAAAGTTTTGTGAATACAAAAGAACTTTTATATTAACTTTTAATCCTACTTCCCAAGCAATAAGGAAAATGACTAGAAGTAAAAAACAATCAATCTGAAAAATTGAATCCACCCTTGAAAGAATCCTAGTTCAAACTAAGTTAGAAAAAAGAAATAAAATAAATAAATTATAACAACAACAGAAAATTCAGCACAAAGAACAATCCTTTAATGAATATTGAATTCAACTCACAATGAACTTTGGTGGCTGAAATTTCTAACAAAAATAACTAAACAAAACAGAAAAATAAAAAGTTAAAAATAAAGGATAAAACAGCAAAATACCATGAAAATCTCTACAAATAACCATAAAAGAACAGTACATGGGACCACAGCAAAAACTAATAAATTTTAAAGATGCATTAAAGTGTAAATATGCATGCAACCTATGTAACTAAAATGCGCAGCCAGCAATGGCCACTATCACTAAAGTGGTTGAGGTGGAAAACCATGCTGTCCTAGATATCCCCAAAGTCTGTCCCACTGAGCTTCTTGAGCTTGATGATTAGTTATAATCAAAGCTCTCTGATCATGAATTTCAGTTTGAATATTTTCAATAGCTTCAATAATTCTTCTGTTGAAACCTCTACCCAAAGGAATAGAAGTTGCTGCCTGTGGTGCTAATGGACCAACTTCAGTTTCGGCTTCTTCAGCTTCATCTTCTTCATCTGATTCTTCATTTTCAGCAACCCCTTTCTTCTTGTTTTTCTGCCAAACACCCTTCTTTCTTTCATAGCCCAAAGAAACCATATGTTTTGACCGGCCGTCGTCAAACCAGTCAAGAGAATAATATTTTTTGCTAAAAACCAAAACTAAGTAGAAGTGGCAAGAGTAGGTCGAATCCACAAAGAGGCGAGAAAATGGATTTACTATGCTTATAGACTGAACATTCAACAGAAATATAAAAGGGGGTTTTTGAAATAAAAGCAGAAATGAATAAAAATAAGAATATAAAAAGACAGTGTAAATAAACAGTAAAGCAATTAGAGAAATGAACAGTAAAATAAGGTGGATTAATAATTATAAAAAGTATTCATTCTATCATTTGCTAATTAAAAGGGGTAAAAGAACAATTAGATCCCTGGCTCGCTAACAACACAATTAATCAATCAAATGGCATGCTTATGAAAATTAGTACTAAAGATTCCTAAAATCCATATTGGTGATTGAATAGTCCAACCTAGTACTATCGCTTCCTAGATTGGCCCCTTTTACCCGCACCGAACCAACAATCTTCACGATGATGATTTACGGATTGAATAAAGCATTAAGTAATAAAGATTAGTACAGCATGCAAACAACCCGGATACACTCCGCGTCTACCCAGTTATTGAATATTCAAAATCCCTAAGAAAGAGTCTTACGTCTTCCCTTTGTTCTAAGATTAAGGTTGGCTACTAAAGATTCACAAACACAGAATCTAACCATAGATTTTACCTATCCCTAGTTCATGCGTGCACTCACAAAATAGGAACAAGAAAATCATATTTCTATACAATTAGAGACATCAAAACAATTGATAAGATCAATCAGAATAAAGAACAAGAGCCTCACTAACTTTGCAAACCCTTTTAATCAACAAACAATAGAATGAATTAGGGGTTTACTCACTCATGGATTGAGTGAGAAACCAAAGATTTAACAAGTAAAGTAAAGGAAAATAAAGAAAAGGAACTAGATTGATGAAGAACCAAGAGAGAAATCTCTTTGGAAATCGTCTACAAAGAACACTGCGTTCTCTTCTCTTTAAAATCTCCTCTTGCCTGAAGTTGTTCTTCTTCTCTCTTTTTTTTTTAACATTAGAGAAAAGAGAGTATATATATAGCCAGATTACACAATTGCCCTCTTAACCTAATTGCTAACTAAAGAGAACGAAGGGCATTAAGGAGACTTCCTAGAGCGGCGCCACTATGGAGCAGAACGGCGCCGTTATGAAGCCTATTGGTCCGCTTGTTAATAGCCTAATGGCGCCACTATGAAGTGGAACGGCGCCGTTAGGGTCTTCTTACTTCTACCCGCATGCTGACTTCTCCAATTCTTCAACTTTGCCAATCTTCAAGTGTAATGGCGCCATTATGAAGTGGAATGGCGCCATTAGCTTGCCTTTTTGTAGATGATGTGCGGCCTTGTGCAATTGGAAGTGTAATCGCACCACTCTAGAGTGTAATGGCGCCATTAGTGTGTTGATGAAATGAAGCATTCGGCCTTGGCTTGGTTGAAGTAGAATGGCGCCATTAGGCCTTGTAATGGCGTCATTAGCTTTGTTGTTTGGCTTCTCGGGTAGCTCATTTCATTCTTGCTTTAATCAACCCTTAAATGTGCATTATCGTCATTAAGCTCCTTAATTAACCTGCAAAGATATAAACAAGCTTAAATGAGATAATTAGGATTATGATAGCCATAAAACAAGATTAATTACGCATAAAGTAGATGTATTAATTTATGGCTATCATGTTTCTTGTCAATAAAATGTTGAGTGCCAGTAGTTGCCACTACAGTTTAAGAAATATCAACCCCTAAGCCTCTAAGAAACTGACTAATTAGTACTGGAAACACCAAGTGTTTTGTTCTACGTTCAGACCTCACAACAATACTTATAGCTCCAATCATCAATGAAGAAATTCTAATAGGCTCAATATTCAAGTCATGATATAATAAATCCAGTAAATACAACTCTTGAGTCCTCACCTCATTTTTTCCACTGGATTCTGGAATTACATTGTGAGCAAAAGTGTAAACAATGAGCCTCTGCTGAATGGTGATATCTTTAGCCAAAGCCTTAAACAATGGCTGTTGAACTTCTCTTGTTCCCTTTTTCTTATAAAGAGGGATCTTGAATCTATGCGTAGCCAACTGCTTAGTCCACTCCTTGTGATCGGATGGAACTCCACCAGCTAGAGAAAGTCTCCTGCCACCATGAGGAAAATGCAAATGATCTTTGATTCGGCCCTCTGTGATGACTATTTCTCTTCCTCTCACACAGATACAAGTTTAGTCGGTCCCTTCTTCTTGTCCCTCATATTTGTATAAAATTCTCTGACCAATTCCGGGTAGTATTCTCTTCCTAAAGTCAGCAGACCTTGTCAATGCAGTTTTCCAAGTCTCTCAGCCAACTGAAACTCGGCATCAATTTCTTCATGCACTGCTTTTTCTATGACAAAATCTCTGCCTTTCATTTTTTCATACTATTCAGCATTTTCTGCTAAAGAAAATCTGTCATCAATCATCAGAATTAATTACACTGGTGCTGGTGGAGGCTGTGGTTGCTGTGAAGAATATTCACCTTTTCCTTTTCCACGTCTAGCAGTAGCACTCTTGATTCTCGGTGCTATGGTAGTTTATGAAACACAGAACAGCAAAAGAGGACAGTGTCTAAACCAACCAAACAAAAACTACTGCACAAAAATCAAACCCAATTCGTTAAACACAACTCAATGTATCCTTTAACCCAAGTCAGTCGTAGAATCCAAATTAACAACAGTCTTTTTCAACTTTTAATCCAAAAATAAAAAGTGAAAACAAGAAGATAACCTTATTTGTTGAGTTGAAGTCAATGAAAACTTGCTATTCTTCGTCTAGACTCTAGCTCGAAATTGTGAGATGAAGTTCGGTTCTTGCAAATGACAGCAAAGTTTAAAAGTTTAAACCATGGGTCAAGTGTTTTTGGTGTTGTGTTATTGTTGTTGGCTTAGAAGAAGGTTGAAGAGTGGTTAACAATGGAGGAAAAAGAAATAGGAAGTTGAGAGGAAGAAGAAGATGATGCGTCGCTGGTGAGGAGAAGACAAGAAAAGTGTAACTTTTCTGAAGAAAATGGGGTCAGCTAGGTATTTGACTTGGTCAAATTAACCAAAACACCATCGTTTCACTAAGGCAAACCGTCAAAAACATTGCTGCAATTCACAAATGGTGTCGTTTCTGAGTAAATGCGACGCCGCTTCCTCTTGTGGAACTCTACTTCTTAACTAATCATGTACAAGCGGCACCATTTCACTGAACAAACGGCACCACTTCAGTCCTGAAGCTTCAAAATTTTTTTCTTTTCTCTTCCAAGTCAAATCCCGCCCTTTTCCAAACATGATACGGCGCCGTTTCAGAGCCACAAGCGTGAATATTCACGTTTCGAATTTTGTCTCTCCTCAGCCTTCTATTTCACTTCATATCTGGTCCTCTTTCAGTTTTGAACTTCAAAAATACTTACCATCCTCAATGATTCAAGGCTTTTAATGAATGCAATGCATGAATGCTGTCTAAAACTTAAAAATGCGAATGCAAAGAAGTTAAAAACTGACAGACAATCAATTTCAAATAGAAAATTTTGAAATTGAAAAATTGAACTTACTCTCCCTCACCCTTAACATACATTGGCCTCAATGTAGATTAAAAAGTGGAAACTCACAAATTGAACTTTTTCCCATAGGGTAACCTACAAGAAAAAATGAAGAATATGAGAATGAAGTCATAAAAGTTTCAAAATCAAATAAAATAAAGAAAAATAAAAATAAAGCAAAAGAGTTAGAAAATATTGGGTTGCCTCCCAATAAGCGCTTTTTTATAGTCATTAGCTTGACTATTATCAAAGGAGACTTAGGCATCAAATGTAATCATGTGAACTTGTTCCACACGATTTCCTCCATAGTAGTGCTTCAAACATTGAGTATTCACCACAAAGCATTCTCCTTTTTCATTTTCTACTTCAATTGCTCCATTGGAATATACCTTCGTAATAGTAAAAGGTTTAGACCATCTTGATCGTAACTTACCTGGAAAAAGATTCAAACAAGAGTTAAATAATAAAACTTTCTGATCCAATCTAAACTCTCTTTTGAGAATAAGTCGATCATGAAAAGCCTTGGTCCGTTCTTTATAAATTCGTGCATTCTCAAAAGATTCTTTCCTCATCTCATCAAGCTCATTAAGTTGAAGAAGCCTCTTTTCACTAGCAACCTTGTAGTTAAAATTCATTTCCTTTATTGCCAATAGGCCTTGTGTTCTATCTCGACAGGTAAATGACAAGATTTTCCAAACACTAGCTTGAATGGAGACATCCCCAAAGGTGTCTTGTATTATGTCCTATATGCCCAAAGAGCAGTATCCAATTTCATAGACTAGTCCTTCCGAGATTTATTGACCATTTTTGATAGGATGGACTTCAATTTTCGATTGGAAATTTCTACTTGACCACTAGTTTGTGGCTGATAAGTGGTTCCAGTATTGAAAAGACATCCATGCTTCTTAAGAAAACTTTGAAATTGAGCATTTTGAAAGTGTACTCCATTATCAGTGATAAATGCTCTCGGAACTCCAAATCTAGAAAAGATATTCTTCTTGACAAACTTCACCACATCCGAAGCATTGTTGTTTGGCAATGCTGAGGCTTCAACCCATTTAGAGACATAATCAATAGCTACCAAAATATATTCATTGTTATTAGACTTTGGGAAAGGACCCATAAAATCTAATCCCCAAACATCAAAGATCTCAACTTCAATGATTCCTTGTTGAGGCATCTCATGATGTCCTCCAATTTTTCCAATTCGTTGGCATGGATCACACTCCATAATGTAGGATTTAGCATCCTTGAATAGGGTTGGCCAAAAGAAGCCATATTGAAGAACTTTAGTAGTAGTTCTATTGGGTTCATGGTGTCCTCCATAAGGCGAAGAATGACATTGATAAAGTATGGCACGCATTTCATCTTCTGGCACACATCGAC
Source organism: Microcos paniculata (assembly GCA_030664755.1). Taxonomy (NCBI): domain Eukaryota; kingdom Viridiplantae; phylum Streptophyta; class Magnoliopsida; order Malvales; family Malvaceae; genus Microcos; species Microcos paniculata. The sequence goes on along the minus strand of CP131460.1, from coordinate 9,176,616 downwards.
GAATAACTCCATCACCACATCTTCGAAACAATAATGGCTCATCCCAATAATATGAATGGATTTTAGCAAGGAACTTCTTCTTTTGAGCAAAAGAAATATCATCGGGCATGATACCAGACACCAAATAATTCACATAATCAACATACCAAGGAGAAAATTCTTGAACCTTCCAAAGCTGCTCATCAAGAAACATATCATTGATTGGTTCATTGCGAGTTTTGACTTCCGGTGCCTCCAATCTAGACAAGTGATCAGCCACAATGTTTTCTGACCCCTTTTTATATTTTATTTCCAAATCGAATTCCTGCAAAAGAAGTATCCAACGTATCAATCTAGGGTTAGAATCCTTTTTGGCAAATAAATATCTGAGAGCTGAGTGATCTGCAAAAACGATCACTTTAGAAGCAACTAAGTAGGAACGAAATTTGTTAAAAGCAAAGATAATAGCCAATAGTTCTTTTTCGGTTGTCGTATAATTGATTTGAGCTTCAGTGAGAACTTTGATGGCATAGTAAATGACATGCAACTTCTTGTTTTGTCTGTCGAGACGTTTTACCGCTCCGACGATAAATGATATGGCGTGAAAAATGCTCGAGACTAAACAGTCTAAAAACAAATGGAGTCGCCACTAACCTTTTATTTTTATGAGGTGTGGTTAGTCACCTACTTGTTCAACTCAACATAAATCTAGATAGATTACGTCAAGTTAAGGAAAGAAACTGGTCTACGAAAAAGATTTTAGGTTCGGGAGTCGGTTACGCTCGGGGAAAGGTTAGCACCCCCAAGACACCCGGAAATCGGTACCACAAAAGTGTTAAAAATATTTTACTTGGAAAATGATAATAAAATGTGTTTAAAATCATCTTAAGAAAAACATAATTTTAAATGTTGGAATAAATATTCCTTTTAATGTGGGATAAAAATCCCATTAGAAAAGTTAAATCCAAAATTTAAAAAACTTAATGTCGAAATGAACATTCCTTTTAATGTGAAAATCCATAGCCCAATTTTGAATTTGAAGAAATTTCCTACTTAGAATGGAGATTCAATTTCTAAATAGGAATAAATATTCTTCAAAAATCAAAGTCAAATTTAAAAATGAGGATAACCATCTTTTTTATGAAAAGCAAAGGTTTAATTTTAATTTTAGAAAGTCTCAATTATGAGAACATTAATTGAAACCTTCTAGAAAATATTTTACAAAAAGATTGGGATAAACATCCTCAAATTCTTGTTTTGAAATTTACATTAAGAGACTTTAATTATGATTACTTAAATTAAAATCTCTTAGAAAGATTTGATTAAAAAAAATGTCGGAATAAATATTCCTTTTAATTTGATGAAGGGAATAATTTGACAAAAATTCAGTTTAATAGGGAAACCTTAGTAGATCTAATAAACTAAGACCTTTAAAAAAAGCTTTTAAAGATACAAAGATTAAACATTCTTTTTGTTGGAGTTAAAAATGCATTTTGATAAAATGAAGTTTCCTTGACAGGTCTTAATTAATTAAACATACTAAAGTCCTCCCAAAAAAGTATTTTGGGAAAAAAACTAAAAAAAAGGAAAAAGAAAATAAATAATCCCTTCCATTGAAAAAGAATAAATAAAAATAAGAAAAGAAATTTTGAAAGTGGTTTTTTAACAAAATTTGAATTAATTTGAGAGGCCTTAACTATAGTTGGGAAATTAAGATCTCTCAAAAAACTTTTAAAATATGTTCTGAAATTAATGTTGGAATAAACATTCCTTTTAATTTAATTGGGCCTCTTAAACAAGAAATTTTCTTAAAATAAAATGAAAATAAAACATAAAAGTAAAAGAAGAAAAGGTTTTGGAATAAACATTCCTTTTATAAAAGAAAGTAATTATAAAATTTTTGAATTCATTTGCCAATTTTAAGAAATTAAAGAAATCATAAACATGATGTATGCTTTTTATGAAAATTTGAATGAAAAATATATTTTATATTTTGAAGGGATGAAAAATTTTCCCGGGCCTGATCGGACTCTCGATTAGACACCGAAAAAAACTTCCCATTGGGGAAAACCTTTGGAAACCTCAGACTCCCGAGGCACCCTCCGATTCCCCCATGTATATGAATTTTTGAAAATCGATGTTCTAATTATCAAATGCATGATATAGTTGGATCAGGATCACAAAATATAGACATGGATAAGTATAGATAATAACAATAATATGTAACAATAAGTAAGCATAAGGATAAAATTTTGGTGTGATAAAAATCAATAATAATGGATACGTGGACATAGATATTTACATATAGAATATAAATTGGTATGCATGAACACACTGGATTATATTTACAAAACTATTACATGCAAAATATAATTATGTAACCTAAAATTGTAAACACAGATGACTTGAAATCTAATCATGAATACTTACTAACAAAGAGAAATATTAACATCTGATTAGTCAATATGAGCACTAATTTGGATTAAACTCCTGTGTATCTTAGATATTTACACATGACGTACTTGAAATGATCATTTTCATAAAATGAACATATGAGCATATGGCAGTGTATGGACGATTAATATATAAAAATAAGACATGGGAGACATGGATATAGTGTATGACCAACCGACTATACATGGGTATGAGCTAAATGGAATATACGATCATGGTGGTGTAGATTTAAACATTGACTATTTGACTATATGGATGAACTTGCCAAAAAATATTTACAAACGGATACATATACATATACATATACATATACATATATGTATTATGGTGATTAAGCATGGATATTTGCAGAGAAATTCGAACATTGAAAAGAATCGTCAAATGCACGCCAAATATATATATACATTTCACAAGGCACGGATGACATTAAATAAGCAAGTCAAAAGGCACGGCTATAGTGGCATGGATACTTGGAACATGAATTGAAACATGGAATGTAAATTAACGAGATCAAAGCATTTGGAATTTACAAAAAGGCATAAGGTGTAATCATGATAGATACATGGAAATTATAACGGGTATGAGCATATTTACAAAGCACATATGAATAAACATGATTAGATGCAAGCACAAGTCAAGGAGTTAAACAGGTACTAACAAAGCTTCGAAAACTGATAACAAGAATGAAAATAGGCGTCTGACACACATTCAAGAGAGGAAAATGAACAAGCTTGAATAAATTACCAAGATTAGGCGTAAATTAGCACATAAATGAACACAAATTGAAATAAAAACAAATAAACAAAATCAAGTGCTGGGCTGAAGGAAGGTTACCCAAATTAATGGTAAGCTGATGCACTTGGATAGCCCAAGAAAGGAGCTGAACTCAAGCTGAAGGATCCCAAAAGTTAACTGATGACCCAACCCGAAATAAAAACCGTTTCCTTTTTTGCTTCAGTTGACTCTTTCGTTCAAAAACCTTTCACGCCTTTCTTCTTCCTTTGCTATAAAAATCCCTGCCCCTCCTGTTCGACTTTTTGTTGTCGTCAATCCAAGTCTGACCAGAAGTCCTAGGTGATTGGCGAAACTTAAGATCGTTTCCTTCTTTTCTTCCCAAAACTGAACCTTTCCTTCAAAAAATAGCTTTGAACACTCAAAGTCTCCCTAGAAACCGAAACCTTCAAGGTCATGATTTGGAAGATTTAGCCGTCTAATCAACATCAAATTACAGTATGTTGCCTTCCACGTTAGGCTGCCCACTTTCACCGTTCGGATTCATCATCACAGTCCCCGAATGAAAATGCCCTGATTTTCAAGTATGAACACTAACTTCTACTTCTCTAAAAGTAGTTTTATTCTTTGCGCGGCTGTGTGTTTTTTTTTTCTAATCAATTTCTGACAAATAATAAAAGAAAAGTTGGTTGCAATAACAGAGGGGAAATGATGCACTTTGTTGATTGGGACCCAGTGACTCCACATCCACGAACATCTGCATGTGACAAAACAAAAGCTAAATGTGCAATAACAGAGGGCAAATGATGGATTTTGTTGATTGGGACCCAGTGACTCCACATCCACGAACATCTGCATGTGACAAAACAAAAGCTAAATGTCTTTTACATCCAATTGCATATATATATATATATATATAATACATATAAGTGTATATATATATGCATATATATATTTATATACACATAAATGTATATATATACATACATATAAATATATATACATATATACATATAAATATATATATATATACATATTTATATATTATATATATATATACGTTTATATGTCTATAAATTTTCCATGATAACTAAATTAAATCGGTCATTGTCTTGGCTTTGCATTGGGAGCTGAGTTGGCTAGCTTGGCTTTCAGGTATTGGTTCAAAATTTCCTGCAAGATAATAAAACTTAAATCAAAATAAAATAAAATGAGGTAATGATAATAATAATAATAATAATAATAATAATAATAATAATAATAATAATAATAATAATAATAATAATAATAATAATAATAATAAATGAGCATAAATAAACCAAACTAAAAGGATAAGCAGAATAAAAATTTTGAAAAAGGGCAAATCAATTAATTAATTAAAATTAACTAATTGATTAAAATTAAAAACATGTGTCTACAGTTGCCCTTCTTTGATTATTTCTTAATGATCTAGAAGTGTAAGCTTCTGGATAATTAGGAAATAAGCAAAGATGTAGACACCTCTTACTCCAATGTACACTAAACAATACTAACTATTCCAAAAACGATCATTCTTAACAGAAATAATTTCAAAATCTAGGAAGTTGTTCTAAGTGGAACCCGTTTTGAGAAGTCACTTTAAGCCGAAATCACTTTAAATTTGAATAAATTGTCCTAAACAAAAACAATTTTGACAAAACCATCCTAAACAGAAATGATTTCAAACTTCAAGTAAATTGTTCTAAACAGAGACAATTTTAAGAAAACCACCCTAAACAGAAATGATTTTTAAACCTTGAATAAGTTGTCCAAAATAGAAACAATTTTGAGAAAACCACTCTAAACAGAAATACTTTTGAACTCTGAATAAATTGCCCTAAATAAAAACAATTTTAAGAAAACCACCCTAAACAGAAATGATTTTAGATTTTGAAGAAATTGTTCTAAACATAGATAATTTTAGAAAACCACCCTAAACAGAAATGATTTTAAATTTTTGAAGAAATTGTTCTAAACAGAAACAATTTTAGAAAACCACCTTAAACAAAAATGATTTTAAAGGAAATTGTTCTAAACAGAAACAATTTTAAGAAAACCATTCTAAACAGAAATGATTTTGAACTTTTGAAGAAATTGCCCTAAACAGAAACAATTTTGAGAAAACCATTCTAAACAGAAGTGATTTTAGACTTTGAAGAAATTGTGCTAATTTTGAGAAAAGCATTCTAAACAGAAGTTATTTTAAATTTGAAGAAATCGCTTTAAAAAGAAACACTTTTGAGAAAACCATCCTAAACAGGAATGATTTTAAACTTTGAATAAATTGCTTTAAAAAAAACACTTTTAAGAAAACCATCCTAAACAGGAATGATTTTTAATTTTGAAGAAATTGCTCTAAACAGAAACAATTTTAGAAAATCACCTTAAACAAAATGATTTTTTAGATTTTGAAAAAATTGCTCTAAACAAAAATAATTTTAAAAAATCGTCTTAAACAAAATGATTTTAAATTTTGAAGAAATTGTTCTAAACAGAAACAATTTTTAGAAAATCATCCAAAACAGAAATGATTTTAAATTTTGAAGAAATTGCTCTAAATAGAAACAATTTTAGAAAATCATCTTAAACAAAATGATTTTAAATTTTGAAGAAATTGTTCTAAACAAAAACAATTTTTAGAAAACCATCCTGAACAGAAATGATTTTAAATTTTAAAGAAATTGTTCTAAATAGAAACAATTTTAGAAAACCACCTTAAACAAAATGATTTTTTAGATTTTGAAGAAATTGCTTTAAACAGAAACAATTTTAGAAAATCATCTTAAACAAAATGATTTTAAATTTTGAAGAAATTGTTTTAAACAAAAACAATTTTAGAAAACCATCCTAAACAAAAATGATTTTAAATTTTGAAGAAATTGCTCTAAACAGAAACAATTTTAGAAAATCATCTTAAACAAAATGATTTTAAATTTTGAAAAAATTGTTCTAAACAGAAACAATTTTAGAAAACCATCCTAAATAGAAATGATTTTAAATTTTGAAGAAATTGTAGAAATAATTCATTCTAGACTGAACTGAATCACGGATAATTACCTTAAGCAAGGAAAAACTTTAAAGGAGTTTTGGAGAGTTACCTGAGATACTTCTTGTACAAGACTAACCTCAGAATCTTGAACTGGGTTTAACCTGTAATCTTTGAACCATGATGCATAATGGATGTTCATGAAGAATGATGCTAGAATGATGCATTTTGCATGCTCATGCTTAAATGATAATGCTTTGTTACTTTGCCTCAAAGTTTTCAAGATAGCCTTCTGTTTTGGCCCAACTTATACTCTTTGAGCTCGAAGTTGGAGAACATCCTTTCATCACACCTTTTCTGGCATCAACATGCCCCAGACCCTCTATTCAAATCACTCTTGCTTGAACATCCCAGTTCAAGATGATTTTTGTTTATGTGTCATCACATTTCTGGCATCAACCATAAGCTATTGAACTCATTTTAATCCTACATTTCTTTCCCTTTTTGTGTTGAAAGTGACATCCAATGTCATGGCATTTATTTACCTGTTTGCTTATCCCTTCATGATAAAGAAAAATCATGCAATTTATATTTAAAGGAACACATGAATCTTTTAAAGGAAAGTGTGCAAGACATATCTATATATAACAGATAAACTTATAACAAGTTCAAAGAGTCTATAACAAATGAGTTTGTAGCAAAATGAAGAAGAAAGGCACATGACCTTAAAGCGATGAATGCATAAGTAACAAAAACTGGTCATCTCGCACCCCGCCTTTGATTGACTCATCATTGCTAGAGTGACGTTTGACAATGTCTGATGATTTCTGATTACCCCGATCCCCATAATCAAACAAGACCTCTTGCACAAGTTAGGTGCCTTTTTTGTTGTGCTTTCTCAACCTTTCTAAACCGCCTTTTCAGGTTTTCAGCTTAGGAACCATCCTAATTGGATCTGAACCGCCCTTTCGGGTTTTCACCTCAGATCCCTCCTTTTCTTCTCTTTTTCGGATTCAAGTCGCCTTTTCAGGTTTTCAACTTGAGACGCTCTTTTCATTTTTTCATTTTTTTATTTTCATTTTTTTTATCATTCATTTTATTTTCATTTTTTTAATTCTTCAGGTGTAGTACTTCTTCACAGCATCGGCATTGATTGGATGTGGCAATTCATCCCCATCCATTTCTTGCAAGATTAGGGCACCTCCCGAGAATGCTTTCTTTACCACATAAGGACCATCCCAATTTGTAGTCCACTTTCCTCGGGGATCATGTTGAGCAGGTAGAATTTTTTTCAGCACCAATTCACCTTCTGCAAACTCGCCCGGACGTACCTTCTTATCATATGCACGCATCATTCTTTTCTGATACAATTGACCATGGCAAAGTGCTTTGAGTCGCTTCTCTTCAATTAAATTCAACTGGTCAAATCTCTCATGCACCCAATTCGACTCTTCGAGCTTCAACTCTCTGTATATTCTTAAAGATGGGATTTCTACCTCAACTGGTACCACAGCTTCCATTCCATAGACAAGAGAATATGGAGTTGCACCAGTCGATGTTCTTACAGTAGTGCGATAAGCATGTAAAGCAAAAGGAAGTTTCTCATGCCAATCTTTGTAAGTCACTGTCATTTTCTGAACAATCTTCTTAATGTTTTTGTTTGCTGCTTCGACCACTCCATTCATTTTTGGTCGATAAGGGGTTGAATTACTGTGCTTGATCCTGAATTGGGAGCACACTGTATCGATCATCTTGTTATTCAAATTCTTAGCATTGTCAGTGATAATTCTTTTTGGTAGCCCATATCGACAAATGATCTCCTTCTTCACGAACTTGGTGACCATTGACTGTGTTACATTGGGATATGAAGCAGCTTCAACCCATTTGGTGAAGTAATCGACGGCTACTAAGATGAACTGATGCCCATTAGAAGCCTTCAGTGAGATTGCCCCGATTACATCTATGCCCCACATTGAGAAAGGCCAAGGGAAGAGATGACATGCAATGGATTAGGAGGTATATGAACTTGATCAGCATAAATCTGACATTTATGGCATTTTCTGGCATGATTAATACAATCGGTCTCCATAGTCAACCAGTAATATCCCAACCTCATAATCTGTTTAGCCATTCTATGTCCACTGGAATGATTTCCACAGATTCCGCTGTGAACTTCTTTTAGAATCTTCTTTGCTTCCTCTGACTCTACACATCTCAACATTACTTGATCCCTACTTCTCTTGTAAAGGACTTCACCATCTAAGAAGAAGTTTGCCGACATTTTTTGGATAACTTTCTTGTCATTCTCAACAGCACGATCTGGATACTTTTGAAATCTGAGGTATTGGGCAATGTCATAGAACCAAGGTTTGCCATCATCCTCCTCATCAACACTCATGCAATGTGCCGGATGAGTCTTCATGTCCAACTTGATTGCTTCGATTTCAGCTCTTTTATCGACTTTGAACATCGAGGCTAAAGTTGCCAATGCATCGGCCAACTGATTATCTTCTCTAGGGAGATGATGAAAGCTGATTTCTTCAAATTGCTCAGTTAACTCCATGATGTACTTATGATAATGGACCAACTTTGAGTCTCGTGTTTCCCATTCACCTCTCAGCTGATATATCACCAAAGCAGAATCGCCATACACTTCCAAAGCCTCGATCTTTCTCTCCATTGCCATTTGGATCCCCATAATGCAAGCTTCATATTTTGCCATATTGTTTGTGCAGTCGAAGTCAAGTCTTGTTGTTGCCGGGTATTGATCACTGTTTGGGGATATTAGGACAGCTCCTACTCCATGCCCCAGTGCATTTGATGCCCCATCAAAATACATTCTCCATTTCCCTCCTTGCTCTAGCTCAGTATTGAATATCGATATCAAATCCTCATCAGGAAACTCAAACTTCATGGGTTCATAGTCATCAACTGCTCTGTCAGCTAGAAATTCAGCAATGGCACTCCCTTTGATAGCTTTCTGGGAGACATAAACTATATCATATTCTGACAGTAGTATTTGCCATCGAGCCAATTGTCCTGACAATGAAGGTTTCTCAAAGAGGAATCTGATCGGATCTAGCCTTGCTATCAACCATGTGGTAGTATACAGCATATACTGTCTTAATCTCTGAGCCGCTCATGCCAATGCATAACACATCTTTTCTATCTGAGAATACTTGGCCTTATACTCTGTGAACTTCTTGCTGACATAGTAGATTGCTTATTCTTTCTTGCCGGTTTCATCATGTTGCCCCAAAACACAGCCCATGAAGTGCACCAACACTGTCAGATACAAGATTAGAGGTCGATCAGGCACATGAGGTACTAGCACTGGTGGGTTCGAAAAATACTCCTTGACCTTCTCAAATGCTTTCTGACAATCTTGATTCCATTTTCCTGTATTGTGCTTCTTCAAAAGCTTGAAAATCGAGTCACATTTTGCAGTCAACTGGGAAATGAAGCGAGAGATATATTTTAATCGCCCAAAGAAACCTCTTACTTCTTTTTGGGTTCTCGGAGGTGGCAAATCCTGAATGGCTTTGATTTTATCTGGGTCCACCTCGATGCCCCTTTGACTAACAATAAAGCCCAATAGCTTCCCTGAAGTAACACCGAAAGTACATTTGGCCGGATTCAACCTCAACCGATACTTGTGCAGCCTCTCAAACAACTTCCTCAGACTAGTCATATGCTCTTATGGATTCCTATCTTTGGCAATCATATCATCCACATACACCTCGATCTCTTTATGCATCATATCATGAAAAAGGGTCACCATAGCTCTCTGATAAGTTACCCCAGCATTCTTGAGACCAAAGGACATCACGTTGTATTGGAACGTGCCCCACATGGTGGTGAAAGCAGTCTTCTCCTTATCTTTCTGAAGCCATTTTAATCTGGTTGTACCCCGAAAATCCATCCATGAAAGAAAATGTTACATGTTTAGCTGTGTTGTCGACTAAAGTGTCAATATGAGGCAATGGGAAATTGCCTTTCGGACTGGCTTTGTTGACATCTCGGTAATCCACACACATTCGAACTTTGCCATCTTTCTTCGGGACTGGTACTAAATTTGTGACCCACTTAAGATAAGTAGCTACTTCCAAAAATCCTGCGTCCAATTGCTTCTTCACTTCTTCTTTGATCTTTAACAACATGGAAGGCCTCATTCTTCTCAACTTTTGCTGTACTGGCTTGAATCCGGGCTTGAATGGCATTCTATGCACCACAATCTCAGTATCCAGACCTGGCATATCTTGGTAGGACCAAGCAAAGACATCAGCATATTCCTTGAGTAATGCCACTAGTTCCTCTTTTTGTTCGGGTGTTAGGGAAGTGCCAATTTTAACTTCTCTCTTTTCCTCATCATCACTCAAATTGATCAATTCAGTGGCCTTTTTATGGGGCAAGTTCTGTTTGTCTTCCTTTTCAATCGGTCTCATAAGATCAGGGGGAAGAGAGCAATCATCATCATCATCGTTGTCGAGGTCATCCGCATTAACGAAACGATCAAAGTCAGGCTCAAAAAGACCATCTTTGTTGTCTTTACATTCATCGTTTAAAGTCCTGGGGTCAAAAGACAATAAAGGGGTATATATATATATGCATTTGATCCATGAATAAAAGGAGAAATGAATAACAAGGATAAACATATAGAGGAAAACACAATGGTATAATTATGGTATGAAATATATACACGGTGTAGAGTTTAATAGTGTGAATATCAATATCATGGATGATGGAGCAAACATGAAAATAAAACCCATAACATATGAAAGTCAAATGTTCACACTCTTGGGTAGAAGTGTAGGATAAAATGTGTTCTCAAAGCTTAATTAATTACATGTTCAGATCTGACAGGTTCATCAGCATCTCGAAAGACTCCCAATTATTCAAATCAGTCCCCGGTGCCAATCGTTGAACCAATATTCCACTGCTTGATTCCTCGTGCTCTAGCATGCTGATAGACAATCCCTTTAATAACTGTTCAAGCTTAACAACTGATCTTTTTGGGTTCATCGTTCCAGCAAAAACAAAACTATCTTTCAACGGTGGAATTTTCAGTTTCTTGGTTTCAAGTTCCTTTCCTCTCAATGCAGCCACACGCTTGTGCTTCTTCTCCTCCCTTGCTTCGAACTTCTCTCTCCAAGAAGGCTTATATCCAAGTCCAAAAGTGGACTCCGCCTTTGGTAAAACAATAGGCTCACGGATTCCTTGGCCATACTTTCCGAGTCCTTTTCCGGCCCGACAGCTTCTTCTGACAGTCATATTGACTTGCATATTCAAGCAGCCAAAGAAATGTGGACTAGGTACCTTGGATCCTTCTCTTACCCATGTTACCTCGGCCACCTCAAATGACCTGAAAGAGCAATCCACTGCCTCCTCCGCAGCTTCAATGTAAGGAGTGTTTGGAGGTTGGATTACCATGATATCCTCTTCTCCGGATACAGAAACAATCTTGTTTTCAACTCGGAACTTGATTTTCTGATGAAGGGAAGAAGGAACAGCACCGGCCATATGGATTCAAGGGCGACCCAGGAGACAACTATAGGTTGGCGAAATATCCATAATCTGGAAAAGGATTTCAAATTCAACCGGCCCCACAATTATTGGAATAGTCATTTCCCCAACAACTTCTCTTCGTGTGCCATCAAATGCTCTAACCACTAACTGACTGGCTTTCATTAAAGATTGGTCTATAGGCAATTTCATCAGCGTATGAAGTGGCATCACATTCAAGGCGGATCTATTATCAATCAACACTTTGGTCACCATATGATCCTTGCACCAAACAGTGATGTGCAGTGCCTTGTAATTGCCTCTTCCTCTGGAAGGGATCTCTTCATCAGTGAAATAGATGTAATCAGTTACTGTGATACCTTCAGCAATATGTTCCAAATTGGCCACGGTGATGTTTTTGGACACATAAGATTGGTTCAGGATTCGGAGGAGAGCATTACGATGTGCCTCGGAGTTCAAAAGCAGAGCTAGGAGAGAAATCTTAGCTGGCAAGCGATTCAGTTGTTCTATGACACTGTACTCACTTTGTTTGATGAATTTCAAGAATTCACGAGCATCATTTTCATCCACCGTCTTGGTTACTTCTTTTTCAATTTCTTTCTCCAGCCCTCTAATAGATGGTGTAACAACTTCATCATTTTCCTCCATGCCCTTCTCTTTCTCTTTGTGTAAAGTGGCAGTTGGATTTCGGGCATAGCATCTCCCACTCCTAGTCATGCCTCTTACTCCAGAAATATTCACTGATTCAGATTCCTGGACATTGGAATTTATCTGTTGCACTGAACTCTCGTACCTCCAAGGTATTTCCTTATCACTCCGATAGAGGAATGGTGTTGGCACATTCAAATTTAGGCTTGGTTTCAGTACGGGGATATTCAATGTCGGCTTAGGAGCCATTGGAATTGACAGGCTTGGCTTTGGTGAGGTTACGGGAATGGCGAGGCTGCGCTTTTGAAGCACAGATAGTTTCAAACTTGGTTTATAATAGGAAGAATCTTCGTTTCCAGTATTCACCATACAGATGTCGGTACCTTCGTTTTTCTCCACATAAAACTCAATCAGTCCGGCATCCATCATAGCTTGCAATTTTCTTCGGAATTCAGTGCAACACTAGATTTCATGACCTTCACACTTCAAAGGAGTAATAATTTGGGCCTTTAGCAAAGCCTGATATACGACCTTCATTGGTGTGACAATCTCTTCAACCTTTCTCTTGATATGAACTGCCCCATCATCAATCATATTCACAGTGTTTCCACCATGATTTGGGAGAGGATTTGTGCCCACACTTGGCGGTGTATCGAAAGTCAGACGACCTTCGTTGATTATACCTTGTACTACTTCCTTCAACCGAATACAATTCTCAATACTATGCCCTTTAGCCCCCGAGTGATAGGCACATGTGGCATTTTCATCAAACCACCTCAAATATGGAGGCTGTAAAGGGGTTGAGTATTGGACAGGTTCAATCATTTTGTTGATCAAGAGTTTGGCATAAAGTTCGGTGTAGGTCATGGGAATAGGGGTGAATTGTTTCCTTTCTGTTGGTGGTTTTGGGTTCCAATTTTGAGTGTTTGGTCTGGGGGCAGTATAATTGGTATTGGATACCGGATATTGGAAAATGTTTTGGGGTTGAGCATGGCTGGGAGGAGGATGTTGGTAGGTGTTTTGAGGTGGTGTGTAGTTGGTGGGACGGTATTGGGGTTGGTATTGGGATTGGTATGGTTGGTATTGTGGTTGGTATGGTCGATATTGGGATTGGTTTGGTCGGTATTGGTGTTGGGGGTATTGTTGGTATCCTCCATATCCGGCGGTGTTTACTTCGCCTTCTTTCTTCTTGGGATTCTTCTTAGCCACACTAGACTCCCCTCCTTCCAATTTGCCAGTTTTGAGTGCATTCTCCACCATCTCTCCAACCAAAACCATATCGGTAAAGCTTTTAGTAGTACCGGCAAGTATGTGGCTATAGTATGGAGCTTTTAAGGTATTAACAAACAACCTTGTGGTTTCTTTCTCGGTCAAGGGGGGCTGAATCTGAGCTGCTATATCTCTCCATCTCTGAGCATATTCGGTGAAAGACTCAGAAGACTTTTTTTCCATATTTTGCAAAGTCCGTCTATCTGGCACCAAATCAGTCATATGCTTATATTGATCAATGAAAGCCCAGGCTAGATCATTCTAAGAGTGAATGCCCAGCCTATCTAGCTTGTTGTACCACCGTGTTGCAGACCTAGTAAGACTGTCTTGGAAACAGTGGATTAGCAGCTTATCATCTCTGGAGTATGCGGCCATCTTTCGGCAATACATAGTAATGTGGTCTTTAGGGCATATGGTCCCCTTGTACTTCTCGAATTCAGGCACTTTGAATTTTGGTGGGATCACCAATCCATCCACCAAGCGTAATTCATAGGCATCAGTAATGCCATAAGCATGAGTGCCCTCCATGGCCTTGAGCCGCTCCTCTATCTGGCTCAATAGCCTTTGGCTTTCGGCTCCACCGATCTCCCTCTCAAATTGTTCATCAGGCACAAACACGGGATTGTTTGGGGTGTGTCCAAGGGCAGGAGGCGGCATAGTGTAGGTGGGAGGGGGAATTGGTTGAGTTGTTGGGATTCCTCCGCTTGTGGTAAACATTGATGGTGTAAAAAGGTACCACCGGGTGGAGATGGTGGGAAGGTGAATGTGTTTGTGGTTGGTTGAGGAATTTGTGTTTGATTTTCTTGTAAAGGTATATTGAGGGTAAGAGGCGAGAAAGAGGCATTCGTGGACTGAGCTGTTGGGAGTCCATGTGGGAGTGTACTCTGAGAAGATTGCCCATTGGAATTGTTGCCTGAATTTGCCAAGTTTTGCTGTCTCATACTGGTCACCATTTCCGCCATCTGATCCAATCTTTTCTGTAGATCCTCATTTGTCTTCCTTAGTTGTTCAATCTCGACAGCTTGCTCTTCCATGACGATTCTGGATTGTGGTCTAGTGTTATATCTGTGCGTTGGAGGTGCTATCTTGAAACCTCTATTTAACCATAAGGACGAATTAGATTCCCTTACCATGAATATGAATGAAATGTATGTATGAATATGCTTGAATGATTATGTAATGTGGAAACCTATCCATAACAAGATTACTATAAAGATAATTAGCATTACGAAAATAGGAAAGTGAGTTTAACAACCCATAATAGAGTACCATTCGAATCAAAACATAAGATGATAATATTTTAGGAACAAATCCATCACTATGCTTGTCTTCTGAACTGCTCCAATTGTGCCCTCATTTCAGCATTTTGGTTTTCAGAAATAGTCAATCTGTTGGCAGTATCGTGAACTTGTTGCTCTAACTCATTATTTCTTCGTACTAACCACCCTACTATGCGTTTCTGCTCCACCAATTCTCTTTTCAGTTCAATCTTTGCTTTTTCCACTTCACTTTTCTCCTCCTGAACTCGAAAACATTGTTTTTGGGCAATTCTCCAGCTTTGGGCATGTTCTTGATTGAAGATTTCAGTCCTTGCTGCCAACCGTCTCATTTCCGTGGCCTCTTCTTTCCATTCTTTCACCTCCCCTTTCAGTTTGACATTGTTGGCACTCTCTCTTACCCAGTCTTGAACCCATCCTTGCATCTATATCTGGCTATTTCCAAGCTGGTCTCGTAGTTGCCGATTCTTTATCTCCAACTGCTGACATTTCTGGGCCAATTCAACTAGCTGAGCCCTTTTTCTGAACCTCTGATTCTCAATTTCCAGCCTTTCTAACTTGTCTTCTGTTGCCTCAACCAAAGGGTAATTAGGATCCAGAACTAGTGGAACTGAAATTTGTTTCGCCCGTTTACTATGCCACACAACGTATTCAGGAATTGCATTGTCAGTATGATTGCCACAATCCACCTTTTGGCGCTCCTTTGTACAAGTTTGCCCAAAATTTGGCCTCATCATATCCCTTTTCAGTGTCATGCTGGAAGTCTAACAAATTGAGCCCAAAAGTGAGAGGGATAGACTGTTTTGAACCATATTGTCGTCTTACTAGCAATGGGGAGTAACTGATGGTTCCCCAAACGCCTATAAGAGGGATCCACGGTATGCTTGCATCCAAATAAGGAGTATCTTTTGTCGTTGTCCACAATGCTCTCCATGTGATGTCTTGGTTCTTCAAATTCGTGAACCACTCGACCCATTCTACCACTGTTCTTGATTGGGATGGCCAAGGATGTGCATTATAAATGGCTATCGTCTCTTCACCTTTGTTATTGAAGACCATTCCTACGAACTTTTTGTATCCGAAATGGCTTCTAAACCATATTGTCAATAACCGTCCACAAGCCTTAAATTTACCACCGGCTTTTCTACATGCTTTGAGAGATCGAATGGTTTCCGCCAAGATTGTCAAAGCCAGATCAGACTGATGCTTGATCTCCATAAAAAGAGTTGTTACTGACATATGCACATATCCCTCCCTTCTAGGAAATAGTATTAGGCCATAAATCAAAAGGGCTAGAACATCAATCCCTTTCCTAGTGGTGGTATTCTTCTCCACAATATCCATAATGAAACTGATTGAAAGGAAGTCGCCATCCATGTAGCCCCTTATTTTTTTGGTCTTCATCCCCAACAACTTCACTAGCTTCCTAGGATGATTCTCGGTTGGCCAAAATACTTTATTCGGCTTGCTTCTTACCATCAACAGATCTTGATATTTCTCCACTGTCGGCACCATATCATACTCTCCAGTAGAAGATTCATCATGTTTACCGAAAGTAAAGCACCGGTATGAGGGATCCCAAAAGTACAAAGTCGCTTTTAGAAGCTCCTCCTCCACTTCCACATCTAACAGCAATGCTATATCTCCATACAACTGTTTGAATCGACCCTTATCACTGATGCCTTCCCATAACTATTTCAGTCTTGTCATATCATTTCGAACGAAACTACATCTGGCTCTTGCAGGTAACTGGGGTGGAGGACCTTTTGCTGATGCCTCCCTAGCTTTCTGCCCTAGCCAGTACAGAGCTTGTTTCAAAGTCGACTGGCGGAATCGAAATTTTCTGACTCTCCCATCGAATCTATCTCCATGGGTTCTTCCTCACTTTCTTTCGCCATAACTAATTTTCTCTATAGTAAACCTATTATAGATGGGGATGGAATGCAAGAATGGGATGCAGAGATAAAGAAGAAAACTGAAATGGCAAAAAGGTAAAAGGAAATGTATCAGAATAAAATAATAATGTTAAGATGAATGATGCAAAGATGTTTGGCTCGCAACAATTTAACCATAAAAGATAATTAGTCATTTCATCCAAACAAAGCCGGGGGCCCAAATATCCGTTGACCCAAAGGTTGACCTTGTTCATTAGCCATGACTAATTTCCCTTTACAGTTCTCTTGTTGTGAATGATTCTACAATGGAATGCATGTCATGTGGTGATGGCAATAAAGAGCAATAATCATGGATATTTAAGGAAACAAGAAGATCATAAGGCAAAGCATAAACATGTACGGGTAAGGCGAGGAAGAAAACAAACAACATATATACAGACAAAGTGAGGAAGAGCACAGACAGATTATACAAACAGCATGCCATTATGGAAAAAACATATACGGATAAAGTGGGGGAAGAATACAGGCAAACTATACAAACAGCATACCACTATGGAATAAGCATATATATAAGATAAAGTGAAAGAAAAACAAACAGATTATGAAATGAATATGTACAGATAAAGTGGGGAGGCATATCATCATGAAAATAAGTATACATACAAATAAAGTGGAACAAAACAGATAGATTATATCAATAACATATCATCATGAAATAAGCATACATACAAATAAAGTGAAAGAAAGCAGACAGATTACACAAATGGCATATCATCATGAAATAATCATACATACAGATAAGATGAAAGGAAAACAAATAGTTCATTCAAACAACATATCATCATGAAAAAAATATATATATATATATATACAGATAAAGTGAAAGAAAACAGACAAACAGCATGCCATCATGAAATATATATACAGATAAAGTGAAAGGAATTGATAAAGGTAAGAAGCCGTTCCCCCTTTGTGCCCTAAGAAACCGGGTTTTCTCCAAACGGGTTTGGCTCTATCTAGGTTAGAATTTAGGTTTTTCTACATGCTGGGTTTAAAGCTCTAGACAAGGGTACCCATCGGACAAGATGGGGTGGAGGCAACCCCGTCGCCCCCTCCTAAATAAAGGTGAAGTTCGGACTCCCGAACTTTTATGTTATGAATTTGTGTTGTGTGTGAGGTAGGGACTTGTACCTTTACCAATTGCCTTTCGGTGATGTAGCGAATATTCGGAGGAGCAGAAGTAAGAAACAGAAAAAATTTTACTATCACATGTCAACACACGATCAGTACAATTCAAAGTATAAGTTAAATAATTATGGAAAAAATAATATGATAAGAGATAAGCATACAAGATAAACCAGATAGGCATACATGGCATAAACAAGGAATTAAAACATGAAAAATACATACAAGTAACTAAAAGGGCAAAATGGTAAATACAAAAAGCATGCTAGAAAATCAAAGCATATAAACATGCATAGACTTAATAAATAAATAAATGAGGGAATATTGAAGGACAAATAACAAGCAAATAGGATATAAATGCAATAGGCATTCATGGAATATACAAAGAATTAAAACATGCAAATACATACAAGTAATCAAAAGGGCAAAATGGTAAATACATAAAGCATGCTAGAAATCAAGACATACAAAGGAAAGTAAAACATGCAAAATATATACAAGCACTTAAGACATAAGGCATTCTAGAGGATCAAGGTATAGGCAAAGGATTAAAACATGCAAAATATATACAACTAACTAAACACACAAAGCATGCTAGAAAATCAAAGCACAAAAACATACATATAAATTAAATGTGATGTAAATGCAAGATGCAATTTTAATAAACTTAATTTTGAAAAAATCTTCCTTTTTTTTTGTCCTCTTTTTTTTTTTCTTTTGGAAAAATTTTGAAACAATTATTGAAAAAAAATTTAATCAAAATGAATGATGCAATGCATGAAATGAAATTTTAAAACATTTTAACACCAAATCCAAGTAAAATAAGACTTAAAAAAAAAGTGGCTTGACTCTCTAAAAAACTTATCCCCAATGGAGTCGCCAAGCTATCGAGATGTTTTACCGCTCCGACGATAAATGATATGGCGTGAAAAATGCTTCGGACTAAACAATCTAAAAACAAATGGAGTCGCCACTAACCTTTTATTTTTATGAGGTGTGGTTAGTCACCTACTTGTTCAACTCAACGTAAATCTAGATAGATTACGTCAAGTTAAGGAAAGAAACTGGTCTACGAAAAAGATTTTAGGTTCGGGAGTCGGTTACGCTCGGGGAAGGATTAGCACCCCCAAGACACCCGGAAATCGGTACCACAAAAGTGTTAAAAATATTTTACTTGGAAAATGATAATAAAATGTGTTTAAAATCATCTTAAGAAAAACATAATTTTAAATGTTGGAATAAATATTCCTTTTAATGTGGGATAAAAATCCCATTAGAAAAGTTAAATCCAAAATTTAAAAAACTTAATGTCGAAATGAACATTCCTTTTAATGTGAAAATCCATAGCCCAATTTTGAATTTGAAGAAATTTCCTACTTAGAATGGAGATTCAATTTCTAAATAGGAATAAATATTCTTCAAAAATCAAAGTCAAATTTAAAAATGAGGATAACCATCCTTTTTATGAAAAGCAAAGGTTTAATTTTAATTTTAGAAAGTCTCAATTATGAGAACATTAATTGAAACCTTCTAGAAAATATTTTACAAAAAGATTGGGATAAACATCCTCAAATTCTTGTTTTGAAATTTACATTAAGAGACTTTAATTATGATTACTTAAATTAAAATCTCTTAGAAAGATTTGATTAAAAAAAATGTCGGAATAAATATTCCTTTTAATTTGATGAAGGGAATAATTTGACAAAAATTCAGTTTAATAGGGAAACCTTAGTAGATCTAATAAACTAAGACCTTTAAAAAAAGCTTTTAAAGATACAAAGATTAAACATTCTTTTTGTTGGAGTTAAAAATGCATTTTGATAAAATGAAGTTTCCTTGACAGGTCTTAATTAATTAAACATACTAAAGTCCTCCCAAAAAAGTATTTTGGGAAAAAAACTAAAAAAAAGGAAAAAGAAAATAAATAATCCCTTCCATTGAAAAAGAATAAATAAAAATAAGAAAAGAAATTTTGAAAGTGGTTTTTTAACAAAATTTGAATTAATTTGAGAGGCCTTAACTATAGTTGGGAAATTAAGATCTCTCAAAAAACTTTTAAAATATGTTCTGAAATTAATGTTGGAATAAACATTCCTTTTAATTTAATTGGGCCTCTTAAACAAGAGATTTTCTTAAAATAAAATGAAAATAAAACATAAAAGTAAAAGAAGAAAAGGTTTTGGAATAAACATTCCTTTTATATAAGAAAGTAATTATAAAATTTTTGAATTCATTTGCCAATTTTAAGAAATTAAAGAAATCATAAACATGAAGTATGCATTTTATGAAAATTTGAATGAAAAATATATTTTATATTTTGAAGGGATGAAAAATTTTCCTGGGCCTGATCGAACTCTCGATTAGACACCGAAAAAAACTTCCCATCGGGGAAAACATTTGGAAACCTCAGACTCCCGAGGCACCCTCCGATTCCCCCATAACAAGAATATGTAACAATAAGTAAGCATATGGATAAAATTTTGGTGTGATAAAAATCAATAATAATGGATACGTGGACGTAGATATTTACATATAGAATATAAACTGGTATGCATGAACACACCGCATTATATTTACAAAACTATTACATGCAAAATATAATTATGTAACTTAAAATTGTAAACACAGATGACTTGAAATCTAATCATGAATACTTACTAACAAAGAGAAATATTAACATCTGATTAGTCAATATGAGCACTAATTTGGATTAAACTCCTGTGTATCTTAGATATTTACACATGACGTACTTGAAATGATCATTTTCATAAAATGAACATATGAGCATATGGCAATGTATGGACGATTAATATATAAAAATAAGACATGGGAGACATGGATATAGTGTATGACCAACCGACTATACATGGGTATGAGCTAAATGGAATATACGATCATGGTGGTGTAGATTTAAACATTGACTATTTGACTATATGGATGAACTTGCCAAAAAATATTTACAAACGGATACATATACATATACATATACATATATGTATTATGGTGATTAAGCATGGATATTTGCAGAGAAATTCGAACATTGAAAAGAATCGTCAAATGCACGCCAAATATATATATACATTTCACAAGGCACGGATGACATTAAATAAGCAAGTCAAAAGGCACGGCTATAGTGGCGTGGATACTTGGAACATGAATTGAAACATGGAATGTAAATTAACGAGATCAAAGCATGTGGAATTTGCAAAAAGACATAAGGTGTAATCATGATAGATACATGGAAATTATAACGGGTATGAGCATATTTACAAAGCACATATGAATAAACATGATTAGATGCAAGCACAAGTCAAGGAGTTAAACAGGTACTAACAAAGCTTCGAAAACTGATAACAAGAATGAAAATAGGCGTCTGACACACATTCAAGAGAGGAAAATGAACAAGCTTGAATAAATTACCAAGATTAGGCGTAAATTAGCACATAAATGAACACAAATTGAAATAAAAACAAATAAACAAAATCAAGTGCTGGGCTGAAGGAAGGTTACCCAAATTAATGGTAAGCTGATGCACTTGGATAGCCCAAGAAAGGAGCTGAACTCAAGCTGAAGGAGCCCAAAAGTTAACTGATGACCCGACCCGAAATAAAAACCGTTTCCTTTTTTGCTTCAGTTGACTCTTTCGTTCAAAAACCTTTCACGCCTTTCTTCTTCCTTTAATATAAAAATCCCTGCCCCTCCTGTTCGACTTTTTGTTGTCGTCAATCCAAGTCTAGCCAGAAGTCCTAGGTGATTGGCGAAACTTAAGATCGTTTCCTTCTTTTCTTCCCAAAACTGAACGTTTCCTTCAAAAAATAGCTTTGAACACTCAAAGTCTCCCTAGAAACCAAAACCTTCAAGGTCATGATTTGGAAGATTTAGCCGTCTAATCGACATCAAATTACAGTATGTTGCCTTCCACGTTAGGCTGCCCACTTTCACCGTTCGGATTCATCATCACAGTCCCCGAATGAAAATGCCCTGATTTTTAAGTATGAACACTAACTTCTACTTCTCTAAAAGTAGTTTTATTCTTTGCGCGGCTGTGTGTTTTTTTTTTTCTAATCAATTTCTGACAAATAATAAAAGAAAAGTTGGTTGCAATAACAGAGGGGAAATGATGCACTTTGTTGATTGGGACCCAGTGACTCCACATCCACGAACATCTGCATGTGACAAAACAAAAGCTAAATGTGCAATAACAGAGGGCAAATGATGGACTTTGTTGATTGGGACCCAGTGACTCCACATCCACGAACATCTGCATGTGACAAAACAAAAGCTAAATGTCTTTTACATCCAATTGCATATATATATATATATATATTTATATACACATAAATGTATATATATACATACATATAAATATATATACATATATACATATAAATATATATACATATTTATATTATATATATATATATACGTTTATATGTCTATAAATTTTCCATGATAACTAAATTAAATCGGTCATTGTCTTGGCTTTGCATTGGGAGCTGAGTTGGCTAGCTTGGTTTTTAGGTATTGGTTCAAAATTTTCTGCAAGATAATAAAATTAAAATTAAAATAAAATAAAACGAGGTAATAATAATAATAATAATAATAATAATAATAATAATAATAAATGAGCATAAATAAACCAACCTAAAAGGATAAGGGGAATAAAAATTTTGAAAAAGGGCAAATCAATTAATTAATTAATTAATTAAAATTAACTAATTGATTAAAATTAAAAATAAGTGTCTACAGTCTTTGGCCTAAAACAGCTCTTATAGCATAGTTGCTAGCATCACACATGATCTCGAAAGGTAATGTCCAATCGGGGGCAGCCATGATTAGGGTAGAGATCAGCTCCTTTTTAATCCTATTAAAAGCATCCAAACAATCATTAGTAAAATTAAATGGAACATCTTTTTGAAATAATTCACACATAGGCTTAGTGATTTTAGAAAAATCCTTTATGAAGCGCCTATAGAATCCAGCATGTCCAAGGAAACTTCTCACAGCTTTGACCGAGGTAGGAGGAAGCAATCTTTCAGTGGCCTCAATCTTTGCTTTGTCAACTTCTATGCCTTTGTGAGATATCTTATGGCCCAAAACAATTCCTTCTTGAACAATAAAATGGCACTTTTTCCAATTGAGCACCAAATTGGTCTCCTCACATCTTTTTAGAACCTGTGTCAAATTCAAAAGACATTCATCAAAATAGTGACCAAAAATAGAAAAATCGTCCATAAATACCTTAATTTTTTTCTGCACCATGTCGGAGAAAAAAGCCATCATGCAATGTTGAAAAGTGGCTGGGGCGTTGTATAAACCAAAGGACATTCTTCTAAAAGCAAAGGTCCCATAAGGATAAGTGAAAGTTGTCTTCTCTTGATCTTCAGGAGCAATCGGGATTTGGTTATATCCAGAATAACCATCGAGGAAACAATAAAATGCATGACCAGGTAGCCTTTCAAGCATTTGATCAACAAAAGGAAGAGGAAAGTGATCCTTCCTACTTGCTGTATTTAATTTACGGTAGTCAATGCAAACTCGTCATCCAGTCACCGTTCTTCTAGGAATCAACTCATTATTGTCATTGGTAATCATGGTCATTCCTCCTTTCTTAGATACAACCTGTACAGGACTAACCCAAGAACTATAAAAAATTACGTAAATAATACCAACATCTAAAAGTTTAAGAACCACATTCCTAGCTACTTCTTTCATGTTAGGATTCAAACGACGTTGATTTTCTACAGAAGGTTTAATGTTTTCTTCCATCAGAATTTTATGTGTGCAAATGGATGGACTAATCCCTCGAATATCGATAATTGACCAGGCAATTACCAAGCAATGTTCACGAAGAACTTGCACAATCTTTTCTTCTTCAAGTTCGCTCAAAGCAGAGGATATAATCATAGGAAAAGTGTTAGATTCACCAAGAAAAGCATATTTAAGATGAGATGGCAAGGGTTTGAGCTCCAATTTTGGTGGCTCTTGGACTGAAAGTAAGGGTTTAGGTTTTCCTTCTCCTAAATTTTCAAAAACTTTTGATGATCACTAAAAGTTTCACCTTCTATCCTACGAGCACATGCCATAATGTCTTCCTCATTCTAATCTTCTCCTAGAGCAATACAAGATTCTAGAGGATCATTATAAGCTATTCTAGGCAACGAATCTTGGACTATTGAATCTATGATATCAATCCTATAACAGTGGTCATCTAAGGTTAGTCCTTTCAAAGCCTTAAAAACTTTAAACTCGTCAGTTTCATTTCCAATCTTGAAAGTCATTTTTTTGGCTGGAACATCAATCAATGCTCTGCCAGTGGCCATAAAAGGTCTCCCCAATATAATATGCACATCAACATCATATTCCATAACCATAATCAAAAAGTCAGCAGGGAAAATTAATTTCCCAACTTTAACCAATAAATCTTCAACTATTCCTATTTGATATTGAATAGATTGATAAGCTAATTGTAGAGCCACTGTAGTTGGTTTCATCTCTCCAATTCCAATTTTCCTGAACAAAGATAAAGGAATTAAATTAATGCTTGCTTCCAAGTCACAAAGACATTGATAAATAATAAAAGAACAAAAATCACATAGGATAATGAAGCTCCCTGGATCCTTTAGCTTAGGAGGTAGTTTCCTTTGACAGATTGCACTGCATTCCTCATTCAAAGGTACTGTGGCAAATTCTTCAAGCTTCTTTTTGTTTGAAATTAAATCTTTCAAGAACTTGGCATAAGTAGGCATATTAGCAAGTGCCTCGGCAAAAGGTATGTAGATTTCTAACTTTCGAAAAATATCCAGGAACCTCTTGAATTGACTTTCATCCTTCCTCTTTCTTAACCTTTGAGGAAATGGAATTGGAGGAACATAAGGTTGATTAGGGGCTTATGGTTGCATGAGAACACTGGCACCGTTTTTGTTGACAAGTGGCGCCGTTTCTAAACTGGGAGTAGGAATCGGAGAAGTCGATTTTGATATGATGTAGTTTGTTATAGTAACTGGTGCCATATCTGAACTGGTAAGAACTTCATTTTTCTGTCGAGCAGAAACGGCCCCGTTTCTATTCAGGTGCGGCACCGTTTCAGGTCTGCTCTCACAATTGTCATTTTCAAGTTCATCATTCTCTTGGATTGCCTTTTTACCACCTTTTGAAGGATCTTTAAGCACATTGCCACTGCGAAGTGTGATAGCCATCACACCTTCTCTTGGATTTACTTCCGTATTACTGGGAAGTTGACCATATCCTCGTTCACTAATGGATTTTGCAATTTGTCCCACTTGAACTTCAAGGTTCTTGATAGCTGCTGAACAAGAATCTACAATCTTGTCCAACTTGTCTATTTTGTCAAGCTTTTGAAGTTGTGAGCCAACTTGAGTCATGAAGTTTTGAAACTTGTCTTCAATTCCATTGTTTTGCATAGTTGGTTGAGATTGGTGAGGGCGGGGTCTTTGTAGAATAGCTTGAGATCTATTAATATTACCTTGGTTCGCCCATGAGAAATTTAGATTATTTCTCTAGCCTAGATTATAAGTGGGCGCAAAAAGATCATTCTTGCCACTTTGCTGTCCTCCATAAGATCCCATGTAGTTCACGTTTTCCGAGCATTCTTCTTCACAAGGAAATTCATTCATGCAAAATTTGGAAGAATGGCCATACATACCACAGTGATAGCATGCCTCTTGCTTCTTTGGCTTTTTGTCTAGAATGACCTTCATCATCTTATCCATTTTGGTTGCTAAAGCATCCAATTGACTCTGATTTTGAGGTCGAGAAGTGTTTGATCTGGATTTCTTTTTCATCATTCTCTGTTGAGAACTAGCAGCCAAATTCAAAAACATTCTCCAATTGCTCAGCAGTCCTAGTAGCAATATATCATCTAGTGGCATTGTCTACAGCAGTTTGATACTCTACTTCCAGTCCTTCATAGAAGAACTGATAGAGAAGGTTAATAGGATAACCATGATAAGGGCATTGAAACACCAATCCCTTAAATCTGTCCCAAGCATCATGAAAGGTCTCGTTCTAGTCTTGCACGAAGTCTTGGATCTTCTTTCTTAACTCACTGGTCTTATTAGGAGGATAGAACTTTCGAAGAAAAGCATCAGTTACTTTATCCCAAGAATCAAAAGAATTTTCTTGCAAAGTTGCCAACCAATTCTTAGCTGCTCCCTTCAAGCAATAAGGGAAACATCTCATCTTCAATTTTTCTATCGAGATATTGGTAAGCAGAAGTGTTGCCACCATGTCATTCAATTCATGAAGAAAGTTAATGGCATCTTTCGAAGATAGCCCATGAAAGTGTGGAAGAATATTCAGCACATAATTCTTTGCTCTGTCAATAAGCCGAACACATGTTGGATTGTTCCCCATCTTTGGTCGCTAGATGTCAGCCATCGAATGAGCAGGTTGAGCGGGTTGGATTTGATTTTGCTGATTAGCTGGTAGGTTATTGTTGCCACCATTACCTTGGTTACCAGCATTACCTTGGTTAATGGGAACATCATTAGCTTTGTCATCAGCCATTGCCTTTTCACTAAGAACTCTTCTCTTTAATTCTTGAACTCTTTTAAATTCAGCTCTAAGTTTCTTACTAATTTTTCTGGATCAGGGTTAAAAGCAACTATGGATTTAATCCTTTAATTCTTTGTGTCATGCACTACCTGAAAAACACAAAAAGAAAAGATAAACAATTTAAAATCAAACTTAAAATTAAAATTACTAGAACTAAAAAGATTAACAATTAAAATTAATTCTCCGGTGCAACGGCGTCAAACTTGATGTGGATTCTTTGCAAGTGTACAAAATCAAGTAATAAAACTTGGAGTATTCCAAGATATCGATCCCACGAGGATAATTTAATTGCTAAGTTCTAATTCTAATAAAGTTTGATTGAGAGAGTTTGGATTAGATGAAATTACTAACACTATAAATAAAGAAGATGAAAAATAGAATTTGAATAAGAAATCAATAACTAAGTAATTAATAAATCAATCAAAGAAATTGAGGGTTTAGGCTTCTCTTCTAGTGATTTAATCCAATTATGTATGAATTTAATTATCAGGGTTAAAATAACAATCTCTAATCTACTTAAGAGTCCTTTCATTTCTTCCTAAACTTTCCTAACTAAGTGACAGCCACCTCTCAGTGCATAACCTAATTAGCTAAGATTATTAAGAACTTTGGATTATAATCAAATCAGTTTCTTCACTATCTTAATTCAATTATGGTTATCACAATAAACTGAATTACTCTCGTATCCAATTAAATTGTGCCTATTTTCCTAGAGCTCGAAATACACTTCACCGCTCGGTACTTCATACAATTCCAAAGAACTATTCTATTTTGGCCAGACATAAAATAGAATTAAGAACAAAGAAAATAGATATAACCCTTGAATAATCAATTCAAACAATTATCGAGTTAAAGTCCTTAAAAGATCTACCCAAATCCCCAACAAATAAATTAGCTACTCATAACTTGAAAAGAAAACTTCATCATTGAATTAAAAGAATATCATAAGTGTAGAGAAGAAATAGATTTGCCAAATTGAAGAATAAACTTGACTTGGCTACTCCTCTTCTCTGAAGAAAATTGCTCAGACGTCTTCTTCAAAAAACCCTAAAACTAACGTATTTATACTAGAGTGTTTACAAAGAATTAGGAGTTTAAGTTGAATTGAATTAAACAGCTCAGAACCGGTGCCGCTTCTGATGTGATACGGCACCGTTTCACTTCGTACAGAAATTGGGCCGACTTTGGTCTTCTTCACATCCAGCGCCAGGACACACATGATGCGGCACCGTTTATTACTTCAGTAGCCAAGACCTTGTTGCTCAATTACAAGGCCGTTTCATGCATGAATCACCACCCGTTTCTTGTCTGCATCTATTTTTCTTTGCTTTTCAAACTTCTTTCAATCCAAGCTGCAATTCAATCATCCTTTTTTTTTTGATCTTTTTAGCTTCAGATCTCCCTGATTTGATCTCAATTCTCCATGAAGCTCTCCTACATTCAACAAGATAAAAGTGAGAGTAAAAGATAAAGAATAAGCTATAATATCAATGAAAATTATCCAATTATGCTTATAAAATAGCTCATAGATTAGGTATAAAATACACTTATCAACGAGTACAAGACATCGAAAGAGAAAGGATGCGACAGAGAATAGCCTCGAAAAAGGAGGCACGATTAAGGAAAAAAAATTATTTCTAAGGAAATCCGAGGAGTGAACCTCAACAGTAATAAGAAGGTAGTTTCGATAAGAGAGACTTAAGGAAAGGTCAAGGATTAAGCAAAAAGATCAAGTAAAGCATGGTGGAGATGGAGCAGAAGCCTCCAAGCAATATAGTCGAGGTGAAGCGAGCCTAATCCACAGATGGATAAGGATAAGCTCTGTTAAAGAAGAAGATGAAGTTCAAACTCAAGAACAGAATAGCGAGAAGGCTGTTCTTGAGAAAAGACAAACTAGAGAGATCAAGAAGCGACAAGAGAGTTCGGAAGCGGATAGTGACGTGAACACTATTCGAAACCAGGAAAAAGGCTTACAGTAGAAGCCAAGACTCCCCCATAACTACTTCAATGATTTCGAGGACGAAATGTTTTGAAGGAGGGGAGAGTTGACACACCTGGACCTAACCCAACTTTTCTGTACCAACGGAAAAGTGTAGACAGTGTATTAAATTGAACAATACGTCGGTCCAGATGTGTTTGATTATAAAGAGAAGTTAAGCTTAAGATAAGATGGAGTTGGAAGATGAGATGATTGACCATGCATAGAAGCAACTAAATCCAATTGGACTTCTTTAAGTCCATAGCCAATGGATTGGATATCCATTGGTGTAAAAGTCGACGGATTAGGCCAATGATTAAGATTAAGAGAAGTTGAAAAGCGAAGAGAAAGTCTGGCCCGGGGTCCGAGTAGGCCCGGTGGCAGGCTTCCCTATAAATAGGGGGAGGCCGAGCCTCTCCCCATTATTTCTTTTTTTCTCTCATTTCTCATTTCTCTCTTTTTGCTCTTTTGGAACAACTTCGAACTTTTGGCTGATTTGGACAAACCGACCAAGGAATCAAGGTGAGTTTCTAATATGCTATTCTACTCACCTAGATTTGCATCATACTTAGTTTGCACGTAAATCTATGCATAGGTCTAAGAGAGATCTCGGTTCAAAGTTAAATTCAGCTTTTTAACTAGATTTAGATTAGATTCTAGATCAAAGAACTTTGAGCCAATGATTCTCTTTTTTCTTTCAGTAAATGGGTCGTGGGAGTTAAGGGGATTTCGTGTTTCGAATTTCAGGCAAAATCGTGGAGCAACGGACCTGAAAACCTAGAAAATGTCTCAGTTTTCAAGCTTGGAGCTCGATTCCCACGTGGGACCTGAGCCACTCCCACGTGGGAGTGACCAAAATCATTGAGTCCTGCACGAGACTTGGTCCAATATCGCACAGGAGTCAACTTGTTCGGGGGTAAAATCGTAATTTTGCCCCTAGCGCCCGATTTTTTACTCGAAACCTCTCAGACCTTTTTCTAAGCCCCGAAATGCGTCCAAACATCATCTTAGGTCATACTAGAGGCTCATAGGTGCATTCATAGATTGATTATGAATGCTAACGAGTGTTTCCGCGTAATTAGGGTTCCGGAGTTCAAGTGCGGTGAAGTACCAGAGATCAATTTTCTTGGGACTTTTGGGAGTATACGAACCTCCCAACGCTGTGAGAGGCATTGCGTTCAGTGTTTAGCCATTTAGGGCTAAACACTTTTATTATTATTAAAATGTTTTAATTAAATGTTTTAGAAGTCGGGTATCCCCTTACACCGCCACACACGTTGTTATATGCCACAGGGGTAAGGGTTTGAGGAAATTAAATTTATGAGATGTATGTATGTATGTATGTATGTACGTATGTATGTATGTTTGCATATTTGTATATGAAAGGTATGACATGAGTGCCCGATGGGGCATGATCATACATATGAGCGGACTCTATGAGACTCGACGCTTCATGTGATGAAGCGAGTGGATCGAGATGAGCATGCATACGAGGTTCTCGTGGACCACTTTTTTGAAGGGGCATGGTGAATATATTGGCCTGGAGTAGAGAGGCGCGGAGGGGGACTTGCCAAGATTGAGTAGCTGTGACCACATAGCGACTGGCACCGTCGAGGAAATGAGCATAGAGAGAGATACCTATATCTTATATACTTGTATATATATTTTCAAAAGGAAAGATTATAGTTTCCTTATTTAAGGAAAGTTTTAAAAGAAAAGAAAAGAAATAGCCTTCGATGATACAAGATTCCTCGACCACGGCCAAGGTCAAGCCTCGTTGTATTTTCATGGCCAGCCCATAGTTAGATGTTGTTATTATTATTATTACTATTGTTTTACTCAGAAAAGGATTTGGGGTAAATGTTTTGAAAAGGTTTTCTTAAAAGAAACGTATAATGTTTTTCAAATCGCTTTGGTATTACCCGAACTCCCCAAAGCTATTTGACTTTGCATTGAACCTCTGTCACTTACCTGTATTCAATGTTGTTGGATGCAGTTCCCACGTGCGAGGACGCTAGATGGTTCGGAGACTCATAGGAGTGGTTAGTGGCTTAGGAGTTAGTAGATTCTACTGAGTAAGTTATTCCTTAAATTAATCCACTGGTGTTAGTTTTGTTGTTTATTATTATAAATATTTTCTAAGGTTTAGTTTTGATGGTTTTGCAGTGACGATACTTTTTGTATGCCTTGTGCCATCTCGGATAGCCCGTCTTTCATGGCAAGCATCTCGAGGTGGTACGGTAGTTGTCACGTGGCCGGCCTGATGGGTCGGGGCATGACAATAAAAAGCAACTTGTGGTGAGTACACCTCGATGTACTTAGTGAGTAGCATTTTCAATGTAAAATCAAATAGGATTTAGGAGTTGGATATATTCAAAATAATTTAGAAAACATTTATATTTAACTCTGAAAACATTTTTGAAAAGGTTTCCCTAAAACCTTTTTCATATAATTGTTAACAACAACAAAATAATAATAATAACA
The DNA here is from genome assembly GCA_030664755.1 of Microcos paniculata. Lineage (NCBI taxonomy): Eukaryota > Viridiplantae > Streptophyta > Magnoliopsida > Malvales > Malvaceae > Microcos > Microcos paniculata. Next base: position 9,145,611 of record CP131460.1, on the reverse strand, counting down.
ACAACAACAACAACAACAACAACAACAACAATTACTCTCGGGTTGGCCGTATCTCATTCCGAGGCACTATCTTGTGCCTAAATGGAAGACCTCGCACCGTCGAGGGCTATCACTCCACATCTCATCCTATCACACTTAGATATATATATATATATATAAAATATCTCATAAGCTCGTTCCCTAGACAGTATCATCATTGTAAGTGGACATAACTACAACTACCTTGGTGAGATACCCTACCGCCTCTCCAACCAAGGTCCACTATGGGTCTGTGCCCCTCAATTGGTGGCCCATGGAATCCCCCATCTCGGGCTAGCATGCTTCCTCTCAATTCCACATGTTCCAATAGAGCACACGCTTTTATAGAGCATCGAACACCATACTTAAAGAGACCATCCCTCGTTAGGGACCCTTATCACAATATATGATACATACTATTATAACACACACACATACACGCGCGCGTGCGCGTCATTTAAATTCATTTAAATATCCCGCCCAATGTGGCATGCGATAGGGTGTGTGCGTGTAAGGGAATATCCGAATCTCAAAAATATAGAAAATATTTTGTGAAATAATAAAATTGTTTAGCCCTAAATGGCTAAACACTGAAACAAAAGCCACTCATAGTGTGGGGACATTGGACATTCGTATACTCCAAAAAACTCCACAACAATCGACCTCTAGAGTGTCGCCATACTTGATCGCTTGGAAACCTAATTATATGGAAATATGTGTTAGGATTCATAATTGAATCTATGAATGCACCTATGAGGCTTTACTATGCTCTAAAATGAGGTTCAGAAGTGATTCAAGAGGTTCAGAAGTGTTGTAGATCAATTCAGGGTTGATTAGGGTTTCAAGAGGTGAAATGATGATTTTGCCCCTAGTGGGCACATCAAGTGTCGGTCTTGGTGAGGTTCGATGCCAGACCTCTTCAATAGAAAAGCTATTCCGGCCTTTAACACATCTAGTGTTGGTTCACTACATAACTGGCAACGGTTGTGTTCTGGGTAGTTTTACTCGATTTTTTTGTCCTTTTCTCCTAACTCAAAATTGATCCATTCCTCCACCAATTTAACCATAAATTTAGTCAATCAAACCTCACAACACCCACAACAAGCCTATAGCTTTAATTATCCAAAACTCCAACTTAAACTACCTTAAAGTCTAACCTATCTCTAATTCTACTTCTAAAAACTAAGCCTGAATTTGCAAGCTTATATCTTTTGGTATAGTGCATGGATTAATGCAAGGCTATGGGTGTTTGAAAGCTTAAAGAGTCTACTATAACATACTAAAGTCTCACTTTGATCCACTGGCTGAATTGTGAGATATGGACAAGTTTTTCTTGCAGTGCCAAGAGCTCCTATTTACTCCCTTTTGCTCTTTTCCAATTTTCTCCTTAATTTGATGAAGGATGATACTTGGGAATTGAATTGAAAAGTGTAGGGAAATGTTTAAAGGGTGTTTGAAGGGTTGGTTTGGGTGGAAGAGGCGGAGGAGGTCAAAGGAGGAAGAAGGAAGATGAATAAGAGAAATAAGGAGGCTCGGTTCTGACCCTTCTGTTGCGTTGAATAAGACAAATCAGAGTATAACATAGTGGAATTTAAAATTTTTATCAACCCAAACCCAAAGGATCCGTTTAATAAATTCAAAGCAACATAGAAGAGGCATACAAGGTGTAACCGAATTATACCTTTAGAGAAAATATGTAAGAATCTTGTTCTTAAAACCCTTAACATGTAAGACTTCCACCAAGCTAGGTTGTAGCAAACCTAAGCTATCCATGTGTCTAACCTCTAACAGTAATCCACACAACAACAATAAAGATCTCTTCAAAATAGTGGGAAGAAAATCTTGCCAAGACTATTAGTAATGTATAGTATCTATCGGTTAAGCCTATCTAGGGTTTTCTCTCAAGGGTGAAATCCTATCTCAATACATGAGAAAACTAAAGCTCCAACAACAACTTTAGAGAGGTGACTAGAGATCCTTTATATAGTGGAAAGCCTAAGGCATAATCCTAATCTAACTAGGAAAGAGGTGGCAGCCCATAAGACTAATGGGACTCCAAATATAATTCGGATTTTTTCATTAAATAAAAAGCATGTGTTGGGCTTCTATGAACCCAATGAATATGCGAAATAAGCCCATCTCATCCTAGCCCAATGCCAACGTGACATAAACCAAAGAATTTATGGTTTATGGGTTCCTAAATCACAGATAAGTTATGTGCAGTGAGGCCCAAAAAACCAATGTCTAAACATGTTTTGGGCTTAACTCCATGTAGCACAAGCACATCATCTTGTGTGGACTTTGCTGAAAATTAAATAAAACATCTTTTATTTAATTGCACAATTGTCCCAAAATAAATTAATCTTTTCAATTTAGTCCACTAGAAGATATTTAAATCCTTAATCAATTAAATCCAATTTAATTGATCTCAAATTAGTCTTCATTGTCACCTTTTGCGTGTAACCCATTAGGCTTCTCACAAGTTGGCAATAAGCATTGTGCTTAATACTTAAAGACCAAGATTAACCTCTACCACGGTGTCATGGCCATCGCAATGTTAGAAGAGTCAAACAATTTACTCAAGCCTATTAGCGAATAGTTTTAGTTGTATAATTCGATCCTATTACCATCAAAAGAGAACAGTTAGGGACAACGTTTACTATTTCCATATTAACTATTAAGCATTACCATTAACCCTGATGATCATTCAAAATAATCACATTTCCTAAAAGCTCATCTTGCTCTAGCTAGAGACTTCACTTAAAGTTAATGCAACCTTAATTAACAAATAGGATTCATCCCTTAGTTAATCATTTAGGGTGGTGATTCCTCTATGGCATACTCATCTATCTCCATATGGTTCTCATTATACACAATGATCATCTTTTTGAAGCATCCATGGTTAGGACCTCATAGAATGATATCAAAGCATAATGGTCCTCATACAAGATATGATAGTATCACAAGTTAAAGGATTACTTGCATGACTATGAACATGAGAATGTTTGCTATAAACATTAGTGTGATAATTACCAAATAGAATTCTCATTGCGGGTCATGTTCAGTGAACTTGTTCTAGACTTGAACAAGCACCCACATGAGTTCCAAGAATCTCATATACTTTAATCTATGAGATCAATTGCTTACTTTCAAAGTAAAAAACATACCACGTACCGATTTTTGCATATTATTGATGCCCATATTCTCAATAATACAATGACTAGGAACGATTTTAGGAATCATACTTTGATGCATAGATATCTCATAATTGTATCCCTTTACAATTATCTTGCAAGGCATATTGATTCCATGGGCTTTATCCAAACAAGATTCATATAATCCTATTATACAAAGCTTATTTGATGAAGGAAACCTTTAAGTATACAAAAGTTATGTAAGATTTAAAATATATCCCTTATCCGATCCGATTGACTCTAAGGCATACACCAATAACCTCTTTATAGTTGGTTAATTTTGGCGCCAGTTATAATCAATTCTGACACAGTTATGCTATCACACCCCGATCCAAATGTCGAGAATGTGACAACTGTTATGTGCCACGAATTGTGAATGGCGTGCTTCATCCACAACTCGAAGCTCACAAGGTTCATAGCATCTTGAACCCATTTAGAAAATCAATTTTAGCTTGTCATGCAAGATGAAAAATAAGATTTTAAAATATTTATGTAGTCCAAAATTTTATTAAAAATAATCATTTTATAAAGTCCACATATTCATGTGTACTTACACATGTATATCAAAAGGAATAAAATTGGGAAAACTCTTCTCGACCATCTTTAACAATAAAAACATTGGTAACTTCTACATATTACAGAATAGTCCTTTAAGTTGAAAAATGTAGGTAAATAATAATTCAACTGTAGTTAAATTATGCCAGTGGATCCAGTAGTAAGAATACATAAGTTATACAGACTTACTATGGAAAGTCTAGAGTCACGTCTTGACACTTAGTAATCTACCCTTTTCGTACGGTTAGTTGTCTTGAAAAATAGATTGTTTAAGCAAAATGGGATGAGGATATTTTCTATACCAGTGAGTGAGACAATACCATAAAACATAACACAAATACAAGTAATTTCATCATAAAATCATTTTTATGTAAATTATGGGAAATTTAAGTAGGTTTTTTGGCATAGAGTTTAAAATTCGATATTTTCTTAAATTCTGATTAGTAATTTAAATTTGGGAATTTAAAGGGCTCCCCAAAACACATTGCTCAAACCTCACCCGGCCAAGATGAGATTTAAGCCGGCCGAGGTAGTTTTCTTTTATTTCTTTATTTAGGAAGCAAAACGTCATTTTCTTGATGTTGGCATGGGCCTTCACCACGGGTGATGCATGGCTATGTCCACAGTACTACCATTGGGGTCGCATAATCACTATCTCAGTGCGCGCAACAACTCCTGTACCATCCACCCCAAGTGGGAGTGAAAGCCTACTCATGTTGGCTCCATAAGGTTGGATCGTAAAAGGTGCCGCTCCAGTGACCAACATCTCATACACCACAATCATAGTATAAAACAATATAATTCAATCGTATGTCATTTGATCAAGTGGCCTATTATTGAAATCCAGTCCAGCATCATCGATTTTCGTTAATTTCATCACATATCTAAACATTTAATTGCAAAAAATATAGATCAAACCTTTAAAAATCATAGATGGGATCAATTCATATTAAAGTCATAAATGTTCAAGATTTATAAATAAGTAGCAATCATCATCACTCAATTTAAATAAAAATTCAAACCATTATGTTTTAAAACAACTTAAATAGCAAAACATTTATTTAGGTCTGTAAAGTCACACTCACTAGTTTGGGAAGGGTATACACTCCCACTGTTCTGTATGCTACTTATCTTTGAAAGAAAGCTCGCCACCTGAATATCTATTTTCAAACAACGCGTCAATATTTGACGATGGAAGTAAGCATTGTGTGAGTGTACAAGAATGTATGTCTTGCATGTAATGCAAGACTAATTTCTAAATCTTCTTGATTTCTCATTTCTCATTAACAAATCTACATACTCTTCCACCATCAATCTCCATTCAAATTCGTTGACACACCCAGACCTAGCACGACCTTTTCGTACGAACGGAATAGTACAAGATGACGCATTAATTAAATAATATGTTGGTCCGGTTGTGTCAAGTTTAAAGAGAAGATAAGCTTAAGACAAGACGTAGTTGGAAGATGAGATTGGTACTCATGCATGGAAATTAGTAAATGTCAAAAAGACCTCCAATTAAGTCCCTAGAAATTTATTATGGGCCCCATTGGCACAAGAAAGCAAAGGATTTAGCCAATGGGTGAAAATGAAAGAAAAATTTAAAATGGGGAAAAGTTTGACCCGGGGCCCGAGTAGACCCGGTGTCGGGCTCCTCTATAAATAGGGGTGAGCCAAAGCTTTTCTTCATTTCTCTTTTTCTTTTTCTTTCATTTTCTTTTCTTTTTCTCTCTGGAGCCAAACGGAGGCATTTTGGACAATTGGTAGATCCGGACAAACCGACCTCCAGTTCGAGGCGAGATCTTGGTGAGTTATTCTTAACTCCCCGATCTACGTTTTTCTAAGTTTTCACGTCTTTCCATGCATCGGTTTAGGAGAGATCCAAGTTCAAAATTAGGTTCAGCATTTAGCTAGATTCTAAATTTAGATTCGAGATCTAGGAACTTTTAGCTTGTGATTTTCGTTTTTCTTTCGGTAAACGTGTAGTGGATGCATTAAGGTACATGCATCCCAAATTGTAGCTAAATTGGTAGACGATTGCATCGGTTTTCGAATTAAGAGGAAAATTGAAGAAATTCTCGGGTTGAAACCCAGAACAGAACCGGCGCCAGTTCTGTCCAATTCCGGCGCCGGTTCTGTCCAATTCCGGCGCCGTTTCTGCTTCCCTGCGACCGACCTTCTGGTCGAAGAGAACCGACGCCGGTTCACTCTAGATCCGGCCTCGTTCTTGCCCTTTAGGGGCGAAATGGTCATTTTACCTCCCGAAACCCTAATTGACCCTAAATCGATTCGAAACACTTCCGAGCCTTCCGAATCCTACTCAAACATCATCTTAGGTCATATTAGAGCCTCTTAGGTGCATTCATAAATTTAATTATGAATGCTAATTTTTATTTCCGTGCACTAGGGCTCCAGTTGAATCGAGTGCGGCGATACTCCGGAGGTTAAGTTACATGGAGCGCTTGGGAGTATACGATTCTCCCATTGCTGTGAGTGGGCTAGACTTCTTTGTGTAGCCACTGGGGGAAAGGATTTTGAAAATGATTTTAAAACATAAATGTTTTCAAAACGGTTTTGGGATATGGGAAATCCACACACACACAATTTGTTTGTGATATACCCACACCGTGAGTGGGATGTTTTAAAAAGGAGTTTAAGACTTATGTGTGTGTGATTATATGTTTTAATTATAAATGTTTTATGTGTATATATATATTTGAAATATTATGATTATTATTATTGAGGGCACGATGCCCTTGGGAAATGAGTGATTGAGAGGGTTCCTCGGAACTCCAATTTACGGGAGCGTGGACCGAGTTTGAGAGCATGCATGATACTCAGTCGTGGACCGCCTATCGAGGGGCACGGTGAGTCGAGCCTTGTTGGGAGAGGCGCGTAGGAAAACTCGTCAGGGCTCTAGTTCACTGTGTTCCACCACAGTGAGGCACCACCGAGGGAAAGGGCTAAAGAAAGAGAAAGAGAAAGAGAAAGAGAAAATATTTTTAAAAATAGAAGAGATAGCCCTCGGTGCAGTGAGGCATGAGACGAACGACGGGTCACGCTTCCAGTATGATAGAGATGCCAGCCCATTTTATGTGTATATATATTTATTTATTGATTTAAAGTATTTTAAAAGAGGGTTCTCAGCTGGAGGACCAGAAAAGAATTTTTAAAAGAAAAATATTTGTTTTATTATTATTTTATTTTATTTTTGGATTTCCCTTATCTGCTCTAACTCAGATGGAGATTCTTAGAACCTCTGTCACTCACCTGTATCCGATGTGGATGGATGCAGATTCGCGATCGAAGTCAACTAAAGAAATGAGGCTCACTAGGAGGCGTCGGTGGTTTAGGCTTAGAAGTTTCCGCTGTGTAGGTATTCTCTCAATTAGTCCACTGGCATTACTTTTAAAGTTAATTATGTTATTAAATATTTTTCTAATTAAAGTTTTAGTTTCATTTGACAGCGATGATGCCCATTTATGCCTTGCGGTATCTTAGGTGCGTGAATTGCCAGCACGTACTTTGAGGCAGCGCGGCGGTTGCCACGTGGCCGACCTGGGGCGGGTCGGGTCGGGGCGTGACATTCATAATTTACTAATACCAATTACACCTCAAAAGTTTCGGCCAACATCCCCAACTTCACCAAATTGATATTTGTTCATCTCTACAATTTCCATTTCCATATTTACACCTAATTTACTCCAAAAACACAATTAAACTAATTTGATTTTGCAAAATCAATACCTTGCATTTTCTCTTGGAAATCTCGACACACATACTTTCACATTGCCAATTCCTTCTTCAATACATCTAAAAATCAAATTCTAATAATTCAATTCTCCACATTTGTGCCCAAATTATTCCAAGAATACAATTAAACTAATTAAATTCTAGCAAAATTGAAATCTTGCATTTTCCCTAGGAATTTCGGCTTAATCATTCCATGTTGAACCTTGCCCATTTGTCACTTTGCAAGATCAATTTCTAGCAAACTTTAACCTCTCATACTACTCTAATTCAACTTATGAATTCTCTTGGTACATGAATTTCAAAAATCTTGAATTCATAACATAACAATTTCTTTCTTTCTTAATTTCACATACATAATTGACATTTCATGGAAAATTAACCCAATATCCATGATGAGCATGCTAAGGTATCCAACATAACTCAAAATTAGATATACTTACCTTATGGTTTTTCCAACTCCAACATAAAACCCTAATTCTTCTTCTCCAAATTACTTCCAACCAAGCTCCAATTCTTCAAAATTGATAAAGGGCTATTGATGGACTTGTTGAGAGCTTCAATTTGACTACAAACTTGTGGGGGTTTAGTGGATTAAACTAGAAATCAAGGCAGGAAAAATTTTTGGTGAAATGAAAGAAAAATGAAGAAAATGGGAGAAAGTTGTGGAAATTTCTTGAATTTCCAAAAGCATGGCCGGCCATCACCTATTTATATGGCCATTCGTCATGTGCCATGCACATGACCAAAATAATCTTATGGAAAAATGATCATTTTCCCCCCATGGATGATTTTACCCTTGAAAAATTTTTAAAATTCCATTTATGCCCTTAGTCAGTCTTGAACCTTATACAGTGTCCCAAATTATTTTTTAACCCGTGTCTAGCTATTCTACGAGCCACATAATTTCCAAACTCCTTATCATTTGTAAGTTGTATGGCTCCGAATTTCTTCCTCATTCTTCACCAAAATTTCTAACTGTCCAACTAACTCTAACATATTCTCCCTATTTACATCTGATAACATATGGCATGGTCTGGTAGAAGTTGAATTCATGAAGTGGGTATTACAACTAGCTAAACACGTTGAGGGTGTACAACCTATGGTGTTAAAGTGCCTTTCAATGTTTCTCAAGGGTAAAATGACAATTATACTTGAGATTTTCACGTAGCAACTAGGTAGTTCTCAAGTAATAACAGTGTATAACAACATGGCATCCTCCCATATTGTAGGAAATATCATTTTCAATGATTAAAAATCACTTTCCATTTATTTATGAAAATGCCATTGAAAATTATGACATTTTCTTTTGTAATATTTTCCTTCAACGAGGATGTTTAGAAGAATACGGTGATAGCTTTGAATATTCTAGGCACACTAAAGAAAATAACTGGGTGGTTTGAAAAGTCATTTATACGCTTAGCGAGGTATATGGAATTTTTGAAAAATAATACAAAAAGCTAACTATTACTTCCTAGGTCAAAATTTAGAGGCCTAATTCTTCAAAATGAGAAAAATTTCACTAGGTAAAAGTTATTCTTATTCTTACTAAGAATACCTCTACATACATAATAAGTATGAAAAATTTCATTACCTAAGTCTACAGCTTCAAACTAGGACATTTTAGGACTAGGCATTACATATGCCAAAAATATCTTCCTCTACTTCTTCTCTTTCTCTTCTCAACCATTCCCCCACCAACTTAAAGATTCGATACTGTTTCACTTCAATTTCAGCACTGGAGGTCTCCTTAGCCTCTATTTGGTTCGATTCGCCTCCAATTCAAACCATTGTCTTTCCCTAACTTCAACACAGTTCCTCAACTCCTTCTTAAGCTTTGTTATTTCTCTAATTGAAGTTCGGTTGGGCCACATATGAGTATCCTTGATCATAGGACCAAATTAGGTTTTAGGTTTCCTTAACCTATCTTAGCTCAATCCATGCATAACCTAATGCCTCATACTCTAACTCCAACTAATATATCATAGCATTAGCTGTATCCTCCACATTAAGGTTTGAGTATCATTGACAAACCCGACTTCCGTACTAACTCATCATTTTCTTCTATTATGACTAGTACGAAAAAGTTTAAATTGGCCCCGAAGTGTCACACATAATAAAAATTGAAAAAAAAAAGTATTTTATAAGAAAAAAAGTGGTAAGGGCTTTCCATGGCCTAACAAGTAAGATTGCAATGCCAAGTCATGTGCAAGGTGGAGTCACCAACTAGACAATATCCCAACAAAAATAGGAACGAAATGAATTTGGACCCCCAATGATCCGGGCTCTAGTCAACGAGAAGAGATTCCAGGCCTTCAAGAGAAGTCAGCAAAATTGGGCCGGAATTCCGTCCCCTTTCCAGCTTGAAGCATGAACATTGTTCATGCAAAAGGTTCCTGTAGCTTTCTTTAGTAGTGGACTATAGCAGCTAACACGGATAAGATCTAAACACTCTGTTCTTCTTTCCAAATGACCAAAAACAAGTAAACAAATAGGACCAAATTTGAGAAAGGATTCTTCATCGGTGAGTATTTCGAAATGATGATGGCTGGGGAAGGAAATTGGAAAGGCTTGGAGAGGAGAAAAGAATGGCTCTTCTTGGAGGAAGCTTTACTTGCTTAGACGGTTTCTCGACTAAAATGACTATTCATTCCTCTTCTTCCTTGTTGCTGCTAAGCTTGAGATGAGTGTCGAAACGTGCGGGTTCGAGAACCCTATCGTCCGACTTGTCAAAATTTTATGGAGTCGTCACTAATCTTTTTTCCTAGGTGTGATTAGTCACCTATGTGAATCTACCTATCCTAATGTAGTTATGGGTACACTAAGCTCGGTAGGTTCCAGTCTACGAAACAAAGTTGAGTTCGGGTGTTCAGTTACGCGTGGGGAAGGATCAGCACCCCTACAACGCCCGTCAAAAATGACGGTACCATTTTAATCTAATCTAATCCTAGGTCTTATTGATGGAAGGTTGTGTTTTATTTTAAGCATAACCAAAAAAAACTTCTTTATGCAATTCATTATTCATTTTTATTTTATTACCTTTTCTATTAAAAAAAATTAAAAATTAAAAAATTAAGTTAATACATGATGCATGTGATGCAAGATTATCCAATTTTTAATTAAAGGCGAGAATAGAATTTTAATAGAAATTCTCTTCAAACCGCTTCGGCTTACCCGATTAAGTTTAAAGAGAACCTCTCCCTAAGGGACCATCCTAAGAAGCATCTACACGACTTCAAAGAATAACCACCCTCACTAGGTCCTTTTAATTAGACAATTTATATCTCAAATGCAATGACAAGTATAATATGATGTGCAAATGTAATAATTTAATTTTAATTAAGATAAATATTAAAAGAAGGTTTTTTTAATATTAGGGTCCCCTTCAAACCGCTTCGGCTTACCCGATTAAGTTTAAAAGAGACCCTACCCTAAAGGACCATCCCAAGAAGAGCCTACACGACATCAACGAATAACCCCCTCATTGGGTCTTTTTAATTTTAAATTACAATTTATATACAAATATCACGAAAAATAACAATAATGAAATGGATATGCATCAAACTTAACAAATATATATATATAATAATGAATAATAACAATTCAAATTTAAAGATTGCTACAAATGACTTGTTATATATATATATATATATATTAAAACACTAATGGCTTAATAGATCTAGGATGATCACAATGAAAATATACAAACATGTAAAACAGTGGCTTGCTGTTTTGTCCACTTTAATGGACATCAATCACGTGTTTTCTTTTCCAAGGCAAACCATTCATTCAATTTTCCTCCCATCATGTTATAGACCACGTGGGATCTCATCCACCATTAACAAAAAGATGTCAGACAATCAATGAGTAAATGTATAAAATTATATAGCAAAAGAATTTTAACAAAAGGGAATCCAAAAAAGCACGAATTTTGAGGGAAAATATTACCTGATTCAAGCAAGATTGCGTTCGGGTGTATTGCAGCAACTTCAAAATTCTTTTTGCCTTACTCTTCCTTTTCCAAACCGATTGCTTTCTCTCCCTCTGCCTCTCTTTCTACTTACTCTTCTTTTTTTGTTTTTTTGAGAAAACCAAAAAGCACCAAAAATTTTTCTTTTCCAATCGTCCCCTCTTTTCAACCCTAGGTACTCCTTATATACTACTCCAAGAATTAGGGTTTCAATAGGTTTTCTTGCAAACTAAGCATTAAGGTTAAATCTTCAATTATTTCCTTTCCTTTTTTACCAAGATTTTCTCCTTGATTTTTATTCTAGAATATTCCATAATTTTTAATCCCACTCATAAAGACCCAAAGCCCAAACATTTTCATTTTAAATTAAAGCCCAAATTTAATCTTAGTTTCAAATTAAAGTCTAGCCCACAATTAATCTTAATTAGTTAAATTAAAAATTTATCTAATTAAAATTAGACTAGATTTAAAATTGAAAATAATACTAAAATTAAAACTTTAACTTCAACTGAAGAGAGGCTATTTTTCGTACAAAATGTGGTGTCTACAGCTGCCCCTCTTTACGTATTTTCTAAGAATTTAGAGGTACATACTTCTAAAGAGTCAGGAAATGAGTAAAGACGGTAGACACCAATCCTTTTAAAAAGAGCTATCAAACAATTAAATACGCTATATAAGAAAACATGGTCTTAACAAGGACCGAGATATGATGTGATGTCCTTAATGAGGGTAAATATTGCTATGCAGAGACCTTGACAGGGCAACAATGCAAGTAAGAACCTTGATAGGTTAAATGATGTAATGCAAAGACCTTGGTGGGGTAACTTTGAAATGTAAGAACCTTGATAGGGCAAAAAAAATGTAAGAACCTTGATAGGGCAAAATGGTGCAATGCAAAGACCTTGATAGGGCAACTTTGAATGCAAGAACCTTAATAGGGCAAAACGATGAAATGAAAAGACCTTGATAGGGAAAAAAATGTAAGAACCTTGATAGGGCAAAATGATGCAATGCAGAAACCTTGATAGGGCAAAACGATGAAATGAAAAGACCTTGATAGGGCAAAAATGTAAGAACCTTGATAGGGCAAAATGGTGAAATGAAAAGACCTTGATAGGGCAAAATGGTGAAATGAAAAGACCTTGATAGGGCAAAAATGTAAGAACCTTGATAGGGCAAAATGATGAAATGAAAAGACCTTGATAGGGCAAAAAATGTAAGAACCTTGATAGGGCAAAATGAATGAAATGAAAAGACCTTGATAGGGCAAAACGATGAAATGGAAAGACCTCGATAGGGCAAAAAATGTAATAATTCTTTGAAGAGAATTAACTAGTGCAAAATTGCTACATGCCAAAAAAAATGATTGATTTGTATATGCCAAAATGAGATGAGGTTAGAATAAAGATTCGTAACCAGCTTATTGACTGGTGATGAATTGATCATGCTATGATATATTTAAGTGCTCAGATGTCCTTGTTTGTGATGCAAAACTCGGATGTATCTTAGTATCAGCCCAATTCATGTTTATGGTGAAGCAAGCAACCTTGACAGTTCAATGCTTTTTTCTTTGCTCTTTTTAGATGACCTTCCCGTGTATCTATGTTTTTCTTGATTTGAGATTCTTTTTTCCATTACACTCAAATGTCCCAAGCCTTTTTTTTTTGTCTAGGGTGGCTTTCACATTCTCTTGGAGAGGCTTTCTGATTTGTTCTTTCTTAGCCAAAATTATGCCCTCAAATGATGAATAAGCTTTTTATGCATGCTTTTGTTTTTGTTTGTTTATGCACATTTTGAAATTTATGAATGAACTCAACACAAAGCTGAATTTATTATCAATCGAAATTCTTATTGCATAAGAATGAATGAAAGTAGTGGGAGACAAATGACAATAAATAAGGGTTTTGATTGATAGAAAAAGAAAGTGTACAATTCGAGAGGATTCAAATTGTTCAAAAATTTCTCAAGATCAAAAGAACGGGGATACCATCTGACAATGAATACTTAGAAACAAGTGCAGACGAAACCTGAGTTCTTTCTTGATCGGCTTACCGTACTAGTGTCCTTGACAGCTCTGTATAGAATGACCTGACCTGCCCCACTCATGTACCAAGGTTGATCAAATTTATGAGGTAATTTTATACCTTTTCCATCCTTCTTAAGCTGCCTTTTCAGGTTTTCAACTTAAGTCACCCACATCTTGATTTAAGCTGCCCTTTCGGGTTTTCAACTTGAACCTCTCCTTTTCATTTTTCTTTTTCAGACTCAAGCCACCCTTTCGGGTTTTTAACTTGAGCCACTCATTTTCTTATTCTTCTTCTTTTTTCTTTTTCTTTTTCATTTTTCCTTTTTTTTTTATTTTTGCACCTTTTCTTTTTTTACTTCAGGCATAGTATTTCTTCACAGCATCAGAATTGATGGGATTTGGCAGTTCATTGCCATCCATTTCTTGTAAAATCATGGCCCAATGCCTTTTTGACAACATATGGTCTTTCCCAATTTGGTGCCCATTTGCCCCGAGAATCGCGTTGGATGGGAAGTATCTTTTTTAGAACTGATTCCCCTTCTCAAAACTGTCTCGGTTTAACTTTTTTATCATATGCCCTCATCACCTTTTCTGATTAACTGGCCATGGCAGAGAGCCGCAAGGCACTTTTCTTCAATCAAATTCAGTTGTTCATAGCATTCTCTGATCCATTCGGCTTCATTCAGTTGTACTTCTCTGAGTATCCGGAAGGATGGGATTTCAACCTCAATAGGCACCACAGCTTCCATTCCATACACCAACGAGAATGGACTTGCCCCAGTAGATGTCCTTACAGCAGTCTGATAAGCGAGAAGTGCGAAAGGTAACTTTTCATGCCAATCTCGATAAGTTTCAGTCATCTTTGCCACAATTCTTTTGATATTCTTGTTAGCAGCCTCTACCGCTCCATTCATCTTTGGTCGATACGGTGCTGAGTTGCTATGCGTAATCTTGAATTGTGAACACAGTGCTTTTATCATTCCACTGTTTAGGTTCTAGGCATTATCTGAAATGATCTTTTCCGAGAGACCATACCAACAGATAATTTCTCTTTTCAGAAACTTGGCAACTACTGATTGTGTAACACTGGTGTATGAAGCTGCTTCAACCCATTTAGTGAAGTAATCAATCATGACAAAAATGTATTGGTGACCATTCGATGCTTTTGGTGAAATTGGTCAAATACCGTCCATGCCCCACATGGAAAAAGGCTATGAAGGTGCCATGACATGTAGCGGACTTGGAGGAACATGAATTTGATCTGCATAGATCTGACATTTATGGCACTTTCTAGTATAGTTAATCAATCTGATTCCAGTGTCAACCAATAATAACCAGATCTCATAATTTGCCTGGCTAATTTGTGCCCGTTAGCATGGGTCCCATAAATTCCCTCATGTACTTCTTTTAAAATTTTCCAAGCTTCTTTTGCTGCTACACATCTTAACAACACTTGATCTCGATTTATCTTGTATAAGATGTCCCCATCCAAGTAGAAATTCATAGCCATCCTTCGAATGATCCTTTTGTCATTTTCTGAGGCATGTTCTGGATATTTCTGATACTTGAGAAACTGTATGATGTCATAATACCAGGGCTTTCCGTCTTCTTCCTCTTCAACACTCATGCAATGAGTAGGTTCACATCTCAAATCTATTCTGATAGGTTGAATTTCTGTATCTGCATCAACCTTGAACATGGAGGCCAATGTGGCCAAAGCATCAGCCAATTGGTTCTCCTCTCTAGGTAGATGGTGGAAGGATATTTCTTTAAAATGTTTCAATAGATCTTTGATGTATTAATGGTATTGAACCAATTTTGGGTCTTTCGTCTGCCATTCTCCTTTCAACTGATAAATCACTAGTGCTGAATCTCCGTAAACTTCCAACACTTGAATCTTTCTTTCTATCGCCATTTGAATGCCTAAAACACATGCTTTATATTCAGCCATGTTATTAGTACATCTGAAATCTAATCTTGCAGTGGCTGGAAAATGGTTGCCTTTTGGAGACATTAGTACTGCTCCAATGCCATGCCCTATTGCGTTCGAGGCTCCATCAAAGAACATTCTCCAAACCCCATTTTCATCATCTGATCCCTCTTCCACATGGAATATTGCCATTAAGTCTTCATCTAGGAAATCAAACTCCATAGGCTCATAATCATCGTTAGCACGTTCAGCCAAGAAATCTGCTACCGCACTTCCTTTGATAGCCTTTTGGGAAACATACTGTATGTCATATTCAGACAATAGCACTTGCCATCGAGCAATTTTTCCTGATAAACCTGGTTTCTCAAATATGTATTTGATGGGGTCTAACTTTGCCACCAATAAGGTTGTGTGATACAACATGTACTGTCTTAATCAATGAGTAGCCCAGGCTAGTGCACAACACATTTTCTCAGGGGAGGAGTACTTGGCTTCGTATTCTGTAAACTTTTTACTCAAATAATACATCGCATGCTCCTTTTTCCTAGTTTCATCTTGTTGCCCCAGTACACATCCCATGGAGCTCTCGAACACCGTCAGATATAAAATCAAAGGCCTACCAGGCACCGGAGGTACTAGCACTGGTGGGTTGGTGAGATATTCTTTGATTTTCTCAAAAGTGAGCTGGCAGTCATCATTCCATTTGCCGGGGTTCTGCTTTCGAAGTAACATGAAAATTGGATCACATTTGGTTGTCAATTGTGATATGAAACTGGCAATATAGTTCAATCGCCCGAGAAAACCTCTCACTTCTTTTGGTATTTTCGGTGATGGCAGGTTTTGAATAGCCTTGATTTTGTCAAGGTCTACTTCAATCCCTTTTTCACTCACAACAAACCCCAAAAAATTGCCTGAAGTTGCTCCGAATGTACATTTTGCCGGATTTAACCGAAGCCTGTATTTCCGTAGCCTTTCAAACAATTTCTTCAGATTAACTACGTGCTCATGTGTTGTTCGAGCCTTGGCTATCATGTTATCTACATATACCTCAATTTCCCTGTGCATTATGTCATGGAATAAGGTCACCATGGCTCATTGGTATGTGGCTCTTGCATTCTTCAATCCGAATGACATAACCTTGTAATTAAAGGTTCCCCATACAGTTATGAATGTCGTTTTCTCCTTGTCCTCCGGTGCCATTTTGATTTGATTATACCCAGAGAATCCATCCATGAAAGAGAACATGGAATATCGGGCTGTGTTATCAGCAAGGGTATCAATATGCGGCAACGAAAAGTTATCTTTGGGGCTAGCTCGGTTGAGGTCCCGATAGTCAACACACATTCTCACCTTTCCATCTTTCTTTGGCATGGGTACAATATTTGCTACCCACTCTGGGTATTTGGCTACTTCTAAGAAACCGGTATCAAATTGCTTCGCAATCTCTTCCCTTATTTTCAAAAGCATTTCTGGCTTCATACGCCTCAACTTCTGCTGGACCGGCTTGCATTCGGGTCTGATAGGCAGCTTGTGCACTATAATCTCTGGATCAAGCCCTGGCATGTCTTGGTATGACCATGCAAAAACATTAGAATATTCTTTCAATAGATCTACTAGCTGTTGCCTTTCTTGGACTGACAGTGTGGTGCCTATTTTAACTTCTTTCTTATCCTCTTCAGTACCCAAGTTTATCAACACTGTGGTTTCTTTATATGGCAAAATTTGCTTTTCTTCTTGTTCAACCATCCTTAGTAGTTCTTGGGGCAAGTCAAGATCCTCAATACTTTCACCATCAAGTTCGCTAGTATCATTTAACTTTTCAAGATAGAACTTAGGTTCGTTGCTCTTATTATCTTCGCATTCATTAATCACAGGCCTGAAAAGCAAATTGGAAAGGATATGTAGAGATGGAACAAAAAATGTATTGCAGATGAAATACGACGTAAAGAGTGAAGGCAAAAGAAAATAAAAGGATTGGATTGCAAAGAAAATTTTGATTGCTTCAAAATCCAGGAATGCATTTTATTCATCATTGTTCAAAACATGCATAAATAAACAAAAAAGCCCTAACATTGCATAAAAGGATCAACAACACCCTTGGGCATAAGTATTGGCTTGTCAAATAAAGTTCAAATGCATTACATTTTGTCCATAAAGAATACGGCCGGTATCTCCAAAGTGGACCAGTTATCCAACTTAGTGTCCAGTTCTGCCAAGAATATTAGCCTGTCTGAATAACTCGGCCCTGCATCATCTATGGCCTGTATGGAAACATTCTCTAATGTTTCTTGAACATATTGCACTGAGATTGCTCCATCTTTTTGTTGGTTGGAGTTGATCGATCCGGCAGAAACAAAAGACTGACTAATATGAGGAAATTCCATCTTTCCCATCTCCATGCCCTTTTCTTCAAATCTAGCTAGCCTCTTATTCCTCTTTTTCTCCTTCATCTATAGTTTGTCTTTTCTGGAAGGCCGAAAACCCAAACCAAAAGTGTTGTCTTGGCTAGGCCACTCCACCAATTCACAATCTCCTTGTAGATTCTTTCCAAGTCCTTTCCCATCATACCACCCATATTCCTTCATCACTTTACGCTGTAATGTAAGGCTTGAAGGCTTCTGGCATGTAGCTTTTTTAGAAATAACTTCAGCGATTTCGAAGGATCTAAAAGAACATTCTAATGCCTCTTCCGTTGCCTCAATGTATGGAGTATCTACAGATTGAACCACCATAATATCCTCCTCACCTCGAACTGTTACTATGGTTCATTCTACCCTGAATTTGAGATTCTGATGCAAAGTCGAAGGGATCGCTCCGGCCATGTGGATCCAAGGACGACCAAGTAGGCAAGTGTATGAGGGATTAATATCCATCACTTGAAAAGCTAGATCAAATGTTGTCGGGCCAATTTGGAGAGGTATTTCAATGGTCCCTAATACTCACCTTCGAGTACCATCAAAGGCACGGACAACCATATTGCTCTTTTGCATGTAAGAAGCATCAATTGGTAGTTTTTGTAGAGAAGAGAGAGGCATAACATTGAGTGCAGAACCATTATCTATCAACACTTTGGCCATGGTATAGCCTTTGCATCTAGTAGTTATATGAAGAGCTTTGGGAATGCCTCTTCCTCCATATGGTATCTCTTCATCAGTGAAAGTGATATAATTAGCTGCAGAGATACTGCCAACTATATAATCCATATCTGCCACAGAGATGTTGTGTGACACATAAGCTTCATTCAAGATTTTCAGCAAAGCTTTTCGATGTGCTTCAGAATTTAGTAACAAAGCAAGAAGTGAGACGCGTGCCGGTGTCTTATTCAATTGGTCCATTACACTGTACTCGCTCTGTTTGATGATTTTAAGAAATTCCCCAGACTCATCTGTTGGAGCGGTCTCCATTTTTTCCAGAACTGGCGTTGCTCCTTGGTCAGTTTCTCGTATCATCACTGGTTCATCATCAATTCTAGCTTTTCCTTTAGAAGATTCTGCAGTTTCTGGTGAATAACATCTACCATTCCGAGTGATCCCATCTACATCTGACATAGGCATTATTTTTTCAATTGTAGAGAAACTGCGTTCGTACTTCCAAGGAACCTGATGGTCATCTTTGTATGAGAATGGTTGTGGGACAGAAACCACTAATGGTGAGACTGGTGCTGGCACGAATGGTCTTTGTTTAGGCTCTTCATCATAGTAAACAATGAAAGGTTTTGGTTTGGGAGGTTCACCATAGTATACAATGAATGGCTTCGTCACCTCCTTCCCATTTTCTATCACATTTACTTCTTGCTCCCTGGTTTCCACATAAAATTCTACCAATGATTGATCCATCATCCTCTGAAGTTGTTTGCGAAAGTTGGTACAATATTGGATGTCGTGATCGGGCTCTTCACAATACCAAAAACCTTTCTCAGTTTCCAACTTTTTCTCTTGGATCATTTGGGCTTGGACTAACGCCTTAAAAATAACTATCATAGGAGTTGCAACCTCATCAACTGATTTCTTAATATATTCATTTCCACCTATCATGTTCACAGCTGCTCCCCCATGATTAGGTAATGGATTTTGAACCACATTGGACTGTTGATTCTTATTGAAACCAAGTTTTCCTTCATTTACTAGCTCTTGTACCTTAATTTTCAAGGCCATGCAGTCTTCTGTAGAGTGACCTACTGCTCCATTATGATAGTCACAATGAGCATTTTCCTTATACCAGCTGGGATATGGTGGGTTGTAGGTTTTGGTGAAGCGAGGTTTTTCCAACAAACCCTGTTGTAATAGTTAAGGAAGCAAAGCAGTGTAAGTGTAAGGAATTGGATCAATATGCGTTTTAGTATAAGGCCGGAACTGTCTTTGGTTGTTTCCAGTGTTTGGGGTTGAAGTGTTTGGTCTAGGAGAGAATGTTTGTGTCATGGGTATGGGTTGGAATGTAGGTCCAGAGCCAATGTAATTTGAGGTAGGATGTTGGTATGAGGTGGGAGGTCGTTGATAAGAATAGGGTGATTGCTGGTAAGGATACTGATAACCATAAGGTTGCTATGATGGGTTATATGGATGAGTGTAATGTGGTGATTGGTAAGTGCTAACATTATTAGCTTCCCCTTCCTTCTTCTTAGAGCTTTGACCTGTCTTTGTGTTGGCAGTATCACCTGAATCAATCTTGCCAGATTTGATAGCCTTTTCAATTAACTCACCGACTACCACCATGTCAGAAAATGCCTTAGGTACACTGGCCAATAACTTGTCATAATACGGAGCTTTCAAGGTTTCTAGAAACATAAAGTTCGTTTCTCTTTCTGTAAGAGGAGGATTAACTTGTGCAGCTGTGTTCATCCATCTCTGGGCATATTCCTTAAAGGTCTCAGTAGACTTTCTTTCCATGGTTTGCAAGGTCAGACGGTCAGGGGCTAGGTCCATCATATGCTTATATTGGGCTATGAAAGCCTTGGCCAGATCGGTCTATGTTCTAATTCGGGTACTATCCAATTGATTGTACTACCTAGAGGCTGCTTCAGTTAAACTGTCCTGGAAGAAGTGAATCATGAGCTTATCATCGGAAGTGTGAGCCACCATTTTTCTAACATAGCTCAAAAGGTGGTCATGCGGACACTTTGTACCATTGTATTTCTTGAATTCCGGCACCTTAAACTTAGGAGGAATAACCAACCCCGGTACCAAGGTGGCTTCAGAGGCGTTCATGGCCCTATGATAGCTAAACCCTTCAACCATCGTCAACCTTTCATCTAGCATGCTTAATAGCTTGCTATTCTCATCAGGTTTCCCCTTGTCATCATTATCAAAAGTGATAGGGTTTGTTGTCTCATGTCCACTCAGGACCGTGGGCTGAGGCACAAAATGTGTCATAGGTGCTTCAGGATAGGTATATGTTCCTATCGGAGGTGGTGGTGGCACCGTGATGCTTTCAGAAGCCTGGGTAATCATGCCAGTAGGCTTAAGGCCTGATGGTAAATTCTGGTCATTATCCTTCCCACTACCAGAAACTTCAGCGGTTGTTTCTCTTTGACCAAATTGGACATCATTTTCATCAGTTCGTGCATCTGTTCCTTCAATTTTTCATTTGATTCTTCCAACTGCTCAACTCTTGACAGTTGTTCATTATCTATGATTCTGGCTTGCAGGCGAGTATAATATCTCCTTTGAGCTATCTTGGAACCTTAACCCTTCATAAACATGAATTAGGCCATTTATTTAAAACTTTGTGCCATGAAAAGGAAACTTATAAGACATCCCGACTACTCGATGAATGTTTTATAAACCTCCTTATCATCCAGAATTTTATCATCGCCCAACGGCCAATGATGAAACTCCTTCGTAATTTGGCACTAAAAAAAAAATCATGCCATGATAGATGCAATGCTAATTTTGCCACATAACAATTAAAGACAAAAAACATTTAACTAAAGCTTCGAAACAAAGGTTTATTACATCACTGTAAAAAAAACTATATCTTTCTCATCTCAACTTTGACAAGATCAAAAAGCTTTACAGCTTGACGATATTGATAAATAGCTTCTTCCATGAAGTGGGAGACTCGCTGATGTTGACTACCCGATGGCTTCAGCTTTTCCTCAATTAGCTTCAATTGAATCTTGTGTGCCTTCCTTTCCATTT
Source organism: Microcos paniculata (assembly GCA_030664755.1). Lineage (NCBI taxonomy): Eukaryota > Viridiplantae > Streptophyta > Magnoliopsida > Malvales > Malvaceae > Microcos > Microcos paniculata. Next base: position 9,124,031 of record CP131460.1, on the reverse strand, counting down.
ACTAAGCTTGAGTGACTCCTTTTTTGAGTTGCCCCAACAAATACTCTACATGGTTGAATTTGATCATATATGCTTGCCTCCATGAATCGCGCATAAGAGTTGTTTCTCCATGCTCATTTCTAAGGACTTCGACAGCATCTTCTAAGCTTTTCTTTGCTTGTTCCAGTTCATTAATAGTTCCCACATGCGACTGGACTACTTGCTGGAAAACATTCAACTGATGGTTTAGGCTAGCTACAGCTTCCTCAAGTTTTTGGATCTTCAACAAATCCTCTTGCCTCGATCGTGAAGGTGGATGAGCATTCTTTTTCTTGAGCTCTTGAACTTCTTGTCCTAATTCTGCATTCCATTGCTTCTCTTCTTTCAACCTTTTTCTTAGCCTTTCATTCTCTTCTCGTTGTCTATCCAGCTTATCTTTCAGAGATGAAACTTCTCCCTTTTGCTTCGCATACTCCTCATTCACACTCTTGATTGTAACATCTTTGGCTTTCACTATATCACCTTCCCAAGCTAGGCTTAGCTTTAAGAATTGAACCTCATTATCATATGCTCTTTTTTGTCTCTCCCATTCTTTCTTTTCTTTTGGATATTTCTTGTCAAGTTCCTCCATTCCAGTGCCGTCTTTGAGCCTTTGGTTCTCAATTGTCAATTCAACCATAGCATCTCTCCCATTATGTCCAACTGGGTAATTAGGATCTTTCTTTTGAGGAAGCTTCATACCTTTGACTCTTTGCTGATGCCATTTCAGGTATTCATCAGTTGCAGACTCTGAAGGATTTCCCTCTTCAACCTCCTTCTTATTTTTCCACATAGCTTCAAATGCTTTAATCTTCTTGTTATCATTTTGCTCTTCATAGATAAATTCCACACTATTCAGCCCTTGAGTTAAAGGTACGAACTGCTCAAACCCATACTGCCTTTGAACCAGAAGTGGCAAGTAACTGATAGCTCCCCACAGTCCAATTAGTGGCAACCAAGGCTCCCTTTCTGATTGGTACTTCACTTTTGCTTTAACCATCCATCTTGCCTTCCAAATGATATCTTCACTTGTGAAGTTGTTAAACATGTCCACCCATTCTTGCTTCGACTTTCGGTTCAGCTTTCTCCTAGAAAAATCACTAATGTGATCTTTAAACATGAACATGCAATTTAGGCATTTCAGATGACTAACCATCCAACTACAAAGCAGTTGAGAACACCCAATAAAACGTGCCTTCTTTTTACGGCAGCAGTGATTCAAGGACAATAAAGTTTCAGCCAAGATTGCTGTGGAAGGATCCCCTCTATATGTCACATGATCCACCAATTCTATCACAGCTAAATCCACAAATCCGAGGTTCTTTTGGAAGATCACCAATGCATAGACAAGGATAGCAAAAACATCCAATGCTGCTTCGTCATTTGAATTCTTTTTCATGAAGGCCCAGAAAAAGTTAATCTCAAAACGCCTGGTTTCTTGGTTTTGAACATGCTTGCCTAACTCCTCAACCGTGATCGCCATCATACTAGCCAATACCTTAAAAGTGTTCTTATTCTCAACTTTCCAAAAGACTCTGCCCGAAAGTCATGTTTCACTTGTATCAATTCGGCATACTCTTCATGCGTTGGAACCAAGTCTATCTCATTCAAGACAAAACAGCGATAGGAGGGGTCCCAAAATTGCAGCATGGCTCGGATTAACTGAATGTCAATCTCGACTTTCAACAAAGAAGCTATACACCCAAACTTCTTTACGAATCTCTCTTGACGCGCTCCATCCCAATTTTCCCATATCTTAACCAAACGAGCAATGTCACCCCACTCAAAAGTGGTGTTAACTTGATCCGGAAGTGTAGGTTCAACAGCCAAACCAACCTCAATCTACGATTGATCTTCTTCAATCTGAGTCATAACATGGGTTGGATCAAGATGAACGTCGTTAGTGAGAGGTGCCTCCCCCTTGTTTCCAGCCATAACTAATTGTCTTTATGCCTTTAATTATGATGTGGCAAAATCCTATATGCGAAATGATGTACAAAAGATGTATGAAGGATGCATGACAAGCAAATAAAAGAAGAGAAATTAGTATCCATAGAAAAAATGAAATAAAACAAGATATATAAAAGAATTTCCAAAATTGGTGTCCCTTTTACATATGATCACAATTGAGAAAAGTCATTAAATTGGGCAGCAGTGCCCTTTGGGACAAGTAGTCTTCCTATTGCGGATAAGGTGCCCTTACCCACTCTACAGTCCAAATAGAACTTATGAAACATAATGCAAAGGTAAGAAGTGTTCCTTCATGTGTCCTAACTTTGGTTTCACTCAATTTAGGATCGGCTCTACCTAAGTTTAGGCTTCTCACAGGTATATATATGATGGGTTCAATGCTCTAAAGGCCAAAGGTTCCCAAATTGTCCCCAAAACTCCTTCACCCATTACAGGTTACAAATTGGAGACGGTTCAATTTAAGTGGAGGCGTTTCACTACTAAACTCCATTTGGAGGCGATTGCCCCACAAGAGTTAGCTTCTTTGCCCCTTCCTAGAAGGTAAGAGCCTGAGTACAATAAGGCTCATGCATGAATGCAATTTGTGAAGTGTGTGAGAAGGAACATACAAACCTTTTACCAATACCACAACTAAACATAATTTAAACTTCAAATGAGAGAAACACAAAAATAATTAGAAAATATAACCAAAAAAAATATGGCAATAAATAAAAAAATTCAACAAAATAAATAAAAAACAAACAAGTGGTGTAAATTAAAACATAAATTATTCAAAAAAAAAATCACACTAACATGCCCCTAATAAAAATTATTCACAAAATTAAACCATGATACAACCAATTATTAAGACCTAGAATAAAACTAAACTAATTAATGGCTCGACTCTCTAACTAGTCCCCAGTGGAGTCGCCAAGTTGTTGAAACGTGTGGGTCCGGGAACCCTATCGTCTGACTTGTCAAAATTTTATGGAGTCGCCACTAATCTTTTTTCCTATGTGTGATTAGTTACCTATTTGAATCTACCTATCCTAATGTAGTTATGGGTACACTAAGCTCGGTAGGTTCCGGTCTACGAAACAAAGTTGAGTTCGGGAGTTCAGTTACGCGTGGGGAAGGATCAGCACCCCCACAACGCCCGTAAAAAATGACGATACCATTTTAATCTAATCTAATCCTAGGTCTTATTGATGCAAGGTTGTGTTTTATTTTAAGCATAGCCAAAAAAAACTTCTTTATGCAATTCATTATTCATTTTTATTTTATTACCTTTTCTATTAAAAAAATTAAAATTAAAATATTAAGTTTATACATGATGCATGTGATGCAACATTATCCAATTTTTAATTAAAGGCGAGAATAGAATTTTAATAGAAATTCTCTTCAAACCGCTTCGGCTTACCCGATTAAGTTTAAAGAGAACCTCTCCCTAAGGGACCATCCCAAGAAGCGCCTACACGACTTCAAAGAATAACCACCCTCACTAGGTCCTTTTAATTAGACAATTTATATCTCGAATGCAATGACAAATATAATATGATGTGCAAATGTAATAATTTAATTTTAATTAAGATAAATATTAAAAGAAGGTTTTTTTAATATTAGGGTCCCCTTCAAACCGCTTCGGCTTACCCGATTAAGTTCAAAAGAGACCCTACCCTAAAGGATCATCCCAAGAAGCGCCTACACGACATCAAGGAATAACCCCCTCATTGGGTCTTTTTAATTTTAAATTACAATTTATATACAAATATCATGACAAATAACAATAATGAAATGGATATGCATCAAACTTAACAAATATATATATATATAATAATGAATAATAACAATTCAAATTTAAAGATTGCTACAAATGACTTGTTATATATATATATATATTTTAAAACACTAATGGCTTAATAGATCTAGGATGATCACAGTGAAAATATACAAACATGTGAAACAGTGGCTTGCTGTTTTGTCCACTTTAATGGACATCAATCACGTGTTTTCTTTTCCAAGGCAACCCATTCATTCAATTTTCCTTCCATCATGTTATAGACCACGTGGGATCTCATCCACCATTAACAAAAAAATGTCAGACAATCAATGAGTAAATGTATAAAATTATATAGCAAAAGAATTTTAACAAAAGCGAATCCAAAAAAGCACGAATTCTGAGGGAAAATATTACCTGATTCAAGCAAGATTGCGTTCGGGTGTATTGTAGCAACTTCAAAATTCTTTTTTCCTTTACTCTTCCTTTTCCAGACCGATTGCTTTCTCTCTCTCTGTCTCTCTTTCTACTTACTCTTCTTTTTTTGTTTTTTTGAAAAAACCAAAAAGCACCAAAAATTTTTCTTTTCCAACCGTCCCCTCTTTTCAACCCTGGGTATTCCTTATATACTACTCCAAGAATTAGGGTTTCAATAGGTTTTCTTGCAAATTAAGCATTAAGGTTAAATCTTCAATTATTTCCTTTCCTTTTTTACCAAGATTTTCTCCTTGATTTTTATTCTAGAATATTCCATAAGTTTTTAAGCCCACTCATAAAGACCCAAAGCCCAAACATTTTCATTTTAAATTAAAGCCCAAATTTAATCTTAGTTTCAAATTAAAGTCTAGCCCACAATTAATCTTAATTAGTTAAATTAAAAATTTATCTAATTAAAATTAGACTAGATTTAAAATTGAAAATAATACTAAAATTAAAACTTTAACTTCAACTGAAGAGAGGCTATTTTTCATACAAAATGTAGTGTCTACAATGAGAGGTATTTATAGGCATTTCCAAGACCTTGAGTTGTCCATGCAATGTCATTGCATGTCGATTCGAGGAAAGAACCATTGTTACATGAAGAAGAACTCGATGAGCTGCTCTGGCCATAATGGGATATTGATTGTCACTTATAGGCAATCCACAGATGCTTAGCTGGGTAATTCCTTCCTTATCTTGTGTAATATGAATGTTTGGTGCCTTTGTCCGTTGTGTTTCCCTCTCAATCCATGGTCTTTGTCTAGCTGATATCTCCTTTTTCCATCATGCATCACCGCTGTGACCAAATGAATTTCTAATTGTAATTAATGTCTCTAAGGCTCTCTCCTTTCGGTAATGCAATAGTAGCTCTTCTAGCATTATATCTGAGCAAGTAAATTTCATCCTTTCCACTCGATTCTCAAATGAACTTAAAGTGTTCCAGTTTTTGTCACTAAAATGCCTTTCTAAAACCAACTAGAACATAGCCAAAAACTTTCATGGCCAACCAAACCACATTTCCAATTTTCTTCCCCCATTACATGGGCTTGGTCCACACATCAAAGCCTGAGGCATCAGGAGAAATGTTAGTCGTGTTCATTGGACAACCATAGAATAAACTTGGTTTAATAATAAAGAAAAAAAACTACGTAATGTTACTTCCATGAAAATATTTAGCTACCATGCATTGTTCTTTATGCTTTATCATGCCATTCCCATTAATGAAGTAAAGAGCTTCAGCGGATGATACTTGAAGCATTAGCCAACATTAGGAAAAAGGAAATAATGTAGTTTTCCTTTATAGTCAAGTGTTTAAGTTTATTGTGAGCCCCGATTTGGGGAGGGGGGGGGGGGCACTAGTCCTAGCTTCATGGCAGGAGTCAAATGAAGGTGGCTAACAAAGTGATGCACCTTGACTGTGATTGCCATACTATCTTTGAATGAAGTTAAGCATAGCCATTAATGCTACACTAGAGGAAACCATGGATGATTTACCACTTTGAGGGCACTATCTTATTGTTGGACTGTGAAGATTAGTGAAGATGATCATGATTGTTAAATACTGTCTAAGTAGGTGTTGGTCCTAATGGGGTTACCATGCATGCTAGTGACTGGAGGATAAGGTAGCCATCCCTATTGTGGTGCTTGCAAAGACATTGGTTGTATTGGCAATGGCCATGGAAGGCTGCTTGTAAGATTCAGTGTTTGTTTTTTTTAGCTCCACGTTTGGGCTTGCAGCAATGTTGTAAAATGGGACTGTTGGGCTTTCTTATGTAAAATTGGACCAGAATGATAAATGACCGTGAAAGGTTTATGTTGTATGGCTTGGGTTGATTTTTAGGTTGAGTTAATAAGTTCCAAAGTGTGGTCATTGGGTAGAGTTTAAGGGATTTTCAATGTGAAGAGAATACCTGGTCCACTAGGAATGTGCCCATAAGGCCGTTGAAATATTGGCCTATAACATTAGCCCCCTTGAGTGAAGGTGATGCCTGTAGAGCGTGGGTGATGCTTCCAAAGCCTAAGATCAAAATCCATTAGAGCCAATATTTTTTTTACACGTATTTGATGATGGGAAATAACTACTACGAGGCTGTCTTCTCCATTGAAATTTTTCGTAACTTCTTCCTCTCTTTTTTGAAATTTGTCTGTCAAGAAAGCCTTTATTCCGTCTGGTGCCATTGCCTTCCAAAGTGCATAGAATCTTTCTTATTTATGGGAACCATAAGATTTCATAACAGTAATCAAGTACTTCGGTATTAATGCTGAAGTGGTTCGACACAAAGACTGTTATTCCTCTTAACTTTGGCCATAATTTCTTTCAAACTAATTATTTTTTGCACTTCCATTAAGAAATTCTTCAATATAAGATAATGTTGTAACTTCTTCTTTAAAATAACATTTGGCATCTTTGTGACCATTACTTTTTCATTATCATACTCAAAATAAGACAGTTAGTTTTCTTTCCTCATTTTTTTTAAGCCTTGTTGTTCAAAAGCCTGCTTTTTTCATTTAAATGCATGTCGTCCTTATCAACACTGACCTTTCCTCTTCCCATTCTTATTCTTTTGAAAAGTACAAAGAAATAAAAAAGATAGAAAGGGAAAGCAAAACCTTTCACCTTCGAGATTTGGTCTGGCTAATCATTTCCTCCACCTATGTTTTTGTCGGCACTTGACTCGACGTTAATGGTAAGGCATCTCTATTTATTTCTAACTATCCAACTAACTCTAAGATATTCTCTTTATTTCACATTATATAACGCATGGCATGGTCTAATAAAAATTAGGTTTGCGAAGCAGGCCTTACAACTAACTAAACAATTTAAAGGTGTACAACCTATGGTGGTAAAATAACTTTCCATATTTCTCAAGGGTAAAATGGTAATTGTACACCAGATTTTCATGCAGCAGGTAGGCAGATTTTAAGTTTTGATAGTGTACAACAATATAAAACTCTCTAATACTGAGGAAAAATCATTATCAATGAAGAAAAATTCAATTTGTAACTTTACAAATATTTACGAAATTGCCATTGCACACTGTGACATTTTTATTCGGTAATATTTTCATCAACTTAAAGTTTTCAGAAAAATACTGTAAAAGCTTCAAAAATTCTCAGACACATTAAGGAAGAAACATACATAGTTTGGAATAAGAGATACACGTTCGGTGACACGTATGAAATTCTTGAAAAATAATGCAAAAAGGTTGACTTGGGCCTCTTTGGTCAAAACTTGTCCTAAATATTTAAAAGTCTAATTCTTTAAAGTGGGAAAAATTTTACTAGGTAAAAATCATTCCTATTTTTACTAAGAATACATCTATATAAATTCCAAGGCTAAAACTCTCATTACATTAATCTATGGCTTCAAGTTAGGTCAATGAGGGACTAGGCATTACAAGTTCTACCCCCCTAAAAGAAATTTCACTCAAAATTTCATTCGCATTGTTTTCGGTTTCTACATCTCTTCTTCAACACTTGCACTTCACCATAATACCTTTACCATGCGAATTGTTTTACTTTGTAGTACTCAGTTTTTGATAGTCAGGAATCTTCACTAGTTACGCTTGCACCTCATAACTTAAATCTTCCTTAAGTTCAATTGGTGGTGCTTTTAATATATGTGAGTGATCGAGTTTATATTCTTGGGGCAGTATGAATCTTTTCTAACTTTGATGATAGCCATAGGTTTATAGTTTCATAAAACTTATCAATTATTCCAGTCTGTCCAATTTAAATTTTATTGTTCTTCTTAATGACTCTATAATTCATCTTCTTCAACTCACAATCCTCAATTCACAACCCAAGTGACCCCAACTAAATTCCCCAATCAATATAGGAATTCTTCAATTAGCTTTTTCCATCGATGAAAATCTCATTTATACCTTAAGCATACAATCATACTACTAAGTAACAAGCAACTGCTAGCATCAGGTAAGGTTCAAGACATGGCTCTAATAAACTCATACCGACTTGTCGTGCCTTAGTACCTAGTTTGTACTAACAAGCACATACTTTTAAGCTTGAATTCTTTAATTCTTCACTTGTGGCTCATTTCTCACTTAACAGGACATACTTCAACTTATGGCATTTAGATAAAATTGGTTGTCTTTTGATAAGATAATTGAGTTGGGGAGCACTTTGTTTCCTCTCGTAACCCAGTCAAGTCTCTTTTGAAGCAATCAATCTTGAGGAGTCCCTGAGGACCTCAATTCTCTCTTCCTTTAAAAGAATCACATTTCTATCGTTATCTTGTTAATTTTTATGTATATGCCTTGACATCCTCCTCTTTATTCTTGGACATTTCAATGCATGGAAGTCTTTTTACGAACTTTCTTTATCTTTCATCTTTTCTTGCTCAAGATTTGTTCAAAGACTCCACGTCATTATATAAGTATTTATAGTTCATCATTTTACCATTCCTAATATCAACCATTTCACCCTTTTTTTTTTCAAGACAATCTCATCACCTTCCTTTGCTTTCTTATAGCCAATTTCAAATCTCTAAGTATACCACAAGAAATCATACAATCAAAGTCCTTCTACTCATTTACCATCAAACCACACATCTTTTCACTATCCCACCTTCAATTTCTCACTTTTTTCATCAAAATGTCTTATATACACCATTTATTATCCTTTATATTTTTTACCTTCCTTCTTCCTTAATTCATGCTCTCATTTGACTTTATCTTCACCAAGTCATATATCTTGGCTCTTACTTAGCAAAACTTTGGCATGCTTAATCATTCATTATGGGTATCATGAGCTGATTTCCTTAACTTCAAGTCATTGGTAATATTGTTAATCTAATGGAGGAGCAATAAAACAAGTTTAGAAATTTAAGGGTGAGTAAGTACTTGACTCCACCTTCTATGGCCAATTCTAGAACTTCCCAACATTCACTTAGCCATTTGGACAACCAAAACTTGTCCACTTGACTCCATTTAGCTTCTTTTTTTCTTCTTCAACTTAGATTTTATGTCCTTTTTGTCATGTAAGTTTATCACATTCAATTCACAATCATCGATTCATTCATTTAAATCTCCTTTTTCATCATCCATCCATATTTGATTTTCCACCAATTTTATCTCGTTTTCACATTCATGTACAATTCATTACCAAGGTCACTAGAAGTTATTCTTATAAAATTTTCAAACTATACTGAATCTCACTTAATCTCCAATTATTATCCTCCATCAGTCCGGTATTGGTTTTGGACCTATCCGACCTGGTTTCCCATAAGCAACCCTCTACCTTACAATATTCAATTGCCTTCGTGGCCCATCCTTTCATAGTGCACATCATCAATTTTTTTCTTGCATCAATTCTACAATAGTCCGTTACTCATACAGTCACATTTATTCATGCTATCATCACTCGACCATATCAATTTCATCAATTCTTATTCATTGATTTCATTATTACTATCCTTACTTATGCAATCTCCATTTTAGTCTTTAAATCTCTTCCTCCAGTCAAGTTACTTCTCTGCATCAACATTACATGCTTATCCTTATCAATTTTTAACATAATTTAACCTTAAGAACACTTAAATATTGGGTTGGTTTAGGGAGAATTGACTTCCTTCTTTGCTTACCTTTCTTTTAGGTAAGACGATGAATATAGCCTACCTTACATCACTCAGAACATTCATTGATTTTTGAACATACTTCTCTATATATTCTCTTGTGATCTCTACATATTTCAATTTATTTACAACTCTCTTACCACCAAAAGATATACTAGACAAAGGTGTACTTCCCATTGAAAATTGTGAACCTCAAAAAATGAGTCTAATGATTTTGTTCTTGAAAATATTCTCCTCTCAGTTTCATTTCAAAATTTGACCCAATAAGGGTCCAAGCATTCTCCTTACATTATAATTTCTTTCTTTGTTCCTTGAAGTCAAATATTGTACTTTTCTTAGCAATGTTGACAATTTCCATAGTAAAGGAAGTGTTAGGAACCATACCAATGTAGGAAAAATGATAGCTTACAGAGGTGCAACGGCCTCCAATGTGGTAGGTGAGAAAACTTGTTATGGGCTTGCTTACATTTCAAAATGTGCACTATACATACACCAACACTATTCATGCTTATGAAACATCTCAAATGACGGAAGAGGTATTCAATAGGGGGTTTCAATAAACTAGTAGAAATTGTTAAAGCTGAGCCACAAGCAATCAACAAATCTTTTGTTCGAAATGAAGGAGAATATCACTCTTAGACTCTTATCAAAGAGACATTTTGAACTTTGCCATGAAATTCTAATTTAGATCACAAAACAAAGAAAACTAGAAGGCAACACCAGCTCACACTAGGGTCCATAACAAGTTTGGAAGACGTTTAAAACAATTATAAACAGTCAATGTTGTCAGGTGGCCACTCAGTCCTAAAATTGATTAAGGTTGAAGTATCAATATCTAAAGATAATTGAAGGTTTAGTACTAACAATAGGATATAAGACACCTACAACTTAGAAGTCAACTCGACCAGACTTGGATCCACTTGGCACTTTACAAACCTTTTAGAATACTATTTTAAAACACTATTTCACAAAAATCGGGCTCTGATACCAACAAAATTGTCACATCACGATTTGAAGGTCGAGAATGTGATAATTGCCACATGCCACGAATTATGAACGGTGTGCCTCGCCCACAACTAGAAGCTCGCAAGGCCTATAATATTTCGAACCCATTTAGTAAATCAATTATAGCTTGTCGTGTAAGAAGGAAAATAAATTTTTAAAATATTCATATAGTTTAAGGCTGGAATGAAAATAATCATTTTATAAAGTCCATGCATCCATGTATACTTATACATGTATATCAAAAATAGTAAAAGTTGGAAAACTCTTCTCAATTATTTTTATAAACAAAATATAAGTAACTTTTATATATTACAAAACAGTCTTTTAAATTAAAAATGTAAACAAATATAGGTTTAGAAGCAGTTCAAATTATGCCAGTGGATCCAACAGAAAAAGTGTACAAGTCATACAGACTTACGAAGGGAAGTTCGAAGTTGAGCTTTGATGTCTAGTAATTTACCCTTTGTGCCCGATTTACTATCCTAAAAATAGATTTTTAAAGAAAATAGGGTGAGTATGTGGATTATACTCAATGAGTGGAACAAGGCCAACTTTTAAACAAATGAAGTAATAATATATAAAATTTAGAAGTTATGAATTAAAAATGTTCAACAACTAGAGAAAATATTTAATTATCGTCTTGTTTGTACGTAAATAGTTTCTTATTCCAGAAAAAGGAGAAAATTTAAGTCAAAAACTTAAAAAATCTGTAACTAAGTAATGAATGAAAATAAGCAGTAGAATTATGAAAATTAATTTTATTTTGTTTTGGGCTTGCCAAGCCTATTCTAAACAAATAAGATAAAGCACATAAATTCTTAGAAATTGGAAATCCATATATATCCAACATTTCATAAAGTAGTTCAATTATTTTAAGAATACGTAACTGGAGATTCAATGAAAGTAAACAAAAATTTCAAAAAGATTTATTTTATCCTTTGGGCTTGCCAAAAACCATACCCAAACCCACACTCGGCCGAAATGGTGCTGAGCCCGTGGAGGAAAATTTTTACAATTTTCTTTAACTTATCAAGATGCTCATCCTTGATGTTAACATGGACCTTCACCATGGGTGGTACGTGGCTATGTCCACTGTACTCCTATAAATAATCACATAACAATGCGCACAATAGCAAGTCCCCTATACCATCCTCCCATGTGGGAGTCAACTGCTTACTCTCGCCGCCTCCACAAGGTCAATTCGTGAGAAGTGCCACTGTAGTGACTAATCATTTATCCACCAGAATCATGATAACAAACATGTATAAAAGATATCACAATTCATCCATATTATTTGGCCAAATGGCTCAATATAAAATCATATCATGAAAATGTCATAATCCGATTATACATGTCACGCCCCGACCCGCCCGTGTCGGCCACGTGGCAATCGCCGAGCTACCTCGAAGTACGTGCCGACCGGTCACGCACCAAAAGCACCGCAAGGCATTGAAATGGATATCATCGCTGCAAAACAAAACTAAAATTTTAATTAGAAATCATTTAATAAAATATTAATTCATAAGCAAGACCAGTGGATTAATTTAAAAGAATACCTACACAACGGAAACTACTAAAACTAAGCCACCGACGTCTTCTAATGAGCCTCCTTTCTATGGCTGACTCCGTATGCCAATCTGCATCCATCCACATTGGATACAGGTGAGTGACAGAGGTTCTAAGAATCTCCATATGGATTTAAGGGGATAAGGGAAAATCCAAAATAAAATAAAATAAATATTTTTCTTTTTGAAAACTCTTTTCTGGTTCTCCAGCTAAGAACCCTCCTTTAAAAACACTTTAAATAAATAAATAATTATATATACATAAAATGGGCTCGCATCTTTATCATACTGGAGGCGTGACCCGTCGGTCGTCTTATGCCTCACTGCACCGAGGGCTATCTCTTTTCTTTCTAAAAATATTTTCTCTTTCTCTTTCTCTTTCTCTAGCCCTTTCCCTCGGTGGTGCCTCACTGTGGTGGAACACAGTGAACTGGAGCCCTGGTGAGTTTCCCAACGTGCCTCTCCCAACCAGGTTCGACTCACCGTGCCCCTCGATAGGCGGTCCACAGCTGAGTATCATGCATGCTCTCAAACTCGGTCCACGCTCCCGCAAATTGGAGCTCCGAGGAACCCTCTCAAACACTCGTCTCCCAAGGGCATCGCACCCTCAATAATCATAATAATAATATCTCATAAATTATATATATATACATATAGACATTTATATTTAAAACATATAAATCACACACACATAAGTTTTATATTTCTTTTTAAAACATCCCACTCACTGTGTGGGTATGTCGCAAACAAGTGTGTGTGCGTGTGGATTTCCCATATCCCAAAACCTTTTTGAAAAACGTTTATGTTTTGAAATCATTTTTAAAATTCTTTCCCCCAGTGGCTACACAAAGAAGTCTAGGCCACTCACAGTGATGGGAGAATCGTATACCCCCAAGTGCTCCATGTAGCTTTAACCCCCGGCGCATCGCTGCACTCGATTCAACCGGAGCCCTAATACACGGAAATATAAATTAGCATTCATAATTAAATTTATGAATGCACCTACGAGGCTCTAATATGACCTAAGATGATGTTTGAATGTCGTTTGGAAGACTCGAAAGTGTTCCGAATCGATTTGGAGTCAAATTTGGGTTTTGGGACATAAAATGACCATTTTGCCCCTAAAGGGCAAAACTGGCGCCGGAACAGAAGTGAACCAGCGCCGATTCTCTTCGACCAGAAGGTCGGTCGCCGACAAGCAGAAACGGCGCCAGTTTACCCCAGTTCCGGCGCCGGTTCTGTTCTGGGTTTCCAACCCGAGAACTCTTCAATTTTTCTCTAAATTCGAAAACTGATGCAATCATCCACCAATTTAGCTACAATTTTAGATGCATGTACCTTAATGTATCCATGACACATTTACCGAAAGAAAAACGAGAAACACAAACTCAAAGTTCCTAGATCTCGAATCTAAACTTAAAATTTAACTAAAAGCTGAACCTAACTTTGAACTTGGATCTCTCCTAAACCGATGCATTGAAAGACGTGCAAACTTAGAAAAACGTAGATCGAGGAGTTAAGAACAACTCACCAAGATCTCGCCTCGAACTTGTGGTCGGTTTGTCCGGATCTGCCAATTGTGCAAAATGCCTCCGTTTCGCTCCAGAGAGAAACGAAAAGAAAATGAAAGAAAAAGAAAAAGAGAAATGAAGAAAAGCTTCGGCTCACCCCTATTTATAGTGGAGCCCGACACCGGGTCTACTCGGGCCCCGAGTCAAACTTTTTCCCCTTTTTCGATTTTCTTTCATTTTCACCCATTGGCTAAATCCTTTGCTTTCCTGTGCCAACGAGGCCCATAATAGATTTCTAGGGACTTATTTGGAGGTCTTTTTGACATTTACTAATTCCCATGCACGGTTAATTACTTTATCTTCCAACTCAGTCTTATTCTAAGCTTGTCTTCTCTTCTGACTTGACACAGCCGGACCGACTTATTGTTCAATTATTACGTCATCTTGCACTATTCTGTTCGTACGAAAAGGTCGTGCTAGGTCCGGGTGTGTCAGTACATCATTCGGCCAATTGGCCCATCCATAGAATCGAATTCAACTATGCCAAGTTTAATCAAATTTACTATATATAAAAATATTTGATTATTATAAATTATGAAATAAATCCATTCACCTCAATATTATCAAGATTTAAAGTTTATGAGAAAATCTCATGTCTCATAAATCAAGTTTAAGCTAAAGGAAATCAAACATTATGCGATAGAAAACTATTTCAAGTAGTAAAGTATTTTAGTTCATCAAAACTTGAATTTGGTCTAATAAAGTTCCACTTATTGTTCTTAGCGACTTATTTGTTCTTGGTCTTCGTTCGCGGTTTTCTTTCCTTTAGCTTGTACAGTTCCTAAAACACTGAATGTTGGATACAATTCAATGCTTAGGCATGAACTACTAAATATTCCTCAAGTCCTAATCTGACCTATGTGCATGCAATGCAAGACTAATTACTAATTTTTGGATTTCTCTTTTCTCCTTAACTATCTTACATATTTTTTTTCATCAATTTCTATTCGAACTCACAAGGAACCAATACCAAATATACCTTGAAAATTTCGGCCAATATCCCCAAATTTCATCAAATTGATATTTGTTCATCTCCAAAATTTCTATTTCCACATTTACACCCAAACTACTCCAATAATACAATTAAACTAATTAAATTTTTACAAAATTGAAATCTTGCATTTTTCTGTTGGAATTTTCAGCTTAATCATTATAGATTGCACCTTGCTCCTTTGACACCTTCCAAGATCAATTTCTAGCAAATTCAAACCTCCCATATTACTCTAATTCAACTTGTAAACTTCTCTTGGCACATAAATTTCGTGAATCTAAATTCCATAATATGGCAATTCCTTTCTTCCTTAATTTCATATACATAATTCATATTTCCTGCAAAATTGACCCAATATCCACGATGAGCATGCCAAAATCTATAACATAATTCAAAATTAGGTATACTTACCTTATGATTTTTCTAACTTCAGCATAAACCCTAATCTTTTTTCTCCAAATTACTCCCAAACAACCTTAAATTCATCAAAATTGATCGAGGGCTATTGATGTGCTTGTTGAGAGCTTCAATTTAAGTATAAACTTGTGGAGGGTTTTATGGATTAAACTGGGAAAATTCTAGGTGGAAAGAATTTGACTTTAAAAAGGAAAAACACGAAGAAAAAAAAATGAAGTGTTCTTGAAACTTCAAGAACATGGCCGGCCAAGGCCATTTTCTATGGCCAATGGTCATATGGCACATGACCAAAAAATCTTATGGCAAAATGACCATTTTGCCCTCGTGGATATTTTGCCAACAAAAATTTGAAATTTTCATTTATATCCTTAGTCAGTTCCAAACCTTACACCGTGTCTAAAATTATTTTTCAACCACTATCAAGCTATTTTATGTGTCACAAAATTTTCAAACTCCTTATCGTTTGTAAACTATACTAGTTCGAACTTCTTCTGCAGTTTTCACCAAAATTTCTAACTATCCAACTAACTCTAAGATATTCTCTCTCTCTCTCTCTATTTCACATTATATAACGCATGGCATGGTCTGATAAAAATTAAATTTGCAAAACGGGCCTTACAACTAACTAAACAATTTAAAGGTGTACAACCTGTGGTGTCAAAATACCTTTCAATGTTTCTTAAGGATAAAATGGTAATTATACATTAGATTTTCATGCAACAAGTAGGCAGTTTTTAAGTTTTGATAGTGTACAATAGTATGGAACTCTACAATACAGTAGGAAAAATCATTATCAATGAGGAAAAATTCAATTTGTAACTTTACAAATATTTACAAAATTGCCATTGGACACTGTGACATTTTTATTCGGTAATATTTTCATCAACTTAAAGTGTACAGAAAAATATCGTAACAGCTTCAAAAATTCTCAGACACACTAAGGATGAAACATACATAGTTTGGAATGACATATACAGCTTCGGTGGGACGTATGGAATTTTTGAAAAATAATACAAAAAGATTGACTTATGCCTCCTAGGTCAAAACTTGTCCTAAATATTTAGAAGTCTAATTCTTTAAAGTGGGAAAAATTTTACTAGGTAAAAATTATTCCTATTTTTACTAAGAATATATCTACATACACACCAAGGCTAAAACTCTCATTACATTAATCTATGGCTTTAAGTTAGGTTAATCGGGGATTAGGCATTACATCTAGATTAAGGACTAAAATGTTTAGCTACACATAGGCATAATCAAAGAACAATGAAAATTCCCACAAAATTGTAAAACCATCTAAGAAAATCAAGTTACCTCTATCTCTTCCTATAAACTCCTTAAATTCTTCTTCATTCTCTCATCTCTCTCTAAACCCTTCTCTCTTTAAGTAAAATTATAGATTGTAGTTACAATTATATTCTAGGGTTACAAAATAAGGGAGAGATAGAGACTGAGGGTAGACTCCTTGTTTGGCTGCTTACCATGCTTACGAATTGGGCCCACCAATTAGCCTTAAAATGTGTGCACATGAATGACCTCATATATCACATGACATCGACTGATCCGTTGACGAATCGGCTTATGTTCTTCAGATTGTGTAGCTGCTCGACTGATTCGTCAACAGGTGTGTGATCCATTCGTCGATGGATGAGTCCAAGCCTTCCAAATATCAGCCTTGCCCAATCGATCCATCAATGGATGAATGATGATCCATCAACGGGTTGTTGCATGCAGCTAGAATGTCGGCTCTGCTTGATCCATCCATTGACGAATCTTACTGGGTTTGCTGCTTGTTAGCTTGAGTCAGGTTTCAACACTTTTTAGCTCTATTTCCATTCTACTCTTCTAACTTAACCTACAAAACAAAAATGATCAAAAAAGTTATTATTCTAAGGTATTGAAGAGAAAAAGATGAGGGATATTAAGGCATATTTATATAGTAAAATGGAGTTTAACATCTATCCCATAGCTTTGTTGAGCGGTATGGCCTCCACCCACTTTATGAAATATTCAGTGGCAGTGAGAATCCATATATGGCCATCAAATGCTGAATTTTACTGGCCCTATGAGGTCGAGCCCTAAGTGTGGAATAGCCATGAGGTTTGCATGTCCTGCAGTGCAAAAAGGTGTTTGTGAAGAACATTTCCCAATCTTTGGCAGGTGTCGCATTGTTTCACAAAGTCACTAGTATCTTGCTTCATATTGGGCCAGTAATACTCGTGAATCAAGAGTTGCTGATAAAGTTTTTTCCTCCATTGATGTTCACGCATTCTCCAGAATGAACTTCAACCATGACCTTTTGGGACTCTAGTAACGACAGACACATTAATGGTTCACTATTAAAGCCTTTTCTGAACAAGACTTCCCCTTGTATTAAGAGTTTCCTAGCAATTCTCTTTACCAGGAGAGCTTATTTTGTGTTTGATGGCAAAACCCAATGATGAGGTACTCGAGATAAAGAACACGCCAATCATCTACAGCAACCATCACATAAGTTTCATATCTTTCCAGAAGGGCATTGCATTACTCACAACGTAGTTGAAACTCCATTGCCTCTTGTTTCATGCTAGGCTAATAGCAACCAATCATTGAAGGCGTTTGTACAAACTAATAACAACAGTCATGCCACAGACTTTGTCATCTACTTCCTTAAGGTGAGATGCTGCCTCTTCAACAGCTAGACATCTTGCAAAGATTTGACTAGGATAAAATACAATTCTCTGGCAATAAGATCATATTCAGAAAGAGTGTTTAAAGTGGGGTTACCTCCCATCTGCAAGGCTTTTTGTATAGGAGTCCTCTAGTCATCCATTTAGCTAGCACTTTCTGCCTCTAGTAGTTGTGTGACTGGCACACTCCTTATAATTTGGAGAGTGGTGGGTTCTCCTGGAAACACCAACTTAGAGTGAAAGTTGCCAAGGAATCGACGTATCGATTTTCAGTCCTCGGCACAGGTTGAATTTGGAAAATCTCAAAAGTGCTTTCGATCCTTTGAGTTAAAAACTTATATGAAGCAATACTTGGTTCTTTCAGGGCAAACTCTCCTCTAGTTTGATTGACCAAAATGCTTGAATCATTTATGGCTTTAAGTGTCGAACTCCCATATCCCATGCAACAAAGAGGCCAATAACATAAGCTTCATATTCAGCAGAATTATTGGAGCATGGAAAGTCCAATTTGAAAGAAAAAACCTTTGACAAGATCTATTGTCCCATTATCATAACTCTTACACCACCACATTTAGTAGTTGAAGAACCATCAAAGTATAGAGTACAGGATTCATGTTGCTAGGTTGACACAACACATGCTTCTCCACCTGGAATCTCATCAAAGATAGTTGAAAAGTCATTGCCAGGAAACTCAATAAGTAGTTTACCAGTAGCTTGACCCTTGATTGTGGGAAGGGTACAACAAACAATATATATTGAGATAGTTGAAGCAACTAGTTGCTCAAACTTCCTGATAATGCTGGTCTGAATAGCAAATAACGAATTGGGTGAGCTCCAAACAAACTCTTTCAACATAAGGATATCTTTTCTCAGCTTCCTAAAGATAAGGGCTAAGATAGTAAATGGGGCATTTTGCTCCTTACTCATCTTCTTATGCTAGCAATACACCTATTGCTGTATTAAATGTTTCTAGATAGAGATTTAAAGGCCTCTTAAGAATTGGAGCTTGAATAGTATGCAACTTGGTGAGCTACTGCTTGAGGTGTTTAAATACCTTATTATGCTCTAGGGACGAAATGAAAGGATTTCCCCATTTCAGCAAAGAGGTGAAAATAGAGGTGTTGGCTGCTAGACTAAGTATGAAGCGTCTGATGTAGGAAAGTTTACCAAGAAAACTCTTGAGCTCTTTGACATTCGTCGGATGACTCATATTGGTGATGGCTTTGATCTTCCCAGGGTTTGCATCAATTCCCTTTTTATGCACAAGAAAACCCAAGAATTATCCAATGGATATACCAAAAATAAACTTGGCAGTATTCATTTTTAATTGATACAATCGACATCTATCAAAGACTCTTTTAAGAGCACCAATGTGTCCTTATATAGTTGAAGACTTCACAACAATATTATCAACATAATCCTCAAGATCATGATGCGTGAGATCATGAAAAATAGTAGTCATAGCACGTTGATATGTAACACCAGCATTTTTTTAAACTAAATGGCATAACAATATAATAAAAGTTACCAATCGGAGTATGGAACACCATCTTCTCGGTATCCTTTGTAGCTATTTTGATTTGCTTATAGTGGCAGAAGCCATCCATTAAAGAAAACATAGCATGTCCGATAGTAAAATCAATGAGCACATCCATGTTGGGCAAAGGAAAATCATCCTTAGGGCATGCTTTGTTTAAGTCATGAAAGTCAACACAGCAACGAATAATGCCATTTTTCTTCTTAACTGGATAATATTTGCTAGCCAAGTGGGATGATGGATTGGCTTGATAAAATCAACAATTAACAATTTCTTCACATCTTCTTTGATTTGTTCCTCGACTTTCGGGTGAAAAGTTCCTGAAGGCTGTTTTACTAGCTCGAACCCAGGTTAGACATTAAGCGAATGAGCCACCATAGATGGATCTAGCCCAGACATTCCTTTGTATTTCCAAGCAAAGACATCTCGGTACTTCTTCAATAAGTTGATGACAACTTCTTTCTCATTGTTGGACAAAGTGGAACTAATAGAGATAGGATGTGGGTCTATTAGATCATCACCAAGATCAATAGTCTCCAGAGACTCGCTGCTCGTAAAATTTGGTTCTTTCTCTACTTCTTTTTCTAACTATTTTGGTGTAATAAAAAAACACTCATCTTTACTATTGGCCATGGGATTCTCCTGAGGTTGAAAGGAGGAGGACCCGTGCACGTTCATAAGCTATAACTAGTCCTTCCATTAAGAAGAAAAGTCTTGATGCACCTTGAAGTTGATCACTTCTTTGTCTTTTGTTGATAACATTTCTCAAATCCCATTTTAGATCTTCTCTAATCTCTTCCTACTGAGGAAATGGCATGCCTAAGGTCTTGGAAGTAGAGTTCCCATTCGTGATTACAAGCTCATCATAAAAGATTACTTCCATAAAGTGTGCGTCCATCATGTTGAATGGAATTCAATTTGCTGAGCTCTTGAAAATCTTTTGCCATTGAGCCTTTTAACACATTAGTGATAAGTAGATGGAATAATTTAATGTTTGTGAAACAAAGGATGCCCTAAAGAGAAATAATAGGAAACATCAGCCTAAATAACATGAAAACATGTGAGTGCCCTAATTGGCCCCACCTTCAAATCTATGAGCATATGACCGATAGTTTATTCCTTGCCATTTCCAAAGCCAGAGATCTGAATAGAGGTTTTAACAATCTTCCTTTGAGGAATGCCAATAGCCAATAAAGTACTCAGAGGAATGAAATTAAGTGACGAGCCATTATCAATTAATGCTCTATGAACATAAGTTTCATTAATTTCAGCTGCTAGAAACAAGGTCTTTTATGATCAGGATATTGGACCTCCATATATTCATTAGTGAAAGTAATTATGTTGGAAGCATCCAAGGAAGCATGAGTTTCTGCAGAGAAGCAGTTCATTCTAAACTCAACAACGATCGAGATCAGCATCTCTATAGCCAGTTTTTGAGTTTCTAGATCTAAACCCAACTGATCGTACAGGCTCTTGAATTGTAGACTCCTTTGAAGGGCCATGATAGTCATATCCTTGGTAGCATTGTCAATAAGAGATTCCTCATTGACCTATTTATTATGAATCACATAGCTACCTGCCCTTTGTTGTGTTTGGGCAGGGGATTATTGTTGACTACTTGAGGTTGCTCTGGTGCTTCTAACATACCATTAGCTATCCTATGATGAATCAACCTCTTCAATAATTGGCAATGCATGGTTAGATGGTGGACATAGTGTTAAGTTTTGCAATAGCGTCGATCACGTTGTCTCTTTAAATGGGTTGTTTTACATCAGGATTAGTATGGAGAATACCATCAGTATGCCATTAGTCGATATGGGCATTTATTTCCTTTATTATGAAAGGTACTGGCAGATATTCCTTCCTAGGTCATTTGCGAGATTTATACCTTTTTGGTCTCAGGGGGCACCAAAGTCTAATGATCATTCCTTTTCTCTGTTTGGGTAGTTTTAGCAACACCTACCTTCACAAACTGAGTAGTCTTTCTTGTAGTACCAAGCAATTTAGCAAATTGATTTATACCAAAGTTCTCTAACAGTGCTATATACTCAACATGCATGTTATTGATATAGATTTCCACAAGCATAGACTCAGCATATTCATCAAAACAATCAAGTGTGGCTTCTCTAAACCTATGCACATATGCAAGCAAGTTCTTTCCTAATCTTGAACAATACTTTGTACATCAAGCAAACTCACTATTCATCATTTTGAAAATACTTATTGCAGAATTTATCAATCATCTCTTCCCAGCAACGAACAGAGTTAGGAGTAAGAGTAGTGTATCAGGTGTAAGCTTTGTCCGTGATTGACTTAGAGAACTCTTTTAAACAAAGATTTGAGTTTGAAGCAAAGGGTCCTATCACATCCATACACTTGCCAATATGCTCCAAAGCATTCCTTTGCGGTCACCATATTAAAGAAAAGATGAAGCTTTATAACCTTTAGAGTAGGATTTTTTTATTAGCTCTTTTGGATACAGTGGATCACATATGAAATATGAGCCACCAACGATTGGTCTGGCTCGTTCCTTTTCTGACAAAGTAGCCACACCTGCCATAGCAATGTAACTATTACTACCTACATGGTTAGCATGCATAGGGATACTTTCATTGGCCATTACTAGTATTAGGACAACTTCTCTGCATTCCACCCTTTCAAGAGAATTTTTGGTGTTCGACCCCTATTGATGAGAATTTTGGGTTGAGCTGTTGGGCCACAATCTTTGAATGCTTGCAATATTCTCACTTGCTTATCATGCAGGTTTCGAGCAATTTCCACTATGGCTCTCACGACATTGATTGTCACTAAAGTCTCCAAAACTTTCTCTGGCTCTGTTTCATAGTTTTCCTTAGATTCTTCTTCATGTTCAGAACTTTCTTCCTCGATGACTTCTTGAAGATCAAGAACTTCCTCAATTGGGCCTCAATACCTTGGACCTCATGTTACGCCCTGACACCATGATCGAGCACGTAACAATCGTTGCAACTCTCAAAATGTATTCTATTAGGTTAGAATACACCTCAAGGGTTGCAAGGCTAAAACGGTCATTTTTTCTATTTTTCTCTTATACAGTTTTCATCAGTTCAATAGTTAAAACATTTAATTAACATGCAAACAAATCAAAATAGATCAAATATCAAACTATCGTGGCATAAAAATTCATTTATACATAAGATATCCAAACTTCAAAATATTTACGAAAATACCATGAGATATTCGACTTATTTTTCCGTGAATTGTTAAACCAAGCTACAAAATTCAAAAAAATACGGTAATAGTTTCAAAATATTTTAGGCACACTAAAGTGGTGAAATAGCTATTTAAACTGACATTTACTTGGTGGGTTCTACAAGAATTTTTGAAAAAAATAGTACAAAAGTTGACTTTTCCACCCTTGGTCAAACTTAAGCCAAAAGCCTAGCAGTTCTCCCACCACAACGTACCTACTAATGCGGTTGATGTTTATAGCCTGAAAAATAAGTTTTATGAAAACAAGGGTGAGTAACTAAATTACTCAGTGAGTGGATAACCGGTAAAACATTATTACAATAAATAGTTTGTAATAAAGCATATAAAAGTAAATTGAGAAAACATTAACAAGATGCGCAATTATATGAAATTGGCCCATAGTCACATCTATTCAATCCGTGAATTCCTCTCTCAATTTGTCACTTTGGCCGGGGTTGACAATCGAGTATAGAGTTCCATCCTGACCAGTGTGCCACAGGACGAACTCGAAGTACCTTGCAGGTTTCCCTCCACGCCTCCTGCAAAGGTAAGTACTACAATCACCACGTCCTTCAAAAGGCAATCCGTGGCTACTTAGCTACTGTAGTAACAGGAATTCCTCCCATGGAGGCCGCCATATAGTCATATCTCTTTGAATCGTGATGGCCCTCAAACTTCCTTTTATTATTTTCTTTTCAAATTTTGTGCTTCCCAAAATCATATAAAACACATTTTTATTTTCTCAAATTCACAACAAAAGCATGTCATAAAACCATATCTTTTATAACTTTTTCCAAACATTAAAGCTTTTAAAATTGGCCATCACATTCCTTTTTCTATGGGCCGTTTTCCATTTATACTCATTCATCAAACAATATGATAGACATTTTATCAAATAGCATTTAAAGCAAAATATTAAGAGACAAATTTGGAAATGCAGTGATCCACTCATAGTGAGGTCCTCGATAGCCTCGATTTTCCTCCTCCAGTTCCTTTTCCCTCGAAGGTGTCCGAACTCCTAATTTCCACACATTGGCTTAGTTTCCAATGTCATTTGAAATATTTAGGCCTAAACCTAGACTACATGCAATGTCATGCATGCCATGCAATAATGTAGCAACCTAACACTTAATTTCTCTCTCTCTAGCATTTCCACATTACTTCACTTCCAAATCAACTACATTTCCATTAAATCAACCAAATAACCGAATGCCATTCTTCCTTGGTGAATTTGGCACTACATTGCAAAATTGAAGGTTTCTTCTTCCATGTAATTCAATCACATTTTCTAGTGTAGTAAGCTTCCATGAATCTCATATTTCAACCTCAAGCTTCCTTAAATCCAAATTTGGCCTAAATCTCAAATTCAAAAATCTCCCATCACTTTTCTAATTTTCTAGATTCACAAGCCTACAAGCAATTTCAAGCTAAATTGACTTGATATTCATGTTTAGCATGCCAAAAACTACATTCTTGGATCAAAATTAGGCATGCTTACCTTTGATTTGTAAATTTCCACCAAAACCCCTAGAACTTCAAATTAAAATTCCTTCCAACCAAGCTTGAATTTCTTGAAATTGATTTGGGAATATTAATGGACTAACCTAGAGCTTCAAGTTGGTTAGAAAATTTGATGGACTTGTTTGGCAAAGTTTGGTCTTGTGTTTATGGAGTAAGGTTTCCAAGGTTTCAACAATGGAGGTTTTGCTCATCTTTTGTCAAGGTTGAAGACAACAGGAAATTTGGTGAATTTCTGGTCCATTCCACATGTCATGGCCGGATTTTTGAAGACCAAGGGTGGGGGAAATTTGGCTCAATCGTAGCCCTCCATTCTTAAAGCTTTGACACTTATCACAAGATGGTTCAATTCTAAAAGTAAAAATTTACTCTTAGTTACCATTGTACCTTCTAAGAATTACTAAAATTCCACCTATATCCCAAGCCAGTTGAATAAAATTTTCAGTGTCTAGTTTCATTCTTCAGACAATTTACTTCTGAACCATTGGCAGCGAAATTTTCAAATTCCCTGTCATTTGTTAACAATTTCAGTCTAAATTTCTAACCTTACTACCAATTCTTAACTAATCACTTAATCCCATCTATGTCCTTTTCATAACTTAAGTGAGCCTTTACCACATTCTCTTACTAACTAACGATGCTCTAATTGGCGAAAGGAAACAAGTATTTGGTACGGGTATTACACCTCAAACTCACGCCATTAAACTTTCAAGAAACCAACTCCCTAGTGGAGTCAACGAAAATTATTAAGGCCTTTTCTTGGTTGGCTACACATGGCCTGTTAGTAAGATTGCAATGCCAAGTCACATGCAAGGTGGAGTCACTAGCTGGACAATATCCCAACAGAAATAAGAACGAAACTGGTCTGGACCCTTAATGATCCTAGATCTAGTTGATGAGAAGAGATTCTAAGCCCACAGGAGAAGTCTACAAACATAAGGCTGAAATTTCGTCCCCTTTCCAGCTTGAGGCACGAGTGTTATTAATGCAAAAGGTTTTTGAAGCTTTATTCAGTAATGGACTCCAGCAACCAACTCCAGCAACTAACGTAGACAAGATCAAAGCACTCTATTATACTCTATTCTTCTTTGTAAACGACAAAAAACAACAAGTAAACAAATCAGAGCAACTTTGATAGAGGATTCTTCACCGGAGAGTATTTCAGAATGATGATGGCTGGGGAAAGAAATTGGAAAGGCTTAGAGGAGAGAAAAGATAGGCTATTCTTAGAGCAAGCTTTGCTCACTCAGATAGTTTCTCGACTAAAATGATAAAGATACTATCCAATCTTCTTCTTCCTTGTTGTTGATAAGCTTGTGATGAGAGGTATTTATAGGCATTTCTAGGACCTTGAGTTGTCCATGCGATGTCATTGCATGTCAGTTCAAGGAGAGAACCATTGTTGCATGAAGAGGAATCCGATGAGCTGTTTTGGCAATGATGGGATATCAAATGTCACTTGTTAGCAATCTATAGATGCTGAGTTAGGTAATTCCTTCCTTTATCTTGTGTAATATTAACGTTTAGCACCTTTGTCTGACGTGTTTCCCTCTCAATGTATGATCTTTCGACAGCTATCCAAAGTGTACCATTAGATGCCTTTCCCCAGCACCTGACATCAACTCTCTTTTGGGCAAAAATGTTATACATTGTCCTTGTCTAGCTGATTTCTCATTTTCCCATCTGTATCGCCGTTGTGACCAAATGAACTCCTAATTGTATTTAATGTCTCTGAGGCTCTCTCCCAGTTGTAGACACCATATTTTGTCCGGAAAATAGCCTTTCTTCATTTGAAGTTAAAGTTTTAATTTTAGTATTTATTTTCAATTTTAAAATCTAGTCTAATTTTAATTAGATAAATTTGTAATTTAACTAATTAAGATTAATTGTGGGCTAGACTTTAATTTGAAACTGAAATTAAATTTGGGCTTTAACTTAAAATGAAAATGTTTGGGCTTTGGGTTTTTATGAGTGGGCTTAAAAATTGTGGAATATTCTAGAATAAAAATCAGGGAGAAAATCTTCGTAAAAAAGGAAAGAAAATAATTGAAGATTTAACCCTAATCTTGGTCTACAAGAAAACCTATTAAAACCCTAATCCTTGGAGTAATATATAAGGAGCACCTAGGACTAAAAAAAGGGAGGGGAGACACATAGAGAAGAATAGAGAGAATTTGAAAAGAGAAAAAAAAACCGTAAAAATCCTTCAACCAAGTTTTTGTCCACCTCCATTCATTCGTCTTCACTCTTCTTTTAACACCTCCCACACCATTCAATCTGAAATCCATCAACGTTTATCCTATCAAAAATTCAGCCCCATCCGCTACCGGAATAGCTCTCACCTCCCGGTCAAAGTTTTTATTTGACTTTAATTCTTGAAAATTTCAGACCTTTTTCTTATTACACATCCTTTATCATCAGATTCTTCTTCTTACAAGCTTTCCAACGGTACCAATTTTACCCAAATCGGAGATCGGATGTGCCCTCACCTCCTAGTCAAAGTTCCGACGCGCCACCTTTTTTTTCCACTCGCGGTCAACAGTCAGCAACCCAGTCAGCGCCGCGTCAGCCCAGTCAGCACCACGTAAGCAAATTTTGAGGTAACCTCTCCTAGCTAATTTGGACCTCCTGATTCTAAATTTGACCTCTGTTTTTGTAAATTCTGATTCTATATTTGAAATAAATATTTTTAAATCTTTATTGTAGTAAAATGATTATTATTTTTTTTTGTAAAAGCCAACATTGTAATAATAATATATAAAAGACAAGATCTTTTTAAGAATAATTAGTGTTTTCTAGTGTTGTGCATTGATAAATCATAGAATTTATTTTTCTATTAGACTTTTCGTAAATAATATATATTTTTTAAAATTATTATTTTAGGTGCTATTTGCCATGTCATCAATGTATAAATTATAAATTGGAAAAATACCCAATGAGGGGGTTATCCCTTGAAGTCGTGTAGACGCTTGTTGGGATGGTCCTTTAGGGTAGGGTTTTATTTAAACTCAATCAGGTAAGCCGAAGCGGTTTGGATCAGATCCTAACAAAAATCTACTCTCACTAATTATTTTTAATTAAATTATTATACTTACATATCATATTGTACTTGTCATTGCATTTGAGATATAAATTGTTTAATTAAATGGACCCAGTGAGGGTGGTTATTCCTTGAAGTTGTGTAGGTGCTTTTTGGGATGGTTCCTTAGGGAGAGGTTCTCTTTAAACTCAATCGGGTAAGCCGAAGCGGTTTGGAGAGAATTTCTATTAAAATTCTATTCTCGCCTTTAATTAAAAATTGGATAATTTTGCATCACATGCATCATGTATAAACTTAATATTTTAATTTTTAATTTTTTTAATAGAAAAGGTAATAAAATAAAAATGAATAATGAATTGTATAAAGAAAATTTTGTTATCCTTAAAATAAAACACAACCTCGCTTTTGATAAGACTTAGGATTAGATTAGATTAAGATGGTACCATCATTTTGATGGGCATTGTGGGGATGCTAATCCTTCCCCACGCGTAAATGAACTCCCGAACTCAACTCTATTTCGTAGACCAAAAGCCTACCTAGCTTAATGTACCCATAATTACATTAGGATAGGTAGATTCACATAGGTGACTAATCACACCTAGGAGAAAAGATTAGTGGCGACTCCATAAAATTTTGACAAGTCGGACGATAGGGTTCCCGGACCCGTACGTTTCGACAGCTTGGCGACTCCACTGGGGACTAGTTAGAGAGTCGAGCCATTAATTAGTTTAGTTTTATTCTAGGTCTTAATAATTGGTTGTATCACGGTTTAATTTTGTGAATAATTTTTCTTAGGGGCATGTTAGTGTGATTTTTTTTTTGAATAATTTATGTTCTAATTTGCACCACTTGTTTGTTTTTTATTTATTTTGTTGAATTTTTTATTTATTACCATATTTTTTTGTTATAATTACTAATTATTTTTATGTTTCTCTCATTTGAAGTTTAAATTAAGTTTAGTTGTGGTATTGGTAAAAGGTTTGTATGTTCCTTCTCACACACTTCATAAATTGCATTCATGCATGAGGGGGCAAAGTAGCTAACTCTTGTGGGGCAATCGCCTCCAAATGGAGTTTAGTAGTGAAACGCCTCCACTCAAATTGAACCCTCTCCAATTCGTAACCTGTAATGGGTGAAGGAGTTTTGGGAACTATTTGGGAACCTTTGGCCTTTAGAACATTGAACCCAGCATATAGATGCCTGTGAGAAGCCTAAACTTAGGTAGAGCCAATCCTAAATTGAGTGAAAATAGAAGCTAGGACACATGAAGGAACACTTCTCACCTTTACTATTATGTTTCATAAGTTCTGTTTGGACTATAGAGTGGGTAAGGGCAACTTACCCACAATAGGAAGACTACCTGCCCCAAGGGCGTTGTTGCCTTATTGGATAACTTTATTGTGAAGAAAATTATAATCACATACAAAAAAGAGGACATTATCTTGGCTAAAAAGAAAGGAAATTCTTTTATATATATCTTGATTTATTTTGTTTTATTTTCTTATGGACGCTGACTTCATTTCCTTTATTTCCTTGCCATGCACCTTCCATGCATCATTTGCATATCATTTTGCAAAACTAGCATTGCATCCATCATGGCATGATTTTTTTAAGTGCCAAATTATGAAGGAGTTTCATCATTGGCCGTAGGGCGATGATCAAATTCTGGATGAAAAGGAGGTTTATAAAACATTCATGGAGTAGTCAGGATGTCTTATAAGTTTCCTTTTCATGGCACAAAGCTTTAAATAAATGGCCTAATTCATGTTTATGATGGGTTGAGGTTCCAAGATAGCTCAAAGGAGATATTATACTCGCCTGCAAGCCAGAATCATGGAGAATGAACAAATGTCAAGAGTTGAGCAGTTGGAAAAATCAAATGAAGAATTGAAGGAACAGATGCGTGAACTAATGAAAATGATGCCCAATTTGGTCAAAGAGAAGACAATAGCTGAAGTTTCTGGTAGTGGGAAGGATAATGACCAGAATTTACCACCAGACCTTGAGCCCACTCGCATGACTACCCAGGCTTCTGGAAGCATCACGGTGCCACCAGCACCTCCGGTAGGAGCATATACCTATCCTGAAGCACTTATGACACATTTTGTGCCTCAGCCCACGGTCCTGAGCGGACATGAGGCAACAAACCCCATCACTTTTGATAGTGATGACAAGGGGAAGCCTGATGAAAATAGCAAGTTATTAAGCATGCTAGATGAAAGGTTAAAGATGGTTGAAGGGTTTAGCTATCACAGGGCCATGGATGCCTCTGAAGCCACCTTGGTACCGGGGTTGGTTATTCCTCCTAAGTTTAAGGTGCCGGAATTCGAGAAATACAATGGCACAAAGTGTCCGGAAACCACCTTTTGAGCTATGTTAGAAAAATGGCAGCTCACACTTCCAATGATAAGCTCATGATTCACTTCTTCCAGGATAGTTTAACTGGAGCAGCCTCTAAGTGGTACAATCAATTGGATAGTACCCGAATTAGAACATGGACCGATCTGGCCAAGGCTTTTCTAGCCCAATATAAGCATATGACGGACCTAGCCCCTGACCGTCTGACCTTGCAAACCATGGAAAGAAAGTCTACTGAGACCTTTAAGGAATATGCCCAGAGATGGATGAGCACAGCTGCGCAGGTTAATCCTTCTCTTACAGAAAGAGAAACGAACTTTATGTTTCTAGAAACCTTGAAAGCTTCGTATTATGACAGGTTATTGGCCAGTGTACCTAAGGCATTTTCTGACATGGTGGTAGCTGGTGAGTTAATTGAAAAGGCTATCAAATCTGGCAAGATTGATTCAGGTGATACTGCCAACACAAAGAAAGGTCAAAGCTCTAAGAAGAATGAAGGGGAAGCTAATAATGTTAGCACTTACCAATCACCACATTACACTCATCCATATAACCCATCACAGCAACCTCATGGTTATCAGTATCCTTACCAGCAATCATCCTATTCTTATCAACGACCTCCCATCTCATATCAACATCCTACCTCAAATTACATTGGCTCTGGACCTATATTCCAACCCATACCCATGACATAAACATTTTCTCCTAGGCCAAACACTTCAGCCCCAAACATTGGAAACAACCAAAAACAGTTTCGATCTTATACTAAAACGCATATTGATCCAATTCCTTACACCTACACTGCTTTGCTTCCTCAACTATTACAACAGGGTTTGTTGGAAAAACCTCGCTTCACCAAAACCTACAACCCGCCCTATCCCAGCTGGTATAAGGAAAATGCTCATTGTGACTATCATAATGGGACAGCAGGTCACTCCACAGAAGACTGTATGGCCTTGCAAATTAAGGTGCAAGAGCTAGTAAAGGAAGGGAAACTTGGTTTCAATAAGAATCAACTGCCCAACGTGGGACAAAATCCTTTACCCAATCATGGAGAAGCATCTGTGAGTATGGTAGGAATGAGGAATGAAGAACCCAGTGATCTTGACAATCTAATATTTAAGGCAGCTTCAGACACTGAATTGGATAATTGGTCCACCATGGAGATACCGACCATGTTCTCTGATAAAATGTAATGCATTTGAACTTTATTTGACAAGCCAATACTTATGCCCAAGGGTGTTGTTGATCCTTTTATGCAATGTTAGGGCTTTTTGTTTATTTATGCATGCTTTGAACGATGATGAATAAAATGCATTCCTGGATTTTGAAGCAATCAAAATTTTCTTTGTAATCCAATCCTTTTATTTTCTTTTGTCTTCACTCTTTACATCGCATTTCATCTGCAATACATTTTTTGTTCCATCTCTATATATCCTTTCCAATTTGCTTTTCAGGCTTGTGATTAATGAATGCAAAGATAATAAGAGCAACGAACCTGAGTTCGATTTTGAAAAGTTAAATGATACTAGCGAAATTGATGGTGAAAGTATTGAGGATCTTGACTTGCCCCAAGAACTACTAAGGATGGTTGAACAAGAAGAAAAGCAGATTTTGCCCTACAAAGAAACCACAGAGTTGATAAACTTGGGTACTAAAGAGGATAAGAAAGAAGTTAAAATAGTCACCACACTGTCAGTCCAAGAAAGGCAACGGCTAGTAGATCTATTGAAAGAATATTCTGATGTTTTTGCATGGTCATACCAAAACATGCCGGGGCTTGATCCAGAGATTGTGGTGCACAAGCTACCTATCAGACCCGAATGCAAGCCAGTCCAGCAAAAGTTGAGGCGTATGAAACCAGAAATGCTTTTAAAAATAAGGGAAGAGATTGTGAAGCAATTTGATACCGGTTTCTTGGAAGTAGCCAAATACCCAGAGTGGGTAGCAAATATTGTACCCGTGTCGAAAAAAGATGGAAAAGTGCGAATGTGTGTTGACTATCGGGACCTCAACCGAGCTAACCCCAAAGATAACTTTCCGTTGCCGCATATTGATACCCTTGTTGATAACATAGCCCGATATTCCATATTCTCTTTCATGGATGGATTCTCTGGGTATAATCAAATCAAAATGGCACCGGAAGACAAGGAGAAAACAACATTCATAACTGTATGGGGAACCTTTAATTACAACGTTATGTCATTCGGATTGAAGAATGCAGGAGCTACATACTAACGAGCCATGGTGACCCTATTCCATGACATGATGCACAAGGAAATTGAGGTATATGTAGATGAAATGATAGCCAAGGCTAGAACAACACATGAGCATATAGTTAATATGAAGAAATTGTTTGAAAGGCTACGAAAATATAGGCTTCGGTTGAATCCAGCAAAATGTACATTCGGAGCAACTTCAGGCAAGTTGTTGGGGTTTGTTGTGAGTGAAAAAGGGATTGAAGTAGACCCTGACAAAATCAAGGCTATTCAAAACCTGCCATCATCGAAAACACCAAAAGAAGTGAGAGGTTTTCTCGGGTGATTGAACTATATTGCTAGGTTCATATCACAATTTACTACCAAATGTGATCCAATTTTCAAGTTACTACGAAAGCAGAACCCCGGCGAATGGAATGATGACTACTAGCTCGCTTTTGAGAAAATCAAAGAATATCTCACCAACCCACCTGTGCTGGTACCTCCGGTGCCTGGTAGGCCTTTGATTTTATATCTGACGGTGTTTGAAAGCTCCATGGGATGTGTACTAGGGCAACAAGATGAAACTGGGAAAAAGGAGCATGCGATGTATTATTTGAGTAAGAAGTTTACAGAATATGAAGCCAAGTACTCCTTCCTTGAGAAAATGTGTTGTGCACTAGCTTGGGCTGCTCACCGATTAAGACATACATGTTGTATCACACAACCTTATTGGTGGCAAAGTTAGACCCCATCAAATACATATTTGAGAAACCAGGTTTATCAGGAAGAATTGCTCGATGGCAAGTGCTATTGTCTGAATATGACATACAGTATGTTTCCCAAAAGGCTATCAAAGGAAGTGTGGTAGCAGATTTCTTGGCTGAACGTGCTAATGATGATTATGAGCCTATGGAGTTTGATTTCCTAGATGAAGACTTAATGGCAATATTCCATGTGGAAGAGGAATCAGATGATGAAAATGGGGTTTGGAGAATGTTCTTTGATGGAGCCTCGAACGCAATAGGGCATGGCATTGGAGCAATACTAATGTCTCCAGAAGGCAACCATTTTCCAGCCACTGCAAGGCTAGATTTTAGATGCACTAATAGCATGGCTAAATATGAAGCATGTGTTTTGGGCATTCAAATGGCAATAGAAAGAAAGATTGAAGTGTTGGAAGTTTACGGAGATTCAGCACTAGTGATTTATCAGTTAAAAGGAGAATGACAGACAAGAGACCCAAAATTGGTTCAATACCATGAGTACATCAAAGATCTATTGAAACATTTTAAAGAAATATCCTTCCACCATCTACCTAGAGAGGAAAACCAACTGGCCGACGCTTTGGCCACATTGGCCTCCATGTTCAAGGTTGATGCAGATACATAAATTCAACCAATTAGAATAGATCTAAGAGATGAACCGGCTCATTGCATGAGTGTTGAAGAGGAAGAAGACGGAAAGCCCTGGTATTATGACATTCTGCAGTTTCTCAAGTATCAAAAATATCCAGAGCATGCCTCAGAAAATGACAAAAAGATCATTCGAAGGATGGCGATGAATTTCTACTTGGATGGGGGCATCTTATACAAGAGAAACCAAGACCAAGTGTTTTTAAGATGTGTAGCAGTAAAAGAAGCCCGAAAAATCTTAGAAGAAGTACATGAGGGAATTTGTGGGACCCATGCTAGTGGGCATAAATTAGCCAGGCAAATTATGAGATATGGTTATTATTGGTTGACACTGGAATCAGATTGCATTAACTATACCAGAAAGTGCCATAAATGTCAGATCTATGCAGATCAAATTCATGTTCCTCTAAGTCCGCTACATGTCATGGCACCTTCATGGCCTTTTTCCATGTGGGGCATGGACGTTATTGGACCAATTTCACCAAAAGCATCGAATGGTCACCAATACATTTTTGTCATGATTGATTGCTTCACCAAATAGGTTGAAGCAGCTTCATACACCAGTGTTACACAATCAATAGTTGCCAAGTTTCTAAAAAGAGAAATTATCTGTCAGTATGGTCTCCCGGAAAAGATCATTTCAGATAATGCCCAGAACCTAAATAGTGGAATGATAAAAGCACTGTGTTCACAATTCAAGATTACACATAGCAACTCGGCACCGTATCGACCAAAGATGAATGGAGCAGTAGAGGCTGCTAATAAGAATATCAAAAGAATTGTGGCAAAGATGACTGAAACTTATCGAGATTGGCATGAGAAGTTACCTTTTGTGCTTCTCGCTTATCAGACTGCTGTAAGGACATCTACTGGGGCACCTCCATTCTCGTTGGTGTATGGAATGGAACCTGTGGTGCCTATTGAGGTTGAAATCCCATCCCTTCGGATACTCAGAGAAGTACAACTGAATGAGGCTGAATGGATCAGAGAACGCTATGAACAGTTGAATTTGATTGAAGAAAAACGCCTTGCGGCTCGCTGCCATGGCCAGCTATATCAGAAAAGGATGATGAGGGCATATGATAAGAAAGTTAAACCGAGACAGTTTCAAAAAAGGGAATTAGTTCTAAAAAAG
The DNA here is from genome assembly GCA_030664755.1 of Microcos paniculata. Taxonomy (NCBI): domain Eukaryota; kingdom Viridiplantae; phylum Streptophyta; class Magnoliopsida; order Malvales; family Malvaceae; genus Microcos; species Microcos paniculata. The sequence goes on along the minus strand of CP131460.1, from coordinate 9,089,566 downwards.
ATACTTCCCATCCAACGCGATTCTCGGGGCAAATGGGCACCAAATTGGGAAGGACCATATGTTGTCAAAAAGGCATTTTCTGGAGGGGCCATGATTTTACAAGAAATTGATGGCAAAGAACTACCAAGTCCCATCAATTTTGATGCTGTGAAGAAATACTATGCCTGAAGTAAAAAAAGAAAAGGTGCAAAAATTAAAAAAAAAGGAAAAATGAAAAAGAAAAAGAAAAAGAAAAAAAAGAATAAGAAAATGAGTGGCTCAAGTTGAAAACTCGAAAGGGCGGCTTGAGTCCAAAAAAGAAAATGAAAAGGAGAGGTTCAAGTTGAAAACCTGAAAGGGCAACTTGAATTGAGATGGGGGTGACTTAAGTTGAAAACCTGAAAAGGCAGATTAAGCAGGATGGAAAAGGTATAAAATTACCTCATAAGTTTAATCAGCCTTGGTACGTGAGTGGGGCAAGTCAGGTCATTCTATACAGAGCTGTCAAGGACACTAGTACAGTAAGCCGATCAAGAAAGAACTCAGGTTTCGTTTGCACTTGTTTCTAAGTATTCATTGTTAGAGGGTATCCCCGTTCCTTTGATCTTGACAAATTTCTGAACAATTTGAATCCTCTCGAATTGTACACTTTCTTTTTTCTATCAATCAAAACCCTCATTTATTGTCATTTGTCTCCCACAACTTTTATTCATTCTTATGCAATGAGAATTTCTATTGTTGATAAATTCAGCATTGTATTGAGTTTTTTTCATAAAATTTCAAAATGTGCACAAACAAACAGAAACAAAAGCATGCATAAAAAGCTTATTCATCATCTGAGGGCGTAATTTTGGTTAAGAAAGAGCAAATCAGAAAGCCTCTCCAAGAGAATGTGAAAGCCACCCTAGACAAAAAAGCTTGGGACATTTGAGTGTAATGGAAATAAGAATCTCGAATCAAGAAAAACACAGATACATGCGAAGGTCATCTGAAAAGAGCAAAGAAAAAAAGCATTGAACTGTCAAGGTTGTTTGCTTCACCATAAACATGAATTGGGCTACTATCAAGATACATCTGAGTTTTGCATCACAAACAACGACATCTGAGCATTTAAATACATCATAGCATGATCGATTCATCATCACTCAATAAGCTGGTTACGAATCTTTATTTCTAACCTCATTTCATTTTGGCATATACAAATCAATCATTTTCTGGCATTTAGCAATTATGCACCAGTTAACTCCCTTCAAAGGATCATTATTTTGCCCTATCAAGGTTCATACATTTCAAAGTTGCCCTATCAAGGTCTTTGCATTTCATTATTTTGCCCTATCAAGGTTCATACATTTCAAAGTTGCCCTATCAAGGTCTTTGCATTTCATTATTTTGCCCTATCAAGGTTCTTGCATTTCAAAGTTGCCCTATCAAGGTTCTTGCATTTCAAAGTTGCCCTATCAAGGTCTTTGTATTGCATTATTTTGCCCTATCAAGGTTCTTGCATTTCAAAGTTTCCCTATCAAGGTCTTTGCATTGAATCATTTTACCCTATCAAGGTTTTTGCGTTTCAAAGTTGCCCTATCAAGGTCTTTGCATTGAATTATTTTACCCTATCAAGGTTCTTGCATTTCAAAGTTGCCCTATCAAGGTCTTTGCATTACATCATTAAGGTTTTTGCCTTACATCATTTTTTCCCTATCAAGGTCTTTGTATTGCATTATTTTGCTGTATCAAGGTTCTTGCATTTCGTAGTTGCCCTATCAAGGTCTTCGTATTACATTATTTAACCTGTCAAGGTTCTTATGTTGCATAGTTGCCCTGTCAAGGTCTTCGCATAGCAATATTTACCCTCATTAAGGACATCATATCTCAATCCTTGTTAGGACCATGTTTTCTTAGACAACATATTTACTTGTTTGATAGCTCTTCTTAAAAGGTTTGGTGTCTACCGTCTTTACTCATTTCCTGAGTCTTCAGAAGTATATACTTCTAAATTCTCAGAAAACGCGTAAAAAGGGGCAGCTGTAGACACCATATTTTGTCCGGAAAATAGTCTTTCTTCATTTGAAGTTAAAGTTTTAATTTTAGTATTTCTTTTCAATTTTAAAATCTAGTCTAATTTTAATTAGATAAATTTGTAATTTAACTAATTAAGATTAATTGTGGGCTAGACTTTAATTTGAAACTGAAATTAAATTTGGGCTTTAATTTAAAATGAAAATGTTTGGGCTTTGGGTTTTTATGAGTGGGCTTAAAAATTGTGGAATATTCTAGAATAAAAATCAGGGAGAAAATCTTCGTAAAAAAGGAAAGGAAATAATTGAAGATTTAACCCTAATCTTGGTCTACAAGAAAACCTATTAAAACCCTAATCCTTGGAGTAGTATATAAGGAGCACCTAGGGCTAAAAAAAGGGAGGGGAGACACATAAAGAAGAATAGAGAGAATTTGAAAAGAGAAAAAAAAACCCTAAAAATCCTTCAACCAAGTTTCTGTCCACCTCCATTCATTCGTCTTCACTCTTCTTTTAACATCTCCCACACCATTCAATCTGAAATCCATCAACATTTATCCTATCAAAAATTCAGCCCCATCCGCTACCGGAATAGCTCTCACCTCCCGGTTAAAGTTTTTACTTTGACTGTAATTCTTGAAAATTTCAGGCCTTTTTCTTATTACACCTCTTTTATCATCAAATTATTCTTCTTACAAGCTTTCCAACAATACCAATTTTACCCAAATCGAAGATAGGACGCGCCCTCACCTTCTGGTCAAAGTTCCGATGCGCCACCTTTTTTTTTCACTCGCGGTCAACAGTCAGCAACCCAGTCAGCGCCACGTTAGCCCAGTCAGTGCCACGTCAGCTGCCACGTCAACAAATTTTGAGGTAACCACTCCTAGCTAATTTGGACCTCCTGATTCTAAATTTGACCTCTGTTTTTGTAAATTCTGATTCTATATTTGAAATAAATATTTTTAAATCTTTATTGTATGTAAAATTATTATTATTATTATTATTATTTTGTAAAAGCCAACATTGTAATAATAATATATAAAAGACAAGATCTTTTTAATAATAACTAGTGTTTTCTAGTGTTGTGCATTGATAAATCATAGAATTTATTTTTCTATTAGACTTTCTGTAAATAATATATATTTTTTAAAATGATTATTTTAGGTGCTATTTGCCATGTCATCAATGTATAAATTATAAATTGGAAAAATACCCAATGAGAGGGTCATCCCTTGAAGTCGTGTAGACGCTTGTTGGGATGGTCCTTTAGGGTAGGGTTTTATTTAAACTCAATCGGGTAAGCCGAAGCGGTTTGGATGAGATCCTAACAAAAATCTACTCTCACTAATTATTTTTAATTAAATTATTATACTAACATATCATATTGTACTTGTCATTGCATTTGAGATATAAATTGTTTAATTAAATGGACCCAGTGAGGGTGGTTATTCCTTGAAGTCGTGTAGGCGCTTTTTGGGATGGTTCCTTAGGGAAAGGTTCTCTTTAAACTCAATCGGGTATGGCGAAGCGGTTTGGAGAGAATTTCTATTAAAATTCTATTCTCGCCTGTAATTAAAAATTGGATAATTTTGCATCACATGCATCATGTATAAACTTAATATTTTAATTTTTAATTTTTTTAATAGAAAAGGTAATAAAATAAAAATGAATAATGAATTGTATAAAGAAATTTTTGTTATCCTTAAAATAAAACACAACCTCGCTTTTGATAAGACCTAGGATTAGATTACAATAAGATGGTACCGTCATTTTGATGGGCGTTATGGGGGTGCTAATCCTTCCCCACGCGTAAATGAACTCCCGAACTCAACTTTATTTCGTAGACCAAAAGCCTACCTAGCTTAATGTACCCATAATTACATTAGGATAGGTAGATTCACATAGGTAACTAATCACACCTAGGAAAAAAGAATAGTGGCGACTCCATAAAATTTTGATAAGTCGGACGATAGGGTTCCCGGACCCACACGTTTCGACACCAGTGGTAATGCAACAGTAGCTCTTCCAATATCATCATTAGGAGATAACGTATCTTAGCAAGCAAATTTCCTCCCTTTCTGTTGATTCTTAAATAGATCTAAAGTGTTCCAAGCTTTTGTCACTAAAGTGACGTTTTGAAACCAACCAGAACATAGCCAAACCTTTCATGGCCAACTAAACTATATTTCCAATTTGCTTCCCCCATTACGTAGGCTTGGTCCACGCTTCAAAGCCCATCAAGTGGGCTTGGTCCCCTATTCCCGTCGATAGAGGTAAGGAGCTTCAGTGGTTGATACTTGAAGCATTAGTTAGCATTAGGAAGAAGGAAATAATGTAGTTCTCCTTTGTAGTTGAGCATTTAAGTTTACTGTGAGCCGAGAGGGGCTAGTCTTGGCTTTATGGTAGGAATCAAGTGAAGGTGGCTAACAAAATGGTGCACCCTAACTATGATTGCCCATTACATGGGCTTGGTCCATGCATCAAAGCCTGAGGCATTAATAGAAATGTTAGTTGTGTTCATCGAACAACCATAGAATAAACTTGGTTTAATAATAAAGAGAAGAAAAAAACTGAGTAATGTAATGTTTTTTACCTGAAAATATTTAGCTGCCATGCATTGTTCTTCATGCCTTATCATGCCATACTCGTTGATAAAGGTAAGGATCTTCAGTGGATGATACTTAAAGCATTAGCCAGTATTAGGAAAAAAGAAATAATGTAGTTCTCCTTTATAGCTAAGCGTTTAAGTTTGCTGTGAGCCGAGAGGGGCTACTCCTAGCTTTATGGTAGAAATCAAGTGCATGTGGCCAACAAAATGGTGCACCCCGACTGTGATTGCCATACCATCTTTGAGTGAAGATAAGGCTTGGTGGGTGCCATCTGAGGGTCGCCCTTGACACACCTGGACCTAGCACGACATTTTTGAACAAACGGAATAGTGTAAGACGGCGTATTAATTAAACAATATGTCGATCCGGATGTGTCTAATTAAGAAGAGAAGTTCAAATTAGGATAAGACGGAGTTGGAAGCTAAAGTAATTAATCGTGCATGAAAATTAGTAAATGCCAAAAAGACCTCCACTTAAGTCCCTAGAAATTTATTATGGGCCCCGTTGGCATAAGAAATTAAACGATTTAGCCAACGGGTGAAAATGAAAGAAAGTTGAAAAAGGGGAAAAAGTTTGACTCGGGGTCTGAATAGACCCGGTGTCGAGCTCCTCTATAAACAGGAGAGGGCCAAAGCTTTTTCTTCATTTCTCTTTTTCCTTTTTCTTTCATTTTCTTTTCTTTTTCTCTCTGGAGCCAAATGGAGGCATTTTGGACAATTGGCAGATCCAGACAAACCGGCCGGCAAAACAATGTGAGTTTCTAATATGTTATTCTACTCACCTCGATCTACATTTTTCTAAGTTTGCATGCATTTCCATGCATTGGTTTAGGAGAAATCCAAGCTCAAAGTTAGTTTAACTTTTTAGTTAAATTCTTAGTTTAAAATTTAGATCTAGGAACTTGAGCTTGTGATTCTCATTTTTCTTTCAGTAAACGTGTTGTGGATGCATTAAGGTATATGCATCTGAAATTGTAGCTAAATTGGTGGACGATTGCATCGGTTCTCTAGCTAAGAGAACAATTAAAGAATTCTCGAGTTGGAAACCCAGAACAGATTTGGCGCCGGATCTATGTAGAACCGGTGCTATTTCTGCTTGTCAACGAACGACCTTTTGGTCGAAGAGAACCGGCGCCGGTCCACTCCAGATCTGGCACCAGTCTTGCCCTCTAGGGGCAAAACAGTCATTTTACATCCCGAAACCCTAATTAATCCCAAATCGATTTGAAACAATTTCGAGCCTTCCAAACCACATCCAAACATCATCTTAGGTCATGCTAAAGCCTCGTAGGTGCATTCACAAATTTAATTATGAATGCTAACATATATTTCCGTGTATTAGGACTCCGGTTGAATCGAGTACGGCGATGCTCCGGAGGTTAAAGCTACATGGAGCGCTTGGGAGTATACGAATCTCCCAATACTGTGAGTGGCCTAGACTTCTTTGATTAGCCACTGGGAACAAAGGTTTTAAAAAAAATGGTTTTAAAAACTTAAATGTTTTCAAAGGCTTAGGGATACGGGAAATCCACACACACACACATTTGCATGGTGATATACCCACACAGTGAGTGAGACGTTTTCAAAAAGAAATATAAATACTTATGTGTGTGAGTTTATATGTTTTAAAAATTTATGTTTTATACATATATATATATAACTATGAAATATTATTATTATGATTTTTAAGGGTGCGATACCCTTGCGAGATGAGTGATTGAAAGGGATGCTCCTTGGGCTCCAATATATGCGGGAGCGTGGACTAGTTCGAGAAAGCATGCTAGATTCTCAACCGTGGACCGCCTAATGAGGGGCGCGGTGAGACGAGACCTGGTTAGGAGAGGCGCGTAGGGAAACTCGCCAGGCTTAAGGTAGCTGTGTTCCACCACAGCGATGGGCACCACCGAGGGAACGGGCTAGAGAAAGAGAAAAAGTGAAAATATTTTAGAAAGAAAAGAGATAGCCCTCGGTGCAGTAAGGCATAAAACGACCGACGGGTCGCGCCTTCAGTATAAAAGAGATGCCAGCCCATTTGTGATATATATATATATATATTTTTAAAGAGTTTGAAAGAGGGTTCTCAGTTGGAGAACCAGAAAAGAGTTTTGAAAAGAAAAATATTTATTTTATTATTATTTTATTTTATTTTGGATTTCCCTTAATTGCCCTAACCCCGATGGAGATTCATAGAACCTCTGTCACTCACCTGTAACCAATGTCGGTGGATGCAGATTCACGTACGAGGTCAGCAAATAAAATGGAGGCTCACTAGGAGACGTCGGTGGCTTAGGCTTAGTAGTTTCCGTTGTGTAGGTATTCTTTTAAATTAATCCACTGGTGTTGCTTATAAATTAAATATTTTATTAAATGGTTTCTAATTAAAATTTTGGTTTTGTTTTGCAGCGATGATATCTATTTCAAGCCTTGCGGTGCCTCGGATGTGTGGCTGTAGACACGTACTTCGAGGTAGTGTGGTGGTTGCCACGTGGCCTGACACACCCGGACCTAGTCCGCACGTGTCAAGTCTTATATTTATGTATAGTTGTCTGGCCAATATACCAAATTGGACTTCCCACGGATGTTTCGAACTTCATTTAGCTCTTTTCCAAGCTGAGTTGACCAGAGTCAACTTAAAATTGTTGACCCGTCAGATATAAAGGGGTCTCGGCTCACCCGAGACCCCCATTTTTCTTCCTTTCTCTTGTTCTTCAATTCTCTGAGCTCTCTCTTCATTTTTCTTCAAAATCAACCCTTTAATCTCTCTTCAAACACTCACTTAAACATCATCACCAACTTCTCTTGCCCTCTTGAAGATCAAAATACCAAAATTTCCAAGAAATCATAAAATCTTCAAAACTGTCATTTCGGTGACAATTTGTTCATCTGCTTATATCTTTCAATTCAACCGTGGGAAGTGGCTAAGAATTTGGTATGTTGTTCTAGACTCATCAAGCTTTAATTTGATAGTTTATATGCATGATTTCGTGGTCTATGCTAAGAGAAATCATGGATTGAAGTTGAGAATTCTGCTTGCTCAAGAACATGTTAACCCTTAGTGTTTTGATTCGAATTCCGAGCATGATTGGTTGTTTAATTCCGTTCTTGAAGCTGTGAATCCTTAGTTTAGATATTGACCTTGCTGTGTTTCAATTTTGGTACGGATCGGTGATGAATTGAGCTCAAACCGAGCTTGATTTGGTGCATGGCCGGTCACGGCCTTGCACTGAAAACGTCTCCCGCGCAGGACCCATAGAGTCCCACGCGGGAGCCAAGCCAAAAGTGGGATTTTTCCCAACTTGGCTCACTCACGCCCGAGAGTGAGCCACCAGCAGGTTAGGGCACTATAGCATGGGGGGCATTTTGGTAATTTCACAACCCTAGACCTCAATTAACCTTAGTTAACTTTCGAACCTATCCAATTTAGTTCTTGGACCTTGGAGACCTTAAATAGGTTTTGTTATGTGATTTAATTGTTGGTCGAATGCCTTCATTAATCAAATTAGATTTTAATTTGGTTATTTAGGTATGTGATTGTACGAGGTTTGGACCGGTAGCGAGTTGAGCTTAGGCGTTCGTGGGAATTTATTGGGAGTATACAAACCTCCCTTACTTGTGAATGGCTTGGATTATAGTGGTTGACCATTGAGGGTCAATCATTTTCTAATTGTTTTATAAATTATTTTATTAAATTGTTTTTATACGTTTTGGGGTATGAAATGTCCACCCTCACACACAAAGTTTACAAAAGATTTAAAGGGTGGAAATTTCAAAGATTTTATAAATTGTTATTATGATGATTATTTGGGGTACGATGCCCCTGAGAGATAAGTGATTAAGCAAGCTCCTCGGGCTCTAATATGCGTGGGAGCGTGGACCGAGTTAGAGAAGCATGCATGATTCTCATCCGTGGACCGCCTATCGAGGGGCATAGTGAGACGAGACCCTGGGAGAGGCGCGAAGGGAAACTCGCCAGGGCTCCAGTTACTGTGTGCCACCACAGCTAGGCTAACATCAAGGGAACGGGCTAAAGAGCAAATATGAAGGATTTGAATTATGAGATAGCCCTTGACGATCCAGTGGGGTACCCATGTGCACGGGTGTACTTTTGGGACGTTTTCAGAAGCCAACCCAATTATGATATATATATTTGATATTTGATTTTTAACATGGGTTTTCCAATGATTTTATTAAATGATTTATTAAAGGCATTTTGGATTATTTCATATCCCCAACCTGAGGTGATCGGTCATTATAACCGAGTCCCTCACTTGGTACATATATTTGTACTCACACCATTCACTTTTGTTGTCAGGTCATCAGGCTTCGGACGACAGGCGTCCAAGTGGTCAGTGATCCCAGTATCTCACTGCGGACACGATTTTGTAGGTGCCAACCTATCCTTTATGAATCTTGGCTCGGAGTAGTAGTGCATGTTGATATGCATAATTATCTTTTCCGCTGCAAGTTTACACCGTAAAACATGCCACTTACACTTATAAATATTTTAAATAATATTTTGCATATCATTTCTCATATATTTTCATATATTGCTCGAATACTCTTTATTTTATGCCTTGTGCCATCTTGGATTGCCCGCCTGACGAGGCACGCATCTCAAGGTGGTACGGCGGTTGTCACGTGACCGGGCCCGCGGGTCGGGGCGTGACAGCCTTAATCTCATATCCATTAGTGTGATGCTAGTAGATGAGTAAACCATAGGGGATTTACCACTTTAAGGGCACTACCTCACTGTTGGACTGTGAGAAGTAGTGAAGATGATCATGGTTGTTGATTACTATCCAAGGAGGTGTTGGTGCCAGTGGGAATACCACCTAGGCCGGTGACCACAAGATAGAGTAGCCATCTCTATCATGGTGCTTGGAGAGATGTTAGTTGTATTAATAATGGCCATGGAGGGCTACCAGCAAGATTTAGTGGTTGTTAATGGGCGGCTTGTTTCTTTGGTAGAAATTGGAGTTTAGCTAAGGAAGAAGAAAGTGTTTGTTTCTTTTTTTTCTGGGTCCACATTTGGGCTTGCAACAATGTCGTAAAATGGGACTCTTGTGCTTTCTTATGGAAAATTGGGCCAGAATGATAAATGACCAAGAAAGGTTTAAGTTGTTAGGTTTGGGTTGATTTTTAGGTTGAGTTAATAAGGTCCAAAGTGTGGTTGTTGGGTAGAGTTTAAGGGATTTTCTTTGTGAAGAGAATACTTGATCCACCGGGGATATGGCCATAAAGCCGTTGAAATATTGGCCTCTAACAAAGAAATTGTACTAAAAAGTTGAAAAATATAAATTTTATAAGAAAATGAAATAGTACTAAAAAATTTAACAAATTAAATAAAAATCAATAATTTTTTCATCAGAAATTTATTTTGTCCAATAATGAAATGGACCTAGATTTATTTGAAATCAATCTCATCTTTACATTAAAAACCACACTCACCAGCAAAGTTTTCGTCCTTAGCTCTCTTAACACAAATAAAAACCAATAATCCATGAACACAAAATGACCAACACAATATAGGTGCTCAATGGCCCGGTCAAGGCATGGAATTAACATCTCACTTGTTGACCAAGCCTGGCTGCCCCACCCGTAGGCTCACTACATGGTAGCCGCTGTGCTACATTGAAGTACATTCGACTATTACACATTCCCATGTAGCGCAAGGTGTCATAATGTATGAATCGCAAGACTCGAGTGCTAGACGTAAGGAAGGAGTCGCCACCAATCAGTTTTGGTTAAGGTGCGATTGGCCACCTAATTCATCAATTATTTTTAATGTGCTCCTAATCTTAAACTAGGTACATTAATCGTGATTATTTTTTGATCTAGTTACCAAATGTTAGGATTTGGGGGTTCGAATACATGTAAAAAAGGTATTAGTACCCCTACAATGCCCATCTTGAGAATGGTACCAATTAATTATATAATAACCTTTTAACCTTAATTATTTGTCTTAAATTCATTATTTTCATTTACCATTATTTAAATATCAAAATTTGTCTTGAATTTTCCCAACACTTTTGGAAAAAATTCAAGACAAATTCTCTTACCTCAAGAGTATTCAAGAAAATCACTCATTTTCTTGAAGAGGCTCCATCATTGGATTTATTATTATTATTATTGCTTTATGTTTTTCTAAAACTTTCTTTTAATTCTCTTTAATTTTTAATATTCTGTTATTGATACATTAACTCATTGTCTTATTTTACAATTCTTTATAAATTAAAAACTTTAAATATTGGAAAGATTTTCTAAATCCCCACAAATTGACGTAATTTAGAAGAAATCTCCATATACAAAATATTTTTCTTTTTATGCACAAAATCCTAAATATTTTTCTTTTTATGCACAAAAGAATTTCTGAATTCCCCACATTATTAGTAAGATTTAAAATCCATCTATCCCACAATTCTAATGCATATATGCAAATAAGGGAAAATAAAAGTGTATTATTTAATATTACAATTTTCCTTGCAAAGGATAGTTATAAAATCCTCCAACACTTTTGGAAAGAAATTATAATTACAACCACAAAAGAAAAAAAATAATTATTTGTTTCAAGTTACTAATTTTCTTGTAATAATAATTATAATATCTCCCAACACTTTTCGAAAGAAATTATAATTACAATTACAAACCAAAATCACCATTTTTAACCATTTAAGTTATCATAAAATTTTAAACATATTTATTTGTATATAGTGCTAGAATTTGGAAAAACAGACACCAAATTTGGAATCAGGAGGTCTAAATTAGCAAGGAAAGGTTACCTCAAAATTGGCTGACATGGTGTTGATGTGGCAGGGGTGACGTGGTGTGCTGATTTGGCACTGATGCGGTAGGCTGACGGCCCAGGCTGATGTGTCAGTTGACTGGGCAGTTGATAGTTGACCGATGACTGAAACAAGTAATGGCATGTGGAAACTTTGACCGGAAGATAACAGTGCGTCTGATCTCCGATTGGGGCAAGATTGGTACCATTGGAAAGCTTGAAACGAGATGAATCTAATGGTGGATGAGGTGTAATAAATAAATGGCTTGAAATTTTCTAAAATTACGGTCAATATAAAACTTTGATTGAGAGGTGAGGGTTATTCCAATGGCAGATGGAGTTGATCTTTTGATAGGGAAACCTTTATTGGGTGGCTGATGTAACGAAGTGGGAGGTGTTGAAAGAAGGATGACAATGGATAAAAGGAAGTTGATAGAGACTTGGTGGAGGGATTTTTTAAGTTTTCCCTTTCTCTCTCTCTTCAAATTTCTCTCTATTCTTTTGTGTGTGTGTCCTCTTTTTTTCAGTCCTATGTACTTTTTATATACTCTGTTGTACTCCTTAGATACCTCTTTTTTTAGCCCTATGTACTACTCCTTTGATCATTTCTTACACTCTAAGAATTAGGGTTTCAATAACTTTTTTGCACACTAAGTGTTAATCTTTCCATGATTTCCTTTCCTTTTTTACTAAGATTTCCTCAATTTTTATTCTAAAATATTCCACAATTTTAAGTCCCACTCACAAAAGATCCAAAAACCCAAATGTTTCCAACTTAAATTAAAGCCCAAATTTAGTTTTAGTTTCAAATTAAAGTCTAGCCCACAATTAATCTTAATTATTTAAATTAAATATTTATCTAATTAATTAAAATTAGACTAGATTTAATACTGAAACTTTAACTTTGAGTGAAGAAAGCTATCTCTCAAACAAAATGTGGTGTCTACACAAGGCATTATTAAGTATCATTACTGTAAAAACAATTTAAAACCGAAACTTAATTAGTGATGTTAAAATAATAATAAAAACAATAATAATAGAAAACTATTTACTAAAATAATTTAAAAATCAAATTAGATAGCAATGGATATATCTAAAGAGTAACCAAAGCAGTAGGATTTGGACAGGGCCACTGACAATCCTAATAAGCCTCGAACTCACATAACCTTACAAAAACAAAGGAGTAGTGAGTACACATTGTGCACCTACTGAGTGACTCGGGTTCAATAAAAAGCTAAATAGGATTTGGAGAATCGAGTAAAATCCGAAACAAGTGTAAAACATAGTCATACATTTTTATATCTTAAAACCAAATCTTTTATAAAAATAGTATGTTGGCAAAAGACACTCCGACGTGTATAGTTATCATACGTACCCAAATCGTCAAGGCTATCTTGTCATATCGTAAACATACCTACATATGTGTGTATGTATGTGTGTGTGTGTGTGTGTGTGTGGAAAACGTTTCAATAAGCATACTTCATCAATGGTACCATCATTCTAGATGGACATATCTATTAAAGTACAAAAACCCTGGCGAGTTACCCTATGCACATTTTTACCCTTATGGTCTCTAGCTCCACCGCATCCCTCTCTTAAAGTGACTCATAGCTTTATGTTGGGAAAACATACCTCCATTTTGGTCCACACGCTCTCAAAGTGTCATGCCCTGGCCCACCAACCCAGTCACATGACAACCAACATGTTACCTCAAAGTACATATCGGCCACGACGTATCTCAATGTAACGTAAGGCATTATTGAGTATCATCGCTGTAAAATAATTAAAAATAAAACTAAATTAGTGACTTAAAATAAATAAATTAGTAAATAATATATAATAGAAAACAATTTAATAAAACAAATTAGAAATCAAATCAAATACCAGTAGCATGTCTAAAGAATAACTTATAGCATAATTAAAATACCTTCTAAGCCACCGGCATCTCCTATGAGCCTTCAGAAATTTAAACTAAAAAACAATAATAAAAGGAGCTGCCGAGATGTTGTATTGAGGAAACGCCAGACGAAAAAGGGTAAAAAAGTTCGAGACTTAACAGTTGAAAAACAAAACAAAGGCCCCACTAACCTTTTATTTTAACTAATGTGGTTAGTCACCTATTTGTTTAACTCAACATAAATTTGGAAAGATTATGTCAAGTTAAGAAAAGAAACCGGTCTACGAATGAAGAGATTTTAGGTTCAGGAGTCGATTACGCTTAGGGAAGGATTAGCATCCCCGAGATACCCGAAAATCGATAACACTTAAAAATATTTTACTTGGAAAATAACAATAAAATGTGTTTAAAAACATTTTAAGAAAAATATAATTTTAAATGTCAGAATAAATACTTCTTTTAATGTGGGATAAACATCCCATTATAAAAACTAATTTTGAAATTTAAAGATTTAATGTCAGAATAAATACTTCTTGTAATGTGAAAGTTAAGGGTCCAATTTTGAATTTGAGAAAATTTCCTACTTAGAATGAGAATTTGGTTTCTAAATAGGAATAAATATCCCTCTAAAGTTCAATTTAAAAAAGAGGATGAATATTCCTTTTATGAAAAACAAAAATTTAATTCAATTTTAAAAAGTCTCAGTTATGGAAATACAAATTGAAACATTTTAGAAAACATTTTACAAAAATTTTAGGATAAACATCCCTAAATCCATGTTCCAAAATTTATATTAAGAGACTTTAATTATGATTATTTAAATTAAAATCTCTTAGAAAGATTTAATTTCAAAACTATGTTGGAATAAATATTTCTTTTAATTTAATGAACGGAATAATCTAGCAAAAATTTAGTCTAATTGGAAGACCTTAGTTGATTTAATAAATTAAGATCTTTCAAAAAAAGCTTTTAAAAAAAATGATGTAAGAAAATAGATTTCTCTTTTTATTGAATAAAATCAATTTTGAAGAGAAATTTTAAAAATTTAAGGAATAAATATTCCTTTTTATTAAAGTTTTAAAAAAGTATTTTTTAATAAAATTAAATGTAACACCTGGACCTAATCCAACTTTTCCGTACAAACGGAATAGTGTAAGACGGCATATTAACCCAATAATACGTCAGTCCGGATGTGTTAGATGAAGAAGAGAAATGGAAATTAGAATGAGACGGAGTTGGAAGATGAGATAGGAGACCATGTGTGGAAGCACTAATTGGACATCTTTAAATCCATAGCCTATGGATTGGATATCCATTGGTGAATTGGTCGATGGATTAGGCCAAGGATCGAGATTATGAAAGGTGGAAAAGAGGGAATTAAGTCTAACCCGAGATCCGAGTAGACCCGGTGTTAAGCTTACCTATAAATTGGGGGAGTTGAGCTTTTCCCCTCTCATTTCTCTTCTCCCTCACTTCCTTTCCTCTCATTGGCTCCTCGAAGCAATTTTGGACTTTTGGCCGATTTGGACAAACCGACAGAAGGATCAAGGTGAGTCTCTAATATGTTATTCTACTCACCTTAATCTACGTTTTATTAAGTTTTCACGTATTTCCATGCATTGGTCTAGGAGAGATCAAAGCTCAAAATTAGATTAGCTTTTTTAGTTAAATTTTAGCTTCAATTTGAGATCTAGGAACTTTGAGCTTGTGATTCTCGTTTTTCATTTGGTAAACGTGTCGTGGGAGATGTGGGTAATGTCTATCTCGATTTTCAGGTCGAACAATGGATAAGGGGCTCAAAAACCAAGAAAGGCCTCGGTCCCGAGGCTTGATGACGACTCCAGTGCGGGAGTCGAGTCACTCTTGCCCGGGAACGACTGACACACCCGGACCTAGCACGACCTTTTCGTACGAACAGAATAGTCCAAGATGACGCGATAATTAAACAATATGTCGGTTCGGCTGTGTCAAGTTTGAAGAGAAGATAAGATTGGTGACCATGCATGGAATCTCCAAGTGGACTCCTTCAAGTCCATAGCCAATGGATTGGACATCCATTGGTGAATTGGTCGGTGGATTGGGCCAATAATCGAAGTTTTGAGAGGTTTAAAAGAGAACAGAAAGTCTGGCCCGGGGCCCGAGTAGACCCGGTGCCGGGCTCCCCTATAAATAGGGGGGAGATGAGTTCTCCCTCTCATTTTCTCTCTTTTCTCTCTTCTCTCCTTTCTCTTTTCTCTCAACTGCTCCTTTGGAGCAATTTTGGACTTTTGGCCGATCCGGACAAACCGACCACCAGTTCAAGGCGAGATTTTGGTGAGTTGTTCTTAACTCCTTGAACTACATTCCATTAAGTTTGTACGCTTATCCATGCATTGGTCTAGGAGAAATCAAAGCTCAAAGTTAGTTTCATCTTTTTGTAAGCTTTTAAGTTTAGATTTGAGATTTAGGAACTTTGAGCTTGTGATTCTCGTTTCTGTTCCAGTAAACGTGTCGTGGGAGGTGTGAGGAACCTCCATCTCGAATTTCATGTGAAACGGTGGACCGAGGGGCTCGGGATCCGAGGAAATGCCTCGGATCCCGAGAGGGGCCGAGCGGCTCCCGTGCGGGAGCCGCGTCTCTCCCGCGTGGGTGGGCCTTCACGGGCCCAATTCGTGGCTGGGCTTGACCCAGCCACGCGGAAGGGCCTATATGGCCCAAAATCCCCAGGGGCATTTTCGTAATTTTTCATCAAGTGTCCAAATTTTACCCCAGAACCTCCCGAACACTTTTCTAAGCCCCGAATCTCTTCCAATCATCGTCATAGGTCATATTAGAGCCTCATAGGTGCATTCATAAATTTAATTATGAATGCTAAATTATATTTCCGTGTACTAGGGCTCCGGTTGAATCGAGTGCGGCGATGCCCCGGAGGTTAAAGCTACATGGAGCGCTTGGGAGTATACGATTCTCCCATCACTGTGAGTGGCCTAGACTTCTCTGTTTAGCCACTGGGAAAGGGGGTTTTGAAAATGATTTTAAAATATAAATGTTTTCAAAACGGTTTTGGGATATGGAAAATCCATACACACACAATTGTCTGTGATATACCCACACAGTGAGTGGGATGTTTTTAAAAGGAATTTAAGGCTTATGTGTGTGTGATTATAAGTTTTAAATATAAATGTCTTATGTGTATATATATATATAAGTTTGAAATATTATTATTATTATTATTGAGGGTACGAGGCCCTTGGGAGATGAGTGACTGAGAGGGTTCCTCGGAGCTCTAATTTGCGGGAGCGTGGACCGAGTTTGAGAGCATGCATGATACTCAGCCTTGGACCGCCTATCGAAGGGCACGGTGAGTTGAGCCTGGTTGGGAGAGGTGCGTAGGGAAACTCGCCAGAGCTCCAGTTCACTGTGTTCCACCACAGTGAGGCACCACAGAGGGAACGGGCTAGTGTATGAGATAAAGAGACAAAGAATATGAAGAGAAAAGAAATAGCCCTCGGTGCAGTAAGGCATACGACCGGCCAGTCGTTCCTTTAGTGTATTAGGTGCTAGCCCATGAGTATATAATTATTTTTTTTAAGGTTTTAAAATTAATTCTCCTTGGGAGAATTTCAAAAGAGGTTTTGAAAACAAAATTTATTTTATTTACTTTTATTATTTTATCTTATTATATTTCGATCACCCTGTTTTCCCTAACCCTGATGGAGACTCATTGAATCTCTGTCACTCATCTGTATCCAATGTGGATGGATGCAGATTTACGTGCGGGGTCGGCTATTATCAAGGAGGCTCACTAGGAGGCGTCGGTGGCTTAGGCTTAGTGATTCCGCTGTGTAGGTATTCTTTAAATTAATCCACTGGTGTCATTTATAAATTAGATATTTTATTAAATGATTTCTAATTAAAATTTTAGTTTTGTTTTGCAGCGATGATATCGATTTCAAGCCATGCGGTGCCTCGGATTTCAAGCCATGCGGTGCTTCGAGGTAGCGTGGCGGTTGCCACGTGGCCGACCCGGGGCGGGTCAGGGCGTGACAGCGACTTTCCTGCCAGGTCTTGTGCAGGACTGGCCACCCCTAGGGGCAAAATCGTAATTTTTCCTAGTACCCAATTTTGACCTCGAAGCCTCTCGAACACTTTTCTAAGCCCCGAAACACATCCAAACACTCTCTTAGGTCATGTTAGAGCTTCATAAGTGCATTCATAATTTGATTATGAATGCTAACACGTTTTTCCGTGTATTAGGGTTCCGGATGATCGAGTGCGATGATGCCCCGGAGGTTAAGCTACGTGGATCCTTTGGGAGTATACGAGCCTCCCAACACTGTGAGTGGCTAGATTTCTTTGCTTGGCCAATGAGGTCAAAGGTTTTAAAAAAGGATTTTAAAAATATAAATGATCTTCAAACGTTTTGGGATACAGGGGATCCACACGCACACACGCTTGCTTGGTGATATACCCACGTAGAGAGTGGGACGTTTTAAAAGAAAAATATAAAGATTTATGTGTGTATGCTTATATTTATGTTTATATGTGTTAAATATATATGTGTTATACATACATGTATACATATATATATGATATTTGATACGGATGGGAGCGAGACGAGTGACTAAAAGGTCCTCGGTGCTTCGATGTGAGGGAGCATATGGATAGAGTGGGAGGCATGCCAAAGACCAAGTAGCCGTGGACTGCCTTTCAAAGGGCATAGTGAATGCAAGACCCTGTGAGAGACATGTAGGGTAACTCGCCAGGGCTCGATGTAGCTGTGTTCCACCACAGCAATTGGCACCACTGAGGGAACGGGCTAGAGAAAGAGAAAATGTAAAATGTCTTAGAAAGAAAAGAGATAGCGCTCAGTGCAATGAGGCATATGACCGACGGGTCGAGCCGTCAGGATGATAGAGGCCAGCCCATTTTATTTATGTATTTATTTAAATGGTTTTAAAGCAAATTCTCATTTGGAGAATTTGAGAAGAGGTTTTGAAAAGAAAAATATTTATTTTATTATTATGTTTTGAAATTCCCCTGTTTCCCTAGCTCCTGATGGAGATTCATTGAACCTCTGTCACTCACTTGTATACAATGTGGATGGATGCAGATCCGCGTACGAGGATAGCAGATAGATTAGAGGCTCACTAGGAGGCGTCAATGGCTTAGGAATAGTAGTTTCCGCTTGTAGGTACCATTTTAAATTAGTCCACTGGTGTATCTTTTAAAGTTAACTATTTTATTAAATGATTTCTAATTATATTTTAGTATTGTTTTGCAGCGATGATATCCATTTCTACGCCTTGCGGTGCTTCAGGTGTGTGACCGGTCGGCACGTACCTCGAGATAGCATGGTGGTTGCCACGTGGCCGACCCTTTGGGTTGGGGCGTGACATTAAATTTAATTGAAAGTCCTTAATTAGTTTAATACACTAAAATCTTCACAAAAAATACTTTGAAAATTTCAAAAAAAAGGATAATGGAAAATAAATATTCCCTTTCATTGGATAGGAAAAGAAATTTTAAAAAATGACTTGCTATTAAAATTTGGATTGATCTGAGAAGCTTTAACTATAATTGGGAAGTTAAAATCTCTAAAAAAAATTTAAACTATACTTTTTAAAATTAATATCAGAATAAATATTCCTTTTAATTTAATTGGGCCCCTTGAATAAGAGATTTTCTTAAAATAAAATTAAAAAAATTGGAATTAACATTCCTTTTGTAGAAAAAAATGACAATTTTTAGGGTTTATTTGTAAATTTAAAAAAATTTAAAGAAATCATAAACATGATATGTGTATGCCTTTTTATAAAAATTAAATGAGAAAAATCTTTTTTTTTTAATTTTGAATGGATGAAAATTTTTCTTGGGCCCGATCCAATTCCCGACTAAGCACCAAGAAAACCCTATATTGGAAAACTTTCGGAAACTTCAAACTCCCGATGCACCTTCGGGTTTCCCATGCACATGAATTTTTGAAAATTAATGCTCTGAACTTATTTATGCATAAATGAGACCAAAAAACATAATCAAAGGTTAGTGTATATAAACATGATAAATAATATAATATAATAAATAAATAAAACATGAAAATTTAGATCTAATTTTGCAGTCAAAATAGCATGGTCGCAAATTTTAACACATGTAAACAAGTCAAACAAACAAAGTCCCAATTTTAACTATTCACGAGTATACGTACAAATCCAAAAATGTAATTTTTAAGATCAAGATTTAATTTTTAATTAAGCAAGCATATATAGAAGTCCAAAGGTGTAACTTTTATACTCAAGATTCAATTTTTAATTAAACAAACATATATACAAGTCCAAAGATGCAATTTTTGTATTTAAAATTTAATTTTTAACTAAGCAAACATATATACAAGTCCAAAGATGCAATTTTTATGTTCAAGATTTAATTTTTAACTAAGAAAACATATATACAAATCCAAAGATGCAATTTTTATACTCAAAATTTAATTTTTATCTAAGCAAATGGTATAAAACATATATATTAAGCTCCAAAGGCCACAAAGATTGACATAAAAGATGTAAAGTTAAGACCTTTTTTACATAAGCATGCAAATTATCAAAGTTAAACATATATTGGCATAAATACAAGCAAAAAGATATCATTTTTAATACATTTAAATCATGCTTTAAGCTAATCAAGTTATTTAACAAGACATAAAAGCATCACAAATTGCAAATATCAATATAAAAGATAAAAAGCTAGCATCTTTATACACAAATTAACCATAATGAAACAAAAACATGGAATTCAAAGTACAAAAGCAATAAGTTTTGATAGAAAGGAAAGAGCTTTACCAAAAAAATGGAGTTTTGTATTGATAAACACCACTCAAAGCTAACCAAAATGGTAACTTTTTTTTTGAAGAAATTGCCTCTATTATTTGTTTTAACAATTGACACTTTTTCTTCGAAACCAAAGAAAAGCTCCCTCACTTCTCTCTTTCTCTCCTTTCTATTGTAAACTTCTTCTTTCTTTTTTTTTTCTTTTGCTCTTTGTTCTTCTCTTTATTTTTTTAAACCAAAGAGTCTTTTTTTTTTCCAACGAAAACCAACCCCCCTTTTTTTACATGTTAAAGACCATTTTTATACCCTTTTTTCTTTGCTTCATCCCACGGCTCTCTCTCTCTCTCTCTCTCTTTCTTTCTTTTTCATCTAAGGGCCCATATTTTTTGGTTTTGTGGTCTCCATTTTACCCTTTACTTCTCTAACTACTATTGGCTGCTACTTGGTTGTATCTCTATTATTGTTGGCTGTCTCCACTTTTGTCTACCACGAGGGGCATCTTTGCACTAGACAAGTGTGATCAATGTGTTGGCTGGTGGAAGCTACTCCCACGTGCTTAAGGCCAGTGAATCAAATGTTGTAATTCTCCGATCTGTAGCAGCTAAATTATTTTTGGTATATACCAAGCAGAGGATAGTGTATTCTCGATATTATCAATAGTATCATCTAAACCAGATTGTAGCCATAATAGATAGCAACTTTAAGGATACAGAGCGAGCCGTTTTAATGATGGGTCGAATATCTTTTTACCCAGTCCAAACATGTGGCATTGAATCTGAATCATGACTAAACAAGGTGGAAAACTTGTCCTTCGTTCGGATCAATGCCCTTCCAACTTATTCTCTTGCTTTTGCTTCGACCACACCTCTTGCATAATCCTGAAGACTAGTTAGCATTTTGTCTTTGGCTTGTTCATCAATGTCAAAACCAGAGAGGGCATCGAATAGTCCACAGACAGCTGATACAGTTTCACGTTGGGAAGTTTCCTTATTGCCAGCCAGGTTTTACTATTAGCTCCACCTAAAAGTGTTTCAACAGGTGCTGATAATGTATCATTCAACTTTGCCTCGTACAATCAAATAAGCTCTGCAAGCTTGGCAGTTCGGACAGAAACAACTTGCGCATCAATATCACGATGTAGTATATCCCTCACTTTAGATGAATCCCAGTTTGGTAGTTCAACAACAGCATCAACAGCTTTTTAAATGTCCTAGCATGGATTGGTACGCAAGTTGGACAAGGTGGAGCAGTTTATCTTCAAGCTATTTTCTCTTTACAGATCTGACACCTTCATCAAAATATGTCACTTCGTCATCATAATATGATAGAAAAGTGTAGAGAATTGAATTAAGCCTCGTCCCAAGGCCAGAAATAAGACCAGACTATAAAGCTTTTTCCAACAAAAACCAATTCTCATTTGCAGTGAAACCAGTATACTTCTCATTGGCAATTTCTTCACATCATACTGTAGCCACCATGACCTTATGGGCTGGAAGGTCAAAGTCCTTATTCTCTTTAATGACTTTCCAAATCTATTGTACACTAGAAGAGAAACCAAAAGTAGGTACCACTCCTTTTTGATCTCCAATAAGGCCTCTTGGTGCAATAAAGGGAAAAACCGTTGTCCCAAATTAGCAACCTGCTTTTTAAATTTCTCTTCCTTTTCTTCATAACTAGAGAGAGCAACAACTTCAACATTGAAAGATTCACTTAATGGGGGTTTCTTTATGTGCTTCTAGCTTCGGAACCGAGTCCCATATCTTCTGAATATCTTCTCTTAGAACAGGTTATAAATTTTCTAGGGGAGTTTGGTTTTATCACGTATGACAAACATCAATGACACATCCGAACTAGTTCAACTTTACTGTACAAACAGAATAGTATAAATGGCGTATTAATTCAGATAATACGTCGATCCAGATGTGTCTGGTTATGAAGAGAAGTCAAACTTAGGATAAGAAGGAGTTGGAAGATGAAGTAATTGACCATGCATGGAAGCAACTAAACTCCAATCGGACTTTCTTTAAGTCCATAGCCAATGGATTGGATATCAATTGGTGTAAAAGTCGGCAGATTAGGCCAAAAATTGAGATTAGGAGAGGTTGAAAAGAGGAGAGAAAGTCTGGCCTGGCGTTCTAGTAGGCCCGGTGTCAGGCTTTCCTATAAATAGGGGGAGGCCGAGCCTCTCCCCCTCATTTTATCTCTTCTCTCTTTCTCTCATTTCTCATTTCTCTCTTTTGCTCCATCGAAGCAATTTCAGACTTTCGATCGATCTGGACAAACCGACCAACAAATCAAGGTGAGTTTCTAGTATGTTGTTCTACTCACCTCGATTTACGTTATACCTAGTTTGCACACATTTCCATGCATAGGTCTAGGAGAAATCTCGTTTCAAATTTAAATTTAGCTTTTTTATTTAAATTTAGATTTAGATTTTAGATTTTAAATTTTAGATTTAAGAACTTTGAGCCGATTATTCTCGTTTTTGTTTCAATAAATGCGTCATGGGAGTTAAGGGGATTGCATGTCTCGATTTTTGAGCCAAACCATAGAACAACGGGCTTAAAAATCGAGAAAATACCTCAAAATTTGAGCTCACAGCTCGCCTCCTATGAGGGACACTAGTCAATCCCGCGCGGAGTGACCAATCTTGGCGCTTGGGAGTCAATTTGGCTTAGGGACAAAATCGTAATTTTACACTAAGTGTCCAATTTTTACCCGAAACCTTCCCGGACACTTTTCTAATCCCCGAAACACGTCCAAACATAATCTTAGGTTAGAGCCTCGTAGGTGCATCCATAAATTGATTATGAATGCTAATGTGTATTTATGTGTAATTAAGGCTCCAAACGATCGAGTGCGGCAGCATTCTGAAGATCAATCTTAGTGGGACAATTTGGGAGTATACGAACCTCCCAACACTGTAAGTGGCCTTGTTTCAGTGTTTAGCCATTTAGGGCTAAGCTCTTTTATTATTATAAAAATGTTTTAATTAAATATTTTGGGATTCGAGCATTCCCTCACACCGCCACACACATTGTTATATGCCACATGGGTGAGAGTTTTGAGAAAATTAAATTTATAAGATGTATGTATGTATGTTTTTATATTTAAATATGAAATGTATGATATGAATGCCCGACGATGCATGATCATACATATGAAAGATGGAGTCCCAGAGAGGACTCGATGAGACTCGATGCTTCATGTGATAAAGCGAGTGGACAGAGGTGGTACGTGCATATAAGGTAGCCATGGGCTGCCTTTTTGAAGGGGCACAATGAGTGTGTGACCCTGGAGTAGAGAGGCACGGAGGGAAACTCGCTAAGGCTGATGTAGTTGCGACCACACAGCGATGGCACCATCGAGGGAATGGGCTTAGAGAGAGATACCTATATCTATATATATATATATATATTTTTCATAAGAAAAGATTTTAAAGGAATATAGTTTCCTTATTAAAGGATAGTTTTAAATAGAAAAGAAAGGAAATAGCCCTCGACGATACGAAATCCTTGACCACAGCCAAGGACGAGCCTCGTTGTATTTTCACGGCCAGCCCATAATCAGATGTTGTTGTTATTATTATTATTATTATTATTATTATTATTGTTGTTGTTGTTGTTGTTGTTGTTGTTGTTGTTGTTGTTGTTGTTGTTGTTGTTGTTGTTTTTCCCAGAAAGGTTACTGGGATAGCCGGACGCCATGATTCGAAGCGTCTCTCATCAACGGAACGAGGAATTTCATTAGTAGAGTCGAATCCGCGATGACCCAGACATCGCGATAGCGGGATTTGGGGGAGAAAGGTTTTTGAAAAGTATTTTAAAAAGAAACATATAATGTTTTCTAAATTGTTTTGGAATTACCCAAACTCCACAAACCTATTTGACTTTACATTGAACCTCTATCGCTCACCAATATCCAATGTTATTGGATGCAGTTCCTACATGCGAGGGTGCTAGATGGATCGGAGGCTCATAAGAGTGGTTGGTGGCTTAGGGGTTAGTAGATTCCGCTGCGTAGGTTATCCTTCCACTAGCGCTCTTTTTAATATTTATTATTATAAATATTTTCTAACTAAATTTTAGTTTTTAATGGATTTACAGTGACGATACTCTCTCTATGCCTTGTGCCATCTCGGATAGCCTACCTTTCACGGCACGCATCTCGATAATGGTACGGCGATTGTCGCATGGCCGGATTGACAGGTCAGGGCGTGACAATCAAAGTCATTTTGCAAGGACTAAACAATTGCATCATGACCTGGAATATAGTTTTCAAAAGAGGTTTATTCAGCTTGCTCACGACCGATATCCTAGCAATGCATGTTTATGAGTACTATATCTGAAACTGCGAGTGCAAAAATTACAGTTTGTTTCTTAAATCCTATGTCATCCTTCCCAAGTTCTCTTCCATCATTCCCCTCCAAATCCATTACTAGAGTGCAAGGCTCAATGCCAGCACATCTTGCCATCCAAATACCTTTAGTTGTTTGAGACCTGCCCTTAAATGCATCCATTTCCCTGAAATTGGTACCAAATAAATGATTCAACAATGTGCTTTTACCGCCACTTTGCGGTCCAATGATGGACAGTATACGACAGGTAACATTCACCAAGTTTTACTTCCGTGATAAAATGTTTGATTCCAGTATCATTGAATGTACCATTTCCATTAATAAGTTGAGTTGAACAATATGCTTCACTGTTTGCCATTGAATCTTCTTTGAAATTGATGGCTCGAAAATTGAGGAGATTGATTTCAATGAAAGATAGAATAAAGAGAGAGATGAAAAAGACAAATAAAAAGAGAAAGAGAGTAAGAGAGTGGGAAGGGAAGAGGAAGTTGTTGTGGTAGTGTTGGTGGTGGCTTTTGCTTAGCATGGTGACATTACCTTCGTTTTGGTTTGGCTTTTCACAATATGGCTTTGCACGGTAGCCTAGTTAACTCGGTTGGCTTTATTAACTTCGCATGGTTTGGCATGGAAGCCAAGTTGAATCGCTTGGCCTCTTTGGCTTGGCTTTTGCATGGGAGCTGAGTTAACTCAGCCTTGGCTTGACGGTTTTGGTTAAAAATTTCTTACAAGGTAATAGAATAAAATTAAAATAAAATTAGATAAAGTGATGATGATGATGATGATGATGATGATAATAAACTTAAAAAGACAGTAAGTATGATAAATGAAATTAAAATTTGGAAATTACCAATCAATTAATTAATTAATTAACATTAATTAACTAAAATTAAAAATAAGTGTCTACAATAGTGGTGAGTACACATTATATACGTAGTGAATGACTTAGGTTCAATGCAAAGTCAAATAGGGTTAGGGAATCGGGTAAATCTAAAACAAGTTATGAAAACATATTTATATATTTACTTTTCAAAACATTTCCCTAAAACCGTTCTATTTATTTAAAAATAATATCATAAATGGGCTACCCATAAAACACTATGAGGCTCGACCCTACAGTGGTCTTTAGGCTCAATCATCGAGGGCTTTCTTGCCAAGTCATACTATAATATATATCTCGTTAAGGTGTATATATATATATATATATATAACCAAACTCTAGGTAAGCCCATCGTTTCAATGATGGCCATCATTGTGAGTGGATACAACTACTAATATACCTTAGTGAGTTACTCTACATGCCTCTCACTCTAAGGTTTCCGTGACCACTGTACTCCTCTACTAGGCAATCCGTGACTACCTCTCTTACCATGATCATCGCGCCACTCTGTTAGGTGGTCCACAGCTACCTAATCGGATAGCATACCTCCCTCGATCCACTAGCTCACCACGAGCATCGACCTTGTCCCTCAAAAAGACCATGCATAGAGGTGTCAAATCGGGTTGATCGGGTAGGTTTCGGGTTTGGGTCAATCAGGTTGGGTCAGTTTGGGTGAAAAGAGATTTTAGGGTCATTTCGGGTTTCAGGTCATTCGGATTCGGGTCTTTCGGGTTTCGGGTCATTCGGGTCTCAGGTCATTCGGGTCTCGGGTTTTTTGGGTTTTGTCCTCGGGTTTGTCGGGTTTCGGGTCATTCAGGTTTCGGGTTCGGGTTTTTTGGGTTTGACCATCGGGTCTTTCAGGTTACTGGTTTTTTTGGTTTTATGTCATTTGGATTCGATTTTTTTGGATTTAACTCTCGAGTCATTCGGGTTGTCGATTATTTTAAATTGAATTAAAGTTTTGATTTTACAAATTAATACTTAAGAGAGATTTTATCAAAAATATTATTTATTAGATTTGTTATAAATTGTAATTAAATTAATTAAATTTGTAATGTTATAAATGTATTAATTACATTAGAGTAATATTTATAACTTTTTTAAAAATTTTCCTATAAATTATCTATAGTTTTAAATAAAATAAATATTTAAATTTTTATTATTTACTAATTCATTTCTAAATTCTAATTGATATATAATAAATTCATGATTCATAATATCATTAATATATAATCATGAATTGTTCGTAGTACAATTACAAACTAAGGAACCAGAATTTTGATATATAATTACAAACTAAGGAGTCAAAATTTTGGCATACAACTACAAAATTTACCAGTTTTCTCTTATTGAATTGAAAATTTAAAAGCTTTTATTTGGTCAATGAATAGGATAGCTGAAAAGGAATAGCCAATAGCTAATAGGCTATCCGAACGGTCATACAGCTATGTCACCATGAACTACTAATCTTAGTATCTTATTATCTTAGTGCTAATGACTTTGTTTTGTTCTTTCCTTTCTAAGACTTGTATATAGACTATACTTTATAGTGATTAGTGATTAACATCACCTACTTCTGCATAATAGAATAACTTGCACACACACTACATTCGGCATTCTCATTAAATTATTTGTTTTGACGATAACTAAATTATAAGGAGAAAATATATGATAACATATTGAAATTTTAATTTCAAATTTTTAATGTTTAGATGCTTTTTGTTAGATAGATAATTCACTAATTTAATATGAATATTAGTAATTTATTAATACTACTATAATTTATAAATTTTCTTAGTTAGAATGGAAAATTGTAATTCACATAAAAAAAATTATTTATTGATTTGATTATTAATGATGAAATCAACATGGCCTTTTGTAAATTCTCAAATTTTCCTTAATAATGTTCATAATTAATATTATTAAATTTAAGTAATAATATTCTATAAATTCATATAATTCAATCATAAATTCATAATAATAAAATTTAAAAAACATAATTATGAAAAAATATTTTTTTAAGTTCACTTTGATCAAAATTTTATCAAATATTTATTTTTATTTTCTTTATCAAATTTATTTATTAAATTTGAAGTTTATGAGGTATAAAAAAATACGCCATCTGTCCCTATTTGTCTGTTACAATTAATCATTTCATATATGGCAAAAAAAGTAGTTATGGTACAAAATTTCATACATATTTACATTGACTTTCTTATTTTATCCTTATCTCTCTTCTTCTTTAATTCTCTCTCCTATTTAAGAAAAATATTTATTTAAGAGAGAAAAAAAGTAGTTTAAAAGGGTAATTTTGAAAAATTAATAATTAATGCTGGGATATAGACAGATAAAAAGGGATAAATAAAGCTTTTAGAAACAAATAAAGTTTCTAGCAGGAGGCAGATAAATAGGGACAGGGGGAGTATTTCATTAGTTTGTCGGGTTCTTTCGAGTTAGATTCTCAAGTTTCTCGGGTCAATCGGGTTTCGGGTTTATCGGGTTCCGGGTCAATCGGGTTCCGAGTCAATCGGGTTTCGGGTCAATCGGGTTTAGGGTCGGTCGGGTTCGGGTCGTTTACTTTTTTTAGCCATACCAGGTCGGGTTAGTTCGGGTTCGGGACGGTCGGGTCGGGTTATCGGGTTTGGGTCGGCTTTTGACAGCTCTACCTCCATGCATCAGAATGTAAAAATATTGCCCTGAATTTATATATATACAATTATATATATATATCCTTCTAACATAGAATAATGTGTGTGCTTGGAACTACTCGAATCCAAAAATATATAAAATAATTTATAAAACGTTTAGGCTATGTTTGGTATGAGAAAACATTTTCTATTTTCATTCTCTAAAAAATGTAAAGAAACTACCATATAAGATATGTATTGTGAGCGGAAATATATGCATTTTTAGAAAATAAAAATGAAAATGGGCCTAGAAATGATATTTAAAAAAATTGTTCTGAATTTTAGGTCCATTTTCATTTTCATTTTCCAAAACATATATACATTTTTATAAACTATACATATCTTACGTGGTGATTTCTTTGTATTTTAAGAGAATGAAAACAGAAAATGTTTTCGTGTACCAAACATAGCCTCAATATTTCAAAAAAAATAAAAATGTTTAGCCCTAAAGTCATGTTTGGTTTAGGGGACTTGTGTTGAACCTCATGTGTTGAACTTCAGGTGTTTTTGATGAGTACAAAACAACCCAATTAAATGTATTTGATGAATCTAAGTTAAGTGTGCAAGTCCTTAAAATCAAAATAGAAAAATGCTAAGTGTTAAAGGTTCAACCGATTATGGTTCTGACCCAATTGATTGAACCAGGTTGAAATGAAGCTAAATTGAACAAACCCGAGATATTCAACCGATTGAGCAAAAGAGTCAACTGATTGAGTGCTTGTTGAAAGATGAAGAAGTTGGAAGTCAAAAACTTTCAACCAATTCACACTGAAGCTCCACCGATTGAGGTTGAACTGAAAAAGAGTAGAAAGTCTGAAGTCTGAAGAGACTGAATTGATTAAGACCTCAGTTCAACCGACTGAACTCCTGAAGAAAAAGGTAGCTGAAGAAATTAAACCAATTAAGGATATGAGTGAATCGATTCAATGGAAGAAACAAGAACATCAAAAGACAAAGTCAAATAGATTGAACCAATTCAACTTTGTGCTCGACCGATTCACTGTGGCTGGAACAGTATAACAGTTAGTTTTTTCAAAGCTACAAGTGTGCCTTTCTCTTCATTAAATGCTCCAACGACCAAAATTAAGACTCTAGTTATTTAAGAAACTCTTAAATGCTGAAGAAAAACAAGACTTGAGATAGAATTGAAGAGCATTTACTACACTCATATTGTATATTCTCTTAGTTTTAATTTCTCTCATTGTTCTTTCAATTTCACACTTTGTGAGAGAAATTCTTTACGCTTAAAGTCTTGTACATCTTAGGTCTTTTTAGAGATCAATCTTGTACACAAAATTTCTATTTTCTTATATTCTTAGAGATGAGGAAATCACTCTAAGGGGATTGCATTAACAAGAAGGTCCTTGGTTGATTTGTGTTTGAGCTTTGGAAGAGCTCTCTTTGTAAAGGCTTGGTGGAAGCTAGAATTCCACTCTCTAGTGAAGAGGAAAGCTGAAAATCATTGATTGGGAAGATCAAGGTAATGGATGTAGGTGAGGAGCATCGAACCACTATAAATAGAAGTGTTAATTCTTCTTTACTTGTTTATCTTTGCAAAGAACTCAACCTGCCATCCAAAACAATCCCAAACACTACCCACCTCAACTCCAAAGTTCCACAACTAGCTTTTCTATCAAATAAAAAGTCTTCAAATGCTATTCACCCCCCTCTGGCACTAATCTAAGGGACCAACAACTTGAAATTTAATTCCACCCCTTTTCAGCGTGTTTCATTCTCCATCATTTGGTTTGTTGAATAGAAAGTTCAGTGAAACTGCCATATTATTAGACCACCCATAATTTCAAATCGATGCCATACCCCTAAGAGTTGTTATTTCGGTAGGTCAACGAATAGATTTTTTTTACTTGTAATCCTTTTATTACTGTGTTAGTTCCAACAGATACATGATTTAAAGAGAGAGAAAAACAAACACATTCATTTTCCAATGCCAGAATAATTACTAGCAAAAACTTTCAATCAATCTTTGGATCAGATTATCTAGCATGTTGTTAGATTTGGTTGAAAGTAGTATCTAAAGACTTGACGTGAACGTACTCCTCTATGTTTTGCCTACTTTCAGCCTTACTTTCTGATGCCTTTGCCTTTGTTGGAAGTTGAATCTATCTAGCTCCCTCACCAACTCAAAAGATTTAAATAGTCGAGAAGGGAAAACAAAAAGAAAAAAGAGAAAAAAAAAACCCTTTTATAATTTCAAAAGCCAACTATCTACAAACCTGCAACTATTCCTTTCCCCAAGAAGATGATGAGATGAGGTCTTGGCGAAGACATAAAAGTAGAGGGAACAATGGTATTTTTAACTTTGTTACTTACCTATTCACCAATCTCTCCTTTATTGCATTTTAATGAACCAAACTAACGAATAGCAAATCACTCTAATTCAATTCCCTTTGAATTGATAGTTTAATTATCTTTTATTCCTTTAGTTGAACCAAACATGGTGTAAATAGCTAAACATTGAAATAAAGCCACTCACCGTACTGAGAGATTTGTATACTTCTAAAAAATCCACAACGAATGATCTCTAAAGTATCACTATATTTGATCGCTCGGGAACCCTAATTACATGGAACAACATGTTAAAACTCTAATGTGTACTTAAAATGCACCTATAAGGCACTACTGGTTTGGAAGTGATTTGGGGTGTTCGACAGTATTCCAGATCAATACAGGTTAATTTAGGGCTAAAAGTGTCAAAATACCCTTAGTAGGCAAGAACAGATGATAAGTGCTTAATTATTCATAATTTTGTTATATAATTCTCTATGATTTAAGTACTTACCTATAATAACATTCCAAATTAAATGTGTTTTGTGTTATAAGTGCCTCAAGTTAGAAAAGTTTCAAATCGAATCAAAAGAGAGGCAAATTGATAAAAGTACAAACAAGGAGAAAACATGAAAAAATTTGAAACTAGTCCAACTCGACCATCAATGTGGCTGGCCAGGCCTAAAGCCAAGAAACTCCCAAAAACCACATCAGTTGTCGACGTGGCTCGACTGCCCATTGTTCAAGATGCCTAAAATCAATCTGGTCACTAGGTATTTTACTTATATCGTCGGTGTTACTTTACCAAAATCAAGGTCTATACATTACTTATTACACACTTAGGCTAATTTGTTGGGCTTAAAAGGTTAATGAAGATCTAAGATGAAGAAATTACTAGTCTAATACACTAAAAGAACAAAAAGAAAAGTCTTTTGAAGCCTCCACTTAACTTTGTAATCTTTTAACTTAGTGAGATCTAATTTGTGAAGGCCCATTAGGATATTTTGAAGGGAAATCGAGAACAAACAAATGTAGTGAAAAAATAAAATTTTGATTCTCACCAGGATCCATGCAGAAGAAATCTCAATCAGTGATAGATGCTGAACTCTATGAGTTTTTGATAAGTACAAAACAACTCAATTAAAGGTATTTGATATATCTAAGTTAAGTGTTTAAGGTCTTAGATTCGAAATAAAAAATGCTAAGTGTTATGCCCCAATCGATTGAACTAGCTGAAAGGAAGCAAAATAAGCTAACTCAAGATATTGAACCGATTCAGAGAAAAATTCAATCGATTAAGTAAATGACAGAAAGAAAAAGAAGTTAGAAGTCAGAGACTTTTAACTGATTCATAGTGGAGCTCAACCAATTGAGGTAGAACTAATGAAGACTAGAAAGTTTGAAGCCAGAAGGATAGAACCAATTGAGTCTTATGCTCAATCGATTCAACTCCCTGAAGAAAAAAGACAACTGAAGAGATTGAATCGATTGAGGAGATAAGTGAATCGATTCAACAGAAGAAACAAGAACTTCAAGAATTAGAAAGATTCAACCAATTCAACCTTGGCCTCAACAGATTTTATGGCGTTAGAACTGTATAACAGGTAGTTTTTTCAAAGCTGCAAATTTACCTTGCTCTTCATTAAATGCCCCTGTGGCTAGAATAAAGTCTCTATCTATTTGAGGGGGCCTTAGATTCTGAAGACTAAGAAAAAATGAGAATTAAAGAGCATTTACTACACTCATCTTGTATATTCTTTGTTTTGATTTTCTCTCATTGTTCTTAACACTTTCACACTTTGTGAAAGAAATTCTTTAAGCTTCCATTCTTGTACAACCTAGGCCTTTGTTGAGATCACTCTTGTACATCAATTTTCTATTTTCTTGTATTCTTAGAGGTGAGGGATTCACTCTAAAGGGTTACATCAACAAGGAGGTCCTTGGTTGATTTGAAATTAAGCTTAGGAAGAGCTCTTTTTGTAAAAGGCTCTGTGGAATCTAGAATTCCACACTTTTAATGAAGAGGAAGGTTAAAAATCCTTAATTGGGAAGATTAATGTAGTGGATGTAGGTGAAGAGCACCGAAATACTATGAATAGAAGTGTTTATTCTTCTTTACTAGCTTTGCTTTGCAATGAAACTCAAACCACCATTCAAAACAATCCTAAAAACTGCCCACCTCAACTCCAAAGTTCCACAAAGAGAAACTCCATCAAGAAAACATTCCTTAAGTGCTATTCACCCCTTCTAGCACTAATCTAAGGGACCAACAATTAGTATCAGAGCTTAACCCAATTAGAAGTCTTAACATCCTTGGAGAAGATCCAAAATGGTATCATCTGGCAATTCTACGACAGAAAGTCAGTCCACCAATAGGCCACCGCTCTTTGATGGCACCAACTACCAAGATTGGAGCACTAGAATGTCCATATTCATAAGAGCTAGTGATTATGAAATGTGGGATGTTATTGAAGAGGGTCCATATATGCAAATGAAGGAGGTATATGGCATTAAAGTGCCAAAGGCAAGAAGAGAACGGAGTGAAGCCAAAATAAAGAAAGTGTAAATCAACTACAAAGTAATCAACACTCTATATTGTGGATTAAATGCAACCAAATTCAATAGAGTGTCCACATGTTCAAGTGCCAAAGAAATATGGGAGAAGTTGAAAGTTACTCATGAGGGTACTTCTCAAGTGAAGGAGTCCAAAATTACATTTCTCACCCATAACTATAAGGTGTTCAAGATGTAATCGGATGAGAGCATCACTACAATATTTGATAGGTTCAATGGCATTGCAAATCAATTGAAACATCTTGGAAAGGAGATTCAGGAGCATGAGTTATGAAAAGGTTACTTAGGAGTTTGCCTAAAGTTTGGAAACCCAAAGTGACTACCATTAGAGAAGCTAAGAATCTCAACACCATCTCATTGGACAACATTTATGGTTCTCTTCTCACCTATGAGCAAGAGATGAAGGAAGATGAAGAAGAAGAGAAAAAAGATGCCAAAGAGAAAAAAAAACTTGGCATTGATAGTGAATGCTCTTGAAGAAGAGCTTGACTGTGGTAGTAGTGATGATGATGACAAAGAGCTTACCATGCTTGCTAGGAGATTAAAAGATTTATTGGATATAGAGGCAAGAGGTAAAGAAAGAAATTCCCTAGAAGGGATCAAGGAACTTCTTGAGAAAAAGAGAATAATGAGGCCAACAAGGGCGATAAGTTGGTGTGCTTCGAATGTAAGAAGCCCGGCCACTTCAAAGCGAATTGCCCTCTACTTAAAAAATGTCAATCCAAGAAACACAAGAAGCAAAAGAAAGTAATGGTGGCTGCTACAAGGTCCAATAGTGATTGTTCCACATCGGATAGTGACAACAACGAACGTGATGAAAAAGCCAACCTATACTTGATGGCTAAAGAAGACACTATTGAGGTAATCTCTAAACTTTCTAATGGTTGTATATATAATCTTAATGTTGATTATGATGATGAACATAATGATGATATGAATGATGAGTATGAAAGTCTTTATAATGAGTTTGAAAAACTAACTTTAAAATATAAGACATTGAAGAAGAAAGCAAACTCATTAAGTAATGAACTAGATAAGATTAAACTTGATTTTCACGATGTGTTTGAATATAGAAATCTATTGCAAGTTGACTTAGAGCATGCTAAAAATGATTATAATGCCTTGATGCATGACTATGATGCTAAGAATTCAAGCTCGCAAAAGATAATAGATGATTTGATAATCACGGTATCTAGTTTAAGAGAAAATGATGAAAAAGAAAAGAAAAATCAACATGTGGCATGTGAATCAAGCAAAAATGCATCTACTAGGAAGAAAAAGCATGGTTCTAATGTTCATTGTTATGCTTGTGGCAAAAAAGGGCATGTTTCTTACAATTGCTACATGAATGAAAAGTCCTTTTCCAAAACCAAATTGGCTTGGGTGCCCAAGGGCTCTCATGTGCTCACTAACCCCCAAAGACTATCAAAGTATGGGTATCTAAGAACAAAAACTAAAAATCTGTATTGTAGATTGAGCATGAACATAAAAAATCATGTTTGAAGGCTCAACCAAAGGAGAAGCAACCATGGATCCTTGATAGTGGTTGCTTGAAGCACATTACGGGTAATAAAGCTTTATTTCAAAAGCTTGATGGAAGGAAGAAAGGAAGTGTTTCGTTTGGTGACAACTCCAAAGGTATCATCCAAGGATTGGAACCATACGTAACACATCTACTAGCGACATCAAGCATGTCTTGTTTGTTAAAGGTCTAAAGCATAACTTGTTAAGCATTAGTCAATTGTGTGATAGAGGATATAGAGTATGCTTTGACTCTTAAGTATGCTATGTGATTGACATTAATACTAACAAAGTCATTTTTGTTGGAAAATGTTTTGAAAACATTTATGTGATTTATGTTGATGATCTTGATGATTGCATAAATGAAACTTGCTTTATGGCAAAAGAAATGTGTGATAGTTGGTTATGGCAAAGAAGATTAGGGCATGCAAGTATGAACACTATTTCAAAACCTTTAAGAAAAGACTTGGTCATTGGACTTCCAAAACTTGGTTCCAAAGTGACCATGTTTGTGAAGCATGTCAATTTGGAAAACAAACTAGAAGCTCTTTTAAATCAAAATCTGAGATTTCCACTTCTAGACCATTAGAACTATTACATATGGATTTGTTTGGGCCTATAAATGTGACAAGTTTAGGAGGAAAATCCTATGGTTTTGTTATTGTTGATGACTATTCTAGGTTTATTTGGGTATATTTCTTGTCCTTTAAAGATGAAGCATTGCATAAGTTCATAAAACATTGTAAAAGAGCTCAAAAAGGTAAAGACCTTAGCATTGTTAGCATTAGAAGTGATCATGGTGGTGAGTTTGAAAACAAAGACTTGGAAGAATTTTGTAATGAAATGGTTTTCAACATAACTTCTTAGCTCCAAGAACTCCCTAACAAAATAGAGTTGTTGAAAGGAAAAATAGGACTTTGAAAGAAATGGCAAGAACAATGCTGTGACGCCCCGACCCGCCCCGGGTCGGCCACGTGGCAACTGCCGCGCTACCTCGAAGTACGTGTCTGTAGCCACTCATCCAAGGCACCGCAAGGCATTAGAATGGACATCATCACTGCAAAACAAAACTAAAATTTTAATTAGAAATAATTTAATAAAATATTTAATTTATAAGCAATACCAGTGGATTAATTTAAAAGAATACCTACACAGCAGAAACCACTAAACCTAAGCCACCGACGTCTTCTAGCGAGCCTCCTTTCTATGGCTGACTCCGTACGTCAATCTGCATCCATCCACATTGGATACAGGTGAGTGACAGAGGTTCTAAGAATCTCCATCTGGGTTGGGGGAATAAGGGAAATCCAAAATAAAATAAAATAATAAAAAATATTTTTCTTTGAAAACTCTTTTAAAAAAACTCTTTAATAAATAAATATATAAATCTCAAATGGGCTGGCATCTCTATCATACTGGAGGCACGACCCGTCGGTCGCCTTACGCCTCACTGCACCGAGGGCTATCTCTTTTCTCATTTATAATTATTTTCTCTTTTCTATCTCTCTAACCCTTTCTCTCGGTGGTGCCTCGCTGTGGTGGAACACAGCGAGCTGGAGCTCTGGCGAGTTTCCCTACGCGCCTCTCCTAACCAGGCTCGACTCACCGTGCCCCTCGATAGGCGGTCCACGGCTGAGTATCATGCATGTTCTCAAACTCGGTCCACACTCCCACAAATTAGAGCCCCGAGGAACTCTCTCAATCACTCATCTCCCAAGGGCATCGCACCCTCAATAATCATAATAATAATATTTCATAACTATATATATATATATATACATATAAAACATCTATATTTAAAACGTATAGATCACACACACATAAGTTTTATATTTCTTTTTTTTAAAACATCCCACTCACTGTGTGGGTATATCGCAAGCAAGTGTGTGTGTGTGGATTTCCCATATCCCAAAACATTTTTGAAAACATTTATATTTTAAAATCATTTTTAAAATCCTTTCCCCCAATGGCTACACAAAAAAGTCCAGGCCACTCACAGTGATGGGAGAATCGTATACTCCCAAGCGCTCCATGTAGCTTAACCTCTGGAGCATCACCGCACTCGATCCAACCAGAGCCCTAGTACACGGAAATATACATTAGCATTCATAAATAAACTTATGAATGCACCTATGAGGCTCTAACATGATCTACGACTGGGCTTGGATGTAATTCGGGGCTTAGAAAAGTGTCCGGGAGGTTCCGGGGTAAAATTTGGACACTTGGTGAAAAATTACGAAAATGCACCTCGGGGCCCGGTTCTGGGCCAGGCAGGCCTGCCCCTGAAGCTGGGTCGAGCCTGGCCTGTAATTTGGGTCGGAAGGCCCATCCTATGCGAGTTGGGCCGAACCCAACTCGGCTTGGGCCCAACAAGGCCCAAGCGCACGGATTGGGCCAAAAGGCCCAGTCCGGCACCGGACAGCCTAGGTCCCGCCCGGGACCTGGCCTACTGGTCTCTCCTGTGCGGGAGAGACTCGGCTCCCACGCTGGAGCCATTCGGCCTCCTTGGGATCCGAGGCATTTCCTCGGTTCCCGAGCCCCTCGGTCCACCGTTTCGCATAAAATTCGAGATGGAGGTTCCTCTCACCTCCCGCAACACGTTTACCAGAGCAGAAACGAGAATCACAAGCTCAAAGTTCCTAAATTTCAAATCTAAGCTAGAAATCTAATTAAAAGCTGAACCTAACTTTGAGCTTGGATCTCTCCTAGACCAATGCATGAATAAGCGTGCAAACTTAGAAAAATGAAGATCAAGGAGTTAAGAACAACTCACCAAGATCTTGCCTTGAACTGGCGGTCGGTTTGTCCGGATCGGCCAAAAGTCCAAAATTGCTCCAAAGGAGCAGTTGAGAGAAAAGAGAAATGAGAGAAGAGAGAAAAGAGAGAAAATGAGGGGGATAGTTCATCTCCCCCCTATTTATAGGGGAGCCCGGCAACGGGTCTACTCGGGCCCCGGGCCAAACTTTCTCTTCTCATTTGAACCTCTCAAAACTTTAATCCTTGGCCCGATCCACCGACCAATTCACCAATGGATGTCCAATCCATTGGCTATGGACTTAAGAAGTCCACTTTACTATTTCCATGCATGGTCACCAGTCTCATCTTCCAACTACGTCTTATTTTAAGCCTATCTTCTCTTCATACTTGACACAGTCGGACCGACATATTGTTTAATTATTACATCATCTTACACTATTTCGTTCATACGAAAAGTCGTGCTAGGTCCGGGTGTGTCAAATGCTTTGTGAAAATAACTTGCCAAAGTATTTTTGGGCGAAAGCCACAAACACAGCTTGCTATATTCTTAATGGGGTTTCCATTAGGCCAAAGATTTCAAAAACTCCATATGAGCTTTACAAGGGGAAGAAACCAAACAATGCATATTTAAGGAGCTTTGGCTACAAATGTTTTGTTTGAAACAATGGAAAACATCCTATGGGAAAATTTGATGCTAAAAGTGATGAAGCTATTTTTCTTGGTTATTCCTTGAACTTTAAAGCATATGGGGTCTTCAATAGGAGAATATTAGTTGTAGAAGAGTCTATACATGTGGTTTTTGATGAATTTAACAATGCACTGGGAAAGACAGTGCATGTTGATGATGATGATGATGTAGGTGAAATAGACTCAAAGATGGAAAATAAAGATCCATGAAAAGCCACCCAATGATTTTGTTGCCTTGGAGGGAAGCGAAGTTGAACCACCTCTTAAAGACCTACAAAGGAGAGAAGAACTTCATAAAGATCTACCTAAAGCATGGAAGTATGCCAAGAGTCATCCAAAGGAACAAATACTCGGTGACCCCTCCAAAAAGGTGTAAACTAGAAGAACTCATGGAGACTTGTGAACATGTGGCATTCATCTCACAAGTGGAGCCTAAAACATTTGAAGAAGAGAGGAAAGAAGAAAGTTGGATGATTGCCATGCAAGAGGAGCTGGGCCAATTCGAAAGGAGTAAGATTTGGACCTTGGTTCCTAAGCCAACTACCATCAGATTATAGGAACAAAATGCGTACTCAAAAACAAAATGGATGCGTTAGGAAATATGGTAAAAAACAAGGCAAGACTTGTTGCCAAATGATATAGTCAAAAGGAAGGTATTGATTTCGATGAAACTTTTGCTCTGGTAGCTAGATAAGAGGCTAT
Source organism: Microcos paniculata (assembly GCA_030664755.1). Lineage (NCBI taxonomy): Eukaryota > Viridiplantae > Streptophyta > Magnoliopsida > Malvales > Malvaceae > Microcos > Microcos paniculata. The sequence goes on along the minus strand of CP131460.1, from coordinate 9,051,039 downwards.
TAGATTATTACTTGCATATGCATGTTACATAAATTTCAAACTTTTTCAAATGGATGTGAAAAGTGCATTTTTAAGTGGATTTATTCAAGAAGAGGTTTATGTCGAACAACCTCTTGGTTTTGAAATTCATGATAAGCCCAATAATGTTTATAAATTGCAAAAAGCTTTATATGGGTTAAAACAAGCTCCTAGAGCTTAGTATGAAAGGCTTTCAAAGTTTTTGATTGAAAAGGATTTAAAAGAGGTAGTGTCGATACCACTCTCTTTACTAAAAGTAGTAAAAATGATCTTCTCATTGTACAAATATATGTTGATGACATTATATTTGGTGCTACTAATGAGAAATTATGTGAGTATTTTGCTAAAGAAATATAGGGAGAATTTGAAATGGGCATGATGGGAGAGTTAAACTTCTTCCTTAGTCTACAAATAAAGTAAAGTGAGGATGGCATCTTCATTAACCAAGCCAAGTACACAAAGGATATGCTAAAGAGGTTTGGAAAGATGGACATGAAGAGAATTGGAACCCCTATGAGCCCCTCAACAAATCTTGATAAAGATGAGAAAGGTAAAGAGATTGATCAAAAGCTCTATAGAGGTACGATCGGATATCTTCTTTACTTGATTGTTAGTAGACCTGATATTATGCTAAGTGTATACCTATGTGCTAGATTTCAAGCATGTCCTAAGGAATCATACTTGACTGCTGTTAAGAGAATCTTTAGATACCTTTTGATTACTCAAAACTTAGGTCTATGATATCCTAGAGGTAGTTCTTTTGGTCTCTTAGGCTATTTCGATTCTGATTTCACTGGTAGTAAAGCAGATAAGAAAAGCACCAGTGGTACTTGTCAATTTCTAGGAAATATGCTTGTGCCTTAGTTTAGCAAGAAACAAAACTCTGTAGCACTCTCTACTACTGAAGCGGAATATAGATCTTTAGGTAGTTGTGTACAAATTTTATGGATTAGGCAACAACTTAGTGATTATGGCATGTTAATAGAACAAGTTCCTATTCTCTGTGACAATACAAGTGCCATAAATATCTCTAAGAACCCAATTTAGCACTCTAGGACTAAGCACATTGAGATTAGACATCACTTCATTAGAGATCACATGCTTAAAAGAGATATTAAGGTAGAATTTGTAGACACCTTGCACCATTTAGCTAATATATTCACCAAACCTTTGAATGAGGATCAATTTGCAAAATTAGGAGAGAGCTTGGTATGACTAATATACATGAACTTATATTGTAATTGATTGTATGAAAATGCATGTTTGATTTGCTCTTAGTTTGTTTTTATGTACTTTGATTGCATAAAACTTCACTTTATCTAGATATATGTACGTCATATATTGAAAATTCAAGTTCTACACTTTAAAATTGATTCTTCAATGTATTGAATTGATTGAGCATTTAACTCAATCGGTTTTTCATAAGTTTCAGAAAAGCCAGTTTTGAAGTTTTTCTAAGTTCAATTGATTCACTCTTGCAGTGAACCGATTCAATTTTTCTGGAAAAAATAACTTTTGAGATTTAAACATTTTGAATGGTTAAAAATTCAACTGAACTGATTCCAGAAATCCTGATGCTTTCAAAAATCAAGTTTCGTTCAAATTCAATCGATTCTCAAAAGCTTTAATCGATTCACTTTCAAAAAGGTTTTTAATGATAATTTTTATACAGAAAGATTCAATCGATTTAGTCTTCGACTAAACCAATTGAACAGGATCTGGTAGCAAAAGGGAGAACATGTTCAACTAATTTAGTGTTTCACTCAACTGATTGAACTCGTCGAGATTATATATAACCTGACGGTTCTTACATGTTCAAAATCATTTTGAATCAATTCATTTTCAAAATTTTTTCTGTTTCCCTCACAAAAACTCATCAAGAAACTTTATCTTTCACAAAACCCAACCTCCATTTCATCCTTTAAACACAAAATTAGTACCCTTGCATCCCAAAATCAACAAATTCCTAATTCCCAAAACCTATAATCCCACAAATGGCACCCAAGAGAACAATTCAACAAGGAAAGAGTCCAAGCAAGAAAGTGAAGCATATAGGGAAGAAATTGAGCAAAGAAAAAGGAGTTACAAGCGGGAATCCTCTGAGTGGTGGAGTTCGAATTTAAAAATGAGGTAATCTCATTAGATATTTTAAAAATGCCATTCACAAAAAGAAATTTGATGAGATTATGTCTATAATAGAAGTTATCTATGGTAGAGAGATAGATTGGAAAGAATTTGAGAATTATACCTTCCACGATAGCCTTAGGAAATTATTTATGGATTCAAAATGGTTCCGATTAAGTAACTTCAAGGATAGAGAATATAGCAAACTTTTGGTTAGAGAATTTTACTTGAGCATCCTAAGAACCAAGAGAAATTAGGAGAAGGTATAGAAATCAACACTGAGGGCATTCATGCCTTTGTATGTGGTAGGGAGTTTGTGGTACTCCTAAGGACCTAGGTGAATTGCTTAAGATAGAATTTGAGAATGGTGCTTACTCTAGACCATTTGAATTTACTTATGGATTGCCTTGGATGGAGATCAATGGTCTAGATGAGAGTTTTAGTCTCAAGAACTCAATCTTAAAGATCAAGACTTTAGAGCTTAGACTATTACATGTGTTTGTTTGCACCACTCTCTATGGAGGATCTAGTAATTTTAACACTGTCACTCAAGATGATGTTTGGTTGATGTTTTCGGCCATGCATGGTGGAGAAATCAATACAACTAGGTTCTTAATTGAGAGAATGAAAGAAATAGCATGGAGTAAGAGAGCCAAGCTAGGTTACGGGAACATCATCACCAAGGTGCTGAAAAAGAAAGGAATTTAGGCTCAAAGGTATCAAGTTGATCTGAAGCTAAGCACTCATATTCCTGTCAACTCCTCTGATCTTCAAAAGATGCATTATGTGTTGGATGGCAACACTTAGATAAAGCAAATTGTGAAAACCACCAAGACAGTCCTTAGAGATCCTGAGAATGAGCAAAGAGAATAAGAGGAAGCTCAACAAGAGGAAGCACAAGAGCAAACTCAAGAAACTCCACAAGAGGATCAAATTGGTCAGATTTTAGGAGCTATGCTTAGATTGGAGACTAGAGTGACCAACTTTGAGAAAATGTTATTAACATATTGGTGAGTCTTGAGAACCAAGTTAAAGTGCTTAGTGGTCAATCGGGGGATCAATATTTTGATATTGGTGACTTGGAACATAAGGATGAGCAGGGAGCTAACTCAAAATAGCAAGAGCAAGGATATGATCAAGAAAATGTGCCTGAGCAAGAGATTGAGCAAGAAGAACAACCGACAGAGAATCCAAGTGTTCAAGTGGGCGAGGAAGAAATGGCAACAGCCACTCAGATAGTGGACACCATCATTTCCACTGTCACCACTCCAGCCGAGCCTACCCCATCTACTTATTCCTCACCTGAACCACAACCTCCTAAAGCCTCCACTCCTACTTTCCAATACCAAAAGAAAAGACAAAGGAAACCAAAATCTCAACCTTAATGCTTCTGATGAGACTTTTATTGTCTTTTTCCTTTTTTTTTATGATGTCAAAAAGGGGGAGAGATAGATTTCACAAACTCAGAAAGAGTTTTTATAGTTTACTTGTAGTTTACTTGTTTTTTGAAATAGTTGTGGACATTTTATGTTTTTGAACTTTGAATTGCAATCATTTAAAGTTATATATATATAATTGATGATTTGTTCTAGTTTTATATTTTGATTGTGCAGACTACATGTAAGTACAAATTGATTATCTTTTAAAATATATGTATGTATGTTTGAAAATACAATATATAGGTTGAAGAGGGCATATATTCAGGGGGAGTTTTTGCTTAAGCTTAGCATATGCACTTTCTCTAACTTAGATAATCTCTTTAAATCTTTCAAGTTAAAGGGATGTCTTGTCATCATCAAAAAATGGGAGATTGTTGAACTCCATGGGTTTTTTATGAGTACAAAACAACCTAATTAAAGGTATTTGATATATCTAAGTTAAGTGTGTAGGGCCTTAGATTCGAAATAGAAAAATGCTAAGTGTTGAAGGTTCTACCCTAATCGACTGAACCACTGAAAGGAAGCAAAACAAGCTAACCCAAGATATTGAACCAATTCAGAGATAAACTCAATCGATTCAGAGATTTTCAACTGATTCACAGTGGAGCTCAACCGATTGAGGAAGAACTAATGAAGACTAGAAAGTTTGAAGCCAGAAAGATTAAACCAATTGAGTCTTATGCTCAATCGATTCAACTCCCTGAAGAAAAGAGGCATCTGAAGAGATTGAACAGATCGAGGAGATAAGTGAATTGATTCAGCAGAAGAAACAAGAACTTCAAAACGTAGAATCAGAAAGATTGAACCGATTCAACCTTGGCCTCAATGGATTCAATGGCATCAGAACAGTATAACGGCTAGTCTTTTCAAAGCTGCAAATTTGCGTCTCTCTTCATTAAATGCCCCAACGGCTAGAATTAAGTATCTAGCTATTTAAGGGGGTCTTAAATGCCAAAGACTAAGAAGAAAAAAAAGGAAAATTGAGGAGCATTTACTACACTCATTTTGTATATTCTTTGTTTTTATTTTCTCTCATTGTTCTTAACACTTTCACACTTTGTAAGAGAAATTCTTTGAGTTTCCACTCTTGTACAACCTAGGTCTTCGTGGAAATCACTTTGTACATCAATTTTCTGTTTTCTTGTATTCTCAGAGGTGAAAGATTCACTCTAAGGGGTTGCATCAATAAGGAGGTCCTTGGTTGATTAGTAATTGAGCTTGGGAAGAGCTCTCTTTGTAAAAGGCTTTATGGAAGCTAGAATTCCACACTCTTAGTGAAGAGGAAGGTTGAAAATCCTGGATTGGGAAGATCAGGGTGGTGGATGTACGTGAAGGGGACCGAACCACTATAAATAGAAGTGTTTATTCTTCTTTACTAGCTTAACTTTGTGAAGAACTCAACCCACCATCCAAAACAATCCCAAAAACTGCCCACCTCAACTTCAAAGCTCCACAAAGAGAAACTCCATCAAGAAAAGATTCCTTAAGTGCTATTCACCCTTTCTAGCACTAATCTAAGAGACCAACAATAGAAATATTACCTTTCTTTTGCGATAAAATCACAAACTGAAGCTAGATCGAATGAAGCTGTAGTGAAACCTCTTCAGGATCTTGCCTCTACAGTATTCACACAATCAAGTAATAACCAATCATCATCTTACGAAGAGTAAGAATGGAGTTTTCTCTCTATTTTTGTGCTAGCAAAAATGAATAGAGAGTTGTATTTTGTTTTTACGATGCGTGTCTCACACTTTATTTATATTTAGGTTAAAACTCTTTTAACCTAATTAGATTTGGATTAAACTCTTAATCCATTTAGACTTTGGGCTACCGTAATTAGGCCCAAGTGATTTGTCTTTAGGCATAACCCAACAATCTTCCACTTGCACTAAGATGAATTACCCATTGTCTAAATTTATAAACTCCATTATGCTTTCGATCTTTGTATACGACCCTATAGGTTCTTGTAATGTTAGTGGTGACATTAAAACTATTTTTAGCATCACAAGTAATGAATAGTGTCTAGCAACACATCATTGCTATCTGTGTCACAAGAATATTGTGATTCAATACCACTTTTTCCGTGATTAATGTTGCTATGGAGTCTAATCCATTTGTCCATGATATCTCGATGGAACACGAATCATGGAATATGTTATACTTGTATAGTTCAATCTACATGTTTCTTGATTCTCGAGTAGACTATTCAAAACAAATCCAACTAATACCTCATATCAATTCATTTGAGCATGACCATGCATTTTTAGTCTCACTCAATCAAAGGGCCTAAGATATCACTCTTTTTATATAAGAGGGACAAATTCTATCTTGATCACACACATTCCTCTGCATGATCTATTGCATACCCAATTATGGTCTTTATAGTCTACCCAGTTATGAGTGACGGTTGACTGTATTAAAGCACATAACTCATCATGAAAGAATCCATGCTGATCTCAAGTTTAAAGATCACTTACACCATTATCACTCTAAAAACCACTTATGACACTTATATAACAATCCATGCAGTGTACTCATTGCATAAGTTCTTTAACATGGAGCTATGTGCTGACTTGATATCTTATATCCATGACAACTTATTGTCATCAATCACTACACATACTAGTCTCTACACATTATTGTTATCCCAGTTTACAATAATACTTGACTCGAGACATTTAAGAATAATTCATAATTATTCTAGGGACATCATTACGATTATTTATATTACGTAGGTATCAAATAACTATAATAATGAAAGTGCTATTTAATAAGAATACAACACTACCATGATAAAATGTATATAAAAAACCATCATCATATAATAGGTTTTAATGTATACACCAACAATCCTACATCCAATCACTCATGTATCTAATACCAAATGAGCTAGTGTGATAATCGTGCCTCTACTGCGTCAGAGGCTTCATCACTAGATTTACAATTTTATCATCAGTTGGTACTTTGCATATCTTCACATCTCCCCTATCAGTGATATTTCGGATGAGATTGAGGCATCGAAGTATATGTTTGGATCATTGGTGAGATCCGGGTTCCTTAGCCCGTGCAATAGGCTTACTGTTATCACAATAAAGCTCTGTAGGATCTGCAATGCTAAGTACAACCCCAAGTTTAATGATAAACTTCTTGATCCAAACAACCTCTTTTGTTGCTCCACTAGCAGCAATATAATCAGCCTCTATTGTAGAATCAGCTACTGTGTCTTACTCCGAACTTTTCTAGCTTATAGCACCACCATTTAGGCAAAACACATACCTAGATTTCTATCGAGAATCATCTTTATTGGTTTGGAAACTCGCATCTGTGTGACCTTTCATAGTGAGTTCCTCTTTACCTCCATATATCAAGAAAGTATCCTTAGATCTTCTCAAGTACTAAAGGATATTCTTGACAACAATCCAATGACGCTCACCTGGATTAGCTTGGTACCTGCTCATCATACTTAAAGCATACGAAACATTTGGACGAGTACATAACATAGCATACTTGATAGATCCAATAGTAGATACATATGGAATGTTACTCATGTGTTCTATCTCATCTTGTGTCGTATGACACTGATCTTTTGAAAGAATAATGCCATGTGTCATTGGTGAGAATCCTTTCTTAGAATCTTGTATGCTAAACCGTTTTAGCACTTTATCTATGTATGTACTTTGACTTAGGCCAATTAAATTTCTAGATCTATCTCTATAGATCTCACCACCTAATATATAGATGGCTTCACCTAAGTCCTTCATAGAGAAACATTTCCCTAACCAAGTCTTTATAGACTGTAGAGTGGGATGTCATTCCCAATGAGAAGTATTTCATCTACATACAATACTAGGAAGATAACTGTACTCCCACTAACCTTCTTGTAAACATAAGGCTCATCTTCATTTTTGATGAAACCAAATTCTTTGATTGCATCATTGAAACAAAGATTCCAGCTCTGAGAAGCTTGCTTCAATCCATAGATAGATCATTGTAGCTTACAAACCTTCCCAGCATTTTCTAGAGTTATAAAGCCTTCTGGTTGTGTTATGTACACATCCTCTTAAAGATTTCCATTAAGGAAAGCGGTTTTGACATCCATTTGCCAAATTTCATAATCATGGAATACAACTATCGTAAGCAAAATTTGAATCAATTTAAACTAGGACTGTTCAAGCGAACCGAAAAACCCGATAACCGAACGAATCAACAATTCAATTAGGGTTTTGGACTGATCATACGAAAACTGAATTAACCGAATGGAAACCGAATTGAACCGAATTGTCCAAATGAGCTAAAATTTTAAAAAAATGTTTGATTTTATTGGCTCAAAATTGAATGATTCAAAGTTTTTACAATCTTATTTGAGCTTTTGTAAAAGAATAAAAGTCTAAAATTGATTTTATTGGTTCAAAATTGAATGAATTAAAGTTTTTATAATCTTATTTGAGATTTTATAAAAGAATAAAAGTTCAAAATTGGATGAACTCTAACAACCCGAAAACCCGTAAAAAAACCCGAACCAAACCGAAACCGAAGCGTTCGGGTATTAAGGTTTTAATACCCGAACCGAATCAAACCATGTACACCCCTAATTTAAACATCATGACTAGTGAAAAAGTCTCATCATAGTCAACACCATGAATTTGTCAGAAACCTTTAGCAACCAATCACCTTTTATAGGTATGTACATTTCCATCCATGTCGATTTTCTTCTTGAAAACCCACTTGCACCATATGGGTTCTACCCCTTCTAGTGGGTCAACCAAAGTCCAAACTTGGTTGGCGTACATGGATTCCATTTCGGATTTCATGGCCTAAAGCGAGTTCTCAGACTCTGGACCCGATACCACTTCTTAGTAGGTAGTGGGCTCATCTTAATCCATGCGCAGAATATCACTGCGATGAGTTATGAGCAAAGCATATATTGCAGGGAAACGGCATGTTCTAGAATACCTATGCAGCGGTTATGTTTTTTGAATAGGTTCTTGTTCCACAACAACTTGCAGACTCTGCTCAAATTCCATCTAAGGTTCAATGTCTTCTTGTTGAGCTTGAACTTATTCAATATTTTGTTGTTGATCTTAAACTTTTTCAAGATCTAACTTGCTCCCATTACTTTTTCTAGAAATAAATTCTCTTTCTAGAAAAACACCAGTCTGAGCAACAAGCACTTTGTTCTCCGTGGGATTATAGAAATAGTATCCTTTAGTTAACTTAGGATACCCAATAAAGAAGCACTTTCCATATTTGGAGTTAAGTTTATCTGTTGTTTGGCATTTTACATAAGCCTCACAACCCCAAATCTTCATAAAAGACATACTAGGACGCTTCCAGTCCATATCTCATATGGTGTCTTTTGAACCGATTTAAGTGGAACACGATTAAGTGTAAAAGTAACAGTTTCTAATGCATGTCCCCAAAGGAAATTGGAAGATTTTCATGACTCATTATTGATCGAACCATGTCCAACAATGTTCGATTCTTTCTTTCAGAAACATCATTCCATTGTGGTGTAGCAGAAGAAGCAAGTTGTGAAACTATTCCATATTCTTTTAAAGAGTCATGAAACTCTTGGCTTAAATATTCTCCACCTTGATCAGATCGAAGTATCTTGATATTTTTGCCAAGTTGGTTTTGTACTTCATTCTTAAATTCTTTGAACTTTTCAAAAGCTTCAGATTTGTGTCTCATAAGATACACATATCCATATCTACTGAAATCATCAGTATTTGTAATGAAATATTGAAAACCACCTCTAGCCTGTTTATTTAATAGTCCACATACATTTGTATGTATAAGGTCCAATAAATCATTAGCCCTTTCACTATGTCCAGTGAAAGGAGTTTTAGTCATTTTGCTAGATAAACAAGATTTACAAATCTCATATGATTCAAAATCAAATGAGTCCAAGAGCCCATCTTTATAGAGTCTTCAGATATGTTTCTCATTTATATGGCCTAAGCAACAATGCCAAAGGTAGGTTGGATTGGAATCATTAGATTTAATAATTTTAGTATTTATGTTATAGACAAGCATATCTAAATATAGAACATAGATACCATTAATTAAATGTGCACAACCATAATAGATACCATTGAAATAAATAGAGCAACATTTGTTCTTTAGAACAAATGAAAAACCAAGCTTGTCCAAACAAGCAGTAGAAATAATATTTCTAATAATGGCAAGCACTAATAACAATCCTCAAGTTCTAACTCAAGCCCAATAGGCAAAGATAATGTATGTGTTCCTACAGCGAAAGTGGCAACTTTTGCTCCATTACCATCTCATAGGTCCACATCACTCTTAGCCAATGTCCTACTCCTTTTGATTCCCTACACATTTATACAAATGTGAGAACCATATGCGGTATCTAATACCCATGATGTTAAAATAGATAAATTGACTTTTATAACATAAATACCTAAAGTAGAAGTCTCACTTCCCTTCTTCTTCTTCTTCTTCTTTAATTCTTCCAGATAAACCTTGCAGTATCTCTTCTAATGGCCAATCTCACCGCAATGAAAGTAATTCCCTTCCTTAGCCACCCCACCTGTAGGTTTCAGTGCAAGAGTAGTTTCCTTAGAGTTGCCAATGGCTTTATTGTCCTTGCTCTTTGGCTTAAATTTTTCATAAACAAATAGGTTATTATCCACTCATAACTTTGGAAGGGTAAACATTCCCATAAGTCCATGTGCTTGCATCTTACCTTTGACTGAGATGCAAAAACAACATGGTAAGACACTTAACACACTCAAGATAACATTCTAGAGCTATACGCTATGCATCTCCATGCATTTATGCCCAAAACGTGTTACTCGATTGGCAACGCACTCCGTTGAGCCACTTAAAGCTCAACTATCACACCCGATCTGAAGGTAGAGAATGTGACAATTGCTGCATGCCACAAATTATGAACAGCGTGCTTCGCCCATAACTCAAAGCTCGCAAGGCTTATAGCATCTCGAACCCATTTAGTAATTCAATTATAGCTTATCATGCAATATGGAAATTAAAATTCAAAAATTTTCATACAGTTCAAAGCTTGAATGAAACAAACATTTTATAAAGTCCACACATCCATGTATACTTATACATGTATATCAAAAGCAGTAAAAGTTGGAAAACTCTTCTCAATTATTTTTATGAACAAAATATAGGTGACTTATACATATTACAAAATAGTCTTTTAAATTAACAAAGGTAAACAAATGAAAGTCCAAAAGTAGTTCAAATTATGCCAGTGGATCAAATAGTAAGAGTGTATAGGTCATACAAACTTACGAAGGGAAGTCCAGAGTCGAGTCTTGATGCCTAGCAAATTACCCTTTATGGTGATTCACTATCCTGAAAATATATTTGTAAAAAAGAAAATGGAGTGAGTATATGGATTATACTCAGTGAGTGGAACTAGATCAATTTTTGAACAATGAAGTAATAATATATATTCTGAAGTTATGTTCTAGAAGTGTTCAACAGCTCATAAAAATATTTAATTGTCGTCTTGTCCGTAGTAAATACTTTTTTATTCCTTAAAAAGAAGAAAATTTAGGTCAAAAACTCAAAAAAATCCGTAACTCAGTAGTGAATGAAAATAAGTAGTAAAACTATAAAAATTAATTTTATTTTATTTTGACTTACCAAGCTTATTTTAAACAAATAAGATAAGGCACATGAGTTCTTAGAAATTAGAAATTCATATATCCTATATTTCATAAAGTAGTTCGATTATTTTAAGAATTCATAATTTGATATTTAGTGTGACACACCCGGACCTAGTCTAACTTTTCCGTACAAACGGAATAGTGCAAACGATGTGTTAACTCAATAATACGTCCGCCCGGATGTGTCTGATTAAGAAGATAAGTGAAAATTATGATAAGACGAAGTTGGAAGAGGAGGTAAGTGACCATGCATGGAAGCACTAATTGGACTTTTTTAAGTCCATAGCCAATGGATTAGATATCCATTGGTGTAGTGGTCGATGGAATAGGCCAAGGATCGAGAGTTGGAGAGGTTACAAAGTGGGGAGAAAGTCTAGCTGGGGGTCTGAGTAGGCTCGGTGTCGGGCTTGCCTATGAATAGGGAGAGTTGAGCTCTACCCCCTCTCATTTCTCTTCTCCCTCTCTTACTCTCCTTTCTTTTTGCTCTCTCGGAGCAATTTTGGACTTTTGGTCGATCTGGACAAACTGACCGAATGATCAAGGTGAAATCTTAGGTATGTTATCCTACTCACCTTAATCTACATTTTATTACGTTTTCACACATTTCCATGCATCGGTCTAGGAGAGATCCAAGCTTAAAGTTAGGTTTAACTTTTTAGTTAGATTTTAGCTTAGATTTGAGATCTAGGAACTTTGAGTTTGTAATTCTCGTTTTAGGCTTGGTAAACATGTCATGGGAGACGTGAGGAATGTTCGTCTCGATTTTGGGGCCAAACTGTGGGATGAGGGGCTCAAAACCCAAGAAAAAGCCTCGGTTCTTGTGACTTGGGACAGTCTCCCGCGCGAAAGCTGAGTCAGTCCCGCGGGGGAGTCACCATTCGCCCTAGGGTCATTTTGGTAATTTTACCTCAAATGTCCGATTTTGACCCTAAACCTTCCCAGGCACTTTTCTAAACCCCAAAACACATCCAAACACCATCTTAGGTCATGTTAGAGCTTCATAGGTGCATTCATAGTTTGATTATGAATGCTAACACGAATTTCGTGTGGTTAGGGTTCCGGACGATCGAGTACGGCGATGCTCCAAAAACTTATCTACGTGGATCCTTTGGGAGTATACCAACCTCCCAACACTGTAAATGGCTTAGATTTCATTACTTAGCCACTAGGGTTAAATGTTTTTAAAATATAAATGATTTTTCAATGTTTTGGGATACGAGAAGTCCACCACGTACACGCCTATTTATGTATACCCACGTAGAGAGTGGGAAGGTTTTTAAAGAAAATATAAAGGTTTATTGTGCGTGTGTTTATATTATACATTTTTACATATATGTATATATATATATCTTTGATGATGATGAGATACGAGATGAGCGACTGAATGGATCTAGGTGCTATGATGAAAGGGAGCGAGTGGACCGAGCGAGACATGTATACGACTAAGTAGCCGTGACCACCTATCGAGGGGCACGGTGAGTGAAGACCCTGGGAGAGGCACGTAGCGAAACTTGTCAGGGCTCGATGTACCTATGTTACACCCACAATGACTGGCACCACCAAGGGAACGGGCTAGAGAAAGAAAAAGATATGAAAATGTTTTAAAAAGAAAAGAGATAGCCACCGATGCAGTAAGGCACACAACCGATAGGTCGAGCCTTCAGTGGTTTGATTGCCAGCCCATTTCAGATATTTATTTTATATTGTTGTTATTTTAAATATTGTTTTATAAAGTTTATTTTGGATTATCCCTATTTCCCTAACCCCTTTTGGAAATTTATTAAACCTCTATCACTCACCTATATCCAATGTGGTTGGATGTAGATCCATATTTGAAGATAGCAAATAGATCATAGGCTCACTAGAAGGCATCGGTGGCTTAGAAGTAGTAGTTTCCGCTACGTAGATTTGCTTTTAAATAAATCCACCGGTACTTCTTTCAGTAAATTATTTTAATAATTAAGTTATTATTATTATTATTTTCTAATTAAAGTTTAGTTTTGATGATTTTGCAGTGAAAAATACTCAATTCATACCTTGCAGTGCTTCGGGGTGCGTGAACGATTGACACGTACTTCGAGGCAGCATAGCGGTTGCCACATGACCAACCCCTCCGGGTCGGGGTGTGACATAGTGAAAGTAAACAATAGTTTTCAAAAAGATTTATTTCATCATTTAGGCTTGCCAAAAACCATACCCAAGCGTACACCTGGCCGGAATAGGGCTTGAGCTTGTCGAGGAAAATTTTATATTTTTCTGTAACTCATCAAAATGCCCATCCTCGACGTTGGCGTGGACCTTCACCATGGGTAGTACGTGACTATGTCCACTATACTCCCATAGGGATCAAATAATCATATCTCAGTGTGCACAATCAACCCTTGTACTATCCATCCTATGTGAGAGTTAATCGCTTACTCACGGCCCCTCCACAAGGTCGGACCGTTAGAAGCACCACTGCAGTAACTAACAAGTCATCCACCATAACCATGACATAAAGTAGTATAATTCAACAGCATATCACTTTGCCAAGCGGCCCATAATCGAAATCAAATCAAATTACACCAATTTCAACCAAATTTAACACATATATAAATATAAATATTTGACTTCAAAAATTATTGAGGAAGTTAATCTATTTCAAGGTCATCAATATCCAAAGTTCATAGATAAATATCAACTATCATAAATCAATTTAAATTGAAGAAAATCAAACCTTTTGTATTTGAAAGCTAATTTAGTACTAAAACATTTTAGTTTATTCAAATTTAAATTTAAGTTCGATAAAATTTCACTAACTAATTTGGGGAGATGCACACTCCCCCTATTTCATTGGCTTCTTATCCTTGGAGGAAAGTTCACCACCTATATATTTGTATCTAAACAATGCATTAGCTTGTAGTAATGGAAGTGAGCATTGAGCGAGTATGCGTGAATGTATATTTTGTCAACTACTAATTTGAGTCTTAAAAAGTGATTTTATATTTTAGAGCTTAGGTGAATAAAGTTAAGGTGTAAGTAAGCTTGTTTCGATTAATGAAACTTGCTTGTAATCCTAATTTGGCATAAATATGCATGAGTAAAAATTTGGATGATTTTCCCTTGAAGAAATGAAAATTCGGCCTGGTCACTTTGCATTGCACATTTCTCCTTTGGTACCTTCCAAGATCAAATTCCAACAAATTTAAACTTCCCACATTTACCTAATTCAACTTGTAAACTTCTCTTGGCACATGGATTTCAAAAATCTAAAATCCATAATATGACAATTCCTTTCTTCCTTAATTTCACATACACAATTCATATTCCATGTCAAATTAACCTAATATTCATAATGAGCATGACAAAATATATAACATAAGTCAAAATTAAGCATGCTTATCTTATGGTTTTTCCAACTTCAACATAAATCCTAATCTTTTCTCTCCATGTTACTCCCAAGCAATCTCAAATTCTTCAAAATTGATAAGGGGTTATTAATGGGCTTGTCAAGAGCTTCAATTTATGTATAAATTGTGGGGGTTTTATGGATTAAACTAGGAGAATTCAAGGTAGGAAAAATTTTTGGTGTAAATGAAGAAATTGGAAGTTTGGAGAAAATTTTTGAAATTTTCCTTTTCTCCTTTTTTGCATGAAATGACTGGCCACTACCTTTTTATATGGCCATTGGCACATGACCACAAAAATATTATGGCGAAATGACCATTTTGTCCCCAAAAATTTTGAAAGTTTCATTTATATCCTTAGTCAGTCTCAAACATTATTGAATGTCCCAAATTATTTTTCAACTCCTATCAAGTTATTCTATATGCCACAGAATTTTCAAACTCTTTATCATTTGTTAGTTATGCAAGTTCGAGCTTCTTCCTCATTTTTCACTAAAATTTCTAACTATCCAACTAACACTAAGATATTCTCCCTACTTCACATTATATAATGCATGACATGATCTAATAAAAATTAAATTCACGAAGCAAGTATTACAACTAGCTAAACTAACCAATTTAAAGGTGTACAACCTATGTTGTTAAAATATTTTTCAATGTTTCTCAAGGGTAAAATGGTAAATTTGCATTGAAATTCACGTAGCAACAGGTGGTTTTGAAATTTCAACAGTGTGTAATAGTATAAAATTGTTAAATACTGAAATAAAATTATTTTAAGTTGAAATAAAATTCAATTCATATTTTGTAACTATTTACGAAATGCCATTGAAATTATGACATTTTTGTTTGACAATATTTTCATCGACTTAAGGTATTTAGAAAAATACTGCAACAACTTTGAAAAGTCTTTGACTCACTAAGAAATTTTTCTACGATGTTTGTAAAAGCTAAGTAACTATCAAAGGGTGATACATAAATTTTTTAAAAATAATATAAAAAGTGGACTTTTACCTCTAGAGTCAAAACATGTTCTAATGGGGGAAAAGTTTAATTCTTCAAAATGAGAAAAATTGTACTAGGCGAAAATTGGTTTTATTTCTATAAAGAACACATTTACACATGAAAATCCTATGACACTAGTCTGTGGCTCCAAAACTAGCTAGCTAAGGGCTAGGTTTTACATCAACACTTCTCAAATTTTGGTCAAATTGTGGCCTAAATGATCAAATCTCAATTCAAGATTCATTTGAGAGGCTTATCGACCTCAAATCATCCTTTACACATGCTTAATTAAGGTTCTAGGAGGTCCAAGGAAGTCGGAAATCAAATTAGAAGCGAAACGGGACAAAATGGGACAATCATTGGGGGAACCCTTCTGTCCGCAGGTGGGCGCTAGCTGGCTTTGAGTAGGGGTCCTCCCGCCTCTATTTGTGGCCGGCGACTGGCCATAAGGCTATCAAGCACCGCCACAAATACCACCAAAAACCCATTCATTTCTCACCTAGTTTCATGTTTAACACTCCCAACTCCCTTCCAACTTAATCCATCATAAAATTTACCTCAAAACATCCTTAGAACATGTTAAGAATATCACTTCATGCATCAACAACATCAATCTAACTCAAATTCAATCAAGATGCACTCAAAGGATCCATTTTCACCTTCTAACTTCTAAAATACATTTCTTGCTAATTTCAAAACCAATCAACATGATTCCAAAAGTATTTTGAAGCTTAAATGAATAGAATAACATACCTCAAAATTACTTTCCAAAGCTTGATGGATCTCACATAGAATTCTCCCCTTTTTGTAGCTCAAACATGTTTGGTTTCTCTCTTTCCAATTGTCTTCAATGAAATTTGTAGTACCAAGAATGATTTTGATGATTTTATTTCATGGATTCCATGAAAATTTGATAAGGATTCAATGGGTTATTCATTTGGGTATGGCTAGGGTTTGCTTTGCTTTTCATTTGAGATAGGAGGAGAAAGAAGAAGATGAGGGAAAATGAGGGAGAAGCCCTCTCCTTCCAATTTCTTTGCATGAGTTCCCAAAATTATCATTCACTTATCCTTTCAAATGTCCACCTTGTCCCACATAGCCTATATATCTTCAATTTTGTCATTTTCTCCAATTTATCATAATCTATATAAATATATTAAAATTAACACCTTATGAAATTTCATAAAGAACCTCATGCTAATTGTTGTAATCCTAAGTTTAATGTCCTTTTTGATCTTTTTATAGTTATTTAAATGATTATGTATGAAATCTCATAAATAACCCTTTTTGGTCTTTTGGTTTTTTTTTTTTTTTTACTTTTGGTCTTTTTCTTTGCTTTTAAATTAATATAAATAGACTATTAATTATATTGATTAATAACGTTGATTATATTAATTATATATATCTTAAGTTTTATTAATTATATTAATTATTTGTTTTATATATGTATAGATTATTTTTTTGAAATGATTTTTCCATAACATCAATTCACTCATATATTTTTGTGTGTGTGTGTGTGTGTTTTTTTTTTTTACATATTTATGTGTTGCTTTGAAGAATGAGTCAAATTATTTTTATTTTTATTTTTATTATATTTTCCCCTTATCCCAAAACTTTTTTTATCTCTAAATTTAAAAGTTAAACCTATAAAACCAAAATGTATGAATTTATACCATATATTTAAAATAATACAAAAATGCACATGTTAAAATTAAAATTATCAATCTCCTACACTTAAAATGCACATGTTAAGTTTCGCATCATTGACAGCTTTGAATAGTAACTTCCAACACTTAAAATTATCAATCTCCTACCCACAAGTATGAACTCCAAATTAATACTCATACCCATGTATTAGGATGCTCAAATCTCATAAACTAAAGGTCTTAAAGGCACATGACCAACTCCAATCACAAAGATTGGGTTTTCTCTAGCCAAAAACAAAGTGAAAATTGATTTTCACCCTTCCAAAATTTGAAGTGATTTCCCATACAAGCAAATTGCAAAAATGAAATTAGTAACATTTCTAAAACCAATATCAAATATGACTTTTGCTTAAAAAATTTACTTACCCAACAAATTTTGGTCAAATAATACCAAACCCTTGAAAATTCCTCTTTGTAAGAACTTAGAAACCTTAAAGGTTTTGGTAAAATAATCCTATTGGTTTAGTAGTATGGAAAATAAGCTTTGTTTTGATTATTTAGTTGTAAGGATTGAAGTTGAAACAAGAGAGAAATCAAAGAGAGAAAGGAGCCATTCAGGAGAGATGAAAGGGAAGAAATATTGAAGACAGAAGAAAGAACATAAGGGGGGTGGGGGTTTAGGCTAGTGAGGTGCCGACCCACCCTCCATATAAATATATATATATATATATATATAACATTTAAAACATATGAAATAAAAAGAATATATATATTTAGATTGTATATATTATATTGTAAAACAAGTATTAATAAAATAAGGGGAAATTCTAAAACAAGGTTGCCTTTAATCCCAAAGTTATTTTCTCCAATTAACCCATTTAAAATAATATTTAAAATTCAATTTAGTTGCTATCCAAAAATTGGATCTTGCCAAAAAAATATATCCAAAATTTTATTTACACCAATTGGCCACTTGCTCTTAACTTCAAGATCATTTATGAATTTACCATAAAACATATTTCCATTTTTCTTCAAATTTAAATTAATTATCATACTTTAGCAAATTTTCAACCTCATCTCTATTTCATATGACACACCCGGACCTAGCACGACTTTTTCGTACGAACGGAATAGTGCAAGGTGGCATATTAATTAAACAATATGTCGGTCCGGATGTGTCTAATTAAGAAGAGAACTTTAAATTAGGATAAAATGGAGTTAGAAGAAAAAGTAATTAACCGTGCATGGAAATTAGTAAATGCCAAAAAGACCTCC
Organism: Microcos paniculata; assembly: GCA_030664755.1. Classification (NCBI taxonomy): domain Eukaryota; kingdom Viridiplantae; phylum Streptophyta; class Magnoliopsida; order Malvales; family Malvaceae; genus Microcos; species Microcos paniculata. The sequence continues at coordinate 9,032,485 of CP131460.1, read as the reverse complement.
AATTAAGTCCCTAGAAATTTATTATGGGCCCCATTGGCACAAGAAATCAAAGGATTTAGCCAACGGGTAAAAATGGAAGAAAGTTGAAAAAGGGAAAAAAGTTTGACTCGGGACCAGAGTGGACCAGGCGTCTGGCTCCCCTATAAATAGGGGAGGGAGCCGAACCTTTCTTTCATTTTTCTTTTCTTTTTCTTTCTTTTTTCTTCTTTTCTCTCTGGAGCCGACCGGAGGCATTTTGGACAATTGGCAAAGTGGGACATGCCCGGCTATCAGATCAAGGTGAGTTTCCAGTATGTTGTTCTTCTCACCTCGATCTACGTTATGTTAAGTTTGCACGCACATCCATGCATCGGTTTAGCCTAGATCCAAGTTTTCAGCTTTTGACCGGATTAGATCTTTAAACTCAAATAAGTGGATTTCGGGCCGGTGGAATAAGGTGAGTTTTTAGTGTGTTATAGTATTCACCTTATTCTACGTCCCATTCCGTTTTTACGCATTTTTGTGCACCGGGTGTGAGTAAATCGGAGATTTAGTCAAATTGGGCTAAATCTCGGTCTACGGGAAAATTGGACCGGTGTTTCTCGTTTCTGCCTCGGCATATCCGTTGTGGATGCCATGAGGATCGCCTCTTTAAGTTTGTACGTCGAAAGGATGAGAAACGAGTGCGAAAACCGGGGAAGAGACCGGCCGAAGAATTGGCCGATCGAGTCCCTGTTTAGATATTTTCAATATATTATTATTATATTAAAAGATATTTATATATTATATCATTATAATGTATAAATATCTCATAGGTGGGCTTTTTGAGCCCGATTTCGAGTAGAATTTGGCCCAACCCGTGTGGGACCCAGCCAAGTCCGGGTGTGGGGCCCGCGGGCCCCCGGGGGCATTTTGGTAATTTTTCATCGAGAGTCCGATTTTAGCCCCAAAACCTCCCGAACACTTTTCTAACTGTCGGGCCTAGCCCGAGTGGCCCATGGACCCCCAGGGGTATTTTCGTAATTTTTCACTAAGTGTCCAAATTTTACCCCGGAACCTCCCGGACACTTTTCTAAGCCCCGAATCACTTCCAAACATCGTCATAGGTCATATTAGAGCCTCATAGGTGCATTCATAAATTGTAATTATGAATGCTAACATATATTTCCGTGTATTAGGGCTCCGGTTAATCGAGTGCGGCGATGCTCCGGAGGTTAAGCTACATGGAGCGCTTGGGAGTATACGATTCTCCTAATACAGTGAGTGACTTAGACTTCTCTGTCTAGCCACTGGGGAAAAGGGTTTTAAAAATGATTTTAAAACATAAATGTTTTTCAAAAAGATTTTGGGATATGGGAAATCCACATACATACACCTGCTTGTGATATACCCACACAGTGAGTGGGATGTCTTAAAAAGAAATATATAGACTATGTGCGTGTGTTTAAATATTTTAAATATGTAATGTTATATATATATATATATATACGTTTGAAATATTATTATTATTATGATTATTGAGGGTACGATGCCCTTGGGAGATGAGTGATTGAGAGGGTTCCTCGGGGCTCCAATTTGCGGGAGCGTGGACCGAGTTTGAGAGCATGCATGATACTCAGCCGTGGACCGCCTATCGAGGGGCACAGTGAGTCGAGCCTGGTTGAGAGAGGCGCGTAGGGAAACTCGCTAGAGCTCCAGTTCACTGTGTTCCACCACAGTGAGGCACCACCGAGGGAAAGGGCTAGAGAAAGAGAATGAGAATAAGAAAGAGAAAGAGAAAATATTTTTAGAAAGAAAAGAGATAGCCCTCGGTGCAGTGAGGCATAAGACGACCGACGGGTCGCACCTCCAGTATGATAGAGATGCCAGCCCATTTTATGTATATTTATTTATTTATTTATTTAAAGTGTTTTTTTTAAGACAGTTCTCAGCAAGAGGATCGGAAAAGGATTTTAAAAGAAAAATATTTATTTTATTATTATTTTATTTTGGATTTCCCTTATCTGCCCTAACCCAGATGGAGATTCTTAGAACCTCTGTCACTCACCTGTATCCAATGTGGATGGATGCAGATTTGCGTACGGAGTCAGCTTTAGGAAGGAGGCTCACTAGAAGACGTCGGTGGCTTAGGCTTAGTAGTTTTCCGTTGCGTAGGTATTCCTTTCAAATTAATCCACTGGTGTACTATTTAAGTTTTATTATTCTATTAAATGATTTTAATCAAGTTTTAAAGGTTTTGCAGCGATGATATCCATTTCAATGCCTTGCGATGCTTCTGGTGCGTGACCGGCCGGCACGTACTTCGAGGCAGCGCGGCGGTTGCCACGTGGCCGACCCGGGTGGGTTGGGGCGTGACAATTTGAATGGTGAAAATATATAGTATTTTCAAAGTGATTTTAACTTCAAAGTATTTTCAAAAGGTTTTCAAATGTTTTCAAAGCCAGTGGATTAACTAGGTTTAGAACTCCAGTGTTCGAGTATGTAGATACTCGAAAGCGTCATAAATGATCGAGCCTACTTTTAGAATGCCTTCTTTAGCAGCAATCCACCAAATAGTGTTCTCGAGTGTGGTCTTAAGTGTGAAGACATCACGACCACCTTTTTCCTCGATATTCGTGCAAGCAAGGCACGCTTTCTAATTAACTCCCCAAACTCAAATCTTCAACTTTCAATATTCCTTCCACTCGATAGTTAACCATGCAAGGGATGGTATTTCCCTCGAGATGACGAGATAGATGATGTCTCGTCCAGTCTTTCAACGAAGCCTAGTTAGAGGCTTACCAGTGGAAACTGGTTCGATGCCCACAACCTTCGATGTTCAATCCTTGAAGTTGTGAACATCGAGACTCGCTAGTGAAGCAGCGAGTGTCAAGCGTAAATTAGATGCGTTGCCCCAATTCCTTACACCAGTGATGTGCAAGACTTTGGAAGAAATGATGCGATTAGAACGAGGCAAGGGGCCAAGGTGGGTATACTGTGCGTGAATGCTAACCTCACTTCTCTCGTTTTCTACCCCGTGGGTGTGTAGCCTTAGAGAGAGAGTTGGGTTAAGATTCAAGAATTTGAAGGAGTTAATCACGGAGGATGTGGTTGACCCAAAACCTCAGAATGTGAGATGAATCATCTTAGTAACCAGATGAAGGTAATCGAGGAGAAGCATCCAAGGAGATTGGAAGAGAAAGAATGAGCCCAAGATCACGAAAAGTGAGATATGGGAAGATTATTTAAGGATGTGAAAGGATTGATAAGAGAAAACCCTAAAAGATTTAAGGATGACAAAAAGGAAGAGTAAGGAAGGAGGACAAAAGAGAAGTCATTTTTGGGAAACGATGAGAAGGAATAAGATAGTAATGACAAGATAGAAAATGAGGAAAGAATGAAAAGAGATCACATCCAAGTGGTCAACGAGTAGTACGTTCGTTACTACTTGTTTGACCATTGGATACCAATGATGAGAAGGATAATGAATAAAAGAGAAAGGAATGAAGATGGAGGAAGTGGAATAAAGAAAGTAAGGAGGAGGAGACCCCCAAAAGATAATAAGAAATGATTTTGAACCAAGTGAATGGGAAGAAAACAAGTGAAGAGAAAGTGTAACGCACAGCAAGGATGGGAATGCCTGCATTCGTGCTAATGGAAAGCATGAAGGGAATTTCCTTCGATATTGTGAAGACATCACCAAAGGGAACTAGTGAGAAAGAAGAAGAGGAAAAGAGAAGAAAGCGAGCCCTTAAACAAAGGATAAAGAGATGTCGTGATGTAGTGCGGAGGCTTTCTTAATGAAGAAAGAAAGCATAAGAATCCTAGGTAAAAGAAGATCCTAGGCTAATAAAAGAAGAACAAGGCTTAAAGGAGAGAGAGACTTAGTTCAGTTGATGAACTAAGTTTTGGTTAATTAGGAATAGAGCCTTAAAAGAAGAAAAGTATAACACATCACTAGAAAACTATAACTTTAATTAGCAACAATGTCATAATGAACCGTAGGTTAATAACTCCAAATGACTGACCAGGATTAGTATATGAATAAGACTAGGAAATTAGGGCTAGAGACAAAACCTAGATAGGTAATTTAGAGATAGATTAAAGAAGAGTATAAAAATGGGACTAAAAAGAAGCATAGAAAGAGGATTAAGGAAGATCTAGTGAAAGGAACCGGATAAAAGACTTAGAAACGGATATTAATTAAAGAGAGTCGAGCATAATGGACCCCGAACTCGAGTCAAGTCAAGGCACTACATCATAAAACGAATAAATCAAGGAAAGAAATGAGTAAACAAGGATTATCGGAGGCCAGAACCAAGAAAGAGAAAAAGGGGGTAAAGGATATAAATTGGTGAAAGGAAGATGAAACCCCCGACTATTTAATTTTGGGAAGAAGATGACAGAAGGATTAAGAATGTGAATGGTGAAAAGAAGGGAAAGGAAAACCCTGATTAGCTAGATGATAAAAGAAGAGATAAAGAGGTTGGATAGAAAGAAAAATTGGAGAAAACATAAGAGAGAAAGCACTCGTAGGAAACGAGTAGATGGAGATGATGGTGTCTTAATGCATGACGGGTAAGGATGATATCAATGAAAGGTAAATGAAAGAGACGAAAAGAGAAATAAGAAGTGAGGATACCAAGATATGGTAATACAAACAAGAGTGAACGAAAGATAAGAATAATGATGATGATGGGAACCTTGAAGATAATCAAACACAGAGAATGAGGAAAATGGATCGACATAGGCAAGAGTCGAAGAAAGAGTGAGAATAAGATGAGAATGAATAAGAGGATAATTAAAACAGGAAAAGACAAAAAGGGTGATTTAGCGTACCCCAGAATAATAATGGGAGCTGGAGAAGAAAAAGGATCAAGACGTGGCATAAGTGTGGGATAGAAGGAATTAAGAATAAGAAGTTAAGGAATATGGAGGATAAGTTAAGTCTTTTAGAAGGAGGGGAGTAAGCTAACTTTGAGGATAAACTCCCCGAAGAATGATAAGTGAAGAGAGGATGTGGGAGATGAAGTCAAATTAAGCTAAGATGAAGTCAACTTGGCGTGGGCAAGATAGAAAGGTAATGGAGGATAGAGAAAGGTGTTGCCCACGATAAATGAACCATGACATCGAAAGACAAAGAAGAAATATCAATGGATTAAGAGCCGAAGATGGCTAAGAGAAAGGAAACACACATGTATAAAGCAAGAGATGTGCGAATTAAGACGCAAAAAGATAATAAGAGAGAACCTCGAGTACTCAAGGGAAGGGGTACGAGAATAAGGAAGGCAATCGATCAGGCTCATGAACTTCTATGAGCACAGCCAGTATGAAAAACAGAAAGGAAGTTCTAACACCTAAGAGGATCAAAGGTGTTAGAAGAAAAGTGGAATAAGAATGAGAATGATAAAGAAGGTCAGATAAGAGAGTAAAGAGGGAAGAATGAAGTCAAGGCAAAGGAAACCCTGGATAAGAAGTGGAAGGTCACGTAAATCAAGGTAAAAGAAATGTGAAGAAGAGAAATGACACGGAGATGACCCTAAGGGAAAGGGCGTAAGGATGACAAGAGCTGTAAGTGATGCCTAAAGATGGTAAAAGACCAAACAGGAAGTCAAGTTAAGTGGAGAACGAGATACCTCAAGAGAGAAGAAGGCGAAGATAAAGAAGCTACCGGAATACAGCATGAGTGTGACGAGCACGAATTACGCTGTTCCTCGTTGACGAAAAGGCAAGAGAAATGTGGACCCCACTATGGATGTGGGTGGATGGAAATGAAGAAAAAAGAAAGAGATGGGGATACGGAGAACCCAGAAAATATTATTGATGAGAAGAAGGGAAAAGAGATCGACCATTAGCAAGAAAGCTAATGTGAAGGAAGGAAGACAGAAGGAAGAGAAACACGCGACACCTCCTGAATTGGATACCTCAAGAAAATAAAATTTAAGGAATGCCGATTAGGCAAGATAAATGGTATGAATGGGCATGAGGTCGAGGCTCAAGTGTGATTGACTTGGGAGCCATGTGAGGCATCCCTATGTGAGAAGGATCAGAGATTGAGATCTTGAGGATCTCTGTGATGACCACTCGAGAGGACCGGCCCAGTGTGTGATTTGGGGTGTGCATGAGGCCACCCAGAGTTCTCGATCCCTTAGAGGATGAGAGAAGAGATGTGATGGGCCATGGGCCCTGTATGTGATGTGATGGGCCGAGGGCCCTATTTGTGATTATGATGGGCGGTCAGAGAGTGGGTCAGATGTGAGAGCCGAGAGGGCATGATCTCTGATTCCTCTGTTATGATGTGACCGTGTGTGGGCTAGTGTATGTTGGAGCTCGACTCATACACCATGAAATTTGAATGGAAGAAGAGTTAAGGAAAGAGAATGAAGTAAGAGACGAAACGACAAACGAAACCAAGATAGGGGGAAAGATAATTAACTCACCGCATCCTCGCCATGGAGGCGAGGGAGTTAAGCGAAGATCTTTCCCGATAGCTTGGTTACAAAGACGAGTACAAGACTGCGAAATGACGAGAAACGCGTTAGAAGATAGCCTCGTCGTGAGAGGCAATGGCAATGAAAAAGAGGAGGAACTCCTAAGAAGAGTAAGAGGTCTGGAACCTCAGAGGCAACAAAAAGGATAGTCTCGTCAAAAGAGACTTGAAAAAGAACAAGGATAAGGACACGGCGAAAGAATCGAGTTAACGCAGTGGAAGCGAAGTGAGCCTAACCCATGGAAGGGTAAGAGTAGGCTATGCTAAGAAAAAGATGAGGTTCAAACTCAAGAACAGAAGAGAAGTGGAGTTGTTCTTGAACAACATGATCGGAAGAGATTAGACTTGAATTGGTGGGCGTCAGCGACGAATAGTGATGCGAACACTATTCAAAAACGGAAAGAGGGCTTCGAATTGAAGCTAAACCTCCCCAGGCTACCTTGTTTAATTTCGAGGACGAAATTTTTAGAAGGAGGGGAGAGTTGACACATCCGGACCTAGCACGACTTTTTCGTACGAACGGAATAGTGCAAGGTGGCGTATTAATTAAACAATATGTCGGTCCGGATGTGTCTAATTAAGAAGAGAAGTTTAAATTAGGATAAAATGGAGTTAGAAGAAAAAGTAATTAACCGTGCATGGAAATTAGTAAATGCCAAAAAGTCCTCCAATTAAGTCCCTAGAAATTTATTATGGGCCCCATTGGCACAAGAAATCATAGGATTTAGCCAACGGGTAAAAATGGAAGAAAGTTGAAAAAGGAGAAAAAGTTTGACTCGGGGCCAGAGTGGACCCGGCGTCTGGCTCCCCTATAAATAGGGGAGGGAGCCGAACCTTTCTTTCATTTTTCTTTTCTTTTTCTTTCTTTTTTCTTCTTTTCTCTCTGGAGCCGACCGGAGGCATTTTGGACAATTGGCAAAGTGGGACATGCCCGGCTATCAGATCAAGGTGAGTTTCCAGTATGTTGTTCTTCTCACCTCGATCTACGTTATGTTAAGTTTGCACGTACATCCATGCATCGGTTTAGCCTAGATCCAAGTTTTCAGCTTTTGACCGGATTAGATCTTTAAACTCAAATAAGTGGATTTCGGGCCGGTGGAATAAGGTGAGTTTTTAGTGTGTTATAGTATTCACCTTATTCTACGTCCCATTCCGTTTTTACGCAATTTTGTGCACCGGGTGTGAGTAAATCGGAGATTTAGTCAAATTGGGCTAAATCTCGGTCTACGGGAAAATTGGACCGGTGTTTCTCGTTTCTGCCTCGGCATATCTGTTGTGGATGCCATGAGGATCGCCTCTTTAAGTTTGTACGTCGAAAGGATGAGAAACGAGTGCGAAAACCGGGGAAGAGACCGGCCGAAGAACTGGCCGATCGAGTCCCTGTTTAGATATTTTCAATATATTATTATTATATTAAAAGATATTTATATATTATATTAATATATTTAGATATTTATATATTATATCATTATAATGTATAAATATCTCATAGGTGGGCTTTTTGAGCCCGATTTCGAGTAGAATTTGGCCCAACCCGTGTAGGACCCAGCCAAGTCCGGGTGTGGGGCCCGCGGGCCCCCGGGGGCATTTTGATAATTTTTCGTCGAGAGTCCAATTTTAGCCCCAAAACCTCCCGAACACTTTTCTAACTGTCGGGCCCAGCCCGAGTGGCCCATGGACCCCAGGGGTATTTTCATAATTTTTCACCAAGTGTCCAAATTTTACCCCGGAACCTCCCGGACACTTTTCTAAGCCCCGAATCACTACCAAACATCGTCATAGGTCATATTAGAGCCTCATAGGTGCATTCATAAATTGTAATTATGAATGCTAACATATATTTCCGTGTATTAGGGCTCCGGTTAATCGAGTGCGGCGATGCTCCGGAGGTTAAGCTACATGGAGCGCTTGGGAGTATACGATTCTCCTAATACAGTGAGTGACTTAGACTTCTCTGTCTAGCCACTGGGGAAAAGGGTTTTAAAAATGATTTTAAAACATAAATGTTTTTCAAAAAGATTTTGGGATATGGGAAATCCACATACACACACCTGCTTGTGATATACCCACACAATGAGTGGGATGTCTTAAAAAGAAATATATAGACTATGTGTGTGTGTTTAAATATTTTAAATATGTAATGTTATATATATATATATACGTTTGAAATATTATTATTATTATGATTATTGAGGGTACGATGCCCTTGGGAGATGAGTGATTGAGAGGGTTCCTCGGGGCTCCAATTTGCGGGAGCGTGGACCGAGTTTGAGAGCATGCATGATACTTAGCCGTGGACCGCCTATCGAGGGGCACGGTGAGTCGAGCCTGGTTGGGAGAGGCGCGTAGGGAAACTCGCCAGAGCTCCAGTTCACTGTGTTCCACCACAGTGAGGCACCACCGAGGGAAAGGGCTAGAGAAAGAGAATGAGAATGAGAAAGAGAAAGAGAAAATATTTTTAGAAAGAAAAGAGATAGCCCTCGGTGTAGTGAGGCATAAGACGACCGACGGGTCGCACCTCCAGTATGATAGAGATGCCAGCCCATTTTATGTATATTTATTTATTTATTTATTTAAAGTGTTTTTTTTAAGACGGTTCTCAGCAAAAGGACCGGAAAAGGATTTTAAAAGAAAAATATTTATTTTATTATTATTTTATTTTGGATTTCCCTTATCTGCCCTAACCCAGATGGAGATTCTTAGAACCTCTGTCACTCACCTGTATCCAATGTGGATGGATGCAGATTTGCGTACGGAGTCAGCTTTAGGAAGGAGGCTCACTAGAAGACGTCGGTGGCTTAGGCTTAGTAGTTTTCCGTTGCGTAGGTATTCCTTTTAAATTAATCCACTGGTGTACTATTTAAGTTTTATTATTCTATTAAATGATTTTAATCAAGTTTTAAAGGTTTTGCAGCGATGATATCCATTTCAATGCCTTGCGATGCTTCTGGTGCGTGACCGGCCGGCACGTACTTCGAGGCAACGCGGCGGTTGCCACGTGGCCGACCCGGGTGGGTTGGGGCGTGACATCATATTAGTACAAAGATCCGTATAAAGGATTAAGATTCCAGTGTTACAATTTCTTCCCCTCTTAAAATAATTTCATCCCCGAAATTTCACCTAGACCATAGCTCATAACTTCTTAAGCAAAAAGGTTTCCTCGATTCAAGATTTCCTTAAGATACTCAAACTCTTTGTCACTCCCAATCTCTTCACACTTGCATTGATTCAAAATTTACTTTGACAAGTGGATGATCATTCACACCCCATCTATTTTCCACTCATTTCCCTTTTGAATTTATCCATTTAGCGATAATCACCAAATTATTGCCACAATAATAAGGTTTGTTTATACCTCGTAACCCCTTTAATTTCCAAATTTACTTAGATCAAACAAGATTAATTTGGTCTTTCACTTTCATTAAAATTTCTAATTCTTCAAGTCCTCTCATTCAAATTTATTGTCCACACATTTTCATGAAACCTTTTTTAAAAAAAAAAAAATTCTATTCCATCCCAGTTGTAGACACTTATTTTTTGCTTTAATCAACTAGTTAATTTTAATTAATTAATTGATTTGCCATTTTTCGAAATTTCAATTTTGCTTACCCTTTTAAGTTTAGTTTATTTTTGGCCATTTACTATTACTGTTATTATTATTATTAATATTATTTTATTTTGATTTTATTTTATTTTCTTGCAAATAATTTTGAATCAAGACAAAAAAAAAGAAAAAAGAAGAAAAAGAGAGATAAGTGGGTCAACTCAGTTTCCATGCAAAGCCAAGCAAGCTGAAGATTAACCGAATCAATTCGGTTATGGTGCGAATATATATATATATATATATGTATATATAGATATGTATATATATTTATATATTTATATTTACATACATATGTATATTTATGTATAAATATCCATGTGTGTATAAATATTTTTATATATCTGTATATACTTATACTTATATATATATTTATGTATGTATATGTGTATATATATATATATGAATGTATAAGTATATTTATATTTGTGTATATACATATATATTCTTGTATATTATATATATATATATATCAAGGACCAAGTCAAAATGGGAACCAAGGCCAAACCAAGTTAACTCATCCCCCAAAGCCAAATGAGCTAACTCGGCTATCATGCATGAAGAAGGCCATGCAATACCGTTGCACAGCAGCTAGCAACCGAGCCACCAACCAGTCCACAAAAAACCAACCATGGCAGCAGCAGCTAGAGTGATAGCTGTCCACCAGCTTCGGTTTCACTTCAGTACATCCACCGCCGTATTGTCAGCCACCGTCCCACCAACAAAGCAGCCATCGGACTCCTCTCCCATGCGAGCCGCTGTTCCAGGCTGCTCCAACCAAGACCACGCTACTGCTGCCACCGCTTCCCCACCCGCTGCTCCACCGTCAACTTCAACTCCCCCTCGACTCCTTCCATGGCCTCTTTAAAGCGCCACCCTCAGGCTAGCAAGCTCACAGCAGCAGCGCCACAGTTCCACGGCCACCAACACTGGCCACCACCAGACCTCATTTAATTAATGCCTGCAGCAGATTTGTGAGAGCTGAAGTTGCTACACATCCCTCTCTTTGCCTGGCTATAGCTACCAATGGAGGTTTGAACCCAACAAAGAACCGGGATTACAGATGCTGTTGTTGCTGCTCGAGTTCTAAATGCCACTCTTGTTGTTCCAAAGCTGGATCAAAAGTCCTTTTGGAAGAATGCCAGTGATTTCTCAGAGATCTTCGATGTTGATTGGCTCATATCGTCTTTGTCGAAGGACGTTAAAATCATAAAGCAATTCCCTAAAAGGAGAGGGAAGAATTGGAGCCATTTTCCTCATTCTCTTCGCGAATGGTTGCACTTGACTTTATTGTTTGTGATGAGAGTGATGTGTTTGTCACCAACAACAATGAAGCAACATAACGTGGGAAGCTTTTGCCTCTAGAGTTCGTACTTTCCAGAGAGGCTTTATGGGGGAGCCAAAGGAGGTCGGGCTATACAGGGGCGAGTTTCATAAGGATCCATCCAACTGTATATGTGAAGATTCAGAGGCAAAGACAGATTCAAAGCATAGGAAACATGCAGAAATGGATAACTCATTTAGAAAAGATGTGGTTTTGGCCAAGCCTGGACGAGGTGACAACTGCGCTTGAGCAGCTTCAGGAACCAGAAGAAAAACCCGCAGTTGAGGAAAAGAAAGAGAGAGGAAGAAAGAGGAGGAGAAGAAGTCACGGGAGCCTTTTCAACAATTCTAAAACCAGCAACTACACCACCGTCCGACAGCCACACCAACACTCATAACAGCAGCAGCGGTTTGTCTCCACAGCCGCAGCAGCTCGCCACCGTCCCACAGCCAGCAAAGCATTCCACGACCATTCCCCATGCAAACCGCTCCCATGCATGCCACCACCAGTAACAGTCACCCCATATAAGACCAAAACACGTGGTCTTCATTCTCCTTTGGCCCGCCTTGCAATATACAAAGTCTGCTAGGCGATCCCTAACGCATCAAAAGTCCAAAGTAGTGAGAAAGGGACGGAGAGAGAGAGATATTGATCGAAAAAGAGGAGAGATTTTCTTTGATTTAGCGAATAATGTCTGCGGCAGTGTGCGGGAGTAAGAGGTCGTTCTTCGATGATATTTCGTCTTCGCCATCGGCTTCTGTTTCGAAGAAGCTCCGACGCTGTTCGCCTTCTTCTCCTTCGTCTGTTCGTTTCTCTCCACCGCGGTCTTCGCTCGATCACCTCCAGGCCCTCTTCCCTCATATGGACGCTGAGCTTCTGGAGAGAGCACTGCTAGAATGCGGGAATGATATAGACACTGCCATCAAGAGGCTACAGAGGAAAAGTCAGTGCCCGTTGAAGAACTGGGCACAACTGTAGAGCTGGGTACATTAACCAGTGATGAAAAAGCTGTTGCTGCTGTGCCTGTCCAGAATCCATTGGCCGCTGAAAATCTGCCTGTTGATGGTGCAGAATGGGTGGACTTGTTTGTGAGGGAGCTGGTAAGTTCTACAAGTATGGATGAGGCCAAAGCCCGTGCCTCTAGACTGTTGGAGGTTCTTGAGAAGTCCATTAGAGAAAATGCTGCAAATGAGGTAGCACAGAACTTTCAGAAGGAAAATATCATGTTAAAGGAACAGATTCAAGTGTTGATTCAAGAAAATACGGTCCTCAAACGTGGTGTGACCATCCAACATGAACGTCAAAAGGAGTATCAGGATAAGAACCATGAGTTGCAACATTTGAAGCAGTTAGTTTCCCAGTATCAGGAGCAATTGCGGAATCTAGAGGTGAATAATTATGCCTTGTCCATGCATTTGAGACAGGCGCAGCAAAACAACTCCATCCCGGGGCGCTTCCTCCCCCTCATATGCGTTCCATGCAGCAGCCACAACCTCAGATAAATCAGACACAGCCTCATCATAATCAGATGAACCCTCAGTTGCAGTCAATGAATTTACAAACCAGAACAACTGATTTTTTTGGGCTGTTTGAAGTTTTACGTGAGGGAAGAAAATGGGGTTATTATCTTAAAGCTGGCTGGTGGTCTCTGCATGGCTGTTTTCTGCTTGGAATGGCTGGGTTTGGGGCTTGCTTTCGTGTTGAGATATTATGCTTTTGTGGAAGGTCATGGGGTCAGAAATGGGCAATCGAGCCAGAGGAATGGAAAGTTCAAGATGAGGATTTGAAAGATTGACCATAGCCTTTCCAAGTTTAAGAGACTTTATAAGTCTGAGACAACAGCATCGTATGCTACAGCAGGCATTAGGAGCCAACACGTGACCACCCCAACACGTGAAACGCCAGCTAACTACCCACAAATATAAAATCGACAAAGTCAGCAATCGATATAAAAAGAGTAAGCGTGAGAGGTCCAACAACCGACAGCTTCATGATTTTTTTTGTCTTTGGCTCCGTATTTTATGGGGTTGGTGGCTCCATATTTTAAGCTACTGGGTTTCGAGATAAAAAGGAGCTTCAGCCATTCTTTCAAACAGACAGAAAGAAAGAGAAGAGAGAGCACGAGAGCTTCAGCCTTCTGGAGCAAAACAGAAAAAGAAGAAACAAGAGGAAGAAAGAAGAGAGTACGGGAAGAAGAGAAATCTGCAACAAAAAGATTAGGAAGGCAGAATCTTTTCTAGATGTTTAGCTTCTTTTCTTCTCGCACCTTTTGTAAACAAAACTTCCATCTTTGAGAGAAAAAATCTTTCTTTGAAGGTAAAAATTGTTATCTTTAAGTTGATTATTCTCATTTATGATTCTCTGTTTAAAATTTACTTAATCTGCTCGTATATTTCATGAATGTTTTTCATAAGAATGTTTTATTTAATATTTCCTTGCAAGTATAAGTCTTTTTTTTTCTTTTTTCTTTTTTTAGATTACAATTTGTTTGCGGAAAAAGATGTTTGCTTTTCACATATTAAGAACTATGTTGAGGATTTATGAGGCCTTTAAGTCTACATTAGCCTAGGATATGTTAAAAATGTTTTTCTTTTACTTGTTCATGTTAACATTTTTTTTTACTTTAATAATGTACATAATTTTAAAAAGAGGTCCAAATTTTACTAGTTCTATGATGATCGTTACACCTTTTAGGTATGGAATATTTATGTTCTATGCTGTTCGCTCTGTTAAAATTTTCGATTTTTATTGTAAAGTTTCCATTTTTAAACTTGTCTGGGTTAAAATTTTAATTTTTTTATTTTTTGTAAAGCTTACATTTAAACCTATAGGTATAATTAATCAGATCAGAAATCCATTTTTGTCCTTAAAGCTTGTGCCTTTAAATTTATAAATTTGATTGCTCAATTAAAGATTCAGTCTAGTCTAAAAAGGAGTTGCATTTTTACGCTCGTACATATTCTTGTTTAATTAAAAAATAGAACTTTGACCAATAAAAATCAAATCTTTGAATTTATTTCCATTTAGCTAAAAAAATTTAATCTTGGCTATAAAAATTGTACTTTTAAGTTTGAATAGATGTATATTTAGTCTAATATTTAATTTTGATCTTGTTAAATTACTTTGTTGCCCTTAGATCCATATTTATCTTAATTAAAACGTAATCATGTAAGTAAAATTATCCTTTTGCCCTTACTTATATATTTGTTTAATTATGAGTTGAATTTTGTATAAAATTGCATACTTGACCTTGTATACGTGTTTGTTTAATTTAAGCTTGCTTATATGTGTTAAATCAGTTGTTGTGCAATTTGATCTTGTAAAATTAAATTTAAATTTCCATGTCCTATTTATTTTACCATATCATATTGTGTAATTAATTGTATATGTATATACTAACCCATGTTTCCTTGTCTCATTCATGCATAATCAAAATTAGAACATTGGTTTTCAAAAATTCATATGCATGGGGTAACCGAAAGATCCCTCGGGAGTCTGAGGTTTCTAAAGGTTTTCTCCGATGAGATGTTTTCTCGGTGTCTAATCGGGAGTCCGATCGGACCCGGGAGAATTTCTCATCCCTTCAAAATTAAAAATATGTTTTTTCATGTAATTTTCACAAAAAGCATGCATCATGTTTACGATTTTCTTTAATTTCTTAAAATTTATGAACGAATTCCAAAAATTTTCTTTTTACAAAAAGGAGTGTTAATTCCAAAATCTTTTATTTTTATTTATTTTATTTTTACTTTTATGTTTTATTTTTATTTCATTTTAAGAAAATCTCTTGTTTAAGAGGCCCAATTAAATTAAAAGGGAAGTTTATTCCAACATTAATTTCAAAACATGTTTTAAAGGTTTTTGGAGAGATCTTAATTTTCCAACTATATATAATTAAGGCCTCTCAAATTAATCCAAATTTTATAAAAAAAATCACTTTCAAAATCTCTTTTCTTATTTTTATTTCTTTTCATTTCTTTTTCAATAAAAGGGAATATTTATTTTCTTTTATCCTTTTTTTTTAATTTTTCAAAATATTTTCCTATCAAACTAAATTTTTGTCAAACTATTCCCTTCAACAAATTAAAAGGAATATTTATTCCGACATTGTTTTAAAAATTAAATCTTTCTAAGAGATTTTAATTTGAGAAATCATAATTAAAGTCTCTTAATGTGATTTTCAAAACACGAATTTGAGGATGTTTATCCCAACTTTTTTGCAAAATATTTTCTAGAAGGTTTCAATTAATATTCTCATAATTGAGATTTTCTAAAATTAAAATTAAACCTTTATTTTTCAAAAGGATATTTATCCTCATTTTTAAATTTGACTTTGATTTTTTTGAAGAATATTTGTTCCTAGTTAGAAATTGAATCTCCATTCTAAGTAGGAAATTTCTTCAAATTCGAAATTGGGCTATGGATTTTCACATTAAAAGGAATGTTCATTCCGACATTAAGTTTTTTTTTTTTTTAATTTTTTGGATTTAACTTTTCAATGGGATTTTTGTCCCATATTAAAAGGAATATTTATTCCAACATTCGAAATTATGTTTTTTCTAAAATGATTTTAAACATATTTTATTATTATTTCCCAAGTAAAATATTTTTAAGACTTTTGTGGTACCGATTTCCTGGCGTCTTGGGGGTGCTAATCCTTCCCCAAGCGTAACCGACTCACGAACCTAAAATCTTTTTTCGTAGACCAGTTTCTTTCCTTAGCTTGACGTAATCTTTCTAGATTTACGTCGGGTTAAACTAGTAGGTGACTAACCACACCTATTTAAAATAAAAGGTTAGTGGCGACTCCATTTGTTTTCAGACTGTTTAGTCCCAAATATATTTCACGCCATGCCATTTATCGTCGGAGCGGTAAAACGTCTCGACAGCTTGGCGACTCCACTGGGGACTAGTTTTTTAGAGTCGAGCCACTTTTTAAGTCTTATTTTACTTAGGTTTAAAAATAAAATGTTTTAAGTTTCATTTCATGCATTGCATCATTCATTTGCATTAAATTTTTTCCCAATAATTGTTTCAAAATTTTTCCAAAAAAAAAAGGAAAAAAAATGAAGATTTTTCAAAATTAAGTTTATTAAAATTGCATCTTACATTTACATCACATTTAATTTATATGTATGTTTTTATGTTTTGATTTTCTAGTATGCTTTGTGTGTTTAATTACTCGTCTATATTTTGCATGTTTTAATTCTTAGCCTATGCCTTGATCCTCTATGCATGCCCTATGTCTTAATTACTTGTATATATTTTGCATGTTCCAATTTCCTTTGTATGCCTTGATCTGCTAGTATGCTTTTTACCATTTTGCCCTTTTAGTCACTTATATGTATTTTTCATGTTTTAATTCCTTGTGTATGCCATGTATGCCTATCTTGTTTACCATGTGTGCTTATCTCATCATATTAATTATTTATCTTGTATTTTGAATTGGACTGATCGTGTGTTGACATGTGATAGTGAAATTTTTTCTGCCTCCTGCTTCTGCTTCTCCGAATGTTCTCTACTTCACCGAAAGGCAATTGGTAAAGGTATAAGTCCCTCGCTCACACACGACACAAATTCATAACATAAAAGTTCGGGAGTCCGAACTTCACCTTTATTTAGGAGGGGGCGACGGGGTTGCCTCCACCCCATCTTGTCCGATGGGTACCCTTGTCTAGAGCTTTAAACCCAGCATGTAGAAGAACCCAAATTCTAACCTAGATAGAGCCAAACCCGTTCGAGAAAACCCGGTTTCTTAGGACACAAAAGGGGGGACGGCTTCTTACCTTTATCAATCCCTTTCGTTTTATCTACTTATAGCATGCTGTTTGTCTGTTTTCTGATTGTTTCATGATGACATGCTGTTTGTATAAACTGTCTGTTTTCTTCCACCTTTTTGTATAAATACTTATTTCATGATGATATGTCGTTTGTTTTCTTTCCCACTTTATGTATCCATTCCATAATCTGTTTGTTTTCTTTCACTTTATCTGTATATATATGCTTATTCCATATTGGTATGCTATTTGTATAATTTTCCTATTCTCTTCCTCACTTTGTCTGTATATATGTTGTCTGTTTTCTTTTGCAATGATACATCGTATGTCAATTTTCTTCCTTGCTTCATTCATACATGTTCATGCTTTGAATATCCATGATTATTTCTTTTATTTGCCATCATCACATGACATGCATTCCATTGTAGAATCATTCACAACAAGAGAACTGTAAAGGGAAATTAGTCATGGCTGATGAACAAGGTCAATCTTTGGGTCAACGGATATTTGGTCTCTTGGCCTCGTTCTGAAGAAATGACCAGTTATCCTTTATAGTTAAATTGTTGTAAACCATTCATTTTTGCATCTACATCTAATCATTGACATGCTTCCTTTTACTCTACTTCATACTGTACTTGTATATGTGCATCCATGTATATAATTTATTTTAATGGAGAGCTAAAACATTTCCTTTTTGTCATTTCTTCCCCTTATTTTTGCATCCCATGGTTGCATTTTCGTCAAGCATGTTCATACATACATTCCATTCATAATAAAGGGAATCTGATTCATCCTTGTGATTACATCAAAGGGTTTCAAGATAGCACCTCCTGATACTAGATTACGGTCCAAAGTCGTAATGGAAGAGCAAGCTGTCGAGATTGGACAGTTAAGGAAGGCAAACGAGGATCTACAGAAACAATTGGATCAGATGACAGAAATGGTGGCCAGTATGAGACAACAAAATATGGCAAATTCAGGCAATAATTCCAATGGGCAATCTTCTCTGAGTACACTCCCACACGGACTCCCCATAGCTCAGCCTACGAGTGCCTCTCTCTCACCCCCCGCACTCAATATACCTTTGCAAGGAAATCAAACACAAATTCCTCAACCAATCACATCCACCTTCCCACCACCTCCACCTGGTGTGCACCTTTTTACACCCTTAATGTTTACCACAAATGGAGGAATCCCAACAACTCAACCAATTCCACCTCCCACCTACACTATGCCACCTCCTATCCCTGGATTTGCCCCAGCCAACCCCGTGATTATGCCTAACGAGCAGTTTGAGAGAGAGATGGGCGAAGCTGAAAGCCAGAAGGCGTTGAATCAAATAGAGGAGCGACTTA
The DNA here is from genome assembly GCA_030664755.1 of Microcos paniculata. Taxonomy (NCBI): domain Eukaryota; kingdom Viridiplantae; phylum Streptophyta; class Magnoliopsida; order Malvales; family Malvaceae; genus Microcos; species Microcos paniculata. The sequence goes on along the minus strand of CP131460.1, from coordinate 9,013,980 downwards.
AAGCCATGGAGGGCACTCATGCTTATGGCACCACTGATGCATGCGAGTTGAGTTTGGTAGATGGGTTGGTGATCCCACCAAAATTCAAAGTGCCTGAGTTTGAAAAATACAAAGGAACCACATGCCCCAAAGACCATGTTACCATGTACTGCCGAAAGATGGCTGCATATTCTCGAGATGATAAATTGTTGATTCACTGTTTCCAAGACAGCCTCACCGGGTCAGCAATACAGTGGTATAACAAGTTGGATAGGCGGGATATTCATTCTTGGAATGATCTGGCTCGGACTTTCATCAATCAGTACAAGCATATGACGGATTTAGTACCCGATAGATTGACTTTGCAAAACATGGAGAAAAAGTCTTCCGAGTCATTCACTGAATATGCCCAGAGATGGAGGGACATGACAACTCAGATTCAGCCTCCTTTGACTGAGAAAGAGATGATATGGCTATTCATTAACACCTTGAAAGCTCCATATTATAGCCATATGCTAGCTGGCGCCACCATGAGTTTCACTGACATGGTCTTAATCGGAGAAATGGTGGAAAATGCACTCAGAACCGGTAAGTTAGTTGATAGGGAGTCCAGTGTAGTCAAGGAGAGTTCCAAGAAGAAAGAAGACGAAGTGAGCACTATTAGATGTGAGGGATACCAGCAGCGATATCAACATCCACAACCCCAATGCCAACCATGCCAGCACCAATACCATCCCACCATTTACACTCCACATCATAACACTTACCGGTATCCTCTTCCCTGTTGCACATAACCTCAAAATGCTTACCAATACCCAGTGTCCAACACCATTTCCACTGCTCCAAGACCAAACACTCAAAACCGAAATTCAAGACCACCAAAGAAAAGGAAACAATTGACTCCCATACCCATGACTTACACAGAGCTATACACCAAGCTATTGGACAGCAAGATGATTGAACCGGTTCAGTACTCGACCCTCTTACAGCCTCCATATCCCAAATGGTTTGATGAGAATACAACATGTGCCTATCACTTAGGAGCTAATGGGTATAGTATTGAAAACTGCATGAGATTGAAAGAAGTGGTACAAGGCATTATCAAGGAAGGTCGTTTGACTTTTGATACTGGTGTGCAGCCGAGTGTAGGGGCAAATTTGTCTCCTAGTCATGGCGGAAATGGAGTAAATGCTATTAATGCTGAGTTAGCTGTGTTGGGATATGATGAATCAAGCAACGGCAAAACATGGGTTCGGCAGTTAGCACCAATCACTAATTTGAACAATTGAGAGGTTTTTGAGACACCGATCATGTTAGTAGATGTTGACATATGATAAGCTTTGGCAATTTTGAACACTTTTATCCTACACTTCTGCCCAAGAGTGTTGATGGTTGATCTTCATATGTTATGGGTTTTACTTTCATATTTGCTCTATCATTCATAATTTTGATGTTATGCATTCTTAAATTCTCCGTCATGTACATTGTTAAACTCTCTGTCATAAGCATATCTCATATCATAATGCTATTCATTGGACTTCGTGTTTTTTTATTGACCCTTGTTATTTGTTATTCTATCTCATTCATGGATTAAATATATATGTATATATATTCCTTATACTATCCCTTGACTCGTACGACCTTAAATGATGAATGCAAAGATAGCAAAGAGGGTCCTCTCGAGCCCGACTTCGACCGGCTCATGAATGCGGATGACTTTGACAATAATGATGATGATGATTACTCTCTTCCCCTGATCTTATGAGACTGATTGAATGAGAAGACAAACAGATCTTGCCACAAAAAAAAAACTACTGGGTTGATCAATTTGGCCGAAAAAGAAAAAGTCAAAATTGGCACTTCCTTGACACTGAAAGAGAAAGAGGAATTGATGTCACTGCTCAAAGAATATGCCAATATCTTTGCTTGGCCCTAGCAAGACATGCCGAGTCTGGATACTGAGATTGTGGTGCATAGAATGCCAATCAAGCCCGAGTTCAAGCCAGTGCAACAAAAATTGAGGAGAATGAGGCCGGCCATGTTACTAAAGATCAAAGAAGAAATGAATAAGCAACTGGATGCAGGATTTTTGGAAGTGGCCACTTATCCTGAGTGGGTCGCAAATGTAGTACCGGTCCCGAAGAAAGATGGCAAAGTTCGAATGTGTGTGGATTACCGAGATATCAATAAAGCCAGTCCGAAAGACAATTTCCCACTGCCCCACATTGACACTTTAGTAGACAACACGGCTAAACATGCAACATTTTCTTTCATGGATGGGTTTTCGGGGTACAACCAGATTAAAATGGCTTCAGAAGATAAGGAGAAGACTACTTTCACCACCATATGGGGCATGTTCCAATACAACGTGATGTCCTTTGGTCTCAAGAATGCTGGGGCAACTTATCAGAAAGCTATGGTGACCTTTTTTCATGATATGATGCATAAAGAGATCGAGGTGTATGTGGATGATATGATTGCCAAAGGCCGGAATCCAGAAGAGCATATGACTGGCCTGAGGAAGTTGTTTGAGAGGCTGCGCAAGTATCAGTTGCGGTTGAATCCGGCCAAATGTACTTTCGGCGTTAGTTCAAGGAAACTGTTGGGCTTCATTGTTAGTCAAAAGGGGATCGAGGTAGACCCGGATAAAGTCAAAGCCATTCAGAATTTTCCACCTCCGATGACTCAAAATGAAGTAAGACGTTTCTTTGGGCGATTAAACTATATCTCCCGTTTCATTTCCTAGTTGACTGCAAAGTGTGACCCGATTTTCAAGCTTTTGAAGAAGAACAATACCGCAGAATGGAATCAAGATTGTCAGAAAGCCTTTGATAAGGTCAAGGAGTATTTGTCAAACCCACCAGTGCTAGCACCTCCTGTGCCGGATCGACCTCTAATCTTGTATTTGACAGTGTTGGAACACTCCATGGGCTGTGTTTTGGGGCAACATGATGAAACCGGCAAGAAAGAGCAAGCGATCTACTGTGTTAGCAAGAAGTTCACAGAGTATGAGGCCAAGTATTCTCAGATAGAAAAGATGTGTTGTGCATTGGCATGGGCGGCTCAGAGATTAAGACAGTATATGCTGTATAATACCACATGGTTGATAGCAAAGTCAGATCCAATCAAATTCCTCTTTGAGAAACCTTCATTGTCAAGATGATTGGCTCGATGGCAAGTACTGTTGTCAGAGTATGATGTAGTTTATGTCTCCCAAAAAGCTATCAAAGGAAGCGCCATAGCTGAATTTCTAGCTGACAGAGCAGTTGAGGACTATGAACCCATGAAGTTTGAGTTTCCTGATGAGGATTTGATGTTGATATTCAATACTGAGCTAGAGCAAGGAGAGAAATGGAGAATGTATTTTGATGGGGCCTCAAATGCACTGGGGCATGGAGTGGGAGCTGTCCTAATATCCCCAAATGGTGACCAATACCCGGCAACGGCAAGACTTGACTTCGACTGCACAAACAATATGGCAGAATATGAAGCTTGCATTCTAGGGATCCAGATGGCAATCGAGAGAAAGATCGAGGCTTCGGAAGTGCATGGCGATTCTGCTTTGGTGATATATCAGCTGAAAAGTGAATGGGAAACACGAGACTCAAAGTTGGTCCGTTATCATAAGTACATCATGGAGTTGATTGAGCAATTTGAAGAAATCAGTTTTCATCATCTCCCTAGATAAGACAATCAGTTGGCCGATGCATTGGCAACTTTAGCCTCAATGTTCAAAGTCGATAAAGGAGCTGAAATCGAAGCAATCAAGTTGGACATGAAGACTCATCCGGCACATTGCATGAGTGTTGAAGAGGAGGATGATGGCAAACCTTGGTTCTATGACGTTGTCCAATACCTCAGATTTCAAAAATATCCAGATCGTGCTGTTGAGAATGACAAGAAAGTTATCCGAAAAATGTCGGCAAATTTCTTCTTAGATGATGAAATCCTTTACAAGAGAAGTAGAGATCAAGTAATGTTGAGATGTCTAGAATCAGAGGAAGCAAAGAAGATTCTAGAAGAAGTTCACGGTGGAATCTGTGGAACTCATTCCAGTGGGCATAGAATGGCTAAACAGATTATGAGGTTGGGATATTACTGGTTGACTATGGAGATCGATTGTATCAATCATGCCAGAAAATGCCATAAATGTCATATCTATGCTGATCAAATTCATGTACCTCCTAATCCATTGCATGTCATCTCGTCCCCTTGGCCTTTCTCAATGTGGGGCATAGATGTAATCGGGGCAATTTCACCAAAGGCTTCTAATGGACATCAATTCATTTTGGTGGCCGTCAATTACTTCACCAAAGGCTTCTAATGGACATCAATTCATTTTGGTGGCCGTCGATTACTTCACCAAATGAGTCAAAGCAGCTTCTTATATAAGTCAATGGTCATCATGTTTGTGAAGAAAGAGATCATTTGCTGATGGGGGTTGCTGAAAAGAATCATCACCGACAATGCCAAGAATTTCAACAATAAGATGGTAGAGGCAGTGTGCTCCCAATTCAAGACCAAGCATAGCAATTCTACCCCTTACTGCCCTAAGTTGAATGTGACAGTTGAAGCAGTAAACAAGAACATCAAGAAGATAGTTGATTGGCATGAGAAACTGACTTTTGCTCTACATGCTTACCGCACTACTACAAGAGCATCCACCGGGGCAACTTCATATTTCTTTCGTTCATGGAATGGAAGCAGTTGCCGATTGAGTTGGAAATCCCATCCTTGAGAGTATACAGAGAAGTAAAGCTCAAAGAGTCAGATTGGGTGTAGAAGAGATTCGACCAATTGAACTTGATTGAAGAGGAAAGATTCAAAGCACTTTGCCATGGTCAATTATTTTAGAAAAAATTATGCACACATATCACAAGAAGGTGCGTCTGTGCGAGTTCAGAGAAGAAGAATTGGTGCTGAAGAAAATTCTGCCTAATCAATATGATCCTCGAGGAAAGTGGACTCCAAATTGGGATGGTCCTTATGTGGTGAAGAAAGCATTCTCGGGAGGTGCCCTAATCTTGCAAGAAATGGATGGAGATGAATTGCCACATCCAGTCAATGTCGATGCTGTGAAGAAATACTGCACTTGAAGAAGAATAAAAAGAAAAGAGAAGAAAACAAAAAAAAAGAATAAAAGAATAAAAGAATAAAAAATGATGAAAAAATGGAAAATGAAAAAAGAAAAGAGTGTCTCAAGTTGAAAACTTGAAAAGGCGGCTTGAGTCCGAAAAAGAGAAAAGAAGAGGAGAGGTCCGGGGCGAAAACCCGAAAGGGCGGTTCGAACCCAAATAGGTTGGTTCCTAAACTGAAAACCTGAAAAGGCGGTTTAGGAAGTTGGAGAAAGCACGGCAAAATGGGTACCTAACTTGCACCAGAGATCTTGTTTGGTCATGGGGATTAGAGTAATCAGAAATCATCAAACCTTGTTGAGCGTCACTTCAGCAAAGATGAGTCAGTCGAAGGCAAGGCGTGAGATGACCAACACTTTGTTGTTTATGCATTCATCGCACTGAGGTCATGTACCTTTCTTATTCTTTCGTTATAAAATCGTTTATTATAAACTTGTTTGTTATAAACTTGTTTGTTAAATCCTTGTTATAAGTTTGTCTATTTAATATATTGTGCATTGCTTATTTTCAAGATGATCCATGAATTTCTCCTTAAAAACGAATTGCATAATGTCTTTATCATGAAAGGAGAGCAAACAGGTAAATGAATGCCATAACATTTGAAGTCGACTCCCAACACAAAAAAGGAAAGAAATGTGAGGGTAAACATGAGCTCAACAACATACTTTTGGTGCCCAGAGCAAGGTGACACGTGAATGAAATTGTCTCAAACTGGGATGTTTAGGTAAAAATGATTTGAAATAAGAGTCTGGGGCATGTTTATGCCAGAAAAGATATATCAAGAAGATGTTCACCAATTTCGAAGAATGTAGATCGGACCAAGCCAGAAGGCTATCTTGAAACCTTTGAGGCAAAATAGAAAAGCATTATCATTTAAGCATCAACAAGCAAAATGCATCATTTTAGCATCATTCCTCATAAACATTCATCATGCATCCTATCATTGTTCAAAAATTGCAGGCATAAATCCAATTTAAATTGCGAGGTTAGTCTTGTGTAAGAAGCTCCTCAGGTAACTCTCCCAAATTCCTTTAAGGTATTTTCTTTCTTAAGGTAAATCTGTTTGAGAAGGATCTGAATTCATTCTTGTTTAGGACAGTTTTCTTAAAAGTGTTTCTTTCTAAAGAAATTTATTCAAAGTTTAAAATCAGTCCTGTTTAGGTTAGTTTTCACAAAAAAATGGTGTTTCTTTTTAAAGCAAAGTTTAAAAATCATTCTTGTTTAGGATAGCTTTCTCAAAAAAAAAAAGTGTTTCTTTTTAAAGTAAAGTTTAAAATCATTCCTGTTTAGGATAGTTTTCTAAAAAAAAAGTGTTTCTTTTTAAAGTAAAGTTTAAAATCATTCCTGTTTAGGATAGTTTTTTCAAAAAGTGTTTCTTTTTAAAGCAAAGTTTAAAATCATTCCTGTTTAGGATAGCTTTCTCAAAAAAAAAAAAAGAGAAGTGTTTCTTTTTAAAGCAAAGTTTGAATTCATTCCTGTTTAGGATGATTTTCTCAAAAATGTTTCTTTCTAAGGCAAATTTATTCAAAGTTTAAAATCATTTCTGTTTAGAATGGTTTTCTCAAAAGTGTTTCTTTTTTAAAGTAATTTATTCAATTTAAAATCATAGCTGTTTAGAATGATTTTCTCAAATTTAAAGTAATTTATCCAAGTTTAAAATTATTCCTGTTTAGGATGACTTTCTCAAAAGCATTTCTTTTCAAAGGCAATTTATTCAAGATTTAAAATTATTCCTGTTTAGGATGGTTCTCTTAAAAGCATTTCATTTTAAAGCATTTATTTTCAAAAGCAATTTCTCCAAGTTTTAAAATTATTCCTGTTTAGGATGGTTTTCTCAAAAAGCATTTTCTTTTCAAAGCAATTTATTCAAAATTAAAATCATTCCTGTTTAGGATAGTTTTCTCAAGAGCATTTTCTTTTAAAGCAATTAAAATCATTCCTGTTTAGGAAGGTTTTCTCAAAAGCATTTATTTTCAAAAGCAATTTCTTCAAGTTTTAAAATCGTTCCTATTTAGGATGATTTTCTCAAAAGCATTTTCTTTTCAAAGCAAAGTCTAAAATCATTCCTGTTTAGGATGGTTTTCTTAAAAGCATTTCTTCTTAAAGCAAGAATTTCAAAGTTTAAAATCATTCCTGTTTAGGAAAGTTTTCCCGAAAGCATTTCATTTTAAAGCAATTTCTTTAAAAGTTAAAATCATTTTGTTTAAGATGGTTTTCTCAAAAGCAAAGCAATTTCTTCAAAGTTTAAAATCATTCCTGTTTAGGAAAGTTTTCCCGAAAGTATTTCATTTTAAAGCAATTTCTTTAAAAGTTTAAAATCATTTTGTTTAAGATGGTTTTCTCAAAAGTAAAGCTATTTCTTCAAAGTCTAAAATCGTTCCTGTTTAGGATGATTTTCTCGAAAGCATTTTCTTTTCAAAGCAAAGTCTAAAATCATTCTTGTTTAGGATGATTTTCTCAAAAGCATTTTCTTTTCAAAGCAAAGTCTAAAATCATTCCTGTTTAGGATGGTTTTCTCAAAAGCATTTCTTCTTAAAGCAAGAATTTCAAAGTTTAAAATCATTCCTGTTTAGGAAGGTTTTCCCAAAAGCATCTCTTTTTAAAGCAAGTCTTTCAAAGTTTAAAATCATTCCTGTTTAGGACGATTTTCTCAAAAGCGTTTCCTTTTAAAGCAATTAATTCAAGGTCTAAAATCATTTCTATTTAGAATGGTTCTCTCAAAATTTAGCACAACTTCTCCAAATTTAAAATTATTCCTGTTTAGGGTGGTTTTCGCAAAATTAACACAATTTCTTCAGATTTAAAATCATTTCTGTTTAGAGTGGTTTTCCAAAATTGTTTCTGTTTAGGGTAATTTTCCTCAAAAATCTAAAAAATATATATATATATCTATATAATAATAATAAAAAAAATTTAAAATCATTTCTGCTTAGGGTGGTTTTCTCAAAATTAGTTCTGTTTAGGACAACTTCCTCGATTTTAAAATCATTTCAGTTAAGAGTAATATTTTTCAAAACCCCAGTACTGTTTAATACACGTTTGAGTAATGAGTGTCTACATCTTTGCTTATTTCCCAATTATCCAGAAGCTTACACTTCTAGATCATTAAGAAACAATCAAAGAGGGGCAACTGTAGACACTTATTTTTTGCTTTAATCAACTAGTTAATTTTAATTAATTAATTGATTTGCCATTTTTCGAAATTTCAATTTTGCTTACCCTTTTAAGTTTAGTTTATTTTTGGTCATTTACTATTATTGTTATTATTATTATTATTATTTTATTTTGATTTTATTTTATTTTCTTGCAGATAATTTTGAATCAAGACAAAAAAAAAAGAAAAAAGAAGAAAAAGAGAGATAAGTGGGTCAACTCAGTTTCCATGCAAAGCCAAGCAAGCTAAAGATTAACCGAATCAATTCGGTTATGGTGCGAATATATATATATATATATATGTATATATAGATATGTATATATATTTATATATTTATATTTACATACATATGTATATTTATGTATAAATATCCATGTGTGTATAAATATTTTTATATATCTGTATATACTTATACTTATATATATATATTTATGTATGTATATGTGTATATATATATATATATGAATGTATAAGTATATTTATATTTGTGTATATACATATATATTCTTGTATATTATATATATATATATATCAAGGACCAAGTCAAAATGGGAACCAAGGCCAAACCAAGTTAACTCATCCCCCAAAGCCAAATGAGCTAACTCGGCTATCATGCGTGAAGAAGGCCATGCAATACCGTTGCACAGCAGCTAGCAACCGAGCCACCAACCAGTCCACAAAAAACCAACCATGGCAGCAGCAGCTAGAGTGATAGCTGTCCACCAGCTTCGGTTTCACTTCAGTACATCCACCGCCGTATTGTCAGCCACCGTCCCACCAACAAAGCAGCCATCGGACTCCTCTCCCATGCGAGCCGCTGTTCCAGGCTGCTCCAACCAAGACCACGCTACTGCTGCCACCGCTTCCCCACCCGCTGCTCCACCGTCAACTTCAACTCCCCCTCGACTCCTTCCATGGCCTCTTTAAAGCGCCACCCTCAGGCTAGCAAGCTCACAGCAGCAGCGCCACAGTTCCACGGCCACCAACACTGGCCACCACCAGACCTCATTTAATTAATGCCTGCAGCAGATTTGTGAGAGCTGAAGTTGCTACACATCCCTCTCTTTGCCTGGCTATAGCTACCAATGGAGGTTTGAACCCAACAAAGAACCGGGATTACAGATGCTGTTGTTGCTGCTCGAGTTCTAAATGCCACTCTTGTTGTTCCAAAGCTGGATCAAAAGTCCTTTTGGAAGAATGCCAGTGATTTCTCAGAGATCTTCGATGTTGATTGGCTCATATCGTCTTTGTCGAAGGACGTTAAAATCATAAAGCAATTCCCTAAAAGGAGAGGGAAGAATTGGAGCCATTTTCCTCATTCTCTTCGCGAATGGTTGCACTTGACTTTATTGTTTGTGATGAGAGTGATGTGTTTGTCACCAACAACAATGAAGCAACATAACGTGGGAAGCTTTTGCCTCTAGAGTTCGTACTTTCCAGAGAGGCTTTATGGGGGAGCCAAAGGAGGTCGGGCTATACAGGGGCGAGTTTCATAAGGATCCATCCAACTGTATATGTGAAGATTCAGAGGCAAAGACAGATTCAAAGCATAGGAAACATGCAGAAATGGATAACTCATTTAGAAAAGATGTGGTTTTGGCCAAGCCTGGACGAGGTGACAACTGCGCTTGAGCAGCTTCAGGAACCAGAAGAAAAACCCGCAGCTGAGGAAAAGAAAGAGAGAGGAAGAAAGAGGAGGAGAAGAAGTCACGGGAGCCTTTTCAACAATTCTAAAACCAGCAACTACACCACCGTCCGACAGCCACACCAACACTCATAACAGCAGCAGCGGTTTGTCTCCACAGCCGCAGCAGCTCGCCACCGTCCCACAGCCAGCAAAGCATTCCACGACCATTCCCCATGCAAACCGCTCCCATGCATGCCACCACCAGTAACAGTCACCCCATATAAGACCAAAACACGTGGTCTTCATTCTCCTTTGGCCCGCCTTGCAATATACAAAGTCTGCTAGGCGATCCCTAACGCATCAAAAGTCCAAAGTAGTGAGAAAGGGACGGAGAGAGAGAGATATTGATCGAAAAAGAAGAGAGATTTTCTTTGATTTAGCGAATAATGTCTGCGGCAGTGTGCGGGAGTAAGAGGTCATTCTTCGATGATATTTCGTCTTCGCCATCGGCTTCTGTTTCGAAGAAGCTCCGACGCTGTTCGCCTTCTTCTCCTTCGTCTGTTCGTTTCTCTCCACCGCGGTCTTCGCTCGATCACCTCCAGGCCCTCTTCCCTCATATGGACGCTGAGCTTCTGGAGAGAGCACTGCTAGAATGCGGGAATGATATAGACACTGCCATCAAGAGGCTACAGAGGAAAAGTCAGTGCCCGTTGAAGAACTGGGCACAACTGTAGAGCTGGGTACATTAACCAGTGATGAAAAAGCTGTTGCTGCTGTGCCTGTCCAGAATCCATTGGCCGCTGAAAATCTGCCTGTTGATGGTGCAGAATGGGTGGACTTGTTTGTGAGGGAGCTGGTAAGTTCTACAAGTATGGATGAGGCCAAAGCCCGTGCCTCTAGACTGTTGGAGGTTCTTGAGAAGTCCATTAGAGAAAATGCTGCAAATGAGGTAGCACAGAACTTTCAGAAGGAAAATATCATGTTAAAGGAACAGATTCAAGTGTTGATTCAAGAAAATACGGTCCTCAAACGTGGTGTGACCATCCAACATGAACGTCAAAAGGAGTATCAGGATAAGAACCATGAGTTGCAACATTTGAAGCAGTTAGTTTCCCAGTATCAGGAGCAATTGCGGAATCTAGAGGTGAATAATTATGCCTTGTCCATGCATTTGAGACAGGCGCAGCAAAACAACTCCATCCCGGGGCGCTTCCTCCCCCTCATATGCGTTCCATGCAGCAGCCACAACCTCAGATAAATCAGACACAGCCTCATCATAATCAGATGAACCCTCAGTTGCAGTCAATGAATTTACAAACCAGAACAACTGATTTTTTTGGGCTGTTTGAAGTTTTACGTGAGGGAAGAAAATGGGGTTATTATCTTAAAGCTGGCTGGTGGTCTCTGCATGGCTGTTTTCTGCTTGGAATGGCTGGGTTTGGGGCTTGCTTTCGTGTTGAGATATTATGCTTTTGTGGAAGGTCATGGGGTCAGAAATGGGCAATCGAGCCAGAGGAATGGAAAGTTCAAGATGAGGATTTGAAAGATTGACCATAGCCTTTCCAAGTTTAAGAGACTTTATAAGTCTGAGACAACAGCATCGTATGCTACAGCAGGCATTAGGAGCCAACACGTGACCACCCCAACACGTGAAACGCCAGCTAACTACCCACAAATATAAAATCGACAAAGTCAGCAATCGATATAAAAGGAGTAAGCGTGAGAGGTCCAACAACCGACAGCTTCATGATTTTTTTTGTCTTTGGCTCCGTATTTTATGGGGTTGGTGGCTCCATATTTTAAGCTACTGGGTTTCGAGATAAAAAGGAGCTTCAGCCATTCTTTCAAACAGACAGAAAGAAAGAGAAGAGAGAGCACGAGAGCTTCAGCCTTCTGGAGCAAAACAGAAAAAGAAGAAACAAGAGGAAGAAAGAAGAGAGTACGGGAAGAAGAGAAATCTGCAACAAAAAGATTAGGAAGGCAGAATCTTTTCTAGATGTTTAGCTTCTTTTCTTCTCGCACCTTTTGTAAACAAAACTTCCATCTTTGAGAGAAAAAATCTTTCTTTGAAGGTAAAAATTGTTATCTTTAAGTTGATTATTCTCATTTATGATTCTCTGTTTAAAATTTACTTAATCTGCTCGTATATTTCATGAATGTTTTTCATAAGAATGTTTTATTTAATATTTCCTTGCAAGTATAAGTCTTTTTTTTTCTTTTTTCTTTTTTTAGATTACAATTTGTTTGCGGAAAAAGATGTTTGCTTTTCACATATTAAGAACTATGTTGAGGATTTATGAGGCCTTTAAGTCTACATTAGCCTAGGATATGTTAAAAATGTTTTTCTTTTACTTGTTCATGTTAACATTTTTTTTTACTTTAATAATGTACATAATTTTAAAAAGAGGTCCAAATTTTACTAGTTCTATGATGATCGTTACACCTTTTAGGTATGGAATATTTATGTTCTATGCTGTTCGCTCTGTTAAAATTTTCGATTTTTATTGTAAAGTTTCCATTTTTAAACTTGTCTGGGTTAAAATTTTAATTTTTTTATTTTTTGTAAAGCTTACATTTAAACCTATAGGTATAATTAATCAGATCAGAAATCCATTTTTGTCCTTAAAGCTTGTGCCTTTAAATTTATAAATTTGATTGCTCAATTAAAGATTCAGTCTAGTCTAAAAAGGAGTTGCATTTTTACGCTCGTACATATTCTTGTTTAATTAAAAAATAGAACTTTGACCAATAAAAATCAAATCTTTGAATTTATTTCCATTTAGCTAAAAAAATTTAATCTTGGCTATAAAAATTGTACTTTTAAGTTTGAATAGATGTATATTTAGTCTAATATTTAATTTTGATCTTGTTAAATTACTTTGTTGCCCTTAGATCCATATTTATCTTAATTAAAACGTAATCATGTAAGTAAAATTATCCTTTTGCCCTTACTTATATATTTGTTTAATTATGAGTTGAATTTTGTATAAAATTGCATACTTGACCTTGTATACGTGTTTGTTTAATTTAAGCTTGCTTATATGTGTTAAATCAGTTGTTGTGCAATTTGATCTTGTAAAATTAAATTTAAATTTCCATGTCCTATTTATTTTACCATATCATATTGTGTAATTAATTGTATATGTATATACTAACCCATGTTTCCTTGTCTCATTCATGCATAATCAAAATTAGAACATTGGTTTTCAAAAATTCATATGCATGGGGTAACCGAAAGATCCCTCGGGAGTCTGAGGTTTCTAAAGGTTTTCTCCGATGAGATGTTTTCTCGGTGTCTAATCGGGAGTCCGATCGGACCCGGGAGAATTTCTCATCCCTTCAAAATTAAAAATATGTTTTTTCATGTAATTTTCACAAAAAGCATGCATCATGTTTACGATTTTCTTTAATTTCTTAAAATTTATGAACGAATTCCAAAAATTTTCTTTTTACAAAAAGGAGTGTTAATTCCAAAATCTTTTATTTTTATTTATTTTATTTTTACTTTTATGTTTTATTTTTATTTCATTTTAAGAAAATCTCTTGTTTAAGAGGCCCAATTAAATTAAAAGGGAAGTTTATTCCAACATTAATTTCAAAACATGTTTTAAAGGTTTTTGGAGAGATCTTAATTTTCCAACTATAATTAAGGCCTCTCAAATTAATCCAAATTTTATAAAAAAAATCACTTTCAAAATCTCTTTTCTTATTTTTATTTCTTTTCATTTCTTTTTCAACAAAAGGAAATATTTATTTTCTTTTATCCTTTTTTTTTAATTTTTCAAAATATTTTCCTATCAAACTAAATTTTTGTCAAACTATTCCCTTCAACAAATTAAAAGGAATATTTATTCTGACATTGTTTTAAAAATTAAATCTTTCTAAGAGATTTTAATTTGAGAAATCATAATTAAAGTCTCTTAATGTGATTTTCAAAACACGAATTTGAGGATGTTTATCCCAACTTTTTTGCAAAATGTTTTCTAGAAGGTTTCAATTAATATTCTCATAATTGAGACTTTCTAAAATTAAAATTAAACCTTTATTTTTCAAAAGGATATTTATCCTCATTTTTAAATTTGACTTTGATTTTTTTGAAGAATATTTGTTCCTAGTTAGAAATTGAATCTCCATTCTAAGTAGGAAATTTCTTCAAATTCGAAATTGGGCTATGGATTTTCACATTAAAAGGAATGTTCATTCCGACATTAAGTTTTTTTTTTTTTAATTTTTTGGATTTAACTTTTCAATGGGATTTTTGTCCCATATTAAAAGGAATATTTATTCCAACATTCGAAATTATGTTTTTTCTAAAATGATTTTAAACATATTTTATTATTATTTACCAAGTAAAATATTTTTAAGACTTTTGTGGTACCGATTTCCGGGCGTCTTAGGGGTGCTAATCCTTCCCCAAGCGTAACCGACTCACGAACCTAAAATCTTTTTTCGTAGACCAGTTTCTTTCCTTAGCTTGACGTAATCTTTCTAGATTTACGTCGGGTTAAACTAGTAGGTGACTAACCACACCTATTTAAAATAAAAGGTTAGTGGCGACTCCATTTGTTTTCAGGCTGTTTAGTCCCAAATATATTTCACGCCATGCCATTTATCGTCGGAGCGGTAAAACGTCTCGACACCAGTACAAACATTTTCTTATCATCCCACAATATTCACAAAATTTCCAAACAAACCATATATTTGATTTCAACCAAACCTCAAAATGAAATAAAGCATTATATCAACAAATTTATATATATATAATCAAACTTTTTAATTTCCGTAATGGAAATCAAACAATAATCAACATTTCATAATCATATCAAGCAAGATATCAATTCTCATCCGCCGGATTACTACTCCCCTTTCCGATGCATCAACATTCAAGGTTTATGTCTAGTTAATGCATGTCCTAACTACAATGCAAACAAGTGGACTCATGACCTCTTATACTACCATCACTCAGTATCTTTTGTGCAAACAAACTCCAACATTAACTCATTAATCATCTCCATAAAATTTAGAAACTCAAATTTCATCAGTTTACTAAAATTCAACTCATTACATGGTCACTTTTGATCATTTATCTATTATATATATATATATATATATATATTCATGCAATATCACATTGATCTCACCCTCAATATTCCAAGTATATAAGCGTGTATATCAACTCATCTTCTCCAATCCATCCAAGTACATATCCCATGAATTAAATCATCAATTTACTCTCAACCATTTTGGCTACATAAAACATCTCTATTACAAAAATCTCTTGTTTAATAATCCCTAACAATTTATAACCTTTATTCAAGATTTAAGTCCTTGATGAAACTCCCCGAGTGTTTTATGCAATCCACACAATCTTTTTAGTCTACTTTAATAGATCTATCAAAACTCATACTCGAATAACTCTTTTAAGAAATCATTTCCCAATCATTTAAACAATTTATTTACATTAAGGTCATGACATTTTAACCTCAAACAAATTTAAAATTCTTTAATCAATGTTTAACTTTTCAATCAAAATCTCCAAGCGTTTATATATGTATAACCCAATTATTTCTGAACTCACTAATTAGTCATTTCTCTTAAAACTTCAAGGTCACTTGGTCTCCCGTATTCTTTTATCAAAGTAATCAACTATAGATATCATTCTCCACGCGCTCATCTCCACTTAAGTTTTCCATGTAATGAGATTTTTTTTCCATGTAATGAGATTTTCTATCACCAACTTAACAATTGGATTCACAATATATATCATTATATCCATATCCTCAAAATACCCATAAAATTTATTCAATTGAATATTAAAAGCAATTATTAGAACTTCGAGAAATTGTACTCAAATCCAACTGAAAAATACTTCTCAAGAACTCCACTAGCTTACTAACACTAATCATGTAATTTACACACCTAAATCAATCAATAAACCATATTTTCCAATTAATCACATTGCTACTATTTTTGAAACCCAACTTCTCATTTTTAATCCACCATTTCATAAACTTTCCCCCGCCTTCCTTCTCTTTTTTTTTTCTTATACCTTGACTACCTTTAGGTATCGAATAATTATCTTACCACCAAATGTTTATAAAGATCACTACCCACTTGTTCTTAATTAACTCCATCACTTATGATCAATCTCATCCAATAGACCTCAAAATCTCATTAGAATTCTTCATATCAATCATTTACTTATCTTTACTAGCCATTTTCCTTGCAACAAATCATCCAATACTCCTCTCATCAATTCTTCTCTCCAATACTATCTAAAGTTAAATCATTAGATTGTTTATATTCTGACTCCCAATTAATCTAAAAATTCAATTCTTCAAGTTTCACCAAGGAAATTTATTTCATATGTCCACAAGCAACTTCATTTACCACATATAATTTTCTCATATTGATGTAATAACATCATAATTTGTGAGGAATTTCATATAGATCAACTATAATCACAAGACATTATACTTAGAATCTCAAGGTAGTCACAAATCCATCTCATTAAAATTTAATAATTTAATTTAGTCACTGCTCTCTATGTTCATATCATCATTTTCCCAATTTCTCAAATATATATTAAAATCGCAAATCTATTATAACAGTCTAATATCAACATCCTCACAATTCAAAGATCTTTTAATTAGAAGTCAACACCTTGTCAAATAGAAAAGGTTTATTAACCAAATCCCTTTAATTTAACCTCTACTTAAAGTCTAACTTATCCAATAATGCCTCATGAAACATAAAAAAAAATATTTCTTTTCTATCATCAAATCACATCCACACTAATACAAGTTTTTCACTCAAATCACTTGTTAGCATAACACATATCCCCAATTTATTACTACAAAAAATAATCAAAATCTCTCTAGTAATTTAGTTCAACCTTTACAAGGCATCAATTTGATGTATTATCAATTCTCAAGTAAAATTCTCAACCACATCTGACAATTTCACAACACTTTAGACGTTGTGTTTATATACTTGAACTATCCGTGGCCTTGTTGTGGTAGAAGAAATGCACCTTTCAACCCAACCTAGGATGCAAATTTTAACTATCCTAGATGGACCAACATTTCTAATATGTGGCTAGGCCAACTATTGGCCTTTCGCGTGGCATAATTCAATACACTATAAAATAGTTAGAAACCCTGAAGATGACTAATAATCGATATATTGGGTACTTAGATACCCAATTAACTCTTAACACCCTAAGGTGATCCAATGTGTTTTTAAAACGTTTTAAAATAGATTTCTAAGCTCTGAATACCAATAAGAATGGAACCAAAAAATACATTAGAAACCAATCACGAAAGCAGAAGCTAAAGCCCTCCTAATCTCAAAAGGCCTTGGCATTGCAGTCCAGAAAAACCCAACATCACAACCACAAAATCCAAATCTATGAAAAGTTTACTTTTAACATATATGAAAAATGTATTATTTTTAATATGAACCTGAGGTGTAATGCGAGGTTAACATGCTAGTTTTCATAGTTTCAAATAACTCCCAATTTCACTTAAGTCTTAATTTCCATTAAATCTTCAATTCACAAAAGTAATAAATCTTGTGTCTTCAAATTAATTCGCGGATCAACTTAATATTTTCATTAACTCCTTCCCATCATTAAATCATAATTCCCTAATAGATCATATTCCTTCATTTAACCTCAATTTTCATTAGTACCAAAAAACATTTCCAATGTCACTTACGTAATGATCAAGCGTAATCTTTAATTTCTCAATAATATAATAATTATTCTTTATGACTCTAGAGTAAAATTTGAAATTTTTCTTAATGACTTCATAATTCATACTAATAAACTTATAACCTCAATTTCACAAGTCCAATTGACTTCAAAAGAATTCATAGATCAAATTAAGAATTTCATAAATTTAAATTTCCATACTTAATCATATATCTCCAAATTAGTTTGTTACACTTCAATAAATAAAGACTTCGATTAAAGATCAACTTCAATCGCTTCAAAATTTGAAGTTGAACAAAAGTTCAAGTTGTACCAAAAATTTTTTGGTATTACATATTACCTTATTCATGTGTATTTGTTTAGAGATTGGTGTATGCTTCATACTAATTAAACTTGCTAACCTTTTGGTCTTATTTAGTCTTTCAATGCTTCTTTACATCTATATGTATTATTTTTCATTTAATTTATGCATCTTTCTTGACTGTGTTTTGAGTGATTGTTGTCCGACTAAAAATATTTCTGAGTATCGTTCTTGATAAGGCCTTAGGAGACCATAGTTCCTCCAACTAAGGACACCTAGGGGTTTAATATGGGCATCTAGTTTAGGCTAAAAGCTACCACTACAAGAGTTAAGACATTTAGTGACAACTTTTTGGTGACTCTCTATGATTTGGTCAAAGATACAAGCTTTTTGTGACAAAAAAAATTAATTGACACTATTATTTGGATTAGTTGTGATGATTTATTATTTTGTCATTATTTCAATCGTAATTGTGATGATTTAAGAGTTTTCACCATTAAGTTGTCACTATTAATATATTAACATTGTCGAGATTTGCTTAGTCACTTTAAATTTGTCATTAAAAGTGTATGTTACTTGGTGCAAAATTAATTTTGGCGGGAATGGAATGTAATTGTGATCAAACATATTTTGGTAACTAATATTTTAATTTCTTGTGACGAAATTGATTCTCATCACTGAATCTTGTACTTTTTGTGACAATCATTTTTGTCAATAAAAATTCAACTAGTTAGTGTCTACTAAATTTTGTCACAACAAAGAGCTTAACATTATGGTAATTATTAGTCAAAATTTTTATGACAATAACTTTTGTATCACTTAATTATTTACTTTTTTATTATAATGACCTTTTTGTGACAATAATTTTTTGTTTTTTTTAATTCCTCAAGCTAGTAGAAATTGAGTTGTAATTACTAAAGAAAATTATTTATATATATATATATTATAAGTAAATTAAAGAAAAAAAAAGAACTACCATATTTGGATTATATATATCCATGTGTCATAAAGGCTTAGAAAATTGATGCCCAAAAAAAAGCCTAGGAAAATTAACATGGGCCAAGAGTGAAGTCATTTTACTAAGTACCTAAACAAAGCAAAGCCCGTAGCCCAAGCCAAGAAAAGGGCTTTTATAAGAAAGAAAGAAACCCTCATTTTGCAACATAAAGCATTTGGGTTTTGCTTTAGAAGAAATAGCGACATGATTTAGAGAGAAAATGGCTTTGAGGAAGACTCCTGTCAAGTGCAAGCCACAACCCACCAGTCTCAGGTTCCTTTTTAAATTATCCTTCTTAAATGATTTGTCATTTTTAATAAATCTCTGAGAAATGTTTTTTTTTTTTTAATTTGGGTTTCATGTTTTATTTGGTTAGAAAATTTACATTTTCTACCATTATTTTCAATTCCATTAGCATTGATTCAAGTATTCAAAATCACATCCCCAATATAGATTTCTTGCTTTGTTTTTATTAGTATTTTTTTTGCGATTTTTTTTTTGGTATTATTTTCTATGGATATTTGTTTTTTCTTTTTGACTATATTTTGAATAGTATTTGATTTGTTATTTAGGCTTCCGTATTATATTTGGGTTTGATTTCAATTTTTTTTTATTTTTCCTCTACATAGAATTCCATAGTCTTCAAAATAATTGAAGTTTGTCTCTAGTAAAAGGAATGATATTTATATTTATCATTACTACTTAATATTCTTTTTCAACATTGCTTCTTTCATTGAGTAGTTATTATAATAATTTTATAGGTAAAAATGAAATTTAATTGTTGCTCCTTATTATCACAGGGGAAAGATGGATATCATCAACTGCATCAACAAATTTTATGTAAGTTAATATATCAAACAAGCTGAATACATCATTTTATATTTTCTAATATGATATTTTTTTAATTTATTTGACTTATATATTTTCTTGTCTTTATTTGTAGGAAAAGAATCAATTCAGATTGACGAATTTTGGATCAAACTATGGACGGATCAAGTCTTTTGGGCTTTTTTCATATTCATGGAGTTGAAACTTGTATTATATATATGTATTTTTGTTACTTTTGTACTAAGTGTATTAAAACAATGTATATACGTACACGTACTTGTAAATTGCCATTTAATTTAATGGAAATTATATATATTTTAATTTTGTTCATTATTTACTTTTTGGTCAACATTTAATTCATTATAATATTATAATTTTTAATTTTATTTTCATGCCAATAAAACCATAATTGTGATGAAATCTACTTTGTAACAACTCGATCAAATATAAACAATTTAAATTAATTTTTATTTGTCTTAATGATGATATTTTGGTCATAAATAATTTTGTGTGTGTGATGATAATTTTTAGACGCTATTTTAATATATAATAGTGAGAATAAGTTTGTCACTATTGAAATTAATTCTAGTGGCGCTAAAGTCTTGTCACTCTTGTAGCTCATTTTATTGGCGCCAAAATTGTCACTATAAAATTTAGTTGTTGTGACAAAGGTTAGAATTGAGTCACAAATACAACAGTGACGAGGTATTTGTGACGGCAAGTGAGGACTTCAAATTTTGGTAACAAAAAGTAATAGTGACTGAATTTCATATTTTTTGTGTCCACTTTTGCTATCTCTAACAATGTGTTTTCTTGTAGTGTACCATATTCTCTTACAACAATGGATACTAAATTAGATTAGGATAGTTTAGTAATAAGATGGTTAGACTTACTCGAAGGTGAGCAATGGTTAAGTGTGTGGGAATTTGTTAGTTGCATTTTTATTGATACTTTTGATGGTAATTCTTTTGATTATTAGCAAGTAGTTATCTAATTCTTAGTTAATTTACTTCTTTTCCATGTCTTAGGTGTCAATTGAGGAAATTGAGTGAAAATGATGAAATTAAAGTGAAAAGAAGCCAAAAAAAGCCAAGTAGGAAGACAAGAGCAAAAAGCTTAAAGTTAAGGATTATGGCAGTTTGAATAGATTTGAAAGATGGTTGACTTTCACCATATTAGAGGCTCTAGTTGTTTGTTTTTTTTAAAAGTTATAGAGGACATCTTAGGCTTTCCAGAATACTAAAGAATGTTGAAATCTGAGTCCGTTTGACCCTCCAAATGCTTATTTAACAGAGAACTATCTTTCCTAGACACGAGAAGCCGGCCACCACCTCCATACTACTAGGCCATTGGGTGTAGCCAAGCCAAGGAGTAGTTGCCCATTGTCAATATCCGGCTACCGATTGTGCCATGCACTCAGCATCGACTCTCATCGG
This sequence comes from Microcos paniculata, assembly GCA_030664755.1. NCBI lineage: Eukaryota > Viridiplantae > Streptophyta > Magnoliopsida > Malvales > Malvaceae > Microcos > Microcos paniculata. The sequence goes on along the minus strand of CP131460.1, from coordinate 8,992,809 downwards.
GAGTCACATAAGATCAAGCCTTTTTGCTTCTTTTGTCCCTTGTACACCTTTTGGTCGGCCCTTGACACTTATTGGACTCCAAATCTCATGAATTAAAGTCTAAAATCAAGGAAAATCTAGTGGGAAGTTGGAATTAATTGATAATTGATCTCTAAGACTCAATTAATGAAAAGAAAGAATAAAGCACAAGGAATAGGTCTCTTATATTATTTAGGAGATTAAACCTAACTCCTATATATACTTTATATTTAGGAAAAAGCCTAGCTTTTGGTCTCTTAGATAATTTTTAGAATTATTGTTTATTATTTTATGAAAACTTAAACATATTTTCTCTAACCTAATGAGTTAGTGGATGCTCTTCAACTGTTTGTGATACTCTCCAACAAATGTAAAATTTGACTTTTTAAGGCCCAATGGTACGTCGTTAATACCAAATAAAATTCTATGCTAAAACTAAGTAGATAGTGATAAGCACAGGTCGTATTCCACGGAGATTGTTTTAGAAAATCTAATTTGAAGATGCAATAAAAGTAAAGAGTTGAAGAATTTAAGTTTGTAAATTATCACTAACTAAGAAACAATGCAAATAGTAAAAATAAGGAGAAATCAATAGAGAATATTTCAGTTCAAGGAATACTTACTCTTGGAATTTGAATTAATCATAGGCACAAAAGATAATCAAACATGCAAACAATTGGCGTAGGTTCAAAGTACCTATAGCTTCCCTTTAACCCCTATCTTTCCTTATGCTTAGCTTAAATCAGTACCTATAGCTTCCCAATCAAGCCCTTTTTATCAAAATAACCTAGGTACCTATAGCTTCCCCAGATTTAATTAAGACAAAAGCAATAAACTCTAGAAAGATCTTAGCCAATAATAACTAATCAAGTCATATAGCCTGCTCTCTTAATTACTCCCTTTAATTCTCTCAAACAATATCGAAGAACTATGCAATATCACTTGATTTACTACTTTGAATGAAGCTAACTTACAATTACGGATAAGAAGCTCAAATTCTAGCAATAGAAAATCATGCAAAATTAACTAGTTGTGCATCCTAGGTAACTAAGCAAGAAAATCATGAAATAAGCATAGAGAATCAAAAGATATTTGCATAAGAGATAGAAATAAAACTCAAGCCTCACAATCCTTGCATCCAAGAATCAAGCAACCTTCAACTGAATTGAGAAAATTAGAAGAGCATTCTGAAAATTGCAGCACAAAAGAGAAAAATAAAATTCCTAGCAAAAGCTCCTCAATTTACATTGGGAGGCTAAGGCCTTTAAATAGAGACCTAGGAACCTTTAACCTAATAAGTTATCAGCTGGCTTAAGTGTTCTACAAGAAATAGAAGTCCTTATTCAAATAGGAGAAAAAATAGCACACACCACATGCCATGCACATGCCTCATTAAAGTGTTTTCCTACTCCAATTAGGACTTCTCTTCAAGAGCTGAATCGCATCAATCTAAGGCTTGGGCCTAGGTTAAATATCTTCAATAACATGTCCAAAACAGCCCCAAGTAAGGCTTAGGCGTGCACTTGTCCATCTTCAACCCAAAATTGCTCCAAAGCCCAAAATAGAAAAGCAATCTCGGATTTCCGCAGGGTTTCTGGATGCTTCGGTATTTTGACATTTTGAAGGCCCAAATGAACTCAGATTTTGGTGATCTTTAGTATTCTGGAAAGCTCAAGAAGTCTCCTACAACTTTTATGAAGAACTCAAACTCATCTGTGGTCTTTAAGGCATTCAAATCTGGCCATCTTTCCAAACTATCTGCACAGGAAAATCTCAAAATTTCCAGATTTAAACTCCTTTTCTTCCAAAGCTTCTTTTTAGCTTCTAATGACATGAAATCACTCAAAACAACTTAGTTAGTAATAAGAAACACTTAAACAACAAGATATAAGAGATAAATCATAGCTTAAATAAGTGTTTATCAAATTCCCCCACACTTGAGCTTTGCGAGTCCCTAGCAAACTAAGAAAAACCAAAAACTAAACTACATCAAATTAATTCCACTTTCGTAGGTGTACGGTGGCACTTAGCATGTGACATAAGCCTTTAAACCCCTAGGTGTCCCTAATGGAGGAGTTATAGTCTCCTGAGGGTTTACCAGAACGATACCCACAAACATTCCTAAAGCAACCTTTCAATCAAATTCTAAGAATTAGAAAATTATAAGCAACAACTTAATTAAATATACAAGAGAACATAATATATCAAAATTAAACCACTTATGCACTCAAAATAATCAAGTAACAAGTTAATATCATTAATCAAGTAAACATGCATCAAATTAGATGATCCTCACCAGGAATTCACTCTTGCACTCAAGTGTTTAATATGGATAAAGGGTGCACTCAATATCACTAGTGAAAACATACTTACCATATGCTTGCAATGCATCTAATCTCCACTACTCCTATCTACACAGATGCAAGAATCAAAAAGGTCTTTACAATAGGTTGTAATAAGGCCAAGGGTTAGTGAGCTCAAGAAAGAAAGGATAAGGAAATCAAAACAAAGGTCTTAAGCACTAGTAGAGCAATTAACTTAGAAATATGGGCTGATTTCTCTTTCAATAGCCCTTCACTTAGCACAAAGTTATTATACTCCACCAATTTCTCCTTTTCTTTCAATCTTTGAGAAAAATGTCAAGCACATCATTTGCTCTCTTTTCTTTTTTTTAGTTTCTTTCAAGGCACTTTTCTTCCTTTTGAATCAACTTGACATTCTCATTTTCTTCATTCAAGCCACATCACATATATGGATTACCCCATACTTATTCCTTCAATTCCCTATCAAAACCAGCAAAGAAACAAGTTAAATTGCTCCACTAGTCAAAAGACAAGGTTAGAGAAACTTGTTTTTCTTTTAAAGTTCAAGGTTCTTTAGAATAGGGTTATCAAAGAAAAAAGTTCTCATATGTTCATTAAGCTCAAAAAGGGTAACTAAGTGGTCATGTACTTGGGGTGGCTATTTAGGCTCAAGCGTATCCCTAATCAACCTTTATGATCTCTATACATATGCATAGTAACATGTAATCTCGAAGAGATACAAAGCAAGTTCTAGAAGTAATGAATTCACAAGGATAACCACTCAAGAAAGAAAAAAGATTGCAAGGATGTAACAATCTTATAATATGGCTCAAAATCTCACAAGTTACATATCATCTGACTCAAAACATGCTTAGCTCAATCAAATAAACTCACAAGTTACCATGATCATTAAGAAGCAAAGAAATTCAATCAATCAATATCATGCTTCAAGCACATTTAACTAGTTCGAACCTATAAAATTCTTATTCTTTTCATTCAATTGAAAGGCCAATTTACCTAATTAACTAACTAAGATATAAAACAACAAAATAAAGACCCAAAACTCATCAAAATAAAAAGATTAAAGTGCAGCAAACCAAAAGGGCAGAACACATCCGACGGCCATGATTGTATGTCCATGGGCTGGTTTTTAGCTTGGAACCTGCAAAATTGAAAAACTTAGCATGAAAATTCAAAAGATAGAATTAAACTAATCCTAACTCCTAATTCCTCCCCCCACACTTGAACATTACATTGTCCTCAATGTAGGAAGAAGACTAAACTATAAACAAAAACTAAAGTATAGAAAAGCAAAAGAGAAAAAGAAAACAAATCGTAAACATGGGTTGCCTCCCAAGAAGCGCCTTTGTTTAATGTCTTTGGCTAGACTTCCCCTTCCTTTTACTCCTCATAGATGGGATCTTCCAAATTGATTTTCTCCACATTATGTACTTGGAATCCTTCAAAGTAAGGTTTGAGGCAATGGCCATTAACCTTAAATCGCTTTTGAGTCTCAAGGCTTTTAATCTCAACTACACCATGAGGAAAAACATTAGTAACTTCAAAAGGACCAAGCCAACGAGAACGTAACTTACCAGGAAACAAACGAAGCTTAGAATAATAAAGAAGAACTTTTTGCCCAATGTGAAAAGTCTTCCTTGCAAGCATCTTGTCATGAAAAGCTTTCGTTTTTTCTTTGTAGATTGTTGCGTTCTCATAGGCATCATTGCGAATTTCCTCTAGCTCTTGCAATTGCAACTTTCGATGTACATCAGCATCATTTAAGCTCATGTTACATTGCTTAATAGCCCACCAAGCTTTAAACTCGATTTCTACAGGAAGATGGCAAGGTTTTCCAAAAATCAACCTACAAGGTGACATCCCAATGGGTGTTTTATAGGCTGTCCTATATGCCCATAATGCATCTTCCAAGCGCAAACTCCAATCTTTCCTATTCAGATTTACGGTTTTCTCAAGGATTGATTTGATCTCTCTATTAGACACCTCAGCTTGACCACTTGTTTGTGGATGATAAGATGTAGAAATCTTGTGAGTAACTCCATATTTCTTCAACAATGCCTCCACCGTTTTGTTGCAAAAGTGGGTTCCCCTATCACTTATCAATGCACTAGGAATGCCATACCTAGAAAAGATGTTAGACCTAACAAAATCACAAACAACTTTGGAATTGTCAGTTTTGGTGGCCTTAGCTTCCACCCACTTTGAAACATAATCAACTGCAAGAAGTATATAAAGATAACCAAAAGAAGATGGAAAGGGTCCCATGAAATCAATACCCCAAACATCAAAGATTTCAACTACAAATATAGGATTTAAGGGCATTTGATCTCTATGTGAAAGACTCCCTACTCTTTGACATCTATCACAATTCTTGCAAAACACATAAGCATCTTTGAACAAAGTAGGCCAATAAAAACCACTATCTAACACTTTCCTTGTTGTTCTTTTTGGGCCAAAATGGCCTCCACATGCATATGAATGACAAAACATTAGAATAACATTATGTTCAGATTAAGGCACACATCTCCTAACTACTTGATCAGAGCAATGCTTCCACAAATAAGGTTCATCCCAAACATAATATTTAGCATCTCTCTTTATCTTATCCCTATAAGATTTACTAACATTGCTAGGTAATTGCTTGGAAACAATAAAATTTACCAAATCTGCATACCAAGGCACCTCACCATGCAAAGCTAGCAAACTTTCATCGGGAAAAGATTCATGAAGGGGAATGATATCTTCTTTTTGCACCATTCGACTTAGATGATCAGCCACTAAGTTCTCCGCACCTTTCTTGTCTCTTATCTCTAAGTCAAATTCTTGAAGAAGTAGTATCCATCGAATCAACCTTGGTTTCGCCTCCTTTTTAGCCAATAGGTACCTAAGAGCTGCATGATCAGAATAAACAATCACTTTAGTACCTAATAAATATGAGCGAAACTTATCTAAGGCAAAAACAATAGATAGAAGCTCCTTCTCAGTAGTGGAGTAGTTTCGTTGGGCAGAATTTAATGTCCTCGAGGCATAATAGATCACATGTGCCACTTTGCCAATCCTTTGACCAAGAACCACCCCTATAGCATAATCACTTGCATCACACATCAATTCAAAGGGGTAGTTCCAATCAGGAGGTTGTATGATGGGTGTAGTGGTTAATGCTTTCTTAAGCTTGTCAAATGCCTCCTTGCATTGATCTCCAAATTTGAACTCCACATCTTTTTGCAATAGGTGGCATAGAGGTGATGCTATTTTGGAAAAGTCTTTGATAAACCTGCGATAAAAACCTGCATGTCCAAGGAAAGAACGAATTTCCCTCACATTGGAGGGGTAAGGCAAGTTTTGCACAATGTCTACCTTAGCTTTATCTACCTCTAAACCTTTAGAAGAAACAATATGCCCTAAAACTATACCTTGCTCGACCATAAAATGACATTTTTCAGAATTAAGAACAAGATTAGTTTCAATACACCTATCCAAAATCAATGTAAGATTATGTAAACATGCATCAAAAGAGTTTCCATATACCGTAAAGTCATCCATGAACACTTCAATGATGTTTTCCACATAGTCTTGGAATATGCTCATCATACATCTTTGGAAGGTGGCTGGAGCATTGCAAAGCCCAAAAGCCATTCTCCTATATGAAAATGTGCCAAATGGACAAGTGAATGTGGTCTTCTCTTGGTCCTCCGGAGCAATGAAAATTTGGAAGTAACCTGAATAACCATCAAGAAAACAATAAAAGTCACGACCAGCAAGTCTTTCAATCATTTGATCAATAAAGGGTAAAGGAAAATGGTCCTTTCTAGTAGAAGCATTAAGCTTTCTATAATCTATACAAACTCGCCATCCATTTTGAACCCTTTGAGGTACCAAGTCACCATCCTAATTTTCCACTACTGTGATGCCAGACTTTTTCGGAACAACTTGCACTGGACCCACTGGCTGTCAGAGTAGGGTAAATCACACCAGCTTCAAGTAACTTGAGGATCTCTTTCTTCACTACCTCCATCATAGGAGGATTTAGGCGCCTTTAAGCTTGCCTTGAAGGTTTAGCACCTTCTTCCAACAATATTCTATGCATGCACAAGGAAGGGCTTATTCCCTTAATATCGGCTATAGTCCATCCAATTGCCTTCTTACGGTCTCTAAGCACTCTAACTAGCTTTTCTTCTTGCAAAGAGGATAGCTTGCTAGATATGATCACTGGTAAGGTCTCACCATCCCCTAGGAATGCATACTTCAAATGTTCAGGCAAAGGTTTCAATTCAATTTTCGGAGCCTGTACAATTGAAGGAAGAAGCTTATTAGTACTTAAAGGCAAATCAACATAAGAAAGATTCAATTTAGAGGAAACTAAAGGTAATGAATTCAAATCCATGATTGACTCCTCTATGTCCTCTCTAAGTGTCAATTGGTGCATTGTTTCCTTTTCATTGGTTGCACAAGTGAGTGCCAACTCAAGTCCATCATCTTTATGCAAATTCAAAACCTGTTGAGATAAACCATCAAGGACATCAATAGAAAATGCACTATGTTCATCATTAGGATGTTTCATTGCTTCAAAAATATTAAAGCAAAGTATTTTCTTCTTAAACTCCATAGTGAGTAGCCCTTCATAGACATTTATCTTTGTTCTTGCAGTCCTCAAAAATGGCCTTCCTAAGAGAAGAGGCACCGAATTTGGGTAATCACCTTCTTCCATCTTTAGCACATAGAAATCGGCTGGAAAATATAACTCATTTACCTGCACCAAAACATTCTCAACAACAACTTCAGGATAAACATTAGATCTATCAGCCAATTGAATAATAACTCCAGTTTCACTCAAATTATCAAAACCTAAGGAGATGAAGATAGAATAAGGCATAAAATTAATAGATGCTCCTAGGTCACACATCGCTTTTTCAATTTGAGTTACTCCTATAGTGCATGGAATAGTAAAAGCTCCCAAATCCTTACACTTAAGGGGTAATTTTCTTTGGAGTATGGCAGACACATTTTCCCCCATTGGTACCTTTTCATTACCTCTCAACCTTCTCTTATTAGTGCATAAATCTTTCAAGAATTTTGCATATTTAGGCACTTGCTTGATTGCTTCCAAGAGAGGTATGTTGACTTGAACCTTCTTAAAGGTTTCCCAAATGTCCTTCTCAAGCTCATCTTTCTTTGTGTTCTTTGCTAACCTACTTGGAAAAGAAGGAAAACACTTGTTAGAACTCAAATCAGAATTCAAAAGTTTAGGATTTACCTTTAAGGATGTCAAATCATCATTTAGAAGTGAACTTTGAGGTGTTTTTGCATCTTTGTTCTGAACATCTTCTTCCTTTTGTTCAAGCTCCATTTGGTCACTAGTCACTTCAACTTCTTCCTCTAATCCCTTGTCATGTGATTTTTGCATTTTCTTTGGGGATTCCAACCTCTTTCCACTCCTCAATTCAATTGCATGTGCATTCTCCTTTGGATTTACAAGAGGTTGTGAAGGAAGCTTTCCAGAACTTTCAGCTCTCATTTCATTCAACATTGTTGCAATTTTGGCCTATTTGAGTCTCCAAATTCTTGATGCTAGCCCTTGTTTCCTGTTGAGAAAGACCATAATCATTAGATTGGGCATTATCATTATGTAAATTAGAATTTGAAGAATTGAAATTTTGAGGCCTGTTTTGATAGGGAGGTCGATTTTGTTGGAAGTTGTTGCGATTTTGAGCACTTGAACCTCCTTGATTCCCATATCTCAAGTTTGGATGGTCCCTCCAACCAAGATTATAGGTGTTGGAGTAAGGATCATAGTTTCGATTTGGTAGTCCAAGGAATCCTCCAATTGCATTGGCTTCTTGTGGATCATCTTGTAAGGTAGGGCACACATCCGTAGGATGTCCAACATGAGAACAAATTCCACATGCCTTTTGCTACATTGTACCTAAGGCAATTTTTTCAAACCAAGAGGTGAGTCTATCCAATTTTTGTTCAAGATTGCTACTACTTACCTCATTGATTTTTTTAGGTTCCACAAATGTTTTTCTTATTCCGAATTGTTGAGTGTTGGCAGCCATTTCCTCAATCAATTCTCTTGCCACTTCGGGAGGTTTATTCCTCAATGCTCCTCCACTAGCTGCATCAATCATAGCTCTTTCCATTGGTAACATCCCCATGTAAAAGAATTGGATAAGTAGATTCTCTGAAAATTCATGATGTGGGCAACTTGAGCACAAATCTTTGAATCTCTCCCAATACTCATAGAGAGTTTCTCCTTGTTGTTGGCGAACACTACATATTTCCCTCCTTATATTATTGGTTCTTGAGGCAGGGAAGAACTTTTCCAAGAAAAGTTTCTTAAGCTCACTCCAAGTGGAAATTGATCTCGGAGGAAGGGAATACAACCAATTTTGTGCACTATCCGTCAAAGTGAATGGAAACACTCTCAAGTTAATGTTGTCTTCGGACACATTGCTTGTGTTGAGAGTTGAACAAGCTAGATGGAATTTTTGCAAATGCTTGTGAGGATCTTCACCTGTCAATCCATGGAAAGTAGGAAGTAAATGTAGGAAACCATATTTGATCTCAAAATTAGCATTTAAAGCAGGGAAATTAATGCACAAAGGTGAGAGAGTAAGATTAGGAGTTGATAGCTCCTTCATTGTCCTTCGGGCATTATTTTGAGCATTGTTTTTCCCATTGTTTCCTTGAGCATCATTGTTTCCTTGTGGCTGGTTATTATTGTTCTCCTCCATGTTGAATAGTCCTCGCAAAGTGGTTGGAGATGGTGGTGTTGGTGTTGATTCAGATGATGAAGATGGCTCTTCCTTTTGCTCCAAACGAAGAATAGTTCTCTTAGGTGCGTGAGAAGATCCTAAGGCTTTCTCAAGGTGCTTTTGAAGATCTTTGTATTTCATGTCCAAGCCTTCGTCGTCACGAGACATACAAGTCTACAAAAGAAAAGGAAAAGAACTCAAATAACACAAAAATAAGCTAAAACAAATAAAATAAAATAGGAGAAATAAAAAAGACAAAAAATAAATAACAGGAAAAACAAAATTGGCCCAGAAACAAATGAAAACGTCAGAATTTGGCAACAATAGGGCGGGGCCAATAGCAAAGCTACTGGTTTTGCTCAGCTCATCGATTTCCTTGCGAAAAAGTAGTGTCGTACACCTATCTTTGCTGTTCATCGGGTTTCACCTGATTCCTGCACAAAACTGAAAAAGAAAAAAAAATCAAAATCAGATTCGCTAAAGAACAATCCCCGGCAGTGGCACCAAGATTTGGTACGTCGTTAATACCAAATAAAATTCTATGCTAAAACTAAGTAGATAGTGATAAGCACAGGTCGTATTCCACGGAGATTGTTTTAGAAAATCTAATTTGAAGATGCAATAAAAGTAAAGAGTTGAAGAATTTAAGTTTGTAAATTATCACTAACTAAGAAACAATGCAAATAGTAAAAATAAGGAGAAATCAATAGAGAATATTTCAGTTCAAGGAATACTTACTCTTGGAATTTGAATTGATCGTAGGCACAAAAGATAATCAAACATGCAAATAATTGGCGTAGGTTCAAAGTACCTATAGCTTCCCTTTAACCCCTATCTTTCCTTATGCTTAGCTTAAATCAGTACCTATAACTTCCCAATCAAGCCCTTTTTATCAAAATAACCTAGGTACCTATAGCTTCCCCAGATTTAATGAAGACAAAAGCAATAAACTCTAGAAAGATCTTAGCCAATAATAACTAATCAAGTCATATAGCCTGCTCTCTTAATTACTCCCTTTAATTCTCTCAAACAATATCGAAGAACTATCCAATATCACTTGATTTACTACTTTGAATGAAGCTAACTTACAATTACGGATAAGAAGCTCAAATTCTAGCAATAGAAAATCATGCAAAATTAACTAGTTGCGCATCCTAGGTAACTAAGCAAGAAAATCATGAAATAAGCATAGAGAATCAAAAGATATTTGCATAAGAGATAGAAATAAAACTCAAACCTCACAATCCTTGCATCCAAGAATCAAGCAACCTTCAACTGAATTGAGAAAATTAGAAGAGCATTCTGAAAATTGCAGCACAAAAGAGAAAAATAAAATTCCTAGCAAAAGCTCCTCAATTTACATTGGGAGGCTAAGGCCTTTAAATAGAGACCTAGGAACCTTTAACCTAATAAGTTATCAGCTGGCTTAAGTATTCTACAAGAAATAGAAGTCCTTATTCAAATAGGAGAAGAAATAGCACACACCACATGCCATGCACATGCCTCATTAAAGTGTTTTCCTACTCCAATTAGGACTTCTCTTCAAGAGCTGAATCGCATCAATCCAAGGCTTGGGCCTAGGTTAAATATCTTCAATAACATGTCCAAAACAGCCCCAAGTAAGGCTTAGGCGTGCACTTGTCCATCTTCAACCCAAAATTGCTCCAAAGCCCAAAATAGAAAAGCAATCTCGGATTTCCGCAGGGTTTCTGGATGCTTCGGTATTTTGACATTTTGAAGGCCCAAATGAACTCCGATTTTGGTGATATTTAGTATTCTGGAAAGCTCAAGAAGTCCCCTACAACTTTTATGAAGAACTCAAACTCATCCGTGGTCTTTAAAGCATTCAAATCTGGCCATCTTTCCAAACTATGTGCACAGGAAAATCACAAAATTTCCAGATTTAAACTCCTTTTCTTCCAAAGCTTCTTTTTAGCTTCCAATAACATGAAATCACTCAAAGCAGCTTAGTTAGTAATAAGAAACACTTAAACAACAGGATATAAGAGATAAATCATAGCTTAAATAAGTGTTTATCACCCAATCACTCTATAAACCATGTGTTCTCTTTTGGGCTAGATTTTTAAACTGCAAACTTCATTCATCACCCCCATAATGTTTGTGTTTTGTTATGAAAAAATAATTAAAAAATTTTTGTCTTTTACTATACTCTTGTGGACTCCTACCCTAAATTAACATTTTTACTAAGGGGTTGTTTGATTAACCATTGAAAAATTTCAAATCATTGAAAATGAAAATTTTCAATGCTTTCATTTTTTCAATGTGTTTGATAATAAAAGTTAAAGAACCACTTAATTGGAAATTTTCAATGAAAAAACTTTGAAAATAATAAGTAGCTCTTAGGTTACTTATTTCATTCAACAATTCTATTTAAGGAAAAAATTATACATTAATTACATTTAATGTTGTATTCTTTCCTTTTAACCATTATTCTTTTCTTTTTATTAATTATCAATACATTTATTTTTCATAAAATTTCATTTCTCTTATAATAGTTCAAAAATAAATTTGTTCAAACATAATAACTTATCAAACAATTTTTACACAATAAATTCAGTACTTAAAATTTTCAGCACTTAATTTTCAGTGCTTAATTACTTCAGTTTTATCAAACAGCACCTAAGTTTAAGTGTGTATAAGTAAGAATTGACTTTTAAGAATAAGGATGAAATTGAACTTAACTAAAGTAGAAATTTGGACTAAATTAAGGTGATAATAAATTTTTAGGGTAAAGTGGAAGTTCTTATGCTAATGGGGTTTCAAAAGTAATTTTCCCATGATGAGGAAACATTTAAATGGAAAGATAGGGGCGGGCTGAGCAAAACAGCCCACCCCCATTAGGGGTGTAATCGATCGAGTTTAAGCCAAACAGTGGGGTGTTCGAGCTCGAGCTCGAGCTCGACTCGAAACTCGAAGCTCGATACTCGGCTCGAACTCGATCGAGTTCTATTTTTAAAGCTCGAGCTCGACTTGTCACATAAATCGAGCTACTCGAGCTCAGCTCGATTAAGCTTGATAATTGATAAAAAGTTGAAACTTTTTAATTTATCATACTTAAGCTCGACTAAGCTCTATAAAGGCTAAAATAATAAATTTATAACTAAAATATTAAATATATATATACACAAATACTCGATTAGGCTGGACGAGCACTCAAGCCGGGTAATGGGATACTCGAACTCGGCTCGCTCGAATACTCGAGCTACTCGAGCTTGAGCTCGACTTGACAATGACCGAGCCGAATTCGAACTTTTCCCGAGTCGAGCCTGAGTAGCTTGCGAGTATAGGTGTATCATTTACACCCCTAACCCCCATCGTCTTCCTCCCCTTCTAAAATCTGAAAAAAAATTCAACCTTCATCTCTCTAAAGCCATGAAAGCACTTAAAGCACTCAAATATTCTTTCTAACAAAACTCACTCAAATCTAAACGAAATGGGTCACGCAAATACTTGTTTTCGTACAATTTTTTGAGCTCTACACGAATATGGGATTTGCTTTTTGAAGAGGATGGCTGGATCTAGTTCGAGGAAGAGACAAAGTTTCGGGCCCTATTCATTCTTGAGGAAATTTAGCTAGTTTCAAGCTAAATGCTCTAGGTATATTACCAGCACCTTTAGAGCTTTAAACTTATGCATTTTCATGTTAGATTTGTGGGTTATTTGTTAAGTTAAGAATTTTTGAAGATTATTGGCATATTTAGTATTTATGTTAAATTTGGGATTTATTGTTGAATTAAATTTGCTATATTGGAGGTCGGATTACTATTTGGAAAGAAAGGGGGAAAGCTGAAAGGAGGGGTTGTTGCCCAGCTTGTCACCGTGCAGCACCCATGTGTGCTGGTCTTGCGTCTTGCCGGCCAACGTTGAAGGCGTGCTTCCGCACGTTGGTTTCTGCTGCAAACTGGAGCAAGCCGAAAACCAGGTTGGCTAGCTAAAAGATATGGGCCAGGACATGAAAGCCCATGTAGAAGGAAAACAAAGTAAAAGAAGAAAAAGGAATTAGGCCGATGGTCCATCAGAAGTAAGAATAAGAATTGGGCTCAAAAAATAATAAGGTGTTAATTTGGGCTATAAATTAATATACTCATGAAATTATTGAAGAAAAGCCCACACTAGTTTTAACTTATTATTATTAATATATATAGTTATTATTTTACCGAGTTATATTACTATTCTACAATTTTAAAAGATATATACATACATATATATATATATATATATAATATTTGTATTTGAAATTAGGCTACAAAATTATTTCGTAGAAAGCCTAACATAGTATACGTATTTTTCTTCCTTTCTAAATAAATTTGTTATTTTCTAAATTGTGATTTGCACTATTACTCTTAAGTAATGTGATAAATTATAAATGCAAATGACTTAGTAATTTTATTTGAGTAGTATTAATTTATTTATTTAAGCAAGATAATTAGGACTATTATTAGTTTATTAAAAATAAAAAATGCCTCTACATATGTAATTACCATTTTACCCCTGATGGTAATTTTATCAAACGAGTGACTCTTTGAATTATAATTTTACCCCCAAAGGGTAAATGACCATTTTACCCTTGGGGTGTAAAGTCACTTAAAACCCTTCCTAAGTTTGTTAGAAACCTGTTTAGGCTATCATGTATCCGCATGTGCATTGCTTTGATTTTTAAATGGTTTTCTAATGAAATTTCACGAAATTAGGAGCATCGGCAAAGGTTTACGACGAGGGCTCCTACTGTGTAATGGGGTTAGCGCGGGAGTATACTACTCTCCCAATCCGTGAGTGGTTTGGCCTCAATGTTTAGTGATATTGATGGCAAAGGTTTAATTGTTTTAAATTAAATGTTTTTATTGATTTGGAGTATAGAAAGCCACTGTTCAAATATATACCTTTTTTGGGTGGGTTATGCTCAATATACATATATATATATATATATGATATAAATTATTTAAAGGATTTTATGAAAACCCGATCGAGGCGTGTTGAGAGTCCGTATGTGACTTGCCCGATTGAGATGTTTTATATAAATCTAATCGTGGCGTGATTATGGTCCATGTGAGACCTGCTCGATTGAGGTAGAATATTAGTCCGTGAGGGGCTATTTGCTAGCTATTGTGTAGCCTATGGATCGTCTATTTAAGAGAGGCACAAGTGCACTGTGCTCTTGGAGTTGAGAGGCGCATAAGATAACTCGCCAGGAGGGTAGTGTACTTGCTTGATGCAATGTACGATGACGTTGGGAGAAAAAGGGCATAGCATTGAGATGGATATTATTATTTTTATATAAAGAAATAAATGATGAGAATTCTCTCAACGGTTTAAGCTCATCGACGGATGAGGCTCAAGTCCATTTCAGCCACCCTAACAAAAATCATTTTTATGAAAAAGATTTAATGGTGGGAAATATTTTATAAAGAAATTGATGATTTCTAATATGGTTTTTGGTATAACTATCTCCCACCATCTTTGGTCTTTTACATTATTTTTAAATCACATTATTGAGTCCGTTAACTCACCTTGTGGTTATTTTCATTTTTCAATCATTGTTGCTCATTAAGGAGAAGTTACCTCGTAAAGCATACAGATAAGCTTCCAGTTTGTGTAGGTATTCTATTCATAGAATTAGTGATTCACATATATTTTAAATTCTACTGTGTATTGTTTTGATTTCACTTTGCATACTTGTAAGCATACTGTGTTTTGATATTTTATCCTTGGAGGACTTTATTACTATAATTGTGTTATTTAAAGATATTATTTTTAAATGTTAAAAATATTGTTTTATGAAATTGATATTTAATATTTGTTTTATGATATGAATACTATGACTTGTGCTGTTTTGGATGCGTGGGTGCACACACATACTTCGATGTAGTATGGCGGCTGTCACGTGACCAAGCTTACGGGTCAGGGCATGACAACTCTTATGTTTTATCTGCTTCAGTTTTTTTTTTTTTTTTGCTTGCTAAAGTTAAACAAAAAAGAAATGAAAGTTATATTTCAACTCCTCCAAGTCCTAAGTCCATTGGGCTATACACGGTACCTACAAAGGCACGTAATTATTTTCAATATTTTGCGTAATTTTAGTTTATAGTTTTAAATTACTAAAAAATTAATTTGGTTATAATTTTTCTTTTTACATTGTAAAATATTGTTGGAATTCATCAATTACATGCAAACTTAACTAGAACTCAGAACATAAAGCCTTGAGAACAAAGAACCTTTTAATTATTACTTTTAACTTTTTTCTATTTTTAGAAATTATACAAGAATAAGCTAAACATATAAATTCAAATATATAGGACTTATATAATTATACTTAGAAAGGCCATAAAAAAATCATATTTTGTATATGCATGAGTACTACAGTGTAATATATATATATATATATATATATCTCAAAATTCTTTGTGTATTTATATGTTTATGTGCTATATGATACGATACTCTCTAAAATATAATTTCGATATATTATATGTATCTCAATGCAATAATTATGTCAAATACCAATTTTCCTTAAACTTTGTAGTGCTATTAGAGAGTGGATATTCTATTTAAAACAAAGGAAGTACTTTAGGGATCAAAACAAAATTAAGATAGCACCAACACATATTTGGTTGAGTGGAAGGAGCTCAATAACTCTTAAGTAAGATCTTGGATTCGAGTCTTATCAATGAAGAAAACAGGTTTGGAAGAACTTCTTCCATTTGGGGTTCAACGCGACTCAAATATGATTAATCATAAACAGTTAAACGGGTACGGATATATGATATCAAAAAAATAAAATAAGATGACCATGAGAAAACTTGAGGTGTGAAATTATTCAATTCCGTATTAGTCAAATCTAATTTAACTAGTGAATAAAAAATTATGATCAAATTTTAAGAGCAAATTACCTTTTTACTCAATTAATTTTGTGTGGAACTGACGAGTTATACCGATTAATTGAAGTACCGTAGTATTTGCATGACTGTTGCCCTGGATACAGGAGGAGCCCAAGCCTGAGAGAGTGAAACGGATAAGGCGAGGTCCCGGAAGCCGGAGGGGACCGCTAAGAGTGATTTTGAAGTCTAGAAGAGGCATACTAGTGTCCTAATACCATTGCAGCAACGAAACGGTCTCATTCAGGTTCCTAGCGAGAGGGAAAGAGATTGATAGAAAAGTAAATAGATGGGATCAAATGACTCATTCTCATCCCTGGCATTTGGGTCCCCCAAGGAAATCCCTTGATTAGAGAGGTAGCCAATGAGAAGAAGTAGATTTGGATCAACTTTACAGCCTCAGCCAATAGAAATTCAGATAAGGCCTTATTGTGGACCCAAAAGCGCAAGCTATCTCTGTTGAAGGACCCAAAAGTGCATCCAAAGGCTGTTAAAATGCTGAAAAAGAGCGCTTTGTGGGTCAAGGTCTTCACCATCATCCCAAAAACAATTAATAATGGTACCACTTTTTAATATAAAACCCCAAATTCAACATTTCCTGTTGCCCTTTGGCTTTCTTCATTTTACTTGTTTAAAATCCCAATTTTGTTTTCTTTACTTTGAGCCAATCCTGACACTAATTAGCTTTCATGATTTCCAACAAAAATGTAGCCAACGCCGTTGGTGGCAAAACGGCTAGAGCCTGTGATAGCTGTATAAAGAAACGGGCTCGTTGGTACTGTGCTGCTGATGATGCTTTTCTTTGTCAAGCCTGTGATTCTTCTGTTCACTCTGCTAATCCACTTGCTCGTAGGCACGAAAGAGTTCGATTGAAAACTGCTTCTCTTAAGTCCTCAACTAATGAAGCTTCTTTGGAGAGCATTATTGCAGCACCGTCATGGCATAAAGGGTTTACCAGAAAGGCAAGGACCAGGCGACACGCGAAGGCTTCTGTTATTCATCAAAAGCTAAAAGCTGAGCATAGTAAAAGGAACAGCAACCCTGTTCCTCTTGTACCTGAAATCGGTGCTGATGAGATTTCGCATGAAGAGAATGAAGAGGAGCAGCTTCTTTATAGGGTACCGATATATGATCCCTTTGTTGCTGAACTATGCACTTCCACGACGTCAAACGAAGCTGCTGTGAGTGCTGTAGGAAACGACGTTGAAACGGCTGATGCTACAGCGAGTGAATCTAAATCTTTAGTGGCTTGCAATGGACAAGATGCAGATGGTTCACATGGGCTCTTCCCGTCTGAGATGGATCTTGCAGAGTTTGCAGCTGATGTTGAAAGTTTGCTAGGTAAGGGTCTTGAAAATGAGTCCTTCGCCATGGAAGAGCTGGGGCTAATGGACTCTAAAGAGAACGACTTCAAACAGTGTTCCTTAGGAAATGGTAAAGTGAAGATTGAAGACGAAGAGAGTTTTGAAGCTAGTAGAGAACACAAGTGCCATGTCGACTCTGAAATTGATATGGCGAGGGAACCCTTTGAGTTGAATTTTGATTATGATTCTCCAGCTACCTGCAGGGAGGAAGATGAGTTGGTAAAGGAGGAGGCAACTGTGAAGAGTATTGAGGAGGATTCTCCAAGAAAAAAGAAGAGCAAGATACTCTTGAGCCTGGATTACGAATCTGTAATCGCTGCCTGGGCCACCCAAGGGTCTCCATGGACTTCTGGTGTCCGGCCAGAATTTGACCCAGATGAATGCTGGCATGATTGCATGGTATCTTCCCACTTTCAAAGTTCCCATACATGTATTTGTCTTGCTTTCAACTCATGATTAATTGTTGCATTTACAAGATATTTTTGTTTTCTTCTTTGCAGGGAACTGGTGGAACGGAAGTTCACCACACCTACAGTGATTTGGTTGGAATGGGAGCCCACCAGGCAATGGGGGATGGAGGGAGAGAAGCAAGAGTATCAAGGTACAGAGAGAAGAGGAGAACAAGGTTGTTCTCGAAGAAAATAAGGTACGAGGTCCGCAAACTGAATGCGGAGAAGAGGCCTCGAATGAAAGGAAGGTTCGTCAAGAGGGCATCCTTTAATGCACCGCCTGTTTTTCCCTTACACAATAAATAGCTGTTTATAGTTACATTTTATTTGTAATAAGTAACATAAGCACCACTAGTGGACTAATGTGAATTACTGGCTATTTACGGCCTTTAAGGTTCTATACACTCCAGATGATGATCAATAAATAAATAAAAGGTGAGTTAGGTACTTCTGTTTTGTTTTCTCCCAAATTTCAGGCTTAACTGTTTAATTGAGGACACAGGAAAAGAAAATGCTACGCTGCAAATTTCAGGTGCACAGCAACAAAGACACAAATTAGATGCTGTTCCTTGCATCCTTTCCATGTGATAAAATCTTGTCAAGTGTCATTTATATCAACAAAGCATTTAACCCCTTCCTTCTTTTTTAAATGTTAAATTATGTGAAAGTACACGTGGCAAGATTTTATTGGATCAGTTATATCCATAAAGCATTTAGCCTCTTTCTTCTTTTGTAAATGTTAATTTATGTGAAAGTACACATGACAAGATTTTATTAACTACTGACATCGCAAGGATACAAGGAACATGATCTAAGTTCTATCCAAGCAACAACGATTTCATGTGCTGCTTCTATTCGATGTGTAGCAACCAGTTTATTCATTAAGGTAGTACAGAACTGCAAATTTCAGGTGCTACTCAGTTGACCCAAGCTGGGCAAGCAGTTGTTGCCCTCTCCTCCTTGAGCAAGGAAGTTAGAAGCGACGAAGTTCAGTTCACACAATGAGGAAAGCACTTCCAAAATGCGAAATTTATGGAATTTTCTACTTCATTTGTTAGATCCCAAATTGTCATACCTCGATCTAAAGGTCGAGAATGTAACAACCGTCACGTACTATGAATTGTGAATGGTACGCTTCGCCCACAACTCGAAACCCTCAAGGCTTATAACGTTTTGAACTCATTTAGTACAACCATTGCAATTATTTGTATGTAATAAGCAGTGCAGTTTCAAAACATACAAACGGTTCAAAATTTAGATAATAGCAATCAATTTATAAAACTCACACACACATTTAATTTTTCTATGTATCTATTTATATTAAAATTGTAAAAGGAGGAAATGCTAATAAACTAGTTTGTACAAAAGAGAACGCAAGTGATGTTTACATATTATATAATAGTTCCGTAATTCATATAGACTAGATTTCAAAATAGATTCGAAATCATGCAAGTGGATTCAATCATAGTAATAAATAAGTCATACTGACTTACGTACTATCAACAATCCGAAAATGAGCCGCACTCCCTAGCGATGTAACTTAAAAAGGGAAAAGAAGGAATGAGTATATAGATTATACTTAGTGAGTGAAACGAGACCAATTTTACCTTTAAATAAATGAAGTATAAGCCGATTTTACCTTTAAATAAATAAAGTATAAGCATATACATATTAGAGTTAAAAATTTGGAATACATAACAATCCATAAAAATATTTACTTATGACTTTAACTGAAAATGTATATTTATTTATTTAGGACTAAGAGAAGAATCATATAAAATGCTCAAAGTTATAACAATTTATTTATGGGCTTGCCCAAAATTATACTCAAACTCACATCAGGCCCAGATAGGGTTTGAGTCCGTCGAGGGATCTTAAATTTCATTTTGATCTACCAAATTGCCAAACCATGATGTTGTCATAGGGCTTCACCACCGATGGTATGTCGCTATGTCCATTGTATTCCCACAGGGATCAAATAATCATATAACAATGTACACAATCAATCTTCTATACCATCCATCCCATGTGGGAGTTAACCGCTTACTCACGCTGCCTCCATAAGGTCGGATCGTGAGAAGCATCACTATAGTGACTAATAACTCATCCACCAATATCATAACATATAATATCATAATTCAATCATATATCACTCGGCCAACTGGCCAATTATCGGAATCGAATCCAACATACAAATTTCAATCAAATTTACCACATACACAAGCATTTGATTGCAAAATGTATGAAGTAAGTTCATTCATTCCAAAACATCAATACTCACAATTCAAAAATAATTACCAATTACCACAAACCAAATTTAAATTCAAGAAAGCCAAGCTTTTGTGTTAGAAAGCTATTTTAAAATAACAAAACATTTTAATTTATTCAAACTTGAATCTAGGTCTAATAAAGTTTCACTCACAAGTTTAGGGAGGGTTCACACTCTCCCTATTCCTCACATTGCATGTCCTTAGAAGATGATTCACCACCTATATATTTATATTTGAACAATTTATTAACTCATGAATAATAAAGGTATTAGGTTAGTATGTCTAGTGTACATTATTCTAACTATTAATTTGAGTTTTAAAAGGTGATCTTGTGTTCTAGGGCTTAGATAATTGAAGTTAAGATATAAGTAAGTTTATTTCGCCTAACAAAATTTCCTTGTAGACCTAATCTGATGTAATTTTTTAAAATGAAAAATTTAGACGATTTTACCCCTAGAAGATAAAAATTTGGCTAATAGGTTTAAAATGGGTGCTCAAAGACATCTTTTTGCCACCTCAAAGAACCACAAGTGTGTCAGAGCACTGTCTCTTAACCAAGTGTTCAACAATTCCTGATTTGTGTGCCCAAAGACACTAAAGCATCCACCAATGGTAGCCACAACAATGGCATTGTCAACACTTGCATTTCATGGTGTTTTAAGTTGCACACTTGGTGATTTCTTTTTTTTGCTTTTCCTTGTCCTTTTATTTCATTTTTCTTATATTTTCATGGTTATTTCTTACTTACTTTTTGCTTTGAGGTGGAAGGATCCATGACGAGGCTTGTAGTAGAGCTTCGCAAATTAACCTCTTCTCATGAATTAACTATGTAGTAGGGTAAGTAGTGATCGAATCCACGGAGAGATTTGGTTATCTTTGTCTTCAAAATAGAAAAGGAAATTGGGGGATTTTGGAGTAATATCGAAAGTAAATTGAATTGAACTAACTGAACTATATAATTAAAAACCTCCAACTTATTGTTTAGGAATACTTACAAGCTATTGATCATTGGAACACCAAAAGATAATGTTTAAATCATATTTGCATTAACAATCAAAGAAAACACAGCATTCTCAATGATTCCATTAATCCTAAGGCTAGATATGATGTTACTCGTGTTTCACAAAATATCATTCAATCTAACACTTAAACCAAAACCCCAGTAGCCCGGTTTCAAGAATTAGAAAGCGCTAAGAGCGAGATTAATGTAGGTTAACCATTATTAGAAATTTACCCAACATAAACTTCTCAGTAATCCCTTTGAATTTCCTTGAATAGGCAACCTTTTCAATTGCTACTAACATCTAATTAAATCACAAACAGTACGGATTCAAATAGATTAGCAAGTCAATTGCATAAACAAGTAATTATTGGCCACTAACCACAAGCAAATACAAGAGAGA
This sequence comes from Microcos paniculata, assembly GCA_030664755.1. Lineage (NCBI taxonomy): Eukaryota > Viridiplantae > Streptophyta > Magnoliopsida > Malvales > Malvaceae > Microcos > Microcos paniculata. The sequence continues at coordinate 8,971,333 of CP131460.1, read as the reverse complement.
AGTAAACAAACAAGATTATTTACTTTAAACCAGAGAAATCAAAGAACAATTATAAAAGAAACTAAATTAAGCATAAGAAACCTCACAATAGTTGAAGAGCATCATCTATAACACTAGATTGGAGACAAGAACTTAAACTTGCATAAAACAATAAACAATAATTCTAAAAATAAACTAAGAGCTCAAAGGTAAAAACTAGCTAGGGCTTATCCCCAATAAAAGAGTATTTATAAGAACTAAGTTTAAATCCTAATAAATCTCTAAAAGATTCTTCCTTGTGCTTGACTCTTTTTCTTTTAATCTTCTTCCAATCAGCTTTGATCTTGAAATTCTTTGGCCCAATCAATTCTTCATTCTTCTCCTTGAATATTCCTTGTTTTGGAGCTAAATTAGCTAAACTTTAGGTCCAAGAAATATCAAGGGGCGGCTAAGAGGCATTGAAGGCTCGAAAAACTGATTTGGGGCAAATTTGGACAATCTAGTCGGCTGGCCGGCCAAAGACAGTGGCCGTTGGCTTTAATTGTCCTTGGTAAAATGGACATTTGAAGGGCCAAAAGGACTTAGATTTTGACGTTCTTTAGTATTTTGGAAAGCCCAAGATGTCTTCTACAACTTTTATGAGACCATAAAGGCATTTGAAGTCTATAAGATAGTGAAAATCAAGCATCTTTCAAATCTATCCAAACTGCCAGGATTATCAACTTTGAACTTTTTGCACTTGACTTGTTACTTGACTTGTTTTTGCTTCTTTTCACTTCAAATTCATCATTCTCACTCAATAAACACCTAAGACATAAAAGAAGTAAATTAGCCAAGAATTAAATAGTTAGTTGCATATGATCATAAGAATCATCCATAAAAATATCACCGAAAATGCAACTAACAAATTCCCCTACACTTAATCAATTGCTTGTCCTCAAGCAAAAACTTTTGAAAATCATTAAGAAGAATTGAAGAATAACTCCAAAACAATATCATGGAATTGCAGAAGAATGAGCATATCGATAAATTTCAAGTAAGAAAACAATAATCAATTGAAAAGAAGAAGAACGAAAAGCTAACCATCCGAGGTTATCATCTAATTACAACCTAATAGAGTGGAATTTCATTCAATATCTCATTTTCACCTTAAAACTATTTAGGTTTGCCACTCCAATCATCCCATAAGACTTCTTTTACCATAAGCTTGCTTGTGAACCTAATCTTCACTACTCCACTAACCAAACTCAACTAAATTTTTAATGCTAAAATATTTTCACAAAGGTTATAATGGGGTTAGAGGTAATTAAGCTCAACAAAGAAAAGATAAAAGGAATCAAATGCTTAGTTCACAACTTAGTAGAGCAATTAAACATAAATATGGGCATATTTAACTTGTGATAGCCCAACTTTCATCTTGATTCAACATTCCATCAAAGTTCAACTCTTTTTTGCACTTTTCTTTTCAAAGGCTGGAAATCAATGCCAATCATCTTTAATATTGTCTTTTCTTTTCTTTGAAATGCTTTTGCATTCAATTTTCTCATTTTCTTGACACTTTCATTCTAATTTCAATTGGCAAAGATTCCAACTTCTTTATTTTCCAAGCCATTAATCAATATAGTTTCCCCCACACTTTTTCCTTATTTTACCTTGCAAAGAACAAAAACATATAAGTAAGCTCAACTAAATCAAGAGCAAAGGTAGAGAATACTTATTTTTCTTTTAAGTTCAAGGTTCTTTAGGATAAGGTTAAACAAAGAAAAAGGCAATTGATATTCATATAGGCTCAAAAAGGGGTTGACTACAATTGTTTTTTACATGGGATGGCTTAGTTTGGCTCAAACTCAATCCTATAGACAATCAGCAAATTCAGTGAGTATGTGTCTTATGTAATCTTGAAAAGATTTCCAAGCAAGTTCTAGAATTAAAGCTTATAAGAGATCAATAATGCACTCATGAAAGAAAAAGATTGGAGGCAATCTTTTAAGGCTAAAAAACTCACTAAGGGTACTAAGATACTCTAAAAGTTGTGCTAGAATCAAACTTAGAAAAGCTAAAAATTCTCACCTAAAATTTCAATCAACCATTGAATTCTACTTATAAAGGATACTTAATCAATCACAATCCACAATATAGCTCAAGAATTACTCAAAACATTTGAAAAAAAATAATTGATCAAGAAAAAAGGAATCAAAGTCTGAAAACAAATGCATAAGGATTAGTAACAAAGTCAAATAAATAAATCTGAAAATATATTATATATAATCCACCCTTCCCCCCCTCCTCTCCCCCCACTATACTTAAACAGCACATTGTCCTCAATGTGCATAGAAAACAAGAATTTGAGGTTATGAGTGAAAGTTCAGAATGACAGTACCTTGAACGCGACTTCCTAGAAGGCTTACACAAGGAAAAAGGACACAGGGCTTAAGTTACATAGAATCAAAAACATAAAAATAAAGATAAATAAAACTAAAATGAAAACTATGAAAAGTAAACTAGATGCAATGCATGAAAAGATGCAATTCTTAAATGGAAAATCACTGAGGTTTGGTTGTCTTCTGTTGATAGAATTTTGTTATGTTATCTTCAACAAATAACCTCACTCAATGATTAATCTTAGTGGAAGTGAGGATCGATCCCACAAGGAGCATTCTTCACTCTTTTCTCTTCTTCTACCTTTACACTAAACAAAAATTTAAGTACAACACAAGTACTAAGCTAGTTATGCAAGTAAATTGAGGGTTTGTGTGTGCGTGATTTGAGCAATTTGATTCAAGAAAATAGAGAAATGAAGTTGTGAACAGCAAGCTAAGCAATCAAAGTATCAAAGTAAAGAATAGCACGAAATCAATCTAATAAAAGCTTCAACCTAGCAATCAATCATCTCTTTCCCTTCAACTTATGGATCATTGATCAAAGATACCTTCAATTGAATTATAGATGGCGTAACTAGGCTAACTCCAGTTTGTTCCTAGTCCTATCACTTCTTAAGCATAAAGTTAGGCTAGCTCAGGCTTGTTCCTAACTTCTTCTCCCATAAATCTTCCACTTCTCAACGAATGTACATGAATCATAAGAGAGCATGAAGATCTAAGTGATCTTAGCCATCTAAAACAACCTAGACTCAGTCTCTTAGGTTTAATTTCAATCTCCTTCTTTCTCAAACTTGAATGGAGCTTGATTTGTCACTGCCATGGCTAAATCCTATGATCACGACAGTGATTTAGCCATTGACTAGTAATCTAAGCAAGCCCAAGTAATGTGGCCATCATTACTTAGGAAAAACCTAGAATTACTTGATCTTCTCTCAATTGAAGATCAATTTGCATAGAAAGAAGATGAATACAAATCAATTAATGTCATTTAAGTTCAGATCTTACCAAGATTGAAGAGAAATTGACAATTGAAAGCTAGATTGAATGTTGAAGTTTAGTTACACATAATTGGGGAAGAAACCTCCATGGAAGAAAGCTTCATCCTCTCTCTAAAAGCTGTGAATTCAAAGGAAAAAAAACTCAATTCCTTTTTCTCTTTTTCTAGAAATGAACTTATTGAATTACAACTTACTAAAACGAACAAAGATGAGCTTATTTATAAGCAAAGCTCAACTAATGAAATTACTTAAACTATCCTAATATAAATTTCTATCCTAAGGTTAATTAAAGATACAAGAGTCTTTTCCTGCCTTTGACTAAGTCAAAAGCATGTGGGAAGTCTTCTCCTTAGTTGCCCAAGTCAAGAATAGCTGAAGAATGGCGTGGCTCAACTGCTCCCTAAATTCTCAGAATTTCGGTTAGTTCTACTAGACCGGGCCACTCAATGGCCCTGCTAGGCCACCTAACGACCCCTGTCTTGGAAATCAACATCAAAGGCTTAATGTTTGGGGTTGTCCAACAACCATCTCAGGCCTCTAAGTTGCCTCTTTTCTTCACTTTTGGCACTAAAAATTACCCTTTAAAAGCGTATTTGCACAATCTTCTCTTGTCACCTACAAATGGAAAAACAGTTTAATTGGTCAATCTTAAAGCTCCAAAGTGTCTAATTCCATTCAAATATTATGCAAATATATATACAAATCAAGCTCTAACAAATTCCCCCATACTTAGACTTTGTTTGTCCCTAAACAAACCTAAGAATAGAAAACAAAATCTGGGTAAAACATTCTCTAAACAGCAACACTTAAATCATATGCAAGATGGATACACAAATCAAAATGTCAACTTGGATAGAAATATAAAGATACTTAGCAAGATCAATGAAAATTAAGAAAATTACAAGTCCAAGAAGTAATAAGCATGTATCAATTTCCAAATGCACATATGCATGAATAAGGTAACTCTTTCTTGTTTTCCCACTCCTTCTTCCCTTAAGTGTTTGCAATTTAGGACCACACATACTTCACATACATACAAGTTTACCATATACTTGCAAATGCACTTAATCTCCACTACTCAATTCATGCATGAGTCGAAAGGTCCTTCATTCGGTTGTAATGGGGCCAAAGTAAGTGAGTTGCCAAGGAAGGGAAAAGGTTTCAAAATCATCTCTCAAATGTAAAAATTTAGCTTGATTCTCAAGGGCAAATGGCTCAAGTAGTAGCCCTTCACTTGGTTTAGTTAACATTTCCAATCTTTTGACTTTCACCATTGGCTAGCTATGGTTCTTTTTCCTCCCTTTTATGCAAGAAGATGTTCACTTTTCCTTTGATGGTGCCCTCCTTTTCATTTTCAGTTTTCACTTTGGCACACAAATTTTTCAGTTTTTAATTCTCTTGGAACATCTTCCATTCTTCCTTTTCCTTTTTGTTATTTCACAATACCAATGGATGGAGGTTTTCCCCCACACTTATTTCTTGTCAACCAATCACCAAGAACAAAATTGTGAAACTCAAGCCTTCAATTCCACCACTTAAGAGATGGAGACAAACTTGGTTTTCCTTTTAAGGCTTAGGTTCTTTGGTCAATTTGGCTTATGAAAGAAATAAGGCCAATTTATCCATTTAAGCTCAAAAAGTTTCTAAATTGGTTTTTCCATGGTTGGTCTTTTAGGCTCAAACTCATTCCTAAGTGCCTTTGTCATTTCCAATGCAAACATACATTCATGTAGTCTTGGAAAAATGCACAACCAAGTTCTAGAAACAATGTATGCATTGAAGCAAGTAATTCACTCATCAAGGAAAAGAGATTGGATGCAATCTCATTAGGCTTAAATTAGACTCTCAAGTTTGCACACAAAATTGTTACCTTAGTCAAGTATATACACTTTGGAACAATCAACACACCTATTATCTAAATGGAAAAGTGATTATCCAAATTTATCAATCAAACTAAGGGCTTTAATTCCTAACATATCAACAAATTGATAAACATATCAATCTATCATGTGATCTAAGTATTTTTTATTGAAAAATTAACTACCAAACACAGAAAAATACCACCAAAATAGAAAAAACAAAACATAAAATGTAAGTTTTCCGCCCCCCCTTACCTAATCAACACATTGTCCTCAATGTGAACAAACATAGCAACCACAATCAAGCATAGTGAAATACAGAGTGCAAGAAAAAGTTACCTAAATTGTGAAGCATTTATATCAACAACTAACTGTCAATTAGATAAAAGAAACACAACAAAAGTACTTTAAAAGAGTTAAGAGTCAAGTACAAGCCATAAGAAGAATACACACTAAAATAGAACTAATGGCTACATCCTACTGCCAAGAAATCCTACTTCTAACATGCACAAGATGCATGAAAATTAGAGTATGCAAATGCAAAACAGATGCAAAACTCTTGGAGAGAGTAAACACTTCATTCATCATCTAAGCTAGCCTCCAAAGTTTGAAGAATCTTGGTCTGATTGGCTATAAATCGGTCCATCTTTTCCTCCAAACTGTCCAACCGAAGCTCAGTGTACTGCCTTAAATCATCCATCGCTTCATGAAGGTGCTCTTGCTCAGCCCGAATATGCTTAAACTGTTACCATACTTGCTGTTGGAACGTAGCTGATGGTACAAAATGATCAGGCATGGGAAACTGAATAGTGGTAGCTAGCCCCTCTCTCGAATCTACTCCCATTTCAGTTACCATCCCTATCTCCTCATCACTATCCGAATGAGGAAACATTTTTTTTTAAGCCTATTGTCATTCACCCAAGTTAAGTCTCGCCACACATAACCATATAGTTTCATCTTACTGGTAGCCACAACATTAAATTGTTGAGTAAAAACAGCTTTGACTCCAGTGATATCAATCTCAAAGTCTCGGATTATGTGACTTATCAGAACAAGAAAGACAAGGCATTGCTTCAACTTTGGTTTGCTCGTGACTTACCGAATCTGGTGTATAATGGTAGAAGCCAAGGGAATACCTTTGATGACTTGCATACCAAAGAAAAGCTTGTCCAAAATGTATAAATCAGCCATCCTAATCGCATAGGTATCGCCTTTCTTGGGGATCACATTCCTCTAAACGATGTCAGCAGCCAACCGATGCCGGATATCAAGATTTTTGCTGAAAATCTTAAACTTGTTTCGAGAGTTGGTGCCTGCCTGCATATTGAACTTTGCCAAAGCAGATTCTCGAGTCTAATCTTGCTCCTCTTCATGCACTAAATCATGATCTTTGGGCACAAACTTCAGCAATTTACCTTCATTTGGACACTTAAGGATTTACCGAATGTAAAGCTCATCAATTAGTATCCTAGTGCCTCGAACCACTGTATCAATCTCAGGTGAGTCCATTGTCCCTCGGTCCACCATATTGGCATAGAACTTAGTGACCAGCTTGGGATAATAATCGCCTTTCAGCTTCAACAGTTCACCTTAGCCCAAAGTCTGAAATACCGGACTAATTTGGAATTGCTCATTAATGGAAGGCTCAATGGTTGCTTCTACCACCATTTGGTGATTTCTTATGATATTGTACCAATTCTTGGCTGACTGGTTGTAGAAACGTTGGCCTACTGGAGCTGGCGAACTTGGCTCCCCTGTCTCTAGTGGTTGCTGCACCCTCGCAGGTTGCAGTTTTTTAGCAGCTCGCGTCATTGGCATTTGGTCGAACAGTTGGTGAACACCGAGACAACGAGGTGGAGGTCAGAATTTTCCCATGGTAAACCGCACCAGTATCATAACAAACACTATTTGCACCACTTAGTAGCAGAAAACACCCGAATCTAATGGTAGGGATGGCTGCTTTATGGAACAAAGGAAGTGGAGAAACCCATTGGTGTGAAATAGAAACCGGGTGAAAGACAAAATATCAAAGGGGTCTGGAAAAGTGAATGGGCAAAAAGAAAAATGTGAAAGGGATGAAGAAAAGGAACGAGGAACATATGTGGGGTGGAAAAGGATCGAAATTTGAATCGGTGAAAAAGGTGTCCAGTTGCAAGCGCAAAGTGTTTCTAATAAAGGTTGGTGGGTTTTTGATCAGCTATTAAAAGGAAAACTGGTCTGACCCACTAAATGGCTCCAACAACCCGTTAGGTGACCTGGAAGAAAGTCCATTAAAATTCTGTGTTGTGGGCAGGGACACTGGGTGGCCCTAACAATATCGCTAGACAACCCTGACTGCCAGTGCTGAATATTCCAAATAAAATGGTCACACTCCAAGAGTTTTCATCCAAAATGGTATTATGAACTAAATGTTATGCAAAATGAAAGCTAACCTAATGAATGTGCAACCTAGAATGATTCTAAAATAACTATAGAAATACAATGTAATGCAAAAAGAAATGAAAATAGCAAAAGATAAAAAAAAAGTAAGGAGATTGTTACCCAAAGTATGTGATAAATCACATATTCTCCCACTAGCTCAACAATGTCCTACATAATAGCAAAGAAGAACAAAAATCAATTATCTATAGAATAGGGAAAAAAATTGAAAAGAAATAAAGCAAATAAAGGAAAGAAAAATGAAATAGAAAATTGCAATTGGGTTGCCTACCAATAAGCACCTCATTTAACGTCTTGGGCTAGACATTGCTCCATGGTCTTCATTAGTGTAGTTGGGAACCTCCAAAGGAACATCTTCTTTAACTTGAGGTGGAAAGGTCTCATAGTAGGGCTTTAAGCGATGACCATTAACTTTGAGAACATTGCTGGTGGCTAAACTTTTGATCACCATTGCTCCATGGTCAAAGACTTGAATTACTTCAAAAGGTCCAAGATACCTACTTCTCAATTTGCCTGGAAAGAGTTGCAACCTTGTGTGGTACAACAAGACTATTTGGCCTACCCAAAAAGATTTCCTATGTAAGAGCTTGTCATGAAAGGCCTTAGTCTTATCCTTATAGATCAATGCATTTTCAAAAGCATCGTTTTGAATTTCCGCAAGCTCTTGAATTTGTAATTTCCTATATACCCCAGCCTCATCAATATCCATGTTGCATCACCTTGTAGCCTACCATGCTTTATATGCAAGCTCCATCGGCAAGTGACAGGCTTTGCCATAGATAAACCGAAAGGGAGACATGCCTAAGTGAGTCTTGTGGGCTGTCCTACATGCCCATAATGCATCATCCAATCGGACACTCTAATCCGTTCTTGATGGCTGAACCATCTTCTCAAGAATGGCTTTAATTTGATGGTTAGATCTTTCCACTTATCCACTTGTTTATGGATGATAAGGGGTGGACAATCTATGTTGCACTCTATACTTCTTGAGTAAAGCCTCAGATGATATATTGAAAAATTGCTTTCCCTTGTCACTTATGATGGCTTTAGGGACACTAAATCTACAAAAGATATTGGTTTTCACAAAGGAAGTTGCTGTTTTTACATCTTGATTTTTCGTGGCTTTGGCTTCAATCCATTTGGAGAGGTATTCACAAGCAACAATGATGTAGAAATATCCAAAGGAATGAGGAAAAGGTCCCGTAAAGTCTAAACCCCACAAATTAAAGAGTTCACAGGCCAAAATTAAGCGTAAAGGCATTTGATTTCGAGGTCCAATTTTTCCTAGCCTTTGACACCTATCACATGCTTTACAAAATTGGTGAGCATCCTTAAAAAATCGATGGGCAATAAAGACCACTTTCAAGGACTTTCTTTGCTGTCCTTTGTGAACTATGATGGCCTCCACATTCTTGAGTATGACAAAACTCTAGAATGGATTGAAATTCATTGTCTGAAACACATCTTCTAATGACTAAATCAGCATAATGTTTCCGAAGAAATGGATCATCCGACATAAAGAATCTACTATCATGACTAAGCTTGTCTCTCATAACCTTAGGCATATCACTAGGAAATTGCTTTGTCCGAAGAAAATTCACCAAATCAGCATACCAAGGAATATAAATTGTTACCAACATGAGATGTTCATCCGAAAAAGCATCATTGATGGGCATATCATAGCCCTCAAGTGATCGGCTACAAGGATCTCATTGCCTTTCTTATCTTTAATCTCAATGTGGAATTCTTACGACAACAAAATCCACCTAATCAACCTTGGTTTTGCCTATTGCTTGGAGAGAAGATACTTGAGGGCTGCATGATCCGAGTAAACAACAACCTTAATGCCCAAAAGATAAGACCAAAACGGTCCAAGGTAAAGACAATAGCAAGTAATTCTTTCTCCGTAGTTGTATAGTTCTTTTGACCTTCATTAAAAGTCCTTGAAGTATAATAAATAACATGAAAATCCTTTCCAATTCGCTGCCCCAAGACTGCTCCAACAGCCCCATCACTTGCATCACACATTAACTCAAAAGGAAATTCCCAATTCAGAGGTTGAAGAATCGGGCAGAGGTAAGAACACTTTTCAAGGTGTCAAATTCCCCTTTACAAAGCTCATCAAACACAAAAGGCATATATTGTTGAAGTAGCTGACACATAAGAGTAGCAATCTTAGAAAAATCTTTGATAAACCTTCTATAGAAATCGGCATGTCCAAGGAAATACCTCACTTCTTTAATCGAACTTGGATAAGGTAGATTAGTCACCACTTCCACCATGGCTTTATCCATTTCAATGCCTTTAGAAGAAACAATGTGTCATAGGACAATCCCTTGATCCACCATGAAATGGCACTTCTCAAAGTTAAGACAAAGATTGGTCCCAATACACTTAGCCAATATCAATACAATATTGTGTAGACAACTATAAAAGATTTCTCCATAAACTGTGAAATCATCCATGAAGATCTCGATAATCTTATCAACATACTAAAAAAAGATGCTCATCATGCACCTTTGAAAGGTGGCTGGGGCATTAAAAAGACCAAATGCCATTCGATTATAAGAGAAAGTTCCAAATGGGCAAGTGAAGGTTGTTTTCTCTTGATCTTCCGGGGCTATGGAAATTTGGAAGTAACCCGAATAGCCATTAAGAAAATAGTAAAATTGCTTCCCCGCAAGCCTTACCAACATTTGATCAATAAATGGGAGTGGAAATGATCTTTCCTTGTAGCTTCATTAAGCTTCATATAGTCAATGCACACTCTCCACCCATTTTGGTTGAGGCACTAATCCCCTTTCTCATTGGCAACCACCGTGATGCCTGTTTTCTTTTTAACAACTTGTACCGAGCTCACCCATTGGCTGTCCAAAATTGGGTATATAACACCCACTTATATCAACTTCAACACCTCTTTCTTAACCACCTCCATCATGGGAGGGTTCAACCTTCCTTATGGCTGCCATGATGGTTTGTAGTTGTCTTCCATGAGTATCCGATGCATGCAAATGGATGGACTTATGCCTTTGATATCAGCTATAGTCCAGCCAGTAGCTTCCTTGTGCTCCCTCAATACCCGGAGTAGTTTCTCTTCTTGAAGAGAATCCAACTTGCTTGACACAATAACCGACAAAATGTCTTTCTCTACCAAAAACATGTACTTCAAATAATCAGGTAGAGGCTTCAATTCAAGCTTGGGTGGTTCAATAATAGAAAGCGGCAACTTGGTTATAGGCATAGGCAAGTTAATATAAGAAATATTCATCAAGGTTTACCTCGGAATTGAGGGTATAACATTGAGTGCTTGGACCATCTCAATAACATCATCATTTGGCATGTTCTTAAGCTCCTTAAGTGATGCCAAAGTGATCGAATTACTTAGTACCATGTCCAAAGAATCTTCCTCTGTCAATTGAAACATATCTTCAACCAAAGTATCAATAACTTCCATATAGAAAACAGTATGAGCATCCTCCAGATATTGCATAGTCTCAAAATATTGAAAGTCACAATATGGCCAGCAAACTCTATTGTAAGAATTCCTTCATGAACATCTATCTTTGTCCTTGCTGTCCTAAGGAATGGTCTCCCAAGAAGAATAGGAACCGTCATGATATCATTCTCTTTCATTCTCAAGATGTAAAAATTAGCTGGAAATACAAGTTCATTCACTTGAACTAAGACATCCTCCATAACTCCCTCAGGATAAACAATGGATCTATTGGCAAATTGAATGGTGATGCCGGTTTCTAAGGGCCAAGATTCATGGTGAGATAGACCGAATAAGGCATAAGATTAATTGAAACTCTAAGATCAGACATAGCTCTATCCACCTTGGTTCTCCAATTGCAATTGGAATGAGGAAAGACCCTTGGTCCTTACATTTCACTGGTAGCTTCCTTAGAAAAATAACCGAGACATTCTCATTCATCCTCACACATTTATACCCTTTTAGCTTCCTCTTATTTGTACACAAATCCTTGAGAAATTTTGCATATCTTGGGACTTGTTTGATAACTTCCACCAAAGATATGTTCACTTGAATTTTCTTGAAGATATCCCATATATCTCTCTCCAAATCCTTGGTGGGTTTCTTGGCTAGTCTAGAAGGGAATGGTGCTGAAATGTGAGACTCTTAGGAGGTTTTTGTTGAAACTTTAGATGCCTTACTTTATGGACCTTGAAGTGTGGTAGAGGGTGATGCCTCATGGTCATTATTGCACCTTGTAGAACTTGGTATATCATCATGATTTTCTCGGATCGTTGTAGCCAAATAGGTGAAGATGGCAACGAGCTAGATATTACTTATGAACACCTCCTTTAAGATCTTCAAAAAGCTCAAAATCATCGTTGGTTAAGGCTAAAGCTGGAGAGGGTCGCTGGGCGTCCACCTCAGGGACATTAAGCGGCCCAGTGCTGGACTCTTTTGCCTTGGCAATTGGTGGCCGAATTTCAGCTTCATGCTCTAAATATTCTCTAATCAAGTCTGGAACAACAACCTTACCCAATTGTTTACCACCTCTAAGATGAATAGCATGATCAGTTTCTTTAGGATTCACCAAAGGTTTCGGATGGAAACCGGTTTAATTTCTCTGATTCTAGCTTGTTCAAAGAAGTAGCAATTTGAGACATTTTTCTGTTCAATTCAGCCATTTGGACCTTTAATTGCTTCATGTCTACCTCCATATTATGTTGTTTGTTAGCATGTTCCATAACTTTCCTAAACAATTGAGAAATAAGCTCATCATTGGAAGTATTTAAAGATGATGGCTGCTCATGTCGAGCTTGTGAAGGCTGATTGTACACAGTGGAATTTAGTTGGAATGGAGCTTGTTGTCTTGGCTGAAATGGAGCTCTTGGTTACTGGAATTGAGCACTAGAATTCCCATACTCAAGTGCTGGATTATCCCTCCATCCTAGATTGTAAGTATTTGAAAAGGGATCATACTTCCATGGAGGATTATTGTACCCAATGGCCTTGCATTCTTCAGTTGTATCCTTTCCTAGTGCAGCACATGCATCGGTTGGATGGCTAGTCATAGCACAAATACCACATGCTTGAGAGGTACCAACATTTGTGGCTTGAGATCCAAAAATGTAAGAAGATAATCTTGCAAGCTGTTGATTTGTCATGGCCATATGTTACTGCAATGTCGAATGTTCTACCTCAAGGACTCTTCGGGTCAATGCTTTCACTCTTCGGTTGTCAAATTGTTAGGAGTTGGTGGCCATAGTTTGGATGAGCCTTTTAGCTTCAGTTAAGTCTTAGCAAGGAGTGCTCCCCCACTGGCTGCATCCAACCATTTGCGATTGAAATCCACAAGTCCCTCATAGAAGTGTTGCATCAATTATTGGTCATCTATTCGATGATGAGGGCAACTATCAACCAATCTTTTGAACCTCTCCCAATATTCACAAAGACTTTCACCTTCGATTTGCTGAATACTAGCAATATCTTTTTGAATATTACTTGTCTTTGCAGCGAGGAAAAATAATGTTCCAAGAAGGCTTGTTGCAGCTCCAACCAAGAAATGATAGAATCGGATGCCAAAGAATAAAGCTAATTGCTAGCTGCATCTTCCAAAGAGAAAGGAAAAGCCCGCAAGAGCACTTGTTCTTCGGTAACACCAGTAGGTTTAGTGGTTGAGCAAAAAACTTTAAGCTTTCTCAAATGAGAGTGAGGACATTCCCCTGCTAGTCTATGGAACTTAGGCAACAAATGAATTAATCCAGACTTGAGTTCCAATGGAGCCTCCAATTCTTGTAACCGAATACACAAGGGCTGATGATTCACCATTAGAGCTCCATATTCTTGCATAGTTAACTCCCTAGCTTGAACTATATTTAGAGCCATGTCTTCTACACTTTGTACAACACTTTCACTTGCTAAAGAATAAGAAGAATCAGCTAGTGTAACCTGCAATTTAGAGCAAATAGAAATTTCAGAATTAGCTAGTGACTTGCTCACTTGTTTACAATAATCTCTAATATCTTTGATGTCACTAATGGTAAAAATGTTGTTCCCTGTAAGCATACACTATCAGCTAGATAACCAACTAAAGTGTACCGAGAACATGAACGCAAAATCCAAAACTACCAAACAGCAACTATATCGCACTAATACGTACAAAAACATAGCAGCAAGCTATATCAAGCTACTACTACTAGCACAAATGTAATAAGAGCAGTGTTTAACAATTAAAGCTAAGCCAAACACACAAAAAACACACAAGAAATAGAGCAAACAGAACATAAAAATAGAAATGAACTTAAATGTAAGAGTAAGAGATAGAAGAATTAAGTAGATGTGACCGTGTTTCCCGCAAACGGCACCATTTTGTTGACAGAATTTTGTCGTGTTATCTTCAACAAATAGCCTTACTCAATGATTAGTCTTATTGGAAGTGAGGATCGATCCCATAAGGAGCATTCTCCACTCTTTTCTCTTCTTCTATCTTTACACTAAGCAAACATTTAAGTACAATACAAGTACTAAGCTATTTATGCAAGTAAATTGAGGGTTTGTGTGTGTGATTTGAGCAATTTAATTCAAGAAAACAGAGAAATGAAGTTGTCAATAGCAAGCTAAGCAATCAAAGTATTAAAGTAAAGAATAGCACGAAATCAATCTAATAAAAGCTTTAACCTAGCAATCAATCATCTCTTTCCCTTCAACCTATGGATCATTGATTAAAGATACCTTCAATTGAATTATAGATGGCGTAACTAGGCTAGCTCCGACTTGTTCCTAGTCCTATCACTTCTTAAGCATATAGTTAGGCTAGCTCAGGCTTGTTCCTAACTTCTTCTCCCATAAATGTTCTACTTCTCAGTGAATGTACAAGAATCACAAGAGAGCATGAAGATCTAAGTGATCTTAGCCATCCAAAACAACCTAGACTCAGCATTTTAGGTTTAATTTCGATCTCCTTCTTCCTCAAACTCGAATGGAGCTTGATTTGTCACTGCCATGGCTAAATCCTATAATCACGACAGTGATTTAGCCAATTGACTAGTAATCTAAGCAAGCCCAAGCAATGTGGCCATCATTACTTAGGAAAAACCTAGAATTACTAGATTTTCTCTCAATTGAAGATCAATTTGCATAGAAAGAAGATGAATACAAATCAATTAAAGTCATTTGAGTTTAGATCTTACCAAGATTGAAGAGAAATTGACAATTGAAAGCTAGATCAAATGTTGAAGTTTAGTTACACATAATTGGGGAAAAAGCCTCCATGGAAGAAAACTTCATACTCTCTTTAAAAGCTTTGAATTCAAAGGAAAAGAAACTCAATTCATTTTACTCTTTTTCTGGAAATGAACTAACTAAGTTACAACTTACTAAAATGAACAAGGATGAGCTTATTTATAAGCAAAGCTCAACTAGTGAAATTACTTAAACTATCCTAATATAAATTTCTATCCTAAGGTTAATTAAGGGTACAAGAGTCTTTTCTTGCCTTTGATTAAGTCGAAAGCATGTGGGAAGTCTTCTTTTTAGTTGTCCAAGTCGAAAATAGCTGAAGAATGGCATGGCTCAACTGCTCCCTAAATTCTCGAAATTTTGGGTAGTCCTGCCAGACCGGGCCACTCAATGGCCTTGCGAGGCCACCTAACGATCCTTATCGTGGAAATCAGCATTAAAGGCTTAATGTTTGGAGTCGTCCAGCGTCCATCTCAGGCCTCTAAGTTGCCTCTTTTCTTTACTTTTGGCACTAAAAATTTTAAAAGCATATTTGCACAATCTTCTCTTGTCACCTACAAATGGAAAAATACTTTAATTAGTCAATCTTAAAGCTCCAAAGTGTCTAATTCCATTCAAATATTATGCAAATATATATACAAATTAAGCTCTAACATCTTCCTTAGAGAACCTACATGAGTCCTTGGATAAGATCTTTCTTAATAGAGGTGAAAACAGAGGGAAGTCCCTCCTCTAGGAACTTAAAGTACTTTGCTAAGCAAAATAAACTGATTGTGAGGGACACTTCCTTCACCATGGTCTTGATGAAGTTTGATTTCTTACCAACCCAAAATGGAGAAAGAGATACATGATATTGAAGGTGTTTATCAATGTTTGGAGCAATGGACTTTTCAACAACAAATTTCTTAGTCTTATGAAGATTGAACAATCCTCACAACTAGCATTTCGAAAATTAGCCAATGCATCGTCACCCTCATCTTTTTCAACATTCTTTACAACCGACTCCTTACCTTTCTTCAATGGCTTGGACTTTTTGGAGATGGATTTAGCTATTGAAGAACTAGCTTCCTTAGCTTTGGTCGAAGGTTTGCTAACTCTCTTAGACATTTTATCAAACACTTGGTAGGTATAATTCTAGCAACAAAGCAAAAGAAAGTTGAAAGACTATCTCAATGTACATGCTCAATCTTGAATTCGAATTTTCCCACTAAAAAGCTCAAACATCCACCAATCTTCAATTTTTACAATGTGGGTTCAAATGGATGGAGTGGATTGAGTGTTTAGGTGTCTAATGGAAAGTGTTTGTGATTGGAAGTGTTAATTAGGAAGAAATTGGGATGATTGTGGTGTATTGAGATAATGGAAGTGGAAAGGTTTTTGAATGGAAGATTATAAAGGGAAAAATAACAAGAGAAGTGAGTATAAAGTATGGGAAGGATGTGGAGGATTGGCTAAGTGGGTGAAGCGTCGGATGAAGCCAACCCGTGTCCAGTCGACCCTGGTTGAAGCTCTAGCCTGTCGGTTGGCCAATGACAGAAATGGTCCTCCTCGACCAGGCTTCAGGCTGAGGCTGACCAATCTTTGGGTTGGGGCTGGCTGAAAACAGTGAGAAACTCATCCCTATAAATGCTGTACAAAGATACTTAACCATGCTCCAATGAACCTATACCACTAAGAATACCTCCCAAAAGGCTTCAAATGATCTTCAAACTTCTCATTCCACTTGTCAGTGATGAAGATTAAGTCTCTCAAGTGAATTACCACAAAGAATTATATATGAATGTTCATGAAAATAAGAAAAGTAAATAAACATGGAATAATTGCAATGAAAATGCAAATAAGGTTGAAAGAACTCCCTCAAAAGATTGATAGAAGCTTTTAAACCTTCCAATATTTGTACTTTGCTTATTTACCTACAAAACAAAACAAAACAAAATTAATTAAGAAAAACACTAAAAATGAAAAGATAAATAAAGAAATTAAAGAAAGAAATAAAGATTGGGTTGCCTCCCAATAAGCGCCTTTGTTTAATGTCTTTGGCTAGACTTATTTATTCTTATCCATGTTAAAGGGGATCCTACCATCTTAAAGCAAAAAGAAGATAAGAAATAAAAAGGAAAATATAAAAGCAATGAAAAATAAAAACATGTAAAGATAAAAGAAAAAGAACTCTAATTGAGTTACTTAAAACACCATGAAACGCAAGTATGGCCAATGCCATTATGGATGCCGTAATTGATTTATGCAAGAAAGTCTTTAGACACCTAATTTTAACATTACTCCTCACTTGGTTGAGAGAGAATTCCTTGACAATTGTGCAACTGTAAAGAGTGGCAAGAAGTTGGTGATTCATCACCCAATTTTCAGATGTTTCCAAGAAAGCTTCAACTTCTAGGAAGATAGGGTCTTCATAAGTTAGAATGTTGACAATGGGGCTGTTGTCCACACAAGTTACTTCTTCACACACCATAGTTAGTTTCTCATGCATAGGTGAGGATGGTAGTTTTTGGAAAGAATTCAACCAAGCATCCTCCTCCATGATTGGTGTAGATAGTAGTGGTATGTCATCAACAAGTGATTTATCTCCTTCAAAAGTGTATGCCCCTTCATCACTATCAAGATCTTCTTCTCGACAATAAAGAGTTGATGAACTCTCTTCTTTATCTTTAGGCTCATCGAAGTCCCACTCTTCCGCCAATTGTATAGTATCTTCCCTTGAATTCATTGCCAATCTAGATGAACAAAAAGGAACAGAAATTTTAGTACCAAAACATGAATTCAAAGGGTTAGAATTTCCTTCTCTTGGTGATAGGAATGGTCTTCAATAGTTGGCTCTTGAGAAACTTCATTAACAAGTGTTGGTTCATCATAATCTTCTTCATCCAACTCCCAATATTCATATTCTCTCCTTTCTTTCTCCTTTTGGACTACCAACTCATTAAGAGAGGTTGCTAGGTTATTGAATTGGCTTCCAATCTCATCCAGTTGCATGTAAAGTTGTTGAAATTGCTCTTGAGTAGCCTTTTGAAATTCCATCTCACTAACTGCAACCTTGTTGACTGCATCTTTAAGGTAAATTAGAAAAGAAAGTGTGGATTGAGAGTCTTCGAAATACATACTTGAAGTTGAGTCTTGAGAATGTTAAGGATAAAATGGTGAAGAAAATTCATTCACTTCTTCCTTGAATTGTTGGGGAAAATCAACACAAGCTTGGACTTTTCTCTCCAAGGAAGAAAAAGAACTATGTGGCATGAGTGGACTTGGCTCCATCCATTGATATTGCTCTTGAAGTGGTGACCATCTTGCTGTCATTCGTTGTTAGAGAATAACTTCAAGTTGCTGAAGTTGAAGAGTTACATCATGCATAAAAGTTTTAATCTTAGATTGATTAAGGCTTTGAGGCATTGATTGAACTTGTTGATTGTAATGCATTCCTTGGTAATCCCATTATTGGTTGAATTCACCCCATTGGCATAGATTGTATGCCCAAGACATAATGTAACCAAATTTGAAATATGAGGGCTCAAGTTGCTCAAATTCTTGTACAAAGAAAGAAGAAAAGCATAAGAATCAAAAGGAACAAAGGCTAAAAACAAAGAAAAAAAAACAAAAATAGAGAAAATAATAAAGTCAGAGAATAATGAAAAAAAAAAAGAAAGAAAAGAAAGACAAAAATAAGTCGAAACCTCCCTGGCAATGGTGCCAAATTTGATGAGGTTTGTTGTAGAGCTTCATAAATTAACCTCTTCTCACGAACTAACAATGTAGTAGGGTAAGTAGGGATCGAATCCACAGAGAGATTTGGTTATCTTTGTCTTCAAAACAGAAAAGGAAATTGGGGGATTTTGGAGTAATATTGAAAGTAAATTGAATTGAACTAATTGAACTATATAATTAAAAACCCCCTACCTATTGTTTAGGAATACTTACAAGCTATTGATCATTGGAACACCAAAAGATAATATTTTAATCATATTTACATTAACAATCAAAGAAAACCCAGCATTCTCAATGATTCCATTAATCTTAAGGCTAGATATGATGTTACTCGTGTTTCACAAAATATCATTCAATCTAACACTTAAACTAAAGCCCCAGTAGCCTAGTTTGAAGAATTAGAAAGCACTAAGAGCAAGATTAGTGTAGGTTAACCATTATTAGAAATTTACCCAGCATAAACTTCTCAATAATCCCTTTGAATTCCCTTGAATAGGCAACCTATTCAATTGCTACTAACATCTAATTAAATCACAAACAGTACAGATTCAAATAGATTCGCAAGTCAATTGCATAAACAAGTAATTATTGGTCACTAACCACAAGAAATACAAGAGACAAGTAAAAAAACAAGATTATTTACTTTAAACTAGAAAAATCAAAAAACAATTATAAAAGAAACTAAATTAAGCATAAGAAACCTCACAATAGTTGAAAAGCATCCTCTCTAACACTAGATTGGAGAAAAGAACTTAAACTT
Organism: Microcos paniculata; assembly: GCA_030664755.1. Classification (NCBI taxonomy): domain Eukaryota; kingdom Viridiplantae; phylum Streptophyta; class Magnoliopsida; order Malvales; family Malvaceae; genus Microcos; species Microcos paniculata. The sequence goes on along the minus strand of CP131460.1, from coordinate 8,951,990 downwards.
GCATAAAACAATAAACAATAATTCTGAAAATAAACTAAGAGCTCAAAGGTAAAAACTAGGGCTTATCCCTAATAAAAAAGTATTTATAAGAACTAAGTCTAAATCCTAATAAATCTCTAAAAGATTCTTCCTTGTGCTTGACTCTTCTTCTTTTAATCTTTTTCCAATCAGCTTTGATCTTGAAATTCCATGTCCAGCCAGCTTCAGCTAGAGCTCTAGGCCAGCTAAAGGCAGAGGCGGTTGGCTTTGACAGTCTTCGATAAAACGGACATTTAAAGGGCCAAATGGACTCCGATTTTGTTGTTCTTTAGCATTCCGGAAAGCCCAAGATGTCCTTTAAAATTTTCATGAGACCACAAAGACAATTGAAGTCTCTAAGATGGTGAAAATTAGGCATCTTTCAGATCTATCCAAACTGCTAGGATTCTCAACTTTGAACTTTTGGTACTTGACTTGTTTTTGCTTCTTTTCACTTGAAATTCATAATTCTCACTCAATAGATACCTAAGACATAAAAGAAGTAAACTAGCCAAGAATTAAATAGTTAGTTGCATATAATCATAAGAATTATCCATAAAAATATCACCAAAAATGCAACTAACAATCCACATTGACAAGAGCCAATAAGGCATATAGTCTAGCTTCAAGACTATAAACAAAGCGCTTATTGAGAGGCAACCCAATTCCTTTTTTTTGCTTTAATTCTTCTCACGTTTTTCTTTACCTTGTTGATTAGTTCTCTTATTTTGGTAGGTACTCACTCCAATCCTTCTAAGCAATGGTAAATAAGCCCTTTTTAAAGGAATATATCTTAAGACCTACCCACCCACCCTTATTCTTTCTCACATTGCTTCTTTATGTTGTGATTTTAGTTTGAGCACTTACATTTTCAGCTTTCAAGGTATGAATTCTCCTAATCTCAACTCATATATTTTGATTCTTGAAAATGCATTCCTTTGATTAGCACCAAGTATATTGCATTTTCATTATGCTTGCTTTTGTATACTTGCTTGTATTTGTTCTTGTGGACTACATGATGTTCAAACATTGAGGACAATGTTTAGTTTAAGTGTGGGGGGATTTGCAATTGCATTGCTTGATAATTGGGTATAGTAGTTTAGTTACATGATAGTTAACTTTCAAATGGAATGATAGAGTTATTCATGGTATGAGTGTTAGCCTAGTTAGGAATGAAAGATGCATGATGATAAATGAATAAAATGCTTTGCTTCTTGATTTCTAAGTATCATGTTAGTTAATTGCTTTGAACCAAATATGTTTGAGTAGGGTAATGCATTAATAACCTTGTGAAGATTTAAGCCTTATGGATTGCACTTTAATCTCTTTTCATTCTTGAGTGTGATTATGTCTTCTATGGTTGTATGCTTCTAGAACTTGCTTGATACCTTGTTGAGATTACATGTATTGCATTCATGTTTGAAAGATGATTAAGCTTTAGGGCTAAGTTTGAGCCAAATTGACCAACCTTTGTAAAACCAATGTAGATAACCCCTTGAGCTTAATATGATTTTTACCATGTTCTTTGTTGTTAAACCTTATTATCCTAAAAGAACCTTAAGTCTTATAACAAAAACAAGTAGGATCAAAATATAAAGACCAAAAGAAACTCAAAACATCCAACTTTCATCTGAACCCAATAATATAATCCAATCGAAAGAGAGTGAAAGTTCAGAGTTTAGAAATTTATACCCAAATAGTGTTTGAACCCAATCTCTTATCCCTTTGCTCTTTCTTCTACACGTTTCTTCTTCTTTCTCTAGGACTATTTTTTTTCTCCAAGGTCAACAATGGCTGCTACTTTTTGGTTCCCTATGCGTTACCTAGCCTTCTCCTTAGCTGCTAACTCTTTTTTTTCTAAAAAAAAAAACCGAAAGCTTTCTCTTTTTCTCACTTTCTCCGTTTTCTTCTCTTCCTCAAAACCTTAAGTCTCCGCCACCCTCTCTGAAAAAAAGATCCTTTGCTCCTGTCCTCTCTTTGCTAATGACTCTAAAAGAACTTTGCTGAGGAACATTGGTCCCTTCCCCCTCATTTCTTTTTCTCCTTTTCAAGACCACTGCTCTCTTTTTTTTTAAACCCTTCGCCGTCCCCTCTTCCTCCTCTCCTTTTCCAGACCACTGCTCTCTTTTTTTTTTGGAACCCTTCGCCGTCCCCTATTCCTTTTTTCTTGCTGAAGGAAAAAATCCTTTTTATAGTCCTTTCTCCCATTTTTAATCTGATGACTCTTCTTTTCTTCTCCCATTTTGATCTAAAGGTCCTCATTTATTGGCCTTGTAATCCCTACCTCACCCCTTCTTTCTTTGCTGCAATTGGTTGTTTATATTACTGACTCCACTTTTGCTGTCTTTGGAGGATCACCCAGCTGTCAAGGAGAGAAGCTGACAAGGAGAGAAGTTGGCTGAGGGAGTCACATGGAGATGTTTGCTGATTAGAAATGACAAATGGGTCTTGTTATGCATTGATTGCATAATGGTCCCATATTTGAAAAATTCATCAAAGAGGCCCTACAGAAAGCATAATTAACTGATTTCAATCTTTGTGTCTTTGTAGGGCATCCAGCTGGTAAGAGAATCACGTGGGGGAGCTACGCTTTTTGAAATGACAAATGGGTCTTGTTATGCATTGATTGTATAATGGTCCCATATTTGAAAAAAATAATCAAACGAGGCCCTACAGAAAGCATAATTAGGCATGTTGCAATTTTCAAATGGATGGCTTAAAAGTTGAGTAGCCCTTTTAAGAACTGATTTTAGAACAACAGATGTACCATCCCCAGCAGGGCTTCCAAGGGGCCAAAGTGGTGGCTGCTCTGAGGAATAAACAACCGCAACGAGGCAAGCACTAAGTGCACGAAGATCCATGCCGTTAACACATAGAAACTGTCTTTGTAGGATTGCTAGTTGTCTCGGCTGCTGCCTGACGAGAAACTTATGGCCTTTTGGAATAGTGACTCTCTTAGGAATACACTGTCGTCCTCGGGAGCACAACTAACCATATGCACACCTTTGCTAAGTGAATCAACAAGCTGAAGTGATGAGGCGTCATCAATAGCCTATTTCTTCAGAAATAGTAATAGCTGTCCCGGAGCAACAGGTGCACTATTTGTTTTATGGATTGTCTTGAAAGTGCCATCAAGTATGTTGTCACCAATCTGCTCAAGCTTCCATACTCTTTCGAATTGAAATAATTTTCAAGATTCTCGTGTTTCAAAACTTATCTTCCAAACAGCTCCTTAGTGGAAGTAATCATCACTTCAGAAACTCTCTCCATTGAATTTTTTAGCAATTGAAAACAATCATTAGCTAACAAAATTTGTTGAAGGCTGCATTGAATTAAAGGTGAAAATTGCAAGAAGACAAAGCCAACTCGGCAAGGACGCTGGGGTCCTTTGCAAATAATTCAATTAGCAGCAAACAATAAAAGCGGTGGAAATTGCAAGAAGACAAAGCCTCGACAAGGACGCTGGGGTCCTTTGCAAATAATTCAATTAGCAGCAACAATAAAAGCGGTGGAAATTGCAAGAAGACAAAGCCAACTCGACAAGGACGCTGGGGTCCTTTGCAAATAATTCAATTAGCAGCAACAATAAAAGCTGCTCTACTTTCGGCACCTACTGAGGCCATTTGAAAAGGGTGGGTCTTTTTTAGTTTAGCCTTACTTTCTTAGCTGTCATCGGTTGTTGGCATGCTGACTCTGCTTTCTCATTGGCTGCTATGACAATGAGATGGTATTGGTGATTTTGTGGGAAAAGTTACTTGGGTAATAGTTCGATGTGATGGTGATTTTCGTGGCCTTTGGCTTATTTGGCTTTGCATGGGAACCAAATTGACTTGGTGCTTTGGCTTCCCGGTTTCAGGTTCAAAATTACTTGGAAATTAACGAGATGAAATTAAAATTAGATAAAGTAAAATAAAGTAATAGGAATAAACAAAAATAAACTAAACTTAAAAAAGAAAAATAAAATTTGAAAGTGATTAATTAATTAATTAACTAATTAACCAATTAATCAGCTAATTAACTAATTAAAATTTAAAAACAAGTGTCTACAGGTATCTAATGGTTGGGCAAGTAGTAACGGATGTACTACTCGTAGACCACTTGGATGTGATCTCTTTTCATTCTCTTCTCATTGTCCACCTTGTCATCTTTGCCCCATTTCTCCTCATCGTTTCCCAAGAATGGCTTCTCTTTTGTTCTCTTTCCTTACTCTTCCTTTTTACCATCCTTAAATCCTTTAGGGTCTTCCTCTTATCAATCCTTTTCACATCCTCCAATGATATTCCCGTATTTCACCTCTAGGGATCTTGGGCTCGCTCTTTCTCTTCCAATTTCCTTGGATACTTCCTCACAATTGATTCCGAGTAGGGTCTCTTTTGTCCACTCGCATACCACTTACACACCGTTGTGTAAGAATAAATGAAGTTAGCTAGCCCTTGCTACCACTTCTCTCACATCATGCTCACTCCTCGGAGCATCATTTAGGCAATCTGTGGGCTTATCCCACCAGACTTGCCAATTTGTGGGCTCTTCGGCAATTGCTTCTCTTCATCTCCTCGTGATGCTTTTGAAATCCTCCTCGATCTTTCATCTGGTTGCTCGGGTGCTTCATCTCACGCCCTAAGGCTTTTGGTCAATCACATCTTCCGTGACTGATTCCTTCGTTTTCTTCCTTCTAACCTAACTCTTCCTCCTAGGCTACACACTAATGGTGTAGAAAATGAGAGAAGTGAAGTTAGTGTTCACACATGTTATGCCCCATCTTGGTCCCTTGCCTCGTTCTAGCTGCTTCATTTCTTCCCAAGTCTTACACGTCACTAGTGTAAAGAATTGGGGCAACGCATCTAGTTTACGCTTGACACTCGCTACTTTACTAGCGAGTCTCGATGTTCATAACTTCAAAGATTGAACATCGAAGATTGTGGGTATCGAACCAGTTTCCACTGATAAGCCTCTAACTAGGCTTCGTTGAAAGACTAGACGAGACATCATCTATCTCGTCATCTTAAGGAAAATACCATCCCCCGCACAGTTTGGTTGCCGAGTAGGAGGAACATTGAAAATTTGAGTTGGGGAATTTCTTGAAAAACGTGCCTTGCTTGCACGAATCTCGAGAAAGAAGATGGTCGTGATGTCTTCTCACTTAAGACTACACTTGAGAACACTATCTGGTGGCTTGCTGCTAAAGAAGGTATTCTAAGAGTAGGTTGGATCATTTATGACGCTTTCGAGTAACTACATACTCGAACTCTGGAGTTCTAATCCTATTTAATCCACTGGCTTTAAAAACATTTGAAAACATTTTGAAAATACTTTGTAGTTGAAAATACTTTAAAAATACTGTATAGTTTTTGAAAACGGTTAGAATCTTTTAAATGCTCTGATACCATTCAAATTGTCACACCCCGACCCGCCCCGGGCCGGCCATGTGGCAACCGCCGCGCTGTCTTGAAGTACGTGCTGACCAGTCACACACATGAGGCACCGCAAGGCATAAATGAGCATCATCGCTGTCAAATAAAACTAAAACTTTAATTAGAAAATATTTAATAAAATAATTAACTTTAAAAGTGATGCAAGTGAACTAATTGAGAGAATACCTACACAGCGGAAACTTCTAAGCCTAAGCCACCGACGCTTTCTAGTGAGCCTCTTTTCTATAGCTGACTCCGATCGCAGATCTGCATCCATCCACATTGGATACAGGTGAGTGACAGAGATTCAATGAGTCTCCATCAGGGTTAGAGCGGATAAGGGAAATCCAAAATAAAATAAAATAAAATAACAATAAAACAAATATTTTTCTTTTAAAAATTCTTTTCTGGTTCTCTTGCTGAGAACCCTCCTTTAAAAACACTATAAATAAATAAATATATATATATATATATAAAATGGGCTAGCATCTCTATCATACTGGAGGTGCAACCCGTCGGTCGTCTTATGCCTCACTGCACCGACGGCTATCTCTTTTCTTTCTAAAAATATTTTCTCTTTCTCTTTCTCTTTCTTTAGCCCTTTCCCTCGGTGGTGCCTCACTATGGTGGAACACAGTGAACTAGAGCCCTGGCGAGTTTCCCTACGCGCCTCTCCCAACTAGGCTTGACTCACCGTGCCCCTCAATAGGCGGTCCACGGCTGAGTATCATGCATGCTCTCAAACTCGGTCCACGCTCCAGTAGATTGGAGCTCCGATGAACCCTCTCAGACACTCATCTCCCAAGGGCATCGTACCCTCAATAATTATAATAATAATTATTCATAATTTATATATATACGTATAAAACATTTATATTTAAAATATATAAATCACACACACATCAGTTCTATATTTCTTTTTAAAACATCCCACTCACTGTGTGGGTATATCACAAACAATTGTGTGTGTGTGGATTTTCCCATATCCCTAAACCTATTTGAAAAACATTTATCTTTAAAATCATTTTTAAAATCCTTTCCCCCAGTGGCTACACAAGGAAGTCTAGGCCACTCACAGTGATGGGAGATTCGTATACTCCCAAGCGCTCCATGTAGCTTTAACCTCCGGTGCATCGCCACATTCGATTATCCGGAGCCCTAATACATGGAAATATACGTTAGCATTCATAATTAAATTTATGAATGCACCTAAAAGGCTCTAACATGACCTAAGATGATGATTAGATGGGGTTTGGAAGACTCAGAAGTGTTTTGAATCGATTTGGGGTCAATTAGGGTTTCGGGAGGTAAAATGACCATTTTACCCCTAAAGGGCAAGAACGGCGCCGGATCTAGAGTGAACCGGTGTCGGTTCTCTTCGACCCAAAGGTCGGTCGCCGCCAAGCAGAAATGGTGCCGGTTCTGCATAGATCCGGCGTCGGTGCTGTTCTGGGTTTCAAACCTAAAATTTGTTCAAATTTTCTCTTAATTCGAAAACGATGCAATCGTCCACCAATTTAGCTACAATTTCATATGCATGTACCTTAATGCATCCACGACACGTTTACCGAAAGAAAAACGAGAATCACAAGCTCAAAGTTCCTAGACCTCGAATCTAAACTTAAAATTTAACTAAAAGCTGAAGCTAACTTTGAACTTGGATCTCTCCTAGACCAATGCAATGCATGGATAAGTGTGAAAACTTAATGAAACGTAGTTCAAGGAGTTAAGAAAACTCACCAAGATCTCGCCTTGAACTTGCGGTCGGTTTGTCCGGATCGGCCAAAAGTCCAAAATTGCTCCAAAGGAGTAGTTGAAAGAAAAGAAAAAGGAGAGAAGAGAGAAAAGAGAGAAAATGAGGGGGAGACTTTTTATAGGGGAGCCCGGCACCGGGTCTACTCGGGCCTGGGCCAGACTTTCTCTTCTCTTTTAAACCTCTCATAATTTCGATCCTTGGCCCGATCCACCAACCAATTCACCAATGGATGTCCAAATCCATTAGCTATGGACTTAAAGAAGTCCACTTTATTGTTTCCATGCATGGTCACCAATTTCATCTTCCAACTACGTCTTGTCTTAAGCTTATCTTTTCTTCAGACTTGACACAGCCGGACCAACATATTATTTAATTAATACGCCATCTTACACTATTCCGTTTGTACGAAAAAGTTGTGCTAGGTCCGGGTGTGTCATTTATTTTATTATTATGTTTTGGATTTCTCTTATTTTCCCTAACCCCCTATGGAGATTCATTGAACCTTTGTCACTCACCTGTATCCAATGTGGATAGATGCAGATCCGCATACAACGATAACAGGTAGATCGGAGGCTCACTAGGAGGCGTCGGTGGCATAAGTTTAGTAGTTTCCGCTGCGTAGGTATTCTTTTAAATTAGTTCACTGGTATTACTTATAAAAGTTAATTATTTTATTAAATGATTTCTAATTAAAGTTTTAGTTTTGTTTTGGCAGTGATGATATCCATTTCCATGCCTTGTGGTGCTTCAGGTGCATGACTGGCCAGCACGTACTTCGAGGCAGCACGACGATTGCTACGTGGCCAGTCTAGGCGGGTCGCGGCGTGACATGTTGAACTAATTAACTAAATAAATCCAAAACCATTTTTATCTGTTGTTGCAGAAAACTTATCTTAACTTATAAACACTCTAACTAATAGCAGTTAATAGGCATTGCTTCATGTATCAAATCTAACTCTTATAATGTTTGATTCCACAAATGCCATTAGTAACAATTAAAATTATTTCAATGAATATTAAAAGAGTGATATTTCTAATATATTTGTACGTACTAAACAATTAGAAGTTAAATGTATAAAAACAAAAAACAAAAAACAAAATAAGGGATTATTAATAAATTGATGTCTTCCAAACAATGGCCTCCATTTGTATTTAGCCTGCAAAATAAAAAAACTATACCATACATTTAAAACCTTTTTCAAAGAACAATAAACTAATAAAAAGGAATATAATATTGACAAAAAAAAGTATAAAAGTATAAAAAGATAGCGAGAAGAAATATATGCCTAATTGATTTGATCAAATAAATTATAAATATGATTACACAATATTCTACATAGATCATGGAAAAGTAAATAAATATGAAAAAGAAAAGTAGATCAAATATCAAAAAGAAAACTAAAAGCAAAGTATGAAAAGGAAAACTAAAAACAAAGTAGATCAAATATCAAAAGTAACATATAATCATAAACTATGAGAAAGAAAAAAAAAGGAAAGAAAAATAAAACAAATATACAAAGAAACGAAATAATAAAAGACTAAGGGATCAAAACAATTACCTTGAAAAAGAATGATAGGGATCAATGAAGAATAAAGGTTATTGGCTAAAGAAAGATAAAGGATAAAGGATAAAGGATAAAGGATAAAGGATAAATAGTAAAAGATTGAATAGTTAGTATTAATAATGCATTTAATTTTTAAATTAAAAAATTATTTAAAATATTGAATTTTTTAAAAATAAAGTTAAATTTTTTATTTTTGATTTAACTTTTAATATCAAATGCTAGATTTATTGAGAGTATCTACAATGGATTTTCACCCTTTTTTTTTCAGAATGTTTTGCTTTTATATATATAATATATATAAATAAATTTATAAGATTATTATTTTCTATATTTTCTTTTTTAACTAAATATTTCAGATACTTAAAAATCTGATGTGGACTATATCAAGTATATTAGAAAGTTACATGTTTACATAAAACATAAAGACCAAGTAATTCTCTTATATTTCTTAAATTTAATTTTCATTTCCAATTCAATTAAAAAGCTAGATGGAAAAGAAGACCAAGTAATAAATCTATCATTATAAAAAATATTTTTTAAAAAAGTGGACATTCTTAAAATATTAATTTTGTTTTAATTATTAATTTTTGGTTGAAAACGTAATATATCTGTCATTATAAAAAAGTTTTATTGAAAATTAAAAAGCTTAAAATATTCATATATATTATTATTATTATAAAATTCAAATCTTTTTTATTTTTAAAAATTCAATTTTTTAATTATTTGAAATTATAATTATTCTATTTTGACAATTATAAGTTTTTTTAAAAAATAAAAAAAAAATCTTGATATATTAATTTTTTTTCATATTTGAACTTACCATAACTACTCTGACTCCTTCACATATTGCAATGCCAAATATAAGTAGAGGCCCTACAGGCTAAATAGTCATGCACTTCAATTTTCATGACCACCATTTGCATCTTTCCATCAAAACTATTTTTTTCAAAAACACCCACAATCAATTTAGTCTGAGAATAATATACTCTAATGTTATTAAACTTACTAAAATAAAATACATGGAAAATAAAAAATATGTAAAATGTAGCCGTTACGTTTTAGTTGTGAGTAAACTTTTCCTCTCAATAACGAAAAGAAGCTTATATATAGTGAAAATAGAGGAAAAAAAAAATCAGGTTGATCAACTTCAATATATGTATGAAATATATAATTAACACCAACCTTCATTTTAAATATCAAGAAAATTATTTGAATACAATAAATTTGTGACGTTAAAACTCGAAAATTAATTTGACCAAAGTCATGACACAATCATAAACTTGAATTCACCTTGACAATTCTCTTCTATGACAAATCAGAAAACTAAAAGAGTTAATATTCCTAGAAGAGTAGAAGAACAAATAGTGAGGCAAATTGTCTTGCAAAGAGCGGGGTGGGCAGAGAAGCTCCTTTTGCTGCAGAGCTTTATTTAATCTGTTGCTCTGGTGCTTCTAGAAACGCTGGTGGTTTTCTCATCCAAAAAAAAAAAAAAAAGAAACGCTGGTGGTTCGTGAAGGTTGTATGTTCTGCTTACTCTACTTTGTTCTACCCTCTTCGTGTTTTTTTCTTTTTTTTTTTGTTCTGGACTGATTTCTTCATCAACTGGTTGTTCCAAAAAAAAAAAAGAGTTAATATGAAACTCCAATAGTTACAGAAAAGTAATATAACATTACAAATAATTACTAAAAACTTAAATGATTTTTCTGGTACATAAGACCCAGTGAATGATCAACACAAATAAACATACAAATGAATAGAATAAACAAATAGAAAATTGTTATTCCCCTCTTATTTTACTTGTATTTCTTTCTTTAGTTTTCCTTAGATATTGCAAACAAAAATGGAGAGGGAGCAAATCGTGAGAAAAAAAAAGAAACAGGAAATAATTGGAAAAATTAAACAATAGTGATTAAAGAAAAACCTAACTCATTTTCATTTTCCACATTTTTGTTATCAGTGCTTCCACACTTGTTTTGATTGCTGGTTTGCTGCGAATAGTCGATCTTTGATTGACCTGCTAGGCTTCCAAATTTCCAGATTTCTTGATGGCTATTTAAATATTTGATATAGCAAAAAACAAAAGATACATATAAAAGATTAATATCATTTTTTTTTAAAAAAAAATCAAACCCTATTTAAACTTCCGATATAATATGTAGATTTAGATACAGTAAAAGATAGAAGATATGGCTATACATTTTTCAAATTTTTATTAATTTAAATTAATATCATATATTTAATATCAATTTTAAAAAAATAAATGCTATCTAAACTCTTTATATAATTCAAATCTTTATTAATTTAAATATCAATCAATCTTTTAAATAAACAATGTTAATTTTTAAAATAAATCAAATGATCGACACATGGCAAAAAGATAAATATACTATGTGTCAATTATTGAGACCATCATCCTTTCTTTTTATATATAATTAATTTTAAACCCGTACGTTGCACCGGATAGATAATGCAGTGGTGGAGTCATATTATATTCAGTGGAGTCAAATGACCACATTCAACTTATGAAAATCTATATTATAAGCATACAGTAAATGAAAATTTTTTTATGGTATTTCTTATATTGACACCACTAAAATTAATGAAAAATGTATTTGACCCTAATGAATATTTGAAAATTAATCTTTTATATATGTGCCGATACAAAATTAGTATCTTTTATTTATTTTTTCATCTTCAAATTTAATTATTTTGAACCAATAATAATAGTATTTCTTCTATATAGACTTAATTTAATGTTATATATACTAATAAAAATTTTAGTATAAATAAAAAAAACTATTATATAATGACTCCATTGACTCAAAATCCTGGCTCCACGTCCTTTATATAAAGTAACGGTTTTGCTAATGTGTGCACCCATTCACCCTTTAAGATTGGTCGACTTTTCATTTGAGGAAAGCACTTTTCATTTTCATTTTTTATTTAATGCAGTAACTTTTTTTGAATTCAAGAAAAAAAATGATGCATTTAATTATATAAAACTTTCTATACATGACACCTTAAATGGGGCATGGGATGCATCATTTAGCATTTCTCATAAAGTAATTATAATTTTTAAATAATTCTCAATGAAATAATCTTCTTCAAACGTTAAAATTATTTGAGATATAATGACTTAAAAAAAATATAAAATATTTATAACTAAGTATCATAATGGGCAAATATTAAAAGAAAAAAAACCACGTTAACTTAAAAGTCATAATTGGAAACTCTTTCAAATCAAATATTTACATAAAATTACCTTATGTATCATGTGCATAGACCAACTTTTTAAATTTCTTTTAAAGAGAAGAAAATTTTATTTTTCTCCTATAATTTATTTCATGTAATTGTAGTATTTCTCAAATTGTTAATATTATTTGAAAATATTTCTATTTTAGAAACATGTTTATATAAAAAGTAAAAAAATGTTAAATATGGGAAAACTTTAATCATATTTATTTAAAGTGTATTTGATAAATTAACTCCATTATTTTTAAATATATAGGTAAAAAAACATATTAAACTCTTAATAATCTGTGCACAATTATGGAAATGAAATAAATTAAATCCTTAATTAAGAAATTATGTCAATGAAATATTGTTATTTATCACGTGTAAGAGTTTAATTATTACTTGAAATTTATAACAATAAATAAAAATGATCTATTATGACAATTATATTTGTAACCCAAATTCTCAAGTTGATTAATGAACTTTTTTTTGTTAAACCTCTTAAAAAAGACTTTATGGGTATTGTTAATTGATGAAATTTTGGATCCCGATTCCTATGATAATTACATTATTATTATCTTAAAAAATCAATTTTCTTAGTCTCAGAACATTGATATTTTTCCATTATCTGCACTAAAAAGGCAATAATTTTCTAGCTCATCCAAAATTGGATGCCAAATCACCAAGAGGGCATCCTCTTGCTTTTGATGCTTAATAGGTTTAAATTTCAAATGTCTCAGTGCCATACTTATGGCGTGCCTTTTAATTCCCTGTTCATCTTTGACCTTTTTCCTATTCAATTACGTATTCAAGTAATAGTTCAAAAATAAAAATATAGTATATATTAAAATCAATGGATGACAAATTATTCTTTTTTTTAATAAAAAGGACCAACGATCGAAAATCATATTTTCATCGATTTAAATATATTTAATATAATACCCGTTCCAAATTACTGTTCCTCTTAGTTTGTTCGGCATGCATCATTTAGTAGGAAATCATGAAAAATATAGTTTAAGCCTTACATAAGTTATGGATATGATATAAATAGAATTAAATGAATTGTTAAAGAATTAGTAGTAAGGTTAGAAATTTAGATTGAAATTGTTAACAAATGACAGGGAATTTAAAAATTTCACTGCCAATAGAATAAAAGGAAATTGTCTGAAGAATAAAAATATACACTAAAAATTTTATTACACTGACTTAGGATATAGATGGAATTTTAGTGATTGTTGGAGGACAAAATAGGAACTAAGAATAAAATTTTCTTTTATGAACTTAACCATCTAGTGACAAGTGGCAAAGCCTTAGAAATCAATGGCTAAGATGAAAACAAATTTTGTCATCTTTTGCCTAGTGAAATCCGGCCATGCATGAAGAAAAGCCTAGAAAATTCAACACAATTCCATGTTGTCTTCAACCTTGAGAAAAAGGAAGAACAAACTCCATTGATGAAAGCTTGGAAGCTTACTCCATAACACATAAGTCCTAAATCCTCCAAACAAGCCTACTAAAATTTCCTATCAAATTAAACCTCTTGATTAGCCCATCAACATTCCTAAATCAATTTCAATAAATTCAAGCTAAGTGAGGAGAAATTGCAATTGGAAAGTCTAGGGTTCTTGGTGGGATATTACAATTCAAAGGTAAGCATGCCTAAATTCAATGTTAGATTGTAGTTTTCGGTATGCTAAACATGAATATAAGGTCAATTTAACTTGAAATCACTTGTAGGAGTGTGAATCTAGAAAATTAGAAAAGTTATGGAGAATTTTTGAATTTAAGATTTTTAGGTCAAATTGAATTCATGGAACCTTAGGATTAAAATATGAAGTTCATGGAAGCTTACTAAACTAGGAAATGCCATCAAGTTACATTAGAAAAGAAAATTTTAATTTTTCAATATTTATGCCGAAAATTAGGAAAATAGCATTTTTTCCATTTTGGAATTTAAATGAAAATGTAGTTGTTTTAAAGTAATTTTAATGTGAAAATGTTAAAGAAAAATATTGGAAAAGAAAAATGTGGAAATTGGGTGAAATTGGAGCAAATGCCGAAATTTTTAATGTGCCATAGCTATGGGAAATTTTCAACCTATAATGGTATAGATGTGAATTTTGGAGAAATTAGATTGGAAGAATATTAGTGAAAAATACTAATTAGGAGTTAGAATTCAAATTTAGTGCATGGCATGCATGACATTGCACTTAGTCTAAGTCTTAATTAAATTTAGCAATGGCTATAGAAACTAAATAAATTAAGAAAATTAGAAGTGTCTGCACCATCAAAGGACATGGAACTGGGCGAGGACAGTCAATAACAGCGAGGACCTCACTGTGAGTGGATGACTAACTCAAAATTGCTTTTATACTTGATTTAATATTTTTAGATTTAATGCCTCTGTTTACTTGGATTTCTCAAATTAAAGTGTTGATGGGTTTATGAGATTTTATAAAATCCTACTGTGTTAAGACGAAATTATTTCTTAATTTATGGATTGAGAAAGAAACTTGTGTTTTTGAAAAGTGTGATGTTAATATTTTGTGCGATGAAATGATACTGTGGAAATGACATCTGGGTCGTAAGTTGTTACTCGCGGTAGCCCCACGAGGGGAATTTATTGTTACTGCAGTAACTAAGTAGCCTGCGGACCGCCTTTTAAGGGGCGCGGGTGCTTATGGTTTAGCCTTGGATCGGAGGCGCGGAGGGAAACCGACAAGGCATTCAAGAGTTCATTCTGCGGCACTGCCGGGCAGGATGAAACTCAATTACCTAGTGTCGACCTCGGGCCAAGGCGACAACTTGGGTAGAGAAATTGACGGACGATATCTTTGACCCATGGGCCTATTTTCTGGAAAACTCCTTTCCTAATGGTTCTTTTATATTACTTTGAATATTTGAATTATGAAAGTATCTAAATTTATTTTTGTGAACTTCAATACTTCTATAAATATTTTATCGGTTATCCACTCACTGAGTAACCTAGTTACTCACCCTCGTTTTCATAAAACTTATTTTTCCAGGTTGTAGTTAGTTGACCGAGCTGCTAGGGTACGTTGTAGTGGGAAGGTAGTTGGCATTTTGCACCAATTTGACCAGAGATAAAAAGTCAACTTTTGTACAACTTTTTTAAAAATTCGTGTAGGGCCCACCGAGTAAGTAAATGTCAGTTTAAATAGTTATTTCACGACTTTAGTATGTCTAAAATATTTTAAAACTGTTACCGTATTTTTCTGAATCCTGTAGCTTAGTTTAAAAATTCATGGAAAAATATGTCGAGTAACCAATGGCATTTTCATAAATTTCTTGAAGTTTTGGTGTCTTGCGTTTACATGAATTTTTACGTCACGACAGTTTGACATTTAAACTGTTTTAACTTGTCTGCATGTTAACTAAATGTTTTAACTATTGAACTGGATGAAAACTGTATAAGGGAAAAATGCGTAAAATAACCATTTTAGCCTTGCGACCCTTAGAGTGTATTCTAACCTAATAGAATGCATTTCAAGAGTTGCGGCGGTTGTTACGTACCCGATCATGGTGTCAGGGCGTGACATTTAAATTAAGGATAAAACTGTTGATAGATAATAATATTCGTAGTAATATTCTTTTTCTATGATTTGTTTTTGTCAAGTATCCAGACTCCATTTTTAACTATTCTTCTCATTTAACATTAAATATATACTATTTTTTAAGACACATTATTTGTAATATTAATAAATATAATAATAATATCAAACTATATCAATATATTGATGGTGTATATTAATGATAAGCACCTGCAATAAGCATAAAGTTTTATTTTAATATACCAATTCTTTTTATTCGAAGAAATGTTTAATAGACTTGGCACACGTGCACATTAATAGCATTATGTGTTGCATCTGTATTTAACTTGATATTTTCATTGGCTGAAGGTTGCCAACATGATTCTCTAATTATCCCACAAACCACATGCTCCATTTAAATTGTGAAATCCATCCTCAAAGTAATCAAAATAAACCTGTTTTTTTTTCCCCAAATTTCATGAAGATATTTGTTCAACATTAAGGTAAATATCAAAATGGCTAATAATTTGATTTTGAATTAAGAGATACTATTAAATATAAAAACATCAAACAATATTATCCTATTACTTATAATTTTTGAAATTTTTTTAAATAATAAAATAAAATTCAAGTCTAAAAGGATAGACAATTAAAGAGATTTCTAGCTTGAATATGGTAATTCAAGTATTTTTCATATTCTCAATTTTTCCTTGTTGTGTCTATTTTACTATTTTCTCTTCTCAAAACCCTCTTTTAAATATTTTATAGTCATAATTAACTTTTTCTAATGAAAAATATATCTCGGTACAACTCACATAATAAAAAGTTGTTTGAAAATATTCGTTTGAGAAAATTTTGGAAAAAAAGTTGTTTGAATATATTAATCTTTTAGTTACTAACTAATATAGTTATTTTATTTGCCATTTTTTCATATTGTTAAAAGATCAATTATCCAATTTATTAAATATGTTATATATGTACATATATGAAAACTTTTGACTTGAGTAGAATTTGAATAAATCGGTTTCTTGAATTTAACAAATTAATTAATATCAAATTGATTTTTTATTAAGAAATATATTTAATATATATTTGTATAATATTCGAATTATTGTGATTTTAGTTAATGCCAAATAAGGCAAACAATTAATATGCGTATATATTATTATAAAATTTAAATCTTTTTATTAATTTAAAATTTTTAAAATTGGTTAAAGATAAAAGACAAAGATAAAGACATATCTCTCTCTACAGGGACTTTTAATTCTATACATAAAAATAGGGAAATACTTAATGATGTACCATATCTACCATTTAAGATGTCAAATATAAAAAGTTTTATATAATTAATACTTCACTTTTTTTTGAATTCAAAAAAACTTATTGCATTAAATGAAAAATATTTTCTTTAAATAGAAAATCAACTACCCTTAAAGAGTATATAGGTGCATCCGTTAACAAAACTGATAAAAATAATATGTTTTATTATGTTTACTAAATTTTTTACTTTTAACCAATAATTGATTAGTTAAAATAGTTTGACACTTATTCCCCTTAAGTAGAGTCTCGAGTTTAAGTCTTGTGAATGGAAAAAATCATTATTGGGAGAGTTTTACTCCTATAGTAGGTCAACCCGACTCGAAAATGATTAGTCTTGGATCAAAAGCCTGAGGATACCTTAGTTAAATTTTTTTTTTACTTTTTAAATTTTTATAAATTCAAATTAGAAACTTATATCAATTGTAAAAGAAAAATTGAATAAAAAAGAAATTGTATCATCCATTATAAGCAAAACATTAAAGTTAAATATAATTAAGAAAGTACAAAATTAAGAAAAATTAATTTAATTAATTAACTAAGGACAAACATGTTGAACTAATTAACTAATTAAATTCAAAACCATTTTTATCTCTTATCGCATAAAACTTATCTTAACTTATAAGCACTCTAACTAATAGCGGTAAATAGACATTGCTTCAAATATCAAATCAACTCTTATAATGTTTTATTCCACAAATGCCATTAGTAACAATTAAAATTATTTCAGTGAATATTAAAAGAGTGATATTTCTAATATATTTGTACGTACTAAACAATTAGAAGTTAAATGAAAAAAAAAACCTACAAAATAAGAGATTATTAATTATAAGGCAATAAATTGATGTTTTCCAAACAATGGCCTCCATTTGTTTTTAGCCCGCAAAATACAAAAATTATACTATAGCTTAAAGCCCTTTTTCAAAGGACAATAAACTAATAAAAAGTAATATAATATTGAAAAAAAAAATAAAAGTGTAAAAAGATAGAGAGAAGAAATATATACCTAATTGGTTTGATGAAATAAATTATAAATATGATTACAAAATATTCTAGATAGACCATGGCAAAGAAAATAAATATATAAGATTAAACTAAAAGCGAAGTAGATCAAATATCAAAAGTAACATATAATCATGAACTATGAGAAAGAAAAAAAAAAGGGAAAGAAAAATAAAACAAATATACAAAGAAACGAAATAATCAAAAGCTAAGAGATTAAAATAATTACCTTGAAAAAGAATGTTAGGGATTAATGAAGAAGAAAGGAATGAGAATTTTTTGTATTTAAAGGAAAACATACAGACTATATATTGGCTGATAATAATTATGATTTTTAAATTAAAAAATTAGTGAGAAATTTGATTTTTTTAAATAAAGGTTATCGGCTAAAGAAAGATAAAGGACAAAGGATATAAAGGATAAATAGTTAATATCAAATAATGCATTTAATTTTTAAATTCAAAAATTATTTAAATTTTCGAATTTTTTAAAATAAAGTAAAATTTTTTATTTTTGATTTAACTTGTAACATCAAATGCTAGATTTATTGAGACTATCTACAATGGATTTTCACCTTTTTTTCTTTTCGGAATGCTTTGATTTTATATATAAATATATATATATATATATAAATATATATAAGATTATTGCTTTCTATATTTTCCTTTTTAACTAAATATTTCAGATACTTAAAAATCTGATGTGAACTATATCAAGTATATTAGAAAGTTACATGTTTACATAAAACATAAAGACCAAGTAATTCTCTTATATTCCTTAAATTGATTTTTAATTTCCAATTAAATTAAAAATTAAAGTTAGATGAAAAAGAAGACCAAGTAATAATAATATTTTTTAAAAAAGTGAAAATTCTTAAAATATTAATTTTGTTTTAATTATTAATTTTGGTTGAAAACGTAATAAATCTATCATTATAAGAAAGCTTTTAAAAAATTAAAAAAATCTTAAAATATGCATATATATTATTATAAAATTCAAATATTTTTTATATTTAAAAAATTCAGTTTTTTAATTAGTTAAAACTTTAATTATTCTATTTTGACAATTATAAGTTTAAAAAAAAAAACCTTGATATATTAAAATTTTTTCTTATTTGAACTTACCTTAACCACTCTAACTCCTTCACATATTGTAATGCCAAATATAAGTAGAGGTACTATAGGCTAAAAAGTCATGCACCTCAATTTTTCATGACCACCATTTGCATCTTTCCACCAAAACTATTTTTTCCAAAATCACCCATAATCAATTTAATTAGTCTGAGAATAATATACTCTAAAGTTATTAAACTTACTAAAATAAGATACATGGAAAATAAAAAATATGTAAGATGCTGTCAGAGCCGTGTCCCCCTGGACAACGGAACCCTAGGCACTCAGGCTGGTTCACCAAGCCCTCTTATGCCACCTGTGGATTAGGCCCCATCCTAGTCACCACAGGCCCACTCCAGGTATTGTCCCAAGGCCCAGGAGTTGAGGTTCGCACTGGGTCCTGCAGAACCACCCCTCGAACCCTGGCCACCAAGGGTTTTGTTGTCCCAAAGGACACGCCTCTCACCATCTAAGTTGCATGTCACGCCAAGACCCGCCCAGGTTGGCCAGGGGCAACCGCTTCGTAGCCTCGAAATACGTGCCGGCCGGTCAATCACCAGAAGCTCCGCAAGGCGTTGAAATGGATATCATCGCTGTAAAATAAAACTAAAATTTTAAATTAGAAATCATTTAATAAAATATTTAATTTATAAGCAACACCAGTGGACAAATTTAAAAGAATACCTACACAGCGGAAACCACTAAACCTAAGCCACTGACGTCTTCTAGTGAGCCTCCTTTCTAAAGCTGACTCTTTACGCAAATCTGCATCCATCCACATTGGATACAGGTGAGTGACAGAGGTTCTAAGAATCTCTATCTGGGTTGGGGGAATAAGGGAAATCTAAAATAAAATAAAATAAAATAATAATAAAACAAATGTTTTTTTCTTTAAAAAAATTCTTTTCTGGTTCTCTTACTGAGAACTCTCTTTTAAAAACACTTTAAATAATAAATACATAAATATACATAAAATGGGCTGGCATCTTTATCATACTGGAGCCGTGACCCGTCGGTCGTCTTATGCCTCACTGCACCGAGGGCTATCTCTTTTCTTTCTAAAAATATTTTCTCTTTCTCTTTCTCTTTCTCTAACCCTTTCCCTCGGTGGTGCCTCACTGTGGTGGAACACAGTGAACTGGAGCCCCGGCGAGTTTCCCTACGCGCCTCTCCCAACCAGGCTCGACTCACCGTGCCCCTCGATAGGCGGTGCACGGCTGAGTATCATGCATGCTCTCAAACTCGGTCCAGGCTCCTGCAAATTGGAGCCCCGAGGAACCCTCTCAATCACTCGTCTCCCAAGGGCATCGTTCCCTCAATAATCAAAATAATAATATTTCAAATATATATATATAACATACATATTTAAAATATATATAAACACACACACATAAGTATTTATATTTCTTTTTTGGAAATATCCCACTCTCTATGTGGGTATATCACAAACATTTGTGTGTGTGTGTGGATTTCCCGTATCCCAAAACCTTTTGAAAACATTTATGTTTTTAAAACCATTTCCCCAGTGGCTAAACAAAGAAGTCTAGGTCACTCACAGTATTGGGAGAATCGTATACTCCCAAGCGCTCCATGTAGCTTAACCTCCGGAGCATCGTCGCACTCGATTAACTGGAGCCCTAATACACGGAAATATAAGTTAGCATTCATAATTAAATTTATGAATGCACCTATGAGGCTTTAATATGACCTATGACGATGTTTGGAAATGATTCGGGGCTTAGAAAAGTGTCCGAGAGGTTCCGGGGTGAAAATTGGACACTTGAAGAAAAATTAAGAAAATGCCCCTGGGGACCCGTGGGCCCCACACTCGGGCCAAGTTCTGGGCCAGGCAGGCCTGCCCCTGAGGTTGGGTCAGGCCCAGCCTGAAATATGGGCTGGAGGGCCCAAATCCTCGGATTGGGCCCAAAATGGCCCAAACGCACGGATTGGGCCAAAAGGCCCAGTCCGGCGCTGGACAGGCTCGGGTCCTGCGCCGGACCCGGCCTGCTGGTCTCTCCCGCGCGGGAGCCTGTCGGCAGCCTCGGGATCTGAGGCTTTTCCTCGGTTCCCGAGTCCCTCGGTCCACCGATCGTCGTGAAATTCGAGATGGAGGTTTCTCACACCTTCCACGACGCGTTTATCGGAGTAGAAACAAGAATAACAAGCTCAAAGTTCCTAAATCTCAAATCTAAACTTAAAATCTAACTAAAAGCTGAACCTAACTTTGAGCTTGGATTTCTCCTAGACCAATGCATGGATAAGCATGAAAACTTAATGAAATGAAGTTCAAGGAGTTAAAAACAACTCACCAAGATCTCGCCTTGAACTTGCTGTCGGTTTGTCCGGATCGGCTAAAAGTCCAAACTTGCTCCAAAGGAGCAGTTGAGAGAAAAGAGAAAGGAGAGAAGAGAGAAAAGAGAGCAAATGAGGGGGAGAGCTCATCTCCCCCCTATTTATAGGGGAGCCCGGCACCGGGTCTACTCGGGCCCCAGGCCAGACTTTCTCTTCTCTTTTAAACCTCTCAAAACTTTGATATTTGGCCCGATCCACCGACCAATTCACCAATGGACTTCCAATCCATTGGCTATGGACTTAAGAAGTCCACTTTAGTATTTCCATGCATGGTCACTAGTCTCATCTTCCAACTATGTCTTATCTTAAGCCTATCTTCTCTTCTGACTTGACACAGCCGGACCGACATATTGTTTAATTTATACGTTATCTTGCACTATTCCGTTCGTACGAAAAGTCGTGCTAGGTCCGGGTGTGTCAGATGCAGCCGTTACTTTTTAGTTATGAGTAAATTTTTCCTATCAATAACAAAAAGAAGCTTATATATACTGAAAACAGAGGAAAAAAAATCAGGTTGATCAACTTCAATATATGTATGAAATATATAATTTATACCAACCTTGATTTTAAATATCAAGAAAATTATTTGAATACAACAAAATTTGTGACTTTAAAATTAAACAATAGTGATTAAAGAAAAATCCTAACTCATTTTCATTTTCCACTTTTTTTTTATCAGTGCTTCCACACTTGTTTTGATTACTGGTTTGCTGCAAATAGTTGCTCTTTGATTGACTTGGTAGGCTTCCAAATTTCCAGATTTCTTGATGGCTATTTAAATATTTGATATAGTAAAAGATAAAAGACACATATAAAATATTAATATCAGTATTTTTTTAAAAATAAATCAAATGCTATTTAAACTTCCAATATAATATTTAGATTTAGATATAGTAAAAGATAGAAGATATGGTTATAAATTTTTCAAATTTTTATTAATTTAAATTAATATCAGAGTTTTAATATCAGTTTTAAAAAAATCAAATGCTATCTAAACTCTTTATATAATTCAAATCTTTATTAATTTAAATATCAATCTTTTAAATAAATCTATGTCAATTTTTAAAATAAATAAAATGATCGACACATGGCAAAAAGATAAATATACCATGTGTCAATCATTGAGACTATCATCCTTTTCTTTTATAAATATATAATAATAATAATAATAATAATAATAATAATAACTAGTTTTAAATCCGTGCATTGCACGGGACACACGTAAAGCAATTGTTATTTTAGTATTTTAAAATATATTTTTAAATTAAATAAAAATAAAGTTTATCACAAAAACTAAAATATATGATGTAGTATCAATTATTCTTAAATCTTATGTTCTGTATTTAGCAAAAAGTAAATCAATACTTCTTTTTAAAAAAGTAAAATTTTATTGATGGGAGAAAATTACAACCATACAATAAAATCAACATTTCTAGAGACTATAAGTTTGGCAAGAGAGTCTGTCAAATGATTAGCTTCCCTAAAAATGTGAACAAAAGAAATATGACCAAAAATACAAAAGAAGTTAAGCAATTTGTTAAATAAGGAGTTGTATTTTCAAGGCCTACAATCCGACTTAGTCAACCAAGAGATCACTACTTTAGAATCACTTTCAAGAATGAACTTAGGAGTCGGAAAAGCCGAAGAATTTCGAATCACTCTTCCTATTCCGACTGGGCCAAGTTTACCAAGAGCAGAGCCATCCACATTGATTTTCCATGAGTTGAGAGGTGGTGGTTCCCAACAAACAAATATGTTAAGTAAATTAAATCTTAACACCAGTACCTTTTCGATCAACAGTAAATCGAATATTTAATCTATTATTAAAATAGTATATGGAATACTTTATCTACTTAATATATTATTGAAATGGTATTATGTTATATTATGTCTATATAAAAATTTTAAAAAAAAAGTGAGATAATGATATATGTCACTCCCCGACCCAAGAGGTCGGCCACATGGCAACCGCCGCGCTGCTTCAAAGTACGTGCCGACTGCTCACGCACCCCGAAGCACCGTAACGCATGAATTGAGTATCTTTGCTGCAAAATCATTAAAACTAAACTTTAATTAATAATAATAATAATAACTATAACTTGTTTATTAAAATAATTAATTTAAAAGAAGTACCAGTGGATTCATTTAAAAGAAAACCTACGCAGTAGAAACTACTACTCCTAAGCCACCGACGCCTCTTAGTGAGCCTCTGATCTATCTGCTATCCTCGAATGTGGATCTGCACCCAACCACATTGGATACAGGTGAGTGATAGGGGTTCAATAAATTTCCAGTAGGGGTTATGGAAATGAGGATAATCCAAAAAAAACTTTATAAAACCATATTTAAAATATCAATAATATAAAATAAATATCTGAAATGGGCTAGCAATCAAACCACTGAAGGCTCGACCCGTCGGTCGTATGCCTTACTGCACCGAGGGCTATCTCTTTTGTTTTTAAAACATTTTCCTATCTTTTTCTTTCTTTAGCCCGTTCCCTCGGTGGTGCCAGTCGCTATGGGTGGAACACAGCTACATCGAGCCTTGGCGAGTTTCCCTACACACCTCTCCCAGTGTCTCCACTCACCGTGCCCCTCAATAGTTGGTCCACAGCTACTCAATTAGTCCCATGCATGTCTCGCTCGATCCACTCGCTCCCTCTCATCAGAGCACCGAGATTCGCTTAGTCGCTCATCTCGCCTCTCATCATCATCAAAGATATATATATATATATTTGTGCAAAAACATATAACATAAACACACACACAATAACTTTTATATTTTCTTTAAAAAAAAACTTCCACTCCCTACGTGAGTATATCATAAGTCGACATGTGAGTGGTGGATTTCCTGTATCCCAAAACATTTAGAAAATCATTTTATATTTTTAAAACATTTAACCCTAGTGGCTAAGTAAAGAAATCTAAGCCACTCACAGTGCTAGGAGGTTCGTATACTCCCAAATGATCCACGTAGAAAGTCTCCGGAGTATCACCACACTCGATCATTCGAAACCCTAATCACACGAAATGCATGTTAGCATTCATAATCGAACTATGAATGCACCTATGAGGCTCTAGCATTACCTAAGATGGTGTTTGGATGTGTTTCGGGGCTTAGAAAAGTGTCCAGGAAGTTTTGGGGTCAAAATTGGACACTTGAGGTAAAATTACTATTTTACCCTTAGGGTAAATGTCCACTGGTCCAGTCCCGCGTAGGACATGGTCGGATGGCCTATTTGGCCATCCAAGGTCACTCCCACCGGGGACTGACTCACCTCCCGCGCGGGAAGCATGGAAAATACCTCTCCCACGCAGAAGAGACTCGGCTCTCGCTGGAGACGATTTCAAGGCTTGGGAACCTAGCCATTTTCTAGATTTTCGAACCCGTTGCTCAATGGTTTGGCCTGAAATTCAAGACAGGCAATCCCCATATCTCCCATGATAAGATTACCAAAGCTAAAATGAGAATCACAAGCTCAAAGTTCCTAGATCTCAATTCTAAGCTAAATTTTAACTAAAAAGCTAATCCTAACTTTGAGCTTGGATCTCTCCTAGACCGATGCATGGAAACATGTGAAAAAATAATAAAATGTAGATTAAGGTGAGTAGGATAACATACCAAGATCTCACCTTGATCCTTTGGTTTGTTTGTTCGAATCGACCAAAAGTCTAAATTTGCTTCGAGAGAGCAAATGAGAGGAGAGGAAGAGAGGGAGAAGAGAAATGAGAGAAGGAGAGCTCAACTCCACCTATTTATAGGCAAGCCCGACACCAGGCCTACTCGGACTCTGGGCCAGACTTTCTCCCCTCTTTTCAATCTCTCGAATTCTCAATCCTTGGCCTAATCCACTGACTAATTCACCAATGGATATCCAATCCATTGGCTATGGACTTAAAGGAGTCCAATTAGTGTTTCCACGCATGGTCATTTATCTCATCATCCAACTCCATCTTATTCTAATTTTCACTTATCTTCTTAATCAGACACATCCATATCAACTTATTATTAACTTAATATGCCATCTTATACTATTCCGTTTGTGCGGAAAAGTTGGATTAGGTCCGGGTGTGTCAATATATTTTTTAAATTTCAAAATAATTAAATAGAAATTTCAAATGTTCCAACATAAATAGAAAGATCTAATTGTTTTAAAATTTCAAATGCCTCAAATGTTTCCATTTCACTCTCTTGTGCAATTTTCTTCATTGGTGATTCTTTAGAAGCTTGTTCTATGACCTATGTGCATTTGATTCTTCACTAATTTTTTCCCATTCATAGCAGATTTAGAAGATTGTGTTGATGAACTCTATGAATTTGCCTCTTCAGTAACTTCTTTTCCTTTTAAAGCATGCATTTTTATAGTTGAGGTAATTGACTCGGATGATTGGACGGAATTATTGGATTACAGAGTAATCTACAAAAGTATTAACACAGTGAATTAAAAATTAATCATTGCAGAATTCTTGCGACCATAATTTTCACTTTAATAAACATATACATATTTATCTCTTTCAATAAATGCCATGTCTTGAATTTGAAAATATTCAAAATAAATTAATATTGAATGGAATAATGCTACATGATCTACCAAGTTTCATACAACCAATTGACCCATCTATTCTGACCACTAAATATGTCTAAAATTTAAAACTTACCATTTATCGCTGTTGTTCTTTAAAATTTGTAGCTAAACCTTTTGTACGTAGGCAAGTCAATTAGCAGGATAAAATTTGATGGCTTAAAAAGTTTTTCTTATTGAATAAGAATTGATTTGATTTACTATTTTAATTTATGGAAAGAAACTATAGACTTATAGACTTATGATGTGGTCAAAAATAATATAATATATGTTATTTATGTTATATTTATAATATATGTTATATATATTTGTCACACTTCGACTTAGAGGGCCGGCCACGTGGCAACTACAGCACTGCTTTGAAGTACATGTTGACCGCTCATGCACCCCGAAGCACCGCAAGGCATGAATTGAGTATCTTTGCTACAAAATCATTAAAATTAAACTTTAATTAGAAAATAATAATAATAATAACTTATTTATAAAAATAATTTACTTAAAAGAACTACTAGTGGACTAGCTTAAAGGGACACCTACGCAGCAGAAACTACTACTTCAAAGCCACCGATGCCTCTGAGTGCCTCTGATTTATCTGCTATCCTCGTACATGGATCTGCATCCAACCACATTGGATACAGGTTAATGACATAGGTTCAATAAATTTCCACTAGGGGTTAGGGAAATAGGGATAATCCAAAATAAAAATTTTATAAAACAATATTTTTAATAACAATAATATAAAAGAAATTAAACATCTGAAATGGGCTGGCAATCAAACCACTAAAGGCTCCACCCATCGGTCGTATGCCTTACTACACCGAAGGCTATCTCTTTTCTTTTTAAAACATTTTATAATTTTCTTTCTCTAACCCGTTCCCTTGGTGGTGCCAGTCGCTGTGGGTGGAACATAGCTACATAGAGCCCTGACGACTTTCCCTACGTGCCTCTCCTAGGGTCTCCACTCACCGTGCCCCTCGATAGGCGGTCCACGACTATTTAGTCACATGCATGTCTCGCTCGATCCACTCGCTCCCTCTCAACGGAGCACCGAGATCCATTCAGTCGCTCACTCGCCTTTCATTATCATCAAAGAGAGAGAGATATATATATATATATATATACCCATATATATGTAAAACATGTACTCCCTCTCTTCCATATCAAATGTCCACCTTACTATTTTAGGTTGTTTCAAAATAATGTCCACTTTCCTTAAATGGAAAGAAGTTTTACAAACTTACCTTTCATTTAAACACCCACTTTCAATGGGACTCGCCACTTTCTCTACTTTTAAAGGATAAATTTGGAAAGTAAATATCAAAACACCACTTTTCCTAAAACTTTGTGCCACTTACCAAGTGGACAATTAAAGTGAAACGGAGGGAATAATATAAACACACACACACACACACACACATAAGCCTTTATATTTTCTGTAAAAACCCTCCCACTCCCTACGTGGGTATATCATAAAATAGAGGTATGTGTGGTGGATTTCCTATATCCCAAAACATTTGAAATCATTTATGTTTTGAAAACCATTTCGAAAATGTTTAATCCTAGAGGCTAAGTAATGAAATCTAAGCCATTCACAGTGTTGGGAGGTTTGTATAGTCCCAGAGAGTCCACGTAGCTAAGTCTCTAGAGCATCACCGCACTCGATTGTCTAGAACCCTAATCACATGAAACTCGTGTTAGCATTTATAATCAAACTATGAATGCACCTACGAGGCTCTAGCATGACCTAAGATGGTGTTTAGATGTGTTTCGGGGCTTAGAAAAGTGTTCGAGAAGGTTCGGGGTCAAAATAGGACACTTTATGAAAAATTACTATTTTACCCCTAGGGCAAATGTTCACTCCCGCTAGACTGGACCAAGTCCCGCGTGGGACTTGGTCTGGATGGCCATATTGGCCTTCTAAGGTCACTCCCATGCGGGAGGCATTCTCAATTTTTGAACCCGTTGCTCGATGGTTTGGCTTGAAATTTGAGACCAGCAATCCTCACGTCTCCCATGACACGTTTACCGAAGCTAAACCGAGAATCATAAACTCAAAGTTCTTAGATCTCAAATCTAAACCTAACTCTGAGCTTAGATCTCTCTAGACCAATGCATGGAAATACGTGAATACAAAGAAAAAAAAAAGATTAAGGTAAGTAGAATAACATATTAGAAACTCACATTGATTCATCGATCAGTTTGTCCAGATCGACCAAAAGTCTGAAATTGCTCCGAGAGAGCAAAAGAGAGGAAAGGAAGAGAGGGAGAAGAGAGAAGTAAGGGGGAAAGCTCAACTCCCCTTATTTATAGGCAAGCTTGACACTGGGTCTATTAAGACCCCGGGCCAGTCTTTCTCCCCTCTTTTCAACCTTTCCTAATCTTGATCCTTGCCCTAATCCACCGACCTTTACACCAATCGATCTCCAATCCATTGGTTATGGACTTAAAGAAGTCCAATTAGTGTTTCCATGCATGGTCATTTATCTCATTTTCCAACTTCATCTTATCCTAATTTCCACGTTTTTTCTTCATCAAACACATCTGGAACGATGTATTATAGAGTTAATACACCGTCTTATACTATTCTATTTATATGCAAAAGTTGGATTAGGTCTTGGTGTGTCAACTCTCCCCTCCTTCAAAAAATTTCGTCTTCGAAATCATCGAGGTAGTTGTGGGGAGATTTGGCTTCATTCCAAGCCTTTCACTTTTTTTCAAATAGTGTTCGCACCCTTATTCGCTGCTGAACTCCCTTGTTTTGTTGCTGACGCTAATCAAATTACGTCTTAATCTCTTCTGATCATTCTCTTTTAAGAGCGGCTCCTTGCTCTTCCGTTCTTGAGTTTGAACTTTATCTTTTCTTTATTTGAGCCTATCTTTACCCATTTGTGGGTTAGGCTCGCTTCACTTCAATTGTGCTACTTGGAGGTTCTTCCTCCACTTCAGCTTTGCTTACTCGATCCTTCCACTTTGTCCTTGTCTTTTTCTTAAAGCCTCTCTTAACGGGACTATCCCCTTATTACTTCCGAGGTTCCACACTTTTAACTCTCCTTAGAAGTCTCTTATTCTTTCCATGACCTTGCCTCTCACTCTGAGCCATTTATTGATGCGTTCCATGTCGTTTCATTGTCTTGTACTCATCTTTGTAACCAAGATATCAGGGAAGACTTTAGATTAACCCCCTTGCCTCTAAGGCAATGTGTACGATTGGTTAATTTATCCTTACCTTACCTTGGTCTTTCTTCTTGATTTTGTTCCTTGGTTCTCTTTTCTTTTTTTCTAATTCTTTCTCATTCTAATCTCATGGCATATAAGTCAAGCTTTTGTACATATTGGCCTACTCTCAGCCATACTATATCAGAGGAATCAGAGATCATGCCCTCTCAGCTCTCATAATCAAATTCACTATCTAACCATCCATCTCTAACTCAAATAGGGCCCTCGGCCCATTTCATCTCCCATTCTCTCTAGGATGGAGAACTCTGGGTGGCCTTATGCCCTCCCCAATCACACTCTAGGTCGATCCTCTCGAGTGGTCATTACAGAGATACTCATGATCTCGATCTCTAACCTTTCTTCTCATAGGGCGCCTCACTGGCTCCCAATTCATCCGTACTTGAGCCTCGACTACATATCCATCTATGCCATCACTCTGGCCTCTTAGGGCTTTCTTTTTTTTTCTTTCACTCCCTTGGAGTATTTACCATAGGAGTGATACGTGCTTCTCTTTCCTATGACCTCCTTTACTCACATTAGCTTCTTTGCTAATAGTCGATTTCTTTTCCTCCTTTCATCTACAGTTTTTTTTTTTGGGTTGGCTTTTCCCCTTTCTCTATCCTTTTCTTTCTTTTATTTACCCACAGTTTATTGTGGGGGTCCATATTTCTCTTGTATTCTCGTTTATACTGGACTAGGTAAATCATGCATATTGTAACCATACGACATCATTTGTAGCTTCCTTTATTTTCGTATTTGCCCTTTTTAGGGTTTCTTACCTCTTTCACTTGATTTGCTCTTATTTTGGATTCATTGCCATCCTTAGGCGTCGTCTGCACCTTTCATCATCTTCTTACCCATTCCATTAGGGTTTGGGGCTAGCTACTAACTCTTACCTTGGTTTTCGTGATCCTTCATGACTTATCCAAGGTTTTCTTTACTTTAGCTTCATTCCTTCCTTTCGTTGTCTTCTTTCCTAGCTTTGTTCATCGTCTTCACTCTTACTTCTCTTTTCTTCTAACACCTTTACTTCATTTAGAGGTTAGAATTTCCTTTCTTCTTATTATACTAGTTATGCTCATAGAAGCTTAAGAGCTTATCCAATTGTTTTCCTTGTCCCCATACTCCTTCCATTGAGTATCCGGGTTGTCCTTGTCATTCTTTCTATCAGAGTTCTCGCATCTCTTGCCTTTTGCATGTGGGTTCTCTTTATCTTAGTAGTCCTCAGCCCTCAATCCTTTGATATCTTTTCTTTTTGTCCTCCACATCAAGGTTTATTTGTCGCAGAAAACACCTTTCTCTTCCATCCATTGTCATACAATCTTGTCTGCACTTGGCTACTTCCAATTTACCTTGACTTGGACTTCACTTCCCACATCCTTTCTTCACTTATCGTTCTTCGGGGAGGCTATTCTTAAAGTTGAGCTGCTCATGTCCTTCTAGATTTCAACTTATCTTTTACATTTCTTAACTCCTTACTCTTAATTCCTTTTATCTCACTTTTTTATCTTGCTTTCACTTTTTTGTCTTTTTCAGTTCCAATTATTATCCTTGTCTTATCCTCACTCTTTCTCCCACTCTTACCTAAGTCGATCCACTTTCCTTATTAATTGTGTTTATAATTTCCTCATAATCTCCATCATCATCATTTTCTTCATCATCCTTCCACCTTTGTTTGCATTACCATACCTTGGTACCTTCATTTCCTTTATCTCTTTTTTCTTCTCTTCTATTTATTATTTACTTGTATCTAAAGGGTAGGTAAGTAGTGAAAAGCTTCCTACCCTTCATCCTTTAGGATACAAGTACCTCCGTTCGCTCGTTCCCTCCAAGTGTTCTCCTTTCTTTTCTCTTCTCCAATTTTTCTTTCTGTCCAACCTTCTTATCTTTTCTTTATAACTTAAGTGGTTGGGGTTCTCCTTTCCTTTCATTAACTCACCTTCTTAACCCCTTTCTTCTGTAACTCTAGCCTCTAATCATCCTTGTTTATTCTTTCCTCTCTTTAACTTATTCGTAGTATGATGTAGTGCCTTGGCGAGACTTAAGTTTGGGGTTCATTATGCTTGACTTTCTTTAGCTAAAATCCGTTTCTAAGTCTTTTACTCGCTTTGCTTTACTAGATTTTCTTAATCCTTTTCTAGGCCTTTTTAAACCCCTTTTTATTCTCTTTTTTTAACCTATCCCTAGGTTATCTGCCTAGGTTTTGCCTCAAATCCCAATTTCCTACACCTTACTCTTTATTAGCTCTATCCAATCTTTTTGGGATTATTAACCTATGGTTCATTATGAAATTATTGCTAGTTAAAGTTAAAGTTTTCTAGTGGTTTATGAAACCTAAGATGTGTTATGCTTTTCCTCTTTTAAGGCTTTACTCCTAATTAGCCTAGATTTAGTTCATCAACTAAACTAAGCTTCTATTCTTTTTAGGACTTATTCATTTCTTATTAGCCTAGAATTTTCATTTACCTAGAGTTTCATACTTTTCTTCTTTATTAAGAAAGCTTTCGCATTACATCACAACACCTCTTATATCCTTTGTTTAAAGGTTTACTTTTCCTTTCTTTTCCACTTTTGCCTTCTCACCAGTTCCTTTCTGGTGATGCCTTTCCAACTCTTGAGAAAATTCTCTTCGTGCTCTTTATTTGCACATATGCAGGCATTTCCATCATTGCTGTGCATTCCACTCTATCCACTTGTTTACTTCCCATTGACCTTGTCATGGTCTTTTATTATCATTTTTTGGGGGGTATCATCCTTCTTACTCTTAATGTTGTAGACCTAATAATGTGGGTTTATCACTTTATTAATCACTTGGGAATGGAGGTTTCTAGCTTATCTTACTCTTTATCCCTTTCCTCCATTTCCACTTCCTTTCTCTTCTTGACCCTTATCTTCTCTTAACATTAGTATCCAACGGTTAGACAAGTAGTAATAAATCTACTACTCGTTAACCATATGGATATGATCTCTTTTCATTACTCTCGTTACTATTCTCTTCTCATTTTGCTCCTTAAATCCCTTTTTACAAGGATCCCACGGCTGAACACATAGTGAGGGGTCCACTATATAGATATGAGGTCTCTTTCCATTCCTCATTCTCCATCTTACGATCTTTGGCTTATCCCTTCTCATCGTTTCTCAAGAATGGCTTCACTCTTGTTTTTCTTCCTTACTGTCCTTTTGCCACTCTCAAGCCCTTTAGGGTTTTCTGTTATCAATCCTCAGCACATCCACGAGTTACTACCCTTAACTCACTTCTTGTGATCTTGAGCTCACTCTATCTTTTCTGATTTCCTTGGATGATCCTCATCGATTGACTTTCTCCCAAACTTTACACATAAATTGTGTAGAAAGTGGGAGG
The DNA here is from genome assembly GCA_030664755.1 of Microcos paniculata. NCBI lineage: Eukaryota > Viridiplantae > Streptophyta > Magnoliopsida > Malvales > Malvaceae > Microcos > Microcos paniculata. The sequence continues at coordinate 8,919,512 of CP131460.1, read as the reverse complement.
TGTCAAGTTGTCTCAGTGGAGGGGTTCAAGCTATTCTCTTCCTAGAGTCCTCAATCTCCATCATCCTTCTCCGTGGTTATTCGTCTCACATCTTGGAGTCCTCTGGCGTCAATTCTCTTGACTCCTGGTGGCTTTTTTTTTGTCCACTGCTGGCTCCCTTCCTTTCACCATTTACACACAAGTGGTGGAGGAATGAGAGAAGTCGACTAGCCTTTGTTGTAATCTCTTCCAATTTCCACCCACCCACAAGAGCATTCCCCAGGCAATTTGTGGGCTCATCCCTCCAGATTTGCCAACCGGTGGGCTCATCCCTCCAAGCTTACAACGATGTTGGGTAGAGCCCAACCACCTCAGGTATTGCCTTAAGGCCTAGGCGTTTGAGTGCTAGCATGCTGTAGCACTCCTTGAACCTTGGCTACTAAGGGTTTCGTTGCTCCCAAGAGCATGCCTCTCACCAACTAAGCTAAGAGGGGTTGAGTTGTCCTATATGGGCTCCTTTTTAATCTTTCCACTTCGTTTTTCCTTCTTCTTTTCTCTCTGCTCTCCCTCTCCAAGTCTACACGTGATTGGTGTAAAGAGTGAGAAGAGTCAATTCGCATCGTATGGGTCCTTCAACGACCTCTACACTTAGTTAGCTCTTCCTTGGCTTCACTTTTCATCCTTCTATTTGTTGCTCGATGAAGTCCTCTCTATTTCTTCATCCTTTGGTCGGATGTTTTACCTCACGTTCTAAGGTTTTGTTAACCTCGTTTTCTATGATCTTGTACCTCTTTGACTTCTTCCTTCTAGCCGGACTCTCTTATGGTCTACACACTAATGGTGTAGACAACGAGAGAAGTTGGTTTAGTTTTGGTGCACGTCAGGGCCATCATTGCTCCTCACAATGCTCTTGCTACTCCGCTTCCTTCCCAAATTCTACACATTACAAGTGTAGATATAGGGGAAATTGTAATTGGGTTGGGTTAGGTGTCAAACTCGCTTCTTCACTAGCGAGCCTCGATGTCCACTACCTCAAAGGTTGGACTTCTAACCAGTTTTCTTCACTGGAATGCCTCTACATAGGCTATCTTGGAGGATTGGATGAGATATCACATATTTTGTCATCTCAAGGGAATTACTATCCCTTGTTTGGTTTAACTAGTGAGTAGAAAGGGTATGAGAAGCTAAAGAATTGGTCTTAGGAAATTTCTCGAAAGGCTTACTTTATTTTCACAGATATCGAGAAAATGGTGGTCTTGGGGTCATTTCACCTAAAGGCCACACTCAGATACTCTATATGGTGGCATGCAACTAAGAAAGGTATTCTAAAAGTAGGTTTAGGTATTTATGACGCGTTCGAGTAATCACATACTCGAACTCTGGAGTTTGAAACCTAAGTAATCCACTAGCTTTGAAAACGTTTGAAAACATTTGAAAACACTTTATAATTTTTGAAAACAATTAGAATCTTTTAATTGTTCTGATACCAATCAAATTGTCATGCTCCGACTTGGAGGTCGGTCACATGACAATCGCAGCGTTGTCTCGAAGTACGTGTGACCGCTTATGCACCCTGAAGCACTACAAGGCATGAATTAATTATATTCGCTGCAAAATCATTAAAACTAGACTTTAATTAGAAAATAATAATAATAATAATAATAATAATAATAATAATAATAATAATAATAATAATAATAATAACTTATTTATAAAAATAATTTACTTAAAAGAACTACTAGTGGACTAGCTTGAAGGGATACCTTTGCAGCGGAAACTACTCCTCCTAAGCCACTGATGCCTCTGAGTGCCTCTGATTTATCTACTATCCTAGTACGTGGATCTGCATCCAACCACATTGGATACAGGTGAGTGACAGAGGTTCAATAATTTCCACTAGGGGTTAGGGAAATAGGGATAATTCAAAATAAAAATTTTATAAAACAATATTTTAATAACAATAATATAAAAGAAATTAAACATCTGAAATAGGCTAGCAATCAAACCACTAAAGGCTCCACCCATCGGTCGTATGCCTTACTACATCGAAGGCTATCTCTTTTCATTCTAAAACATTTTATAATTTTATTTCTCTAGCACGTTCCCACAGTGGTGCCAGTCGCTATGGGTGGAACACAGCTACATCGAGCCCTGACGGGTTTCCCTACGTGCCTCTCCCAGGGTCTCCACTCACCGTGCCTCTCGATAGGCAGCCCATAGCTATTTAGTCGCATGCAAGTCTCACTCTCAACGGAGCATCGAGATCCACTCAGTTGCTCATCTCACCTCTCATCATCATCAAAGATATATATATATACACACACATATATATGTAAAACATATAATATAAACACACACACATAAACCTTTATATTTTCTTTAAAAACCCTCCAACTCTCTATGTAGGTGTATCATAAAACAGAGGTGTGAATGGTGGATTTCCCGTATCCCAAAACATTTGAATATCATTTATGTTTTGAAAACCATTTTGAAAACGTTTAACTCTAGTGGCTAAGTAATGAAATCTAAGCTATTCATAGTGTTGGGAGGTTCATATACTCCTAGAGAATCCACATAGCTAAGTCTCGGGAGCATTGCTGCACTCAATTGTCCAGAACCCTAATCACACGAAACTCGTGTTAGCATTCATAATCAAACTATGAATACACCTACAAGGCTTTAGCATGACCTAAGATGGAGTTTAGATGTGTTTCAGGGCTTAGAAAAGTGTTCGGGATGGTTTGAGGTCAAAATCAAATACTTTATGCAAAATTATCATTTTACCCCTAGAGAAATGTTCACTCCCACGCGAGAATCGGTCGGGATGGCCAATCACTCTCGCGCAGGAGTGCCTCGGCTCCAGTGTAGGAGGTGTTCTTTTGGCTCGGGAATAGAGTCATTTTCTCGATTTTTTAGCCCCTTGCTTGATGGTTTGGCCTGAAATTCAAGACGAGCAATCCTCATGTCTCCCACAAACACGTTTACCGAAGCTAAAATGAGAATCATAAGGTCAAAGTTTCTATATGTCAAATCTAAACTAAAATTTAACTATAAAGCTAAACATAACTTTGAGCTTAGATCTCTCCTAGACCAATGCATGGAAATGCGTGAAATGAAGAAAAACAAAGATTAAGGTGAGTAGAATAACATGTTAGAAACTTACCTTGATTCATCAGTCGGTTTGTCCGGATCGGCCAAAAGTTCAAAATTACTCCGAGAGACCAAAAGAGATGAGAGGAAGAGAGGGAGAAGAGAGAAGTGAGGGGGAGAGCTTAACTCCCCCTATTTATAGGCAAGCCTGACACCAGGTCTACTCGGACCCCAGGCCAGACTTTCTGCTATCTTTTCAACCTCTCCTAGTCTTGATCCTTGGCCTAATCCACCGACTTTACACCAATGGATCTCCAATCCATTGGTTATAGACTTAAAGAAGTCCAATTAGTGCTTTCATGCATGGTTACTTATCTCATCTTCCAACTCCATCTTATCCTAATTTCCACTTCTCTTCTTCATCAGATACATTCAGATCGACGTATTATAGAATTAATATGCCGTCTTATACTATTCCATTTGTACGAAAAAGTTGGATTAGGTCCGGGGGTGTCAATATATATATATATATCATATATAAATATATAAAGAGTGAAGCCTGTATATTTATTTATTTAGAAGAATATCATTTCCACTACTTGAAAAAGCAATTGACATACAATACCTAATATTATTTTTAGGTAGGATTGGCCTACCACGTTATTTGTAGGCATTACAAATAAAATTATGCCAATTATAAAATTATGATATAATTATTAAAACTCTACCATAATTATATCTTAAACTTTAGGACTTTTCTTTTAAATTCTTTCTCTTTATAACGTAGAGCTAGGGTGTCGATAGGATATGAAATATGCGGGAGGTGTATTCCCCGTTCCACAAATTTCCTCCCCATCTCTGTCCTTGAAATCCTAATTCTATGAAAATTTAATTGTAAAAGCATAGTATAACAAATTACGATGTTGCTTTTTTTAACTAAAATAAGGCCTACGCTTGAATTCAATTTCATTTTATTGAATTTTGTTTATTAAATTATCTAATAATTGCATTAGTTCATTGACTAATTTAAAGAAATATTAAGTAATCATTTATTTTAAGAAAACTTAATTGTGAAAGTACAATATATCATATTAAAATTTTTTTTTTGCCTAAATATAAGGTCTCTGCACCTTGAATTCAAAGTCATTAAATTAAAATTTTTTTTTTATTTTTAAGTTGACCAATTATTTGTAACAAAACATAAACCTTCATTTTTGTAAACATTAAATGTCACGTCTTGACCTGCAGGCTTGGTCACGTGGCAGTCGTCGTACTGTATCGAAGTACATGTGTGCACCCATGCATCCAAAACAGCACAAGGCATAGTATTCACAGCATAAAACAAATATCAAATATCAATTTCATAAAACGATATTTTTATACATGTAAAAATAATATCTTTAAATAACACAATTACAATAATAAAGTCCCCTAAGGATAAAATATCAAAACAGAGTGTACTTACAAGTGTACGGAGTGAAATCAAAACAATACACAGCGGAATTTCAAATATACATGGATCACTAATGCTATGAATAGAATACCTATACAAACTGGAAGCTTATCCGCACGCATTACGAGATAGCTACTCCTCAATGAGCAACAATGCCTGAAAAATGTAAATAACCACGGGGTGAGTCAACGGACTCAGTGTTATGGTTTGTAAACAATATAAAAGACCACAGATTGTGGGGGATATAACAATACCAAAATCCTTTTTATATACCATCATTTATTTTCAAATTTGATCCCACCAATAAAATCATTTTCATAAAAATGATTTAACTACGGCGGCATAAATAGACCGAGTCTCACCCATCGATGAGCTCTTGAAAACCCGTTGGGAGAAATTCACATAAATCATCCTTTAATTTTATTTAAAATATATACACATACTTTATACCCTAATCTCCCAACGTTTGCCATTCGTCATCGTAATGACTACAAGTGCTCCTAGTGTGTCACCCTTCGCGCCTCACAATCCCAAGAGGATGCACTTGTGCCTCCCCAATGGAGCGTCCACAAGCCATCAACAGCTAGCACAACTTGCCCCTCATGGGCAGTCCTTCATGGACTAATATCATACCTCAATCAGGTAGGTCGCATATGGACCTTAATCACGCCACGATTAGGTTTACATAAAATATCTCGATCCGGAAAATCACATAAGGACTCTCATCATGCCACGCTCGGTTTTACATAAAATCATCTACCACATTTATATCTCATATAAATATGATATTTTACATATAACCCACTCGCAAAAGGTGTATGCTTGTGCAGTGGTACATCATACCCCAAATCAATAAAACATTTAATTTAAAAATAATTGAAAGCATTTGCCATCAATGTCACTAAATATTGAGGCCAAACCACTCATAGATTGGAAAAGTAGTATACTCCCGCGCTAGCCGAACTGCACAATAGGAGCCCTCACCACAATCCATCGTCGGTGCTCCTAATTCGTTATTAAAAACTTTTATTAAATACCAATTTAAAATAAAAATATGCAATTGATGACTTAGGATGGCCTAATTGGCTTTAAAACCCTTGGGAATGGCTTTACACTTAACCAAGATTGATTTCATCAATTTCAAGAAAGTCAACATATCGGGGTCATAGGTCAAGTCAACCCTAGCTAAAAGTCAACTCCAAAAGTTGACAATTGACAATCGAAACTTGATCAAGTCCAGGAAAAAGGTTCAACACTAAATCGGGATTCACTAGGGACATTTTCGGGTCAAAACAATAAGGGTCAACTTGGGTCAAAGTCAACCTCCTAGTCTAGTCAACAAAAGTCAACTTTAGCCATGTTCATATTTTGGCAGTTTTTCTGCCCAGATTTCAATTGGCCATAACTTTCATTCTAAGAATTGAAATAAGGCTTATGATATCTCGTTGGAAAGCTCTAAGAGTATCCTTTAATAAGTTCTTCTTCACCAAACTCCAATTCGCACTCTATCGAGGTTAAAAATTCGATTAAAACAACTGTCATTAATTTTACACGTTCACAGTGGCAGAAAGTTTGAAAAATTATAACTCATTCGTTCTCCAACCAATTAACTTTATTCTTAAACCAAATGAAAGCTCATGAGTTTTCTAAATTTTCTTAGTTGATCACTAAACCCAGATTTGCTTTTAACTAAGCCGAATTTAGCTCGCAATCCAATGTCGCCGGAAAACTGACAGTTTGGCGACATTGGAGAAAACTGTATTTTTCTCCATGCTAGGGTCAGAATTAGGGGAAGGCTATTTCTGGAAATAATGTAGAGGACTCAAACATCTTTCAACCTAGCTAAAATACACTCAAAACGGAGTTCATTTGATTACCTAAATTTAGCTCGAACAGGGACTGTTCTAAGGATAGAAAACCTAGAAATTTCAACATGAATATTTTCTTCCAAAATTCGAAACCTAGCCTATAGCTCATACTTTCTACGTTGAAATGGATGAATCCAAAGCTCATTAAGGGTACAATTACATACCTTAATAGTTTCTTTCGAAACTAATACAATCTCTCTCCTCCTCTCTAAGATCTGAATTCTCTCTCCTCTATTTCAAGCTCAACCAGCCACCATTTCAACACCATCAGGTTGTAAAACTAAAAAAATTAAGTGAAAAGGAGTATTTGCACGCATGATTTCATGGAGAAGTGAGGGAGATATGGAAGAGAGAAATTTTTAGCCATTTTAATGGCTTTTGGAGAAACAAAAAAAACTGAGTGAGGGAGAAGAAGAACGAGTCGGGGGCAATGTTGTAAAAACCGGACCGGTGTTTGAACCGGTTAAGGTATTAGGTCACCGGTTCGACCGGGTCAATCGGTTGAACTGGATAAAATCGGATTAAAAAAACCGGATTTTCAATTAAATATAGGAATATACATTTTGATAATTTTAGCTTAATATATATGATAAAAATAATTTCTAACAAGAAATTTAATACAATTTATCATCCATCTTTCATACAAATATGACAAGCTCATTCAAATAGTCAGACACAATAAATATTAAATACTAATAGTCAAACACACATTGTGGGAAAATCTGTCCTAATGTTACAGACTTGCAGGATAAAAGGAAGATGTCTTTTCAACATCCACTAAAATATTTGAAACTCCTTTTCTTTTTCTTTTTTTCTTTCACGTGCTTATCTCATTCCCCACTCAAGCTGTCAGATCTCCTTTCCCCTCAAGCTTTCAACATAGACCGGCTTCTTCCCCTTGGTGCTGTCCGAAAAGTCCCAAAGATAACCACAAATACCTCTTCTCTTCCTCTTTCCATTTTCGTAATCCACTCTCCTCCAAAACTTCTCTGTTTTTTTTTTTCACAAAATATCAACTATTCACTAAACTTATTAAAATCTGATTAGTGGTCACCAACCGTTGGATGATGCCTGTTTTGGGGTATATTGTTCTTCACCTCCTATACTTCAAGTTCACCGTTTGGATAAGCCTATAAATCAGTTTAGAGTCTTTGTTCAAATTTTCAAATTTGTTCAAAATTTCAAATTTTTTTTTCTGATTTAAAATTTCGGTTTTTTCCAGGTTTTCCGAGTCAACCGGTCTGATTTTTTCCAAGTTTTGACCGGGTCAACCCTATCCCGGGTTACCCCATTTCTTCGAACCGGATGACCCGGTCCGGTCCCGGTTGAACCGGTCCGACCGGCCTAGTCGGGCCGGTTTTAACAACAGTGATCCGGGGAGGGTTGGTGCAGCCGGCCCATTCTCGGCTCTTATATATTTTTTTCCTTTTTGGGAAAATTACAACCTTGCCTCTTGATTTTTTTTAAAAAAAATTCATAATTATGCTATAACTTTATAAATCTTTCAATTTAACCCTCAATTACACTTCCAAATCTTCTTAATTTCATCCTTGATACACCATCATCTAATTAAATTTTATCACTTGGGATTAAATGTTAAGTTCAGTTAGGGTCAGAGTCCACATTAAATTTATATTAAAATGGAAACAAAATCATCTAATAATGGAGGAATAATAAGTAATCATTTATTTTATGTAAACTTAATTGTCAAATAATAATATATCAAAATAAAAGCTTATTTTTTGCTAAGGATTTTGAAAAAATATATATGTTTTCTATCATAAGAGTTTGAAATAATGATGATTTTTTGTTGATTTGTATATTTTCAACCAAATATCAATTAGTATTAGTGAAACTGATCTCTTACTAAAAACTAACTTAAATCACTTTAATTAGTATTGACCAAAATCAATTAGTATTAATTAATTAAGCTTTAAATCAATTATAAAAATTTTTGTAAGTTCAATTAGTCTAAAGGTGGAATCCACGGAGTATATATGAACTAAAAAAGCCCATTTGTTAATTTTCGAGCAAATTTTTATATTATTTCAGTAATGTTACATGACCCATCTACTTTTGTCTCGCCTTCTATCCCGCTTGGTCTCATTTTATTTTATTTTTTTGCTAAAATCCTACCACAATAACTTTATCAAATTTTGAAATTTACCCTTAATAACTACCCTTATTAAAAAGTGAGGCTAAATTTGGTAAAAGTTAGGCTAAATTTTGGTACTTGGAAAAGCCACATCGGGCAAAACAGAGGCATGATGCAATAGATAGGTCAAACAACATTTTTGATATTATTTTATCATGCAATTAGTACCTTTGTTTGATTTAATTTAATTAAATTTGATTTGATTCAATTAAAACACACATTAATGATGATTTTGTGTTAATTTGAATATTTTCAAACCAAAATAAATCAATATTAATGAAATTGATCACTTACTAAAACTAACTCAAATCACTTTACTATTAATCAAAATCAATTAGTATTAATTAAGATTTCTATCAGCGAAGAAAATTTTGATTGTTCAATTAGTCAAAAGATGAAATTTGTCGCACCCCGACCCGCCCTGGTAGGCCACGTGGCAACCACCACGCTGCCTCGAAGTACGTACCGGCCGATCACGCACCAAAAGTACCGCAAGGCATTGAAATGGATAGCATCGCTGTAAAACAACTAAAACTTTAATTAAAAATCTTTTAGTAAAATAATAAACTTTAAAGTAATACCAGTAGATTAAATTAAAGGAATACCTACGCAACGAAAACCGCTAAGCCTAGGCCACCGACATCTCCTAGTGAGCCTTCATTCTATTTGCTGACCCTGTACGTGAATCTGCATCCATCCACATTGGATACAGGTGAGTGACAAAGGTTCAATGGATCTCCATCGAGGTTAGAGAAAATAGGGGTAATCCAAAATAAAATAATAAATAAATAAATATTCTCCTTTTCAAAAACTCTCTTCTGGTTTTCTAGCCGAGAACCTTATTCTAAAACACCTTAAATAAATATATTTATCACGAATGGGCTGGGATCTCTTTAATACACTGAAGGCACGATTGGCCGGTCGTATGCCTTACTGCACCGAGGGCTATCTCTTTTCACTTTAAATTCATTTTCTCATTTTCTCTTTCTCTAGCCCGTTCCCTCGGTGGTGCCAATCGCTGTGGTGGAACACAGCTACCTCTAACCTGGTGAGTCTCCCTTCGCGCCTCTCTACTCCAGGCCATCATATTCTCCGTGCCCCTTCAAAAAGGCGGTCCACTGGACCTCACCGGCATGCCTCTTACTCGGTCCACATGCTCCCGCATATCGGACCACCGAGGGTACCTCTCAGTCACTCATTTCCCAAGGGTATTGTACCCTCAATAATCATAATAATAATATATCTTATATATATTTAAAACATGTAAACACACACAAGCTTTGTATTTTTAAAACCATCCCACCATCTGAATGGGTGTATCACAAATAAAAATTTTGTGTCGTGGATTACCCTTATTCCAAAACATTTGTAAAACCTTTAAAAACAATTTATTTTTTGAAAACGTTTTGCCGTAGTGGCTAGGCACTGAAATCTAAGCCACTCACAGTATTGGGAGATTCGTATACTCCCAAGCGCTCTATGTAGCTCAACCTCCGGAGCATCGCCGCATTCGATTCACCCGGAGCCCTAATACACGGAAATATGTTAGCATTCATAATTAAACTATGAATGCACCTATGAGGCTCTAACATGACCTAAGACTGGGCTTGAATGTGATTTGAGACTTAAAAAAGTGTCTGGGAGGTTTCAGGGCTAAAATCGAACTCTAGACGAAAAATTACCAAAATATCCCCGGGGGCCAGTGGGCCCCACACCCTGACTAGGCTAGGCCCCACAAGGGTTAGGCCAAGTTTTAAGCGAAATTGGGCTAAAAAAGCCCTCCTACGAGATATTTATAATATATAAATATCTAAGATATATTAATGTAATATATAAATATCTTAAATATAATAATATAATATAAAAATATCTAAGCAGGGACTCGATCGGCCTATTTCTCGGTCGGTCCCTCCCTCGATTTTCACACTCGTTTCTCCTCCTTTCGAAATACAAACTTAGACAAGCGATCCTCGTGGTATCCATGACGGATCCGCCCAGGCAGAAAAGAGAAACATCGGTCCAATTTCCGTAAAACTGATATTTAGCCTAAATTGACTAAATCTTCGATTTGTTCTCACCCGGTGCACAGAAATACTTGAAAACGGAGTATACCGTAGATTAAGGTGAGTACTATAATATACTAAAAACTCACCTTAATTAACAGGCCCAATATCCGCCGATGTGAGTTTTAAAATTTAAACTAGTCAAAAGTTGAAAACTGAGATCTACGCTAAACCGATGCATGGAAATGTGTGCAAACTTAATATAACGTAGATCGAGGTGAGTAGAATAACATACTAGAAACTCACCTTGTTCTGCTGGCCGGTTTGTTCGGATATGCCAATTGTCCAAAATGCCTCCGTTTGGCTCTAGAGAGAAAAAGAAAAGAAAATGAAAGAAAAAGAAAAAGAGAAATGAGGAAAAGCTTCGGCTTTCCTCTATTTATAGAGGAGCCCAACACCAGGTCTACTGGGTCCCGGGTCAAACTTTTTCCCCTTTTTCAACTTTTCCATTTTTACCCGTTGGCTAAATCCTTTGATTTTTTGTGCCAACGAGGCCCATAATAAATTTGTAGGGACTTAATTGGATGTCTTTTTGACATTTACTAATTTCCATACATGGTTAATTACTTTATCTTCCAACACTGTCTTATCCTAATTTGAATTTCTTTTCTTAATTAGATACATCCGGACCGACGTATTGTTCGTCGTCTTACACTATTCCATTTGTACGAGAAGTAGTATTAGGTCCAGGTGTGTCAACTTTCCCCTCCTAAAAATTTCGTCCTCCAAATTAAATGAGGTAGCTTGGGGAGGTTTGGCTTCCATTTGAAGTCCTTCTTTCGTTTTCGAATAGTGTTCGCATCACTATTCGCTGCTGAAGTCCACCACGCTTCTGCTACGCACTCTGATTATTCTCTTTCTTAAGAGTGGCTTCATCGCTCTTTTACTCTTGAGTTTGAACCTCATCCTCTCCTTAACATGGCCTACCCTTACCTGTTCATGGGTTAGGCTCGCTTTACTTTGATCACGACACTTGGAGGTTCTTCCTTCGCTTCAGCTGTGTTTGCTCGATCTTCTCGCTTTAACCTTGTCTCATCCTCCATGTCTCTTTAGTCGAGGCTATCCTTTTGTTTCTTCTGAGGTTTCATACCTCTTACTCTTCCCAGGGGTTCCTTCTCATTTTCATTATCACTGCCTCTCACTTCGAGGTCATCTTCTGATGCATTCCTCGTCATTTCATGGTCCTATACTTGTCTTTGTAACCCAGCTATTGTGAAAGACCATAGCTTAACTCCGTCGCCTCTACGGCGAGGATGCGGTGAGTTTATTGTCTTTCCCCCTACCTTGGTTTTGTTTCTCTGTTTCATTCCTTACTTTCATTCTTTCTCTTTCTGATCTTCTTTTTTCTTTCTTTCAAATCTCGTGGCATATGAGTTGAGCTCCTATGCACATTGGCCCACTCTCGGCCATATCATTTCAGAGGAATCAAAGATCATGCCCTCTCGGCTCTCACAATTTGACCCACTATCTGACCGTCCATCACAATCACACATAGGGCCCACGGCCCATCACATCACATACAGGGCCCACAGCCCATTATATCTCATTTCTCATCCTCTCTGGGTGGCCTCATGCACACCTTAATCACACATTGGGCCGGTCCTTTCGAGTGGTCATCACAGAGATCCTCAAGATCTCGATCTCTGATCCTTCCTCTTATGGGGATGCCTCACATGGCTCCCAAGTCACTCATACTTGAGCCTCGACCTCATACCAATCCATGCCAGTTCTCTAGCCTCTAGGCCTTTCTCTTGTCTTTTATGCCTCTTGGGCCTTTAAGCCTCTAAGAAGGGCTCTCTTTCTCCATCTCTATCATTTTCTTCCTTTCCATCTGCCCACGACCATTATGGGGTCCACATTTCTCTTGCCTTCTCATCAACGCGGAACAGTGTAATTCACGCTCGTCACACTCATGCTGCATTCTTTGTAGCTTCTTCATCTGCGTACTTCTTCTTCTTAGGGTTTCTCATCCCTTTACTCGATTTTTCCCTTCTCTTGGGTCGGTTGCCATTTCTCGACATCATTTACAGTTCTTGAAATCTCCATACCCTTTTTCCTTAGGGTCATCTCCATATCATTTCTCTTCTCCAAACTTCTTTACCTTGATTTACGTGACCTTTCACGTCATATCCAAGGTTTCCTTTATCTTGGCTTCATGCTTCCCTTTCTTCTTCTTATACTGGCTGTACTCATAGAAGTTCATGAGCTTAATCAATTCCTTTTCCTTATCCCCGTACTCCTTCCATTGAGTACATGGGGTTCTATTTTGTTATCCTTTCTGTCTCAATACTCGTATCTCTTACTTTTCACATGTGGGTTTTCCTTTATCTTAGCAATTTTCGGCTCTTAATCCCTTGATATCTCTTCTTTGTCTTTCAATACCATGGTTTATTTATCGCGGATAGCACCTTTCTCTATTCTCCATTGCCTTACAATCTTGTCCGCGCCAAGCTAACTCCATTGTAGCTTGGTTTAGCTTCATCTCCCACATCCTTTCTTCAATTATCATTTTTCAAGGAGGTTATCCTTAAAGTTAGCTTCCTCCCCTCCTTCTAAAAATTTCAACCTATCCTTTTTGTTTCTTGACTCATTAACCTCGATTCCTTTTATCTCACTTTTCTTCTTTGATCTTATCCTTTCATCTCTTTCAGTTCCAACCATTATTCCGGTTTATTCTCATTCTTCCTTTAATTCTTACTTAGGTCGATACACTTTCCTCATTACTGGGTTTAATCATTCTTCAAATTTCCATTATCATTATTATTCTCATCATCGTCATCCTCTCACCTTATTTACCCCATCATGCTTTGATATCTTTATTCTTTATTTCTCTTTTCTCCTCTTTCATTCATTCTTTACCGATATCATTCCTTATCACCTATCGTCCATTAGGATACGATCATCTCCGTTTACTCGTAGGAAACGAGTACTCTTTCTCTTATATTTTCTCCAATTTTTCTTTCTATCCAACCTCTTTATCTCTTCTTCTATCACTTAAATAATCAGGGGTTTTCCTTTCCTTTCTTTTCACCAATTCACATTCTCAAATCTTCTGTTCTCTTCTTCCAAAATCAAATAGCTGGGGGTTTCCTTTTCCTTTCACCAATTTATATCCTTAACCCCATTCTTATCATGGCAACTTTGACCTCCAATCATTTTTGTTTATTCTTTCTTTTCTTTAGCTTATTCGCTTTATGATGTAGTGCCTTGGCTTGACTCTAGTTTGGGGTCCATTATGCTCGACTTCCTTTAACTAACATTTGTTTCTAAGTCTTTTATATACTTTCTTTCACTAGATCTTTCTTAGTCCTCTTTCTAGGCTTCTTTTAATCTCCTTTTTATGCTCTTCTTTAATCTATCTCTAAGTTACCTACCTAGGTTTTTGTCTCTAACCCTAATTTCCTAGTCTTATTCTTTTACTAATCCCAGTCAGCCATTTGGAGCTATTAACCTATGATTCATTATGACATTATCACTAATTAAAGTTAAAATTTTCTAATGATGTATTATGTTTTTCTTCTTTTAAGGCTCTATTCCTAGTTAGCCTATACTTAGTTCATCAACTGAACTAAGTATTCTCTTTCTTCTTAGGCCTTATTCTTCTTTTATTAGCCTAGGATCTTTTTTTACCTAGGGTTTTATGCTTTCTTTCTTTATTAAGAAAGCCTCCGCACTACATCACGACATTTTTTTATCCTTTGTTTAAGGGCGTGCTTTTCTTTTCCTTTCCCATTCTTCTTTCTCACTAGTTCTTTCTGGTGATGTCCTTTCACAATGGTGGAGGAAGTTCTTTTCGTGCTTTTCACTTATACATGTGCAGGCATTCCCATCATTACCATGCATTCTACTTTTCTTTGCTTGCTTACTTCCCATTGAGTTCATCAAGATTATTTTTTACTATCTTTTGGAGGTCTCCTCCTTCTTACTCTCATTATCAATCAATGATAAGGGGTAGATCACCTTTAACCTTTTAGAAGTGAAGGTTTCTAGCTCATCTCTCTCCTTATTCCATTTCTTCCATCTTCATTTCCTTTCTCTTCTTTCTTCAATATCCTTTCTTGACATTGGTATCCAATGGTCAAACAAGTAGTGACAGACGTACTACTCCTTGACCACTTGGATGTAATCTCTTTTCATTCATCTCTTATTTTTCGTCTTGTCATTCTTGCCTTATTCCTTCTCATCCTTTCCCAAGAATGGCTTCTCTGTTGTTTCTCTTCCCTAACTCTTCCTTTTTTCATCCTTGAGTCCTTTAGGGTTTTCTCTTATCAATCCTTGTCGCATCCTCAAGTGATTCTCCCTTAAATCACTTTTTCTAATCTTGGGCTTACTCGATTTCTTCCAATTTCCTTGGATACCTCTTTTCAATTGACTCCAGATGGACTCTCTTTTGTCCACTTATGCCCCTCTTTCTTTCACCACTTACACACCACTGTGTAAGTACAAAAGAAATCAACCGATTTTCGCTACAACTTCTTTCACCTTCTGCCCATTTCCAAGAGTATTATCCAGGTAATCTGTAGGCTTATCCCATCAGACTTGCCAACCTGTGGGGTCTTCGACAATCACTTCACTTCACCTCTCATCTGATGCTTTGTGAGGTCCTCCTCAATCCTTCATCTGGTTACTCGGATGCTTCATCTCACGTCCTGAGGTTTTTGGTCAACCACATCCTTCATGATTGACTCCTTCAATTTCTTTTATTCTAACCCAACTCTCTCTCCAAAGCTACACACCCATGGTGTAGAGAGCGAGAGAAGTGGGGTTAGCGTTCACGCACGTGAGACCCCATCTTGGCCCTTTGCCTTGTTCTAGCCGCTTCACTTCCTCCCAACTCTTACATTTCACTAGTGTAAAGAATGGGGGAACACATCTAGTTTAAGTTTCAAACTCGCTGCTTTACTAGTGAGTCTCGATGTTCACAACTTCAAAGATTGAACATCGAAGGTTATAGGCATCGAACCAGTTTCATTTACTGGTAAGCCTATGACTAGGCTATCAAGGAGGATTGGACGAGACATCATCTATCTCGTCACCTCAAGGGAAATATCATCCCTTGCATAGTTTAACTGTCGAGTAAGAAGGAACATTAAAAGTTGAAAATTTGGGGAGTTTCTTGGATAGCATGCCTTGCTTGCACGAATCTCGAGAAAGAAGATGATCGTGATGTCTTCTCATTTAAAGACCACACTCGAGAACTCTATGTGGTGGCTTGCTGCTAAAGACGACATTCTAAGAGTAGGTTTAATCATTTACGACGCTTTTGAGTAACTACCTACTCAAATTCTGGAGTTCTAAGCGTATCTAATCTACTGGCTTCGAAAACGTTTGAAAACATTTAAAAATACTTTGAAAACACTTTATAGCTTTTGAAAACAGTCAGAATTTTTTAATTGCTCTGATACCAATAAAGGTGTCACGCCTCGACCCTCCCGGGTCGGCCACGTGGTAACCGTCGCACTGTCTCGAAGTACGTGTCGGCATGTCAAGCACCAGAAGCACCGCAAGGCATTGAAATGGATAGCATCACTACAAAACAACTAAAACTTTAATTAAAAATCTTTTAGTAAAATAATAAACTTTAAAGTAATACCAGTGGATTAAATTAAAGGAATACCTACGCAACGAAAACCGCTAAGCCTAGGCCATCGACATCTCCTAGTGAGCCTCTATTCTATTTGTTG
Source organism: Microcos paniculata (assembly GCA_030664755.1). Classification (NCBI taxonomy): domain Eukaryota; kingdom Viridiplantae; phylum Streptophyta; class Magnoliopsida; order Malvales; family Malvaceae; genus Microcos; species Microcos paniculata. The sequence continues at coordinate 8,903,220 of CP131460.1, read as the reverse complement.
ACCTCGTACGCGAATCTGCATCCATCCACATTGGATACAGGTGAGTGACAAAGGTTTAATGGATCTCCATCGGGGTAAGAGAAAATAGGGGTAATCCAAAATAAAATAATAATAAAATAAATATTCTCCTTTTCAAAAACTCTCTTCTAGTTTTCTAGCCGAGAACCCTCTTCTAAAACTCTTTAAATAAATAAATATATTTATCACGAAATGGGCTGGCATCTCTTTAATACACTGAAGACACGACTGGCCGGTCGTATGCCTTACTGGACCGAGGGTTATCTCTGTTCACTTTAAATTCATTTTCTCATTTTCTCTTTCTCTAGCATGTTCCCTCGATGGTGCCCATCGCTGTGGTGGAACACAGCTACCTCTGACCTGGTGAGTCTCCCTTCGCGCCTCTCTACTCTAGGCCATCATATTCTCTATGCACCTTCAGAAAGGCGGTCCACGGGAACCTCACCGGCATGCCTCTCACTCGGTCCACACGCTCCCACATATCGGACACCGAGGGTATCTCTCAGTCACTCATCTCCCAAGGGTATCGTACCCTCAATAATCATTATAATAATATATCTTATATATATTTAAAACATGTAAACACACACAAGCTTTTGTATTTTTAAAACCATCCCACCCTCTAAATGGGTGTATCACAAAATAAAAAGTGTGTGTTGTGGATTACCTTTATTCCAAAATATTCGTAAAACCTTTAAAAACAATTTATCTTTTGAAAACGTTTTGCCCTAGTGGCTAGGCACTGAAATCTAAGCCACTCACAATATTGGGAGATTCGTATACTCCCAAGCACTCCATGTAGCTGAACCTCCGGAGTATCGTCGCATTCGATTCACCCGGAGCCCTAGTACACGGAAATACGTTAGCATTCATAATTAAACTATGAATGCACTTATGAGGCTCTAACATGACCTAAGACTGGGCTTGAATGTGATTTGAGACCTAGAAAAGTGTCTGGAAGGTTTCGGGGCTAAAATCGAACTCTAGACAAAAAATTACCAAAATACCCCTAGGTGTCAGTGAGCCCCACACCCTGACTAGGCTGGACCCACATGGGTTGGGCCAAGTTCTATACGAAATTGGCCTAAAAAAGCCCTCCTACGAGATATTTATATATTATAATGATATAATATATAAATATCTAAGATATATTAATATAATATATAAATATCTTAAATATAATAATATAATATAAAAATATCTAAGTAGGGACTCGATCGGCCTATTTCTCAGCCAGTCTCTCCCCCGATTTTCGTACTCGTTTCGCCTCCTTTCGAAATACAAACTTAGACAAGCAATCCTCATGGTATCCATGATGGATCCGCCGAGGTAGAAACGAGAAACACTGGTCTAATTTTCGTAAAATCAAGATTTAGCCTAAATTGACTAAATCTTCGATTTGCTCTCATCCGTTGCACAGAAAGACGTGAAACCAGAGTATGACGTAGATTAAGGTGAATACTATAACATACTAAAAACTCATCTTATTTCACTGGCTCGATATCCGCCGATGTGAGTTTTAAAATTTAAACTGGTCAAAAGCTAAAAACTAAGATCTACGCTAAACCGATGCATGGAAATGCGTGCAAACTTAATATAACATAGATCAAGGTGAGTAGAATAACATACTAGAAACTCACCTTGTTCTGCTGGCCTGTTTGTCCGGATCTGCCAATTGTCCAAAATGCCTTCGTTTGGCTCCAGAGAGAAAAAGAAAAGAAAAGGAAAGAAAAGGAAAAAGAGAAATGAGGAAAAGCTTCAACTTTCCTCTATATATAGAGGAGCCCAACACCGGGTCTACTTAGGCCCGGGTCAAACTTTTTTCCCTTTTTCAACTTTTCTATTTTCACCCGTTGGCTAAATCCTTTGATTTCTTGTGCCAACGGGGTCCATAATAAATTTCTAGGGACTTAATTGGAGGTCTTTTTGGCATTTACTAATTTCCATGCACAGTTAATTACTTTATCTTCCAACACCATCTTATCCTAATTTAAACTTCTCTTCTTAATTAGACACATCCGGACCGACGTATTGTTCACCGTCTTACACTATTCCATTTGTACAAAAAGTCGTATTAGTTCCAGGTGTGTCAAAATTAATGAAAATATTTAATGCAATTGTGCTGTTATAGTTTCAACTTAAAATTTGAATAGTAATTAAGAAGCACTATATACCTTAAATCACTCTTATGTAATAAGTTTCAAATTATGTAAAGAATAATTTTGATAAGAAAGCGAGGAATCTAATTATTAAATTAATTTGCTTTGTATTCCAAATTTGATGGGTTAATTTTCAGTATTTAAATATCTTGATATCTTTTAATTATATATATAACAAAAAAAACACATTTAACAAATTAATTTAAATGCATTGTCCCTAAAAAAAATTTAAATTCATTGTAAATAATATTATAAAAATCTTTTATTTATAAAATAAATAAATATTAGCTCTGAGAGCACTTTTTCGTCTCCTTCAGTAGATTGGTTGTTATATTATTCCTGTTGTCACGTCCCAACCCGAGGGCTTGATCACTTGACAATCGTCGTATCACCTTGAGATGCGTGCCTCGAAAGGAGGGCTATCCGAGATGGCACAAGTATAATATATACACTACTATTCCGAAGTCAAGATTCACAAGGGGATTTGGGTGGAACCTACAAAATCGTGGTCTGCTGGTAAGATTCCCGTGATCACTGTCCACCGAGAAGCCTATCGTCTGAAGCCTGATTGCCTACAAAAATAAGTGAATGTGGTGAGTACAAATATATGTGTACCTAGTGAAGGATACAGTTATAATGACCAATCACCTCAGGTTGGGGATATGAAATAATCTAAAACATATTTAATAAAACCATTTCTGAAATCATCCAAAATCCGAAACCAAATCAAATATCAAATCTCATAAATGGGCTGGCATCTGAAATCATCCCAAAAGTACACTCGTGCCCTTGGGTGCCCAACTGGACCATCAAAGGCTTTAACTCATATCTCAAAATAATCTTTCTTTACTCGTTGGCCTGTTTCCTCGACGTTGCCATCGCTGTGGGTGGAGCACAGCTACACTCGAGCCCTGGCAAGCTTCCTTGCGCGCCTTTGTCATGCGCCTCTCAAAAGACGGTCCACAGCTACTTGGTCAGTGGCATGCCTCTCTTTCGGTCCACATGCTCCCTATCATCGGAGCACCGAGAACCTCTTAATTGCTCATCTCCTATAGGTCATAATCATCAATAAAACATAATAATATATTTTCATATTTTCTTTTGAAAAGACATCCTTAAATTCATTTATAAACTCATGTGTAAGGGTGGACAATCCATATCCCAAAATGTTATAAACATTTTATAAAGCAATTTGAAAACAGTTGACCCTCAGTGGTCAACCACTATAATCCAATCCATTCACAAGTAATGGAGGTTTGTATACTCCCAAATAAACCCCTCGAATGCCTTAGCTTGAACGCTACTAGTCGATCTCGTACAACCTCGTACCTAAATAATCAAATTGAATTCTAATTTGATTAATAAAGGCATTCATCTAACAATTAAACATCAAAGCATGACCTAATTAGGGTTTCTAAGGTTTTGAAACTAAATTGGACAAGTCTGAAAATCAATTATGGTTGATTGGGGTCTAGGGATGTAAAATGACCGAGTTGCCTCTGTTACAGTGCAGGTCCGGTGCCCCCTTGGCTCACTTCCACATGGGAGTGGCCAATTTGGTAGAATTCCTCCCAAAATGTTGAGTCCAGCGCCAGACATGTCTCTGTTCATGGCCGCGACATGCCTTATTGGCTTCTCAAGCTCGGCTTGAGTTCAATTTGGCACCAATCAATATGAAATTTGAAACACACACACTTAAACACTTAAACTAAGAGCCTATAGCTTTAAAAACTAAATTAAAAGGCTGATCATGCAAGAATTTTGGAATAAAAAGCTAAAGGTGCAAATGGTTTTGAACAAAATTGCACTTTGATTTTCAATTCAACATATCTCCTAGCTCAATCCATGAAATTCAGCAAATAAGCATCAAATTGAAGTTTAAAGAGTCTAGAATAACATACCAAGAAATCAAGCAAAGCCTATGGTTGGATTGAAAGATATAGCTCGAAGAACAAAATGACTTCAAGTTGACAACTTTGAAGATTTGAAGAATTCTTGATGAATTTGATGTTGTTGATCTCCAAGGAAGCTAAAGAACTTGTTTATGGTGTTTAATGAAGTGTTTAATGAAAATGGTGAAAAGTTGAGAGGATTCGAAGAGTTTAAAGAGAAAAGATAAATGGTGCGAAATGGGGGGTTGGGCAACCGACCTCCCATTTAAAATGATGGGCTCGGCGCCGGACCCAACCAAGTCCAGCGCTGGAGTCAACATTTTTTTGTTGACTTTTAGTCAACTTGGCCCAATTATCTCGGTCTCCGAACCCTTAGTGCACCCAATCGATTCCAGACTGCAATTTAAGGTTTCTAAGCTAGAAATTGAGCTAAAGGAAGGTTCAAAATGTGCAAAGTAAGTTCCAATTCATCACTTGGCTTTACAACTATATACAATTTCATAATTTGACACATGCGGACTAGGTCCGGGCATGTCAACTGTATTAAAAAAAAGATAATGTCTCATGTTAGAAGTAATTAAGAAAAGAGAGTTATTAATCTAATATACTATTCTTAATCTATTTGTAACAATAAATGAATAAGTTATATTTACCGTACAATTGTTTTGCAAAAATTGTCCATGCGTTCTCCTATTCATATCTTCATATGTTTTGAAAAACTACATGATATAAAGAGAAATACACAAGAACTAATTATTAACATTAATATATTAATAATATATATATACACAAATATATGTTACCTTCCGTATATAAACTTCTCCTTTGATATATCTCTTGCGTCTATCAAAAAGAAAAAAATGGAAATACGAAATTAAATATGGATTTGATCATTAATTAATTATTTAATAAAATATATTTGCATCTTGACATTTCATTTGGAGTGACGTTATGAAGCCATGGTCTTTCCTTGACATTTCATTGATAATTTCGGCCTACCTGTACAAAACAAAATAATTTTATGATTAAATATAGTATTTTTATTATATTATTAAAATTGCTAAACAATAAACATCATACCTCAGTAATATCATACTCGAATTTTGATATGTTTGCATTCCTATCAAAGTAATATAATCAGAAGTTAATGGTGTATAAAAAGTAATTTTGTTATATAAAAAGTAATTTTGTTATATTAAAAGTATTGATGATTTTGCAGTAATCTTATCATTCCGCCTTTTGTGATAATATCTCTTGTTTAATCATTTTTCATAATTGAGTTTTATCTGCCCATATTTTGCTCCAACCAAAACTCATTATCCTAAATTGCTTGACCTATATGCAGTTTGTAAGTTTTTTTTATTAGAATTTTTTTTTATAATTTAAAATTACATATACTTTATATTAGAAATAAAGTTATAAAATACCGTGTTGTCTAGTAATGGCATTTGATGCCATAAAAAGAATTCATTCAATCGTGTATCCATTTGATTTTGAGTTTGAAGTATAATAACCTTCAAGAAAAAATATATCACATTAATTAGTATAAAATTTTAACTAACAACTATATTTCTATAATGCAGGTCCTTATTAAAAAAAGTCAAATACCTCCTCTTTCTTAAGTATGTTATTGTTTGTAACTCTTATTTCTTGAAATATCTCCAACAGCTTGACATATTTTGAAGGGGTGTTTAACTTTTCTTGCTTGTCGAATGCCTTCAGCCTTTTTCCCATTTTACTCACTTCAAATCTCTCTTTCACATTTTTCCTTGCATTCATTGTTAGCAATGTCGAGTAATAATATTATAATGAATCCTGCAATGTACAAATAATGTGCCTTAAAAATAATTATACATATTTTTAAAATTTTATAAATTAGATATATAAAAGAATTCATTTTAAAATGTGATTAGAATTTAATGATAGATTTGAAATTTATAACGTGAAGATAAAAGCACAATGGAAATTATTACTTTTAATTATATTATATCTAAACAATATTTTATTGTTTTGTCTTTTTTATGTTTTTCTTTCTATTTTTTAATCCTTAGGAATTTTTTAAGAATATTTGAAAAGATTATGCATTTTTAAAATATTTAAAATTTTTCAAAAGAATGGATATTTTAAATTAAAAATGTAAAAATAATTATTTTATTTTAAAAAATTAGGAATTGTAGCTATTTTTTAAATTAAAGATAAAAGCATATTTTAGTATATTAATTTCTTGAAAAGTTGCATTTGCAGCAGTGTTAAATTCAAGATAAACAAAATGTTAAACTTGAAGATATTTAGAAGGGATGGTTGAAATTGACCAAGTTACTTTACCTGGTATAGCTTTAGCTGCATAAACACAAAATAATGTGATTAAAAATTCAATTTTACGTATGAAAAAAAGTGTATTCAATAAGGAAGAACACAACCTTTACAAAGTAATCTAACTGCTAAGTAAAAAGAAAAGAATAGAAAGACAAACACACACATATCATATATATATATATATACACACACACACATATATATATATATATGGTTAAAGTAGATTAATGTCAAAAGAAATCTAGATTTTTAAATCGTTTATTTAATAATGACATAATTAAAGGCTGTGTCCACGCTATTTTCCTTTTCTTACAACCTCAACACATATAACATTCTTTGAGCACAACAAATTCTATACAGAGGTTTGATTTATAAATTTCTCCCTCTTGTTCTTAAAATATTTCTATCTTTACACTACGTTTTTTAGAATCGTTCAAAACCACAATGCAACTATCTAAAAGAAAAATCCATAGAATGAGGAGTCAAAATCTATCCATAAAATGAGGAGTGAAAATCAATCCCCTTTTCTAAAAAATTTTGAAAAAAAAAACACACTTATACTCGAAATGGATAACTCGTAATTCAAAAGCTCCATAATATAAAATTTTTTTCAAGCTAAACACTTTTCTCTTCCAATTTTGGGGGAAAAAAAGTTTGCTTCGACCAAAAAATATTAATGTTTCAAGCTAGATATTCCTCTAGGTGAAGAGGGTTTTTTTTTTGTAAAGAATATGAAAATTTTCCAAAAAAAACAAAAAGAATATGAAAGAAGAAGAAATAGTTAAAATGCATTATATATAGCAGCCCATATAATGTAACTATTTAGATATAAAAAAATAATAATAAATATTAACTAATGGAATTGAAAATACTTGATAATAGTGATGGTGGGTGAAGTAGAAGATTTTTGGAAGTGGAATATCCCGACTTTAACTGCTAAAGAAATAATGGTGATAAGAATTGGAATTATAAATCAATGTAACGTAAAAAAATATATGATAACTGTAACAAAATGTAAGAAATAACTTTTGAAAATACAGTCTAGATGCTTAAAAAAAAGGAAATTATAGGAGTGTGCAACCATATAAATAGTGAAATCAATTCGGATGGTAGTATATTATCATTTTTAAAAATTTGGAAATAAATTTAGATTTTAAATTATTAAGGATACAAGCATGTTTTATTATATTGTCCAAATACATAAAAGAATTTTGTTTTAAATCTAAGTCCTTTTTGTTAACTTCCAGTTAATGTATGATAGTTTATTAAATTACTTTGTCAAATTTAGAATATATATTATTAATTATCTATAATAAAATTATTATAATAAAATGAATATACAATTTTAAATAAAAAAGTATGTTAAATTGAAATCTTATATATACGGCTAGACATAAAAAAGCACGTTAACTTGAAATCTTATATATATAGCTACACATAAAAAAGTTTACTATATTAACTATAGAGGATAATTTTTAAGTATAACTCAACGACCGAAAAAAAAAAAGGGAAAAAAATGTTTAAGAGTTAACTGCCACCAAAGGTCCAAAACCTTTAGAACAGATAATATAATAAACCATTTAAAAAAAATAGAGAGATGAATGTAAAACAATAGTGGGATTCCACAAAAAAAATGGTAAAACAGTAGTGGGAGATGTGTGTGTTAGACTTTTCAATGAGAAACAACAATATGTGTCAAACTTTTCAATGTAAAACAATAAGAGTTTGTATATTTTTCGTGGTGATGGTAACTTTGCTGCAGACTAAATTTACAAAAAAAAAACCTTCGCTGACTTATATAATTTATCTATAATCTATAACACAATATTAAGGAGAGGCCCCAAGTTATTTGGAGGGCACTTGATATCAGTTGATTGGCTAAATCTTTTTCATTTGTTGTTTTCTTTTTATAGAATGGTCAAAACGATGTCATTTTAAGCGTTTATAGAAAAAAAGAAAAAGAAAGAGGCTGGAATAATCTAGAAAAAGAGAAAGAGGGGTGGTTGGGGTAAAAAAAAAAAGAAAAGATGGGTCAGATGGGAGTAGTGATGAAGAACAAAAAAAGAAAGGAAAGGATTTTGAGAGAAAAAAATTATAAAAGAATTGGGAAGAAAGGTGAGGAAGAAAGCAGAAAGTCGGGTGAAGAATAACAAAGCGCAAGACGATTATGGTCTTTCAAAATAAAGTCAGGCCGTTTTAGGTATTTTTTTTCGGGTTTTTCTTCCAATTTCTTTGTGGGTTTTTGACACACCTGGACCTAATCCAACTTTTCCGTACAAACGAAATAGTATAAGACGGCATATTAACTCAATAATACATCGGTCCGGATGTGTTTGATTATGAAGAGAAGTTATACTTGGAATAAGACGGAGTTAGAAGATGAGATAAGTAACCATGCATGGAAGTAGTAATTGGACTTCTTTAAGTCCATAGCCCATGGATTGGATATCTATTGGTGAATTGGTCAGTGGATTAGGTTAAGGATCGAGAATTTGAGAGGCTAAAAAGAGGGGAGAAAGTCTAGCCTGGGGTTCGAGTGGGCCCGATGTCGGGCTTACCTATAAATAAGGGGATTTAAGCTCTCCCCCTTTCATTTCTCTTCTCCCTCTCTTCCTCTCCCCTCATTCACTCTCTCTAAGTAATTTTGGACTTTTGGCAGATTCGAACAAACTGACTGTCAAATCAAGGTGAGGTTTTAATATGTTATTATACTCACCTTAATCTACGTTTTTCTTCGTTTTCACGCATTTCCATGCATTAGTCTAGGAGAGATCTAAGCTCAAAATTAGGTTTAGCATTTTAGCTAGATTTTAGTTTAGATTTGAGAGCTAGGAACTTTGAGCTTGTGATTCTCATTTTTCTTTCAGTGAATATGTTGTGGACGGCATGAGGATCGCCTATCTAAGTTTATGCATCGAAATAAGGAGAAATGGGTGCGAAAACTGAGGAAGCAGCTCAGTGGAACGACAGATCCGTCGACAGATTGGCCTAGGAGTAGGATACCCAGTCTGCCCGATTGATCCGTCAATGGATAGGCCAACATTTTCTTAAATATTTTTGAGTCCTCTACAATTTTATTAGAAATAACCTTTCCTTAATTTTGACCCTAACATAGAGAAAAATGCGATTTTCTCAAGTGTCGCTAAAGCTGTCAATTTTCAGGCAACACTAAACCGTGCGGGACTTTCTAAGCCCCGAAGCACACCCGAACATGATCTTAGGTCATGCTAGAGCCTCATAGTTGCATTCATAGTTTGACTATGAATGCTAACATGAATTTCTGTGTATTAAGGTTCCGAACGATCGAGTGCGGTGATACGCCGAAGGTTAAGCTACGTGGATCTTTTAGGAGTATACGAACCTCCCAACATTATGAGTGACTTAGATTTCATTGCTTAGCCACTAGGGTAAACATTTTTAAAAAATAAAATGATTTTCAAAGGTTTTGGGACACGAGGAATCCACCACCCACGTACACACTTAATTGGTGATGTAGGACACACCCGGACCTAATCCGACTTTTCCGTACAAATAGAATTGGGTAAGATGGCGTATTAATTCAACAATACATCGGTCCGATATGTCTAATTAAGAAGAGAAGTTAAACTTAGGATAAGACGTAATTAGAAGATGAGACAGGTGACCATGCATAGAAACATAAATTGGACTTCTTTAAGTCCATGGCCAATGGATTGGATGTCCATTGATGAATTGGTTGGTGGATTAGGCTAAGGATTGAACTTATGAGAGGTTACAAAAAAGGGAAAAAGTCTGGTCCGGGGTTCAAGTAGACCCGGTGTCGAGCTTATCTATAAATAGGGGGAGATAAGCCCTCCCCTTCTCATTTTTCTTCTCCCTCTCTCCCTCTCCACTCATTTGCTTTATGGGATCAATTTTATACTTTTGACCGAACCGGATAATCCGACCGAAAGATCAAGGTGAGATCTTGGTATGTTATTATACTTGCCCTAATCTACATTCTATTAAGTTTTCACACATTTCCATGCATTGGTTTAGGAGAGATCCAAGCTCAAATTTAGGTAAGTTTTTAGTTAGATTTTAAGCTTAGATTCAAGATCTAGGAATTTTGAGCTTGTGATTCTCGTTTTTGCTTCGGTAAACACGTCATGGAAGGCATGAGGATCATTCATCTCGAATTTCAAGCCGAGCTATGGACTGAAGGGCTTGAAAATCGAGGCTAAGCCTCTGTTCCCGAGGCCAACATGCGGCTCCCGCACGGGAGCTGAGTCACTCCTACGCCGAAGTGGGTGGCAACCCAAGCCCCACACGGGACTTGGGCCAGTCCGTACAAGACTCGGTCCAGTCCGCACGGTAGTGGGCCTTTTGGGCCCAAAACAGTGTTAGGCCTGGCCCAGCCCATATAGTGGCCCAGCGCCTATAGGGGCATTTTGGTCATTTTCCTTCAAGTGTCCGATTTTGATCCCGAACCTTTCCGGACACTTTTTAAGCCTGAATCATATTCAAGCCCAGTCTTAGGTCATGCTAGAGCCTCATAGGTGCATTCATAGTTATTTATGAATGCTAACACGCTTTTCTGTGTACTAGGGCTCCGAATAATCAAGTGCGGCGATACTTTAGAAGTTAAGCTACATGGAACGCTTGGGAGTATACGAACCTCCCAATATTGTGAGTGGCTTAGATTTCAGTGCCTAGCCACTAGGGACAAACGTTTTCAAACATTTTAAAATTATAAAATTGATTTTAAAAGTTTTACAGATGTTTTGGGATACGGGTAATCCACCATACACTTTTATTTTGTGATACACCCGGTGGGATGATTTTAAAGAAAATATAAAGACTTGTGTGTGTATGTTTATGTGTTTTAAGTATTTAAATATATTTATGATATATATATATATATGGATGAGATGCGAGAAGAGCGACTGAGTGGGTTCCTCGGGGCTGGGATATAAGGGAGCGTGGATTGAGTCTGAGAGGCATGCATGAGACATAGCCGTGGACCGCCTATCGAGGGGCACAGTGAGTAGAGGCCCTGGGAGAGGTGCGGGGGATAACTCGCCGGGGCTCAAGGTAGTTGTGTTCCACCACAGCGAATGGCACCACTAAGAGAATGGGCTAGAGAAAGAGAAAATGTTTTAGAAAGAAAAGAGATAGCCCTCGGTGCAGTGAGGCATGCGACCAGCGGGTTGAGCCTCCAGTTTGATAGAGGCTAGCCCATTTGAGATATGTATATATATATATATATATTGAAATGGTTTTATAAGTGGATTTTCGCTTAGAGAATTTGGAAGAGATTTTGGAAAAGAGAAATATTTGTTTTTATTTATTATATTATAGATTACCCTTATTTTCCCTAACTCCGATAGAGATTCATTAAACCTCTATCACTCACCTGTATCTAATGTGGATGGATGCAGATCCGTATACGAGGTTAGCAGATAGATCGAAGGCTCACTAGGAGGTGTCGGTGCCCTAGGCTTAGCAGTTTCCGCTGTGTAGGTATTCCTTTAAATTAGTCCACTGATATTACTTTTAAAGTTTATTATTTTATTAAATGATTTTTAATTAACATTTTAGTTTGTTTGCAACGATGATACTCAATTCACGCCTTATAGTGCCTCGGATGCGTGGCTGCAGACACGTATTTCAAGGCAGCACGATGGTTGCCACATGGCATCCCGGGCGGGTCGGGGCATGACAATGTACCCACATAGAGAGTGTGGGATGTTTTCAAGGAAAATATAAAGATTTATGTGTGCGTGTTTATGTTTATGTTTATCTTTATATTTTTAAATATATATGTTTTATACACATATATATATATATGATATTTTATGAGGATGGGAGTGAGATAAGTGATTGAGTGGATCTCGGTGCTCTAATGAGAGGGAGCAAGCAGATCGAGTGAGACATGCATGCAACCAAGTAGCCGTGGACCGCCTATCGAGGGGCACAGCAAGTGTGAGACCCTGGGAAAGGCATGTAGGGAAGCTCACCAGGGCTCGATATAGCTGCGATCCACCAACAGTGATTGGCAACACCAAGGGAACGGGTTAGAGAAAGAAAATATGAAAATTTTTTAAAAGAAAAGAGATGGCCCTCGGTGTAGTAAGGCATACGACTGGTGGGTCGAGCCTTCAATATGTTAGAGGCCAGTCCACTTTATATTTATATTTATTTAAAAAGGTTTTAAATCAAATTCTTACTTGGAGAATTTAAAAAGAGATTTTGAAAAGAAAATTATTTATTTTATTATCATGTTTTAAATTACCCCTGTTTTCCCTAACCCTGATGGAGATTCATTGAACCTCTGTCACTCACCTGTATCCAATATGGTTGGATGCTGATCCATATTCGAAGGCAGCAGGTAGATCAGAGGCTCACTAGAAGGCGTCGGTGGCTCAGGAGTAGTAGTTTTCGCTATGTAGGTATTCTTCTAAATTAGCCCACTGGTGTATCTTTTAAAGTTAGTTATTTTATTGTTTTGCAGCGAAGCTACTCAATTCATGCCTTGCGATGCCTTGGATGCATGGCTGTAGATACGTACTTCGAGGTAGTGTGACGGTTGCCACTTTGGGTCGGGGCATGACAATTTGATTGGTATTAGAGCAATTAAAAGATTCTAACTATTTTCAAAAGTTATAAAACGTTTTCAAAGTATTTTCAAGCCTTTTAAAACGTTTCCAAAGCCAGTGGATTACTTAGGTTTAAAACTCCAGAGTTCGAGTATGTGATTACTTTAACGAATTGTGAATACCCAAACCTATTTTTAGAATACCTTCTTTAGTAGCAAACCACCATATAAGGTACTCGAGTGTGGTCTTTAGGTGAGGTGACACCACGACCACCCTTTTTCTCGAAATTCGTGAAAGCAATGTAAACTTTCTGAGAAATCCCATAAGATCAATTCTTTAGCTTTTAATACCCTCCTACTCGCTAGTCAAGCCAAATAAGGGATAGTAAGTCTGTTGAGATGATGAGATATGTGATATCTCATCCAACTCTCCAAGGTAGCCTATTCGGAGGCTTACCAGTAACGAAAATTGGCTCGATGTCTGACCTTTGAGGTAAGGGACATCGAGACTTGCTAGTGAAGAAGGGAGTTTGACACTAACCCAACCCAATTGTGATTTCCCCCATTATCTACACTTGTAATATGTAGGATTTAGGAGGAAGCAAAGCAGTAAGAGCATTGCAAGAAGTGAGGATGGACCTTACGTGCATGAAGACTGAACCAACTTTTCTTGCTCTCTACACCTTTAGTGTGTAAACTAGGAGAGAAAGTTGGGTTGGGAGAAAAGAAGTCGATGGGATGCGAAATCATGGAGGACAAGCTTGACAAGATCTCAGGAATCAAGATAAAGCGTCCGAGTAGAAGGATGAAGGAAGAGTCCTCTCTGTTCTTTGAATAAGGACTTCATCGAGTAATAAATGGAAAGGTGAAAAGTGAAGTCAAGAAAGAGCTAGCCAAGTGTAGGGGCTGGTGACGGACCTGTACAGTGCGAATTGACTTCTCTCACATTTTACACCAATTACGTGTAGACTTGGAGGGGTGGTTCAGAAAGGAAAGGTGACTGAATGGTGAAGCGGAGAGCCTACTGAAGAACCCATATGGGACAACTCAACCCCCTTCTCAACCTAGTTGGTGAGAGGCGTGCTCTTGGGAGCAACAAAACCATTGGTGGCTAGGGTTCGAGGAGTTCTATAATGCGCTAGTACTCGAATGCCTGGGCCTTGTGGCAATACCTGAGGTGGTTGGGCTCGACCCAACACCATGGTAAACCTGGAGGGATGAGCCCACAGGTTGGTAAGATTGGAGGGATGAGCCCATAGATTGCCTGGAGAATGCTCCTGGGAGTGAGTGGAATATGAGAGAGACTGCAGCAAAGGTTAGCCAACTTCCTTCAGCCCTACACCATTTGTGTGTAAATGGTGAAAGAAAGGGGGCAGAGATGGACGAAAGAGAGACCACCCAGAGTCAACAAAATTGGCACTGAAGGACTCCAAGATGTGAGACAAACAACCACAGAGGGGATGATGAAGGTGGAGAACTTTAAAAAGAGAATAGCTTGAACCTTCCAACGAACCAACTTGACACCTCCCATTTTCTACACTGTTTATGTGTGGAGTTTGGGAGAAAGTTAGTTAATGAGGATCACCCAAGGATTTGGGAAGAGATCGAGTGAGCCCAAGATCACGAAAGGTGAGATAAGGGAGAGTCACTCGAGGATGCAGCAAGAATTGGTAAGAGAAAACCCTAAAAGGACTCGAGCGTGGCAAAAGGATAGTAAGAAAAAAGAAAAAAAGTGAAGCCATTCTTAAGAAACGGTGAGAAGGAAGAAGGCAAAAATGGCAAAACGGAGAATGAGGAATGGCAGGGGACCTCATATCCGTATGATGGATGCATAATGGACCTCTCATTGTGAATTCAGCCTTCGGATCCCAATGCTAAGGGAATTTAAGGAGAAAAATGAAAAGAGATCACATCTATTTGGTCGACGAGTAGTAGATTTAGTACTACTTGTCTAACCATTTGATACCAATGTTAAGAGAAGATAAAGGTCAAGAAAAGAAGGGAAATGGAGATGGAGGAAATGAAATAAGGAAAAAGATAAGCTAGAAACCTCTACTCCTAAGTGATTAATAAGTAATGAACCCTCATTATAGGGTCAACAACAATAAAAGCAAGAAGGAGGAGAATGACCATGGCAAGGTCAATGGGAAGTAAGCAAGCGGAATGAGTGGAGTGCATGGCGATGATGGAAATGCCTGTATGCATGCAATTGAAAAGCATGAAGAGAATTTTTCCTAGAGTTAGGAAAGACATCACTAGAAGGAACTGGTGAGATAGAAGAAGTGGAAAGGAAAGGAAAAGCGAACCCTTAAACAAAGGATATAAGAGATGTTGTGATGTAGTGCGGAAGCTTTCTTAATAAAGAAAGAAAGCATAAGACTCGAGGTAATGAAAATTCTAGGCTAATCAGATAGGAATAGGTCATAGAAAGAATAGAAACTTAGTTTAGTTAATGAACTAGGTTTAGGCTAATTAGGAATAGCGCCTTAAAAGAGGAAAAGCATACCACTAGAAAACCTTAACCTTTTATGAGCAATAATTTCATAATGAACCATAGGTTAATAAAACCGAAATGATTAGGTAGAGCTAGTAAAGAATAAAGTGTAGGGAGTTAAAGATTAAGGCAAAACCTAGGCAAATAACCTAGGGATAGGCTAAAGAAAGCCAATAAAAAAATAGCCTAAAAGCCTAGGAAGAGGATTAAGAAAAATCTGGTGAAGCAAAGCAAATAAAAGACTTAGAAACAGATATTAGCTAAGGAAAGCTGAGCATAATGAACCCCAAACTTGAGTCAAGCTAAGGCAGTACATCATACTACAAATAAGTTAAAGGAAGGAAAGAATAAACAAGGATGATTGGAGGCTAGAGCTAAAGAGAAAATGGCTTAAGAATGTGAGCTAACAAAAAGGAAAAGAAAACCCACGACTAGTTAAGTTATAAGGAAGAAATAAAAAGGTTGGATAGAAAAAAAAATTGGAGAAAAGAAAAGAAATAAAGCACTTAAAGGAGATGAGTGAATGGAGATACTTGTATCCTAAAGGATGAATCGTAGTAAACTTTTCACTACTTACATACCCTCCAGATACAAGTAAAAAATGAATAGAAGAGAAGAAAAGAGAGACAAAGGAATAAAGGTACCAAAGTATAGAGAATAAACAAAGGTGAAAAGATGATAAGGATGATAATAATGATGATGATGGAAATAATAAGGAGATTGCAAACATAGTTAAGAAGAAAAATGGGTCAACTTAGGTAAGAGTCGAAGAAAGAACAAGGCTAAATAAGATGATGATTGAAACTAGAGAAGATAAAAAGGTGAAAGCATGATAAAAAGTGAGATAAAAGGAATTAAAAGTAAGGAGTTAAGGAAACATAAAGGATAAGTTGGAAAATTCTAAAAGGAGGGGGATAGCTCAACCTTAGAGATAGCCTCCCCGAAGAATGATAAGTGAAAAAAGGATGTGGGAGATGAAGTTAAGCCAAGGTACAATAGAAGTAGCTAAGCGCGAATAAGATTGTAAGACGATAGATGGTAGAGAAAGGTGTCGTCCACGACAAATAAACCTTGGTGTGGAGGATAAAAGAAAAGATATCAAGAAATCAAGAGCTGAGGACAGCTAAGATAAAGAAGACCCACATGCGAAAAGCAAGAAATACGAGAACTTAAATAGGAAAGATGACAAGGACAACCCTGAGCACTTAATGGAAGAAGTACAGGGATAAGAAAAGGAATTGGACAAGCTCATATACCTCTATGAGCACTGCCAGTATAGTAAAAAAAAGGAGAAAGGAAATTCTAACACCTAAATGAAATAAAGTGTTAGAAGAAAAGTAAAGATGAGGATGATGAAGGAAATAAGAAAGAGAAAGTAAGGAAAGAAAGAAATGAAGCTTAAGTAAAGGAAACCTTAGATAAGGAGTGAAAGATAACGATAACCAAGGTAAGATAAAGTTAGTGGCAAACCTGAAACCCAAATGGAATGGGTATGGAGATATTGAAGGCTATAGATGATGCCTAAGGATGGCAATGAACCTAAGACAGAGGCAATTCAAGTGAAAGGATAAGAAACCCTAAAAGGAGGGAATACGAAAATGAAGGAAGCTACAAATGACACCTCATGATTTCAATGTGCGTGATTAACCTGGTCCTGAATAGACGGGAATACAAGAGAAATGTGGACTGTACAATCGATTGTAGGTGAATGAAAAGAAATAAAAGGATAGAGAACGGGATAAAGAAACCCCAGAAAGAACTATTGATGAAAGGAGGAAAAAGGAAATCAACCATTAGCAAAGAAGCTAATGTGAATAAAAAAGGTCATACGAAAGAGAAACATGTGACACCTCCTAAGGGAAACACTCCAAGAGAGTGAAAGACAGAGGAGAGCCCTAAGAGGCCAAAGAAAATGGCTTGGATGAGCATGCAGTTGAGGCTCAAGTACGGATGAGTTAGGAGTAATGTAAGGCGTCCCCATGAGAGAAAAGGTCAGAAATCGAGATCTTGAGGATCTCTGTGATGACCACTCGAGAGGACCGACCCAGAGTGTGACTGGGGAGAGCATGATGCCACCCAGAGTTCTCCATCCCAGAGAGGATGAGAGATGAGATGGGCCGAAGGCCCTATTTGAGATAGAGATGGGTGGTTAGAGAATGAGTTAGAGTGTGAGAGCCAAGAGGGCATGATCTCTAATTCCTCTGATGTGATATGGTGGAGAGCGGGCCAGCATGTACAAGAACTCGACTCATATGCCATGGAATTAGAATGGAAGAATATCAAAACGAAAATATTAGAACTAAGAGACGAATTATAGAAGTAAGACCAAAGTAGGGGAAGGACAACTAACTCACCGCACACCTCGCTTTAGAGGCGAGGGAGTTAATCTAAGGTCTTCCTTGACATCTTGGTTACAAAGATAAGTACGAGAGAACGAAACAACGTGGATCACCTCAACGAATAGCCTCGAAGAGCAAGGCAATGTTAAGGGAAAGAAGAAGAGACTCCTAAAGAGAATAAGAGGTGTGGAACCTCAGAAGTAATAACAGGATAGTCTCGTTAGGAGAGACTTTAAAAGAAGGACAAGGGCAAAGTGAAAGGATCGAGTAAGCATAGCTAAAGTGGAGGAAGAACCTCTAATTGGCACAATTGAAGTGAAGCAAGCCTAACCCACAAATACATAAGGGTAGCCTCTGCTAAGGAGAAGATAAGGTTCAAACTCAAGAACAGAAGAGTGATGAAGTCGTTCTTAAAAGAGAATGATTGGAAAAGATTAAGACATAATCTGATTAGTGTCAACAGCAAAACGAGGAAGTTCAGTAGCAAATAGTGGTGTGAACACTATTGGAAGATGAGAAGAAGGCCTGGAATAGAAGCCAAACCTCCTACAACTACCTCAATGTTTTCGAGGATGAAAATTTTTGAAGGATGGGAGAGTTGACACACCTGGACCTAAACCAACTTTTTTGTACAAGTGAAATAGTATAAGACAGAATATTGACTCAATAATATATCGGTCCGGATATGTCTGATTAAGAAGAGAAGTTAAACTTAGGATAAAATGGAGTTGGAAAATGAGATAAGTAACCATGCATGAAAGTACTAATTGGACTTCTTTAAGTTTATAGCCAATGGATTGGATATCCATTGGTGAATTGGTCGGTGGATTAGGCCAAGGATCGAGAATTGGAGAGGTTGAAAAGAGGGAAGAAAGTCTAGCCTGGGGTTCGAGTAGGACCGATGTCGTCTCCCTCTCGTTTCTCTTCTCCCTCTCTTCTTCTCCTCTCATTTGCTCTTTCGGAGCAATTTTGGACTTTTGGAGGATCCGGACAAACCGATCGTCAAATCAAGGTTAGCCATGTGGCAACCGGAATGCTACCTCGAAGTACGTGTTGATCGGTCACACACCTGAAGCATCGTAAGGCATAGAAATGGATATTATCACCTCAAAACAATACTAAAATTTTGATTAGAATTCATTTAATAAAATAATTAACTATAAAAGAAAACCGACACAGTGGAAACTACTATTCCTAAGCCACCGACGCCTCCTAGTGAGTCTCTAATCTGTCTGCTATCTTCATACACAGATCTGCATCTATCCACATTGGTTACAGGTGAGTGACAGAGGTTCAATGAATCTCCATCAGGGTTAGGGAAACAGGGGTAATCCAAAATATAACAACAAATTAAATATTTTTGTTTTTTTATTTTTAAATCTCCTTTCAAATTCTCTAAGAGAGAATTTAATTTAAAACCATTTAAAGAAATATATAAATAAAATGGGCTGGCCTCAAACATAATGAAAGCTCGACCCGCTGGTCGTATGCCTTACTACATCGAGGGCTATCTCTCTTTTCTTTCTAAAACATTTTTCCTTCTCTAACTTGTTCCCTCAATGGTGCCAATCGCTGTGGATGGAACACAACTACATCGAGCCCTGACGAGTTACCCTATGCACCTCTCCCAGGGTCTCACACTCACCGTGCCCCTCGATAGGCGGTCCACGACTACTTGGTTGCATGCATGTCTCGCTCGGTCCACTCGCTCCATCTCGTCGGAGCACCGAGATCCACTCAATCACTCATCTTGCTCCCATCCTCATTAAATATCATATATATTTGTATAAAGCATATATTTAAAACATATAAACATAAACATAAACACACACACAAAATCTTTATATTTTCTTTGAAAACATTTTACTCTCTAGTTGGGTATATCACCAAACAAGTGTGTGTGCGTATGGATTCCCCGTATCCCAAAACATTTGAAAATAATTTAAATTTTGAAAACCTTTTAAAACCTTTGGCCCTAGTGGGTAAGCAAAGAAATATAAGCCACTCACAGTGTTGAGAGGTTCGTATACTCCCAAAGGATCCACAAAGACAAGTCTCTGGAGCATCACCGCACTCGATCATCCGAAACCCTAATACTCGAAAATTCGTGTTAGCATTCATAATCAAACAATGAATGCACCTATGAGGCTTTAGCATGACCTAAGACAGGGTTTGAATGTGTTTCGGGAATTAGAAAAGTGTCCGGGAAGGTTTCGGGTTAAAATTGGACACTTGGGGTAAAATTACTAAAATACCCCTAAGGCAAATGGTGACTCCAACGCGGGAATTGGTTGGATGGCCAATTCGACCATCCATGGTCACTCTCGCATGGGAGACATGAAAAATGTCTCTTCCGTGTAAGAGAGACTCGGTTGCCGCGTGGGAGACGACCCTAAGGCTCTGGAATGGAGCCTTTTCCTCGATTTTTGAGCCCCTCATCCCACAATTAGGCCCAAAAATAGAGACTGGCATTCCTCGCGACTCCCAGGACACATTTACCCAAGCTAAAATGAGAATCACAAGTTCAAAGTTCCTAGATGTCAAATCTAAGCTAAAATCTAACTAAAAAGCGAAACCTAACTTTGAACTTGGATCTCTCCTAGACCGATACATGGAAATGCGTGAAAAAGTAAGAAAACATAGATTAAGGTGAGTAGAATAATAGACCAAGATCTCACCTTGATCCTTTGGTCGGTTTGTCCGGATCGGCCAAAAGTCCAAAATTGCTCTGAGGGAGCAAATGAGAGGAGAGGAAGAAAGGGATAATAGAAATGAGAAGGGGAGAGCTCAACGCCCCCTATTTATAGGCAAGCCCGGCACTGGGCCTACTCGGACCCCAGACTAGACTTTCTCCCCTCTTTTCAACCTCTCAAATTCTCGATCCTTGGCCTAATTCACTGACCAATTCACCAATGGATATCCAATCCATTGGCTATGGATTTAAAGAAGTCCAATTAGTGCTTCCATGCATGGTCACTTATCTCATCTTCCAACTCCGTCTTATCTTAAGTTTCACTTCTCTTCTTAATTAAACACATTTGGACTGACATATTATCAACTTAACATGCGGTCTTATACTATTTCGTTTGTACGGAACGGTTGGATTAGGTCCGGGTGTGTCAGGCACCACCAAGGGAACGGGCTAGAGAAAGAAAATATGAAAATGTTTTAAAAGAAAAGAGATAGCCCTCGGTGCAGTAAGGCATACGATCGACGGGTAGAGCCTTCAGTATGTTAGAGGCCAGCCCACTTTATATTTATATTTATTTAAAAAGGTTTTAAATCAAATTCTCACTTGGAGAATTTGAAAAGAAATTTTGAAAAGAAAATTATTTATTTTATTATCATGTTTTGGATTACCCCTATTTTCCCTAACCCTTATGGAGATTCATTGAACCTCAGTCACTCACTTGTATCTAATATGGTCAGATGCAGATCCATGTTCGAAGGTAGCAGATAGATCAGAGGCTCATTAGAAGGCGTTAGTGGCTCAAGAGTAGTAGTTTCTGCTGTGTAGGTATTCTTTTAAATTAGTCCACTGATGTATCTTTTAAAGTTAGTTATTTTATTAAATGATTTCTAATTAAAATTTTAGTTTTGTTTTACAGCGAAGATGCTCAATTCATGCCTTGTGATGCCTTGGATGTGTGGCTATAGACACGTACTTCGAGGTAATGCGACGATTGCCACGTGGCCAACCCTTCCTGGTTGGGGCATGATAGTTTTCTTTCGGATGAGAAATTAATTGCTTTGGGGGTGTTTGATTGTAGGGATTCTTTTTGAAAGATTGATTTTATATGATGTGCTTCATGATTTTGGAGAAGGACGAAAGCTAAATAGAAAAAAAAAGGTTGAAGATGCTCAACTTGCCAGGTTATATTTACTATGCCATTTAATGTTTGCTACTCTTACTGTAAAAGGAGTCTACATTCGGCGAGTTTGATGTTGTTTCTATAGGACTTTTGTCATATTTTTAGTGGTAGATAACTATATATTTTTTTAATTTTTATCTTCTTATCTTTATTTCTTGTAATCTTTATTTCTTGTAAAACGACATCCCTTCAACCTGTTATGCACCAAAAAAAAAAATGAACTGATCCTAAAGCATAGAGGGAGGGGGTGGTATGCGTCAGAAAGGGAAGGAAAGATGGTGGTAGGTGGGAGAAGCAGACAAGCAGTGATGAATTATAGAGAGAGGAAGGAGAGGATTCTAATAGTACCAAAAAAAAAAGAAGAATTAGGAACGCTTTGTTTTACATCTGACCGGAGATGAAGGGAGAAGGTTACAAAGGCGCGCGCAGAAAAGAAAAGGGGAAGGATCTGAAGAGAAAAAAAAAACTACGATTGGCTTCGGTTAAAGGTGAGAGGAGACGGATACAGAATCGGAAGAGAACGAGAGGTGAGGGAAAGAGGAAGGAGAAGAAAGAGAAAGGAAGCATTTTGAGGGAGAAAGGTTGAGTCGGTGGTTAGGAAGAGAGAGAGCAGCACTCCAGGATGGTCTAATTAGAAGTAAAGGGTGAAGGTTCGAGGGTTGAGTAGGAAAAAAAAAGAGTACTATTTCAATTTACTTTTAAAATTTTTAATTTTTTTATTATTTTTTCCCTCTGATTACACTGTACAAGACTAGGTCAATCATGCACGTTGTAGTCGTGCGGTATCACTTGTAGCTTTCTTTATTCTCGTCTTCTTCTCTCTTAGGGTTTCTTGTTCTTTCACTTGATTTGCCTTTATCTTGGGTCCATTGCCATCCTTTGGCATTGTTTGTAGCTTTCATTATCTCCATACCCCCTTCTATTAGGGTTTCAAGCTCGCTGCTAGCTTTGTCTTGCCTTGGTTGTTGTGATCTTTAACGCCTTACTCATGATTTCCTTTACTCAAGCTTCATATCTTTCTTTCCTTACTTTCCTTTCTTTTCTTACTTTTTCCATCATCCTCATCTTTACTTTTTTTCTAACACCTGTGTTTCATTTAAGTGTTAGAATTTGCTTTCTTCTTCACTTATACTGGCTGTGCTCATAGAAGCTTATGAGCTTGGCCAGTTTCTTTCCTTATCCCCGTACTTCTCCCATTAAGTATTCGGGGTTATCCTTGTCATTATCTCTGTCTTAATTCCCACATCTTTTGCTTTTCGTATGTGGGTCTTCTTTATCTTAGCTGTCCTCTGCTCTTAATTCCTTGATATCTTTTCTTTATCGTTTATACCAAGGTTTATTTGTCACGGGACAACACCTTTCTCTACCATTCTTCGTTTTCTACTCTTGTCCGCACTTGGCTACTTTCAATTTACCTTGCCTTAGACTTCATTTTTCATATCCTTTCTTCACGTATCATTTTTCAAAGGGAAGTCATCCCATAGGGTTAGTTTACTCCCCTCCTTTAAATTTTTTTTAATTTAATTTATCCTTTATGCTCCTTAACTCCTTACTCTTAATTCCTTCTATCTCACTCTTTAATCTTGTATTCACCTTTTTGTTCTTATCCAGTTTCAATTATCATCCTTGTTTTAGTCTCACCCCTTTTTTTACTCTTACCTAAGTCGATCCACTTTTCTTCTTAACTGGGTTTGTAATCTCTTTATAATTTTCATCATCATCGTTATCATCATCTTCATCATCCTTTCACCTTTGTTTGCTTCTTCATACCTTGGTACTTTCATTTCTTTATCTTTATTTTCTTTTCTTTCATTCTTTCTTTACTTGTATCTAGACGGTGGCTAAGTAGTGGAAAGCCTACTACACGTCATCCTTTAGGATATAAGTATCTCCATTCACTCATTTTCTCCGAGTGTTTTCCTTTCTTTCCCCATTTATATACTTTCGTTTCCTTCTCTTGTCAAATTATTCTTTCTATCCAATTTTCTTATCTCTTCTTATAACTTAAATTGTCGGGGATTTTCCTTTCCTTTCACCAACTCACATTCTTAACCCTTTTTATCTCAACAGTTCTTTACTCCAATCATCCTTATTTATTCTTTCATCTCTTTAACCTATTCGTAGTATGATGTAGTGCTTTAGCTTGACTCGAATTTTGGGTTCATTATGCTTGGTTTTCTTTAGCTAATATCTAATCTCTAAGTCTTTTATTCACTTCACTTCACTAGATTTTCTTAGTCTTCTTTCTAGGCTTTTAAACCTTTTTTATTTGCCTTCTTTAAACCTATCCCTAGGTTATCTGTCTAGGTTTTGCCTTAAATCCTAATTCTCTAAGCCTTACTCTTTACTAATCCTACGTGGTCATTTTGGGTTTATTAACCTACGGTTCATTGTGAAATTATTGCTAATTAAGGTTAAAGTTTTCTAGAGGTGAATTATGCTACTTCTCTTCCCTTTTAAGGCTTCACTGTTAGTTAGCCTAAACTTAGTTTATCAACTGAACTAAGTCTCTATTCTTCCTAGGACTTATCCATTTCTGATTAGCCTAGAATTTCCTTTTACCTAGAGTTTTGTGCTTTTTTTTTTCATTAAGAAAGCGTCCGTCTTACATCACAGCATCTCTCGTATCCTTTGTTTAAATATTAATTTTTTCCTTTTCTTTCCACTTCTTCTTTCTCACCACTTTCTCCCTGGTGATGTTTTTTCAACTATGGGGGAAAAGATTCTCTTCATGCTCTTGCTTGCACGCATGTGGGTATTTCCACTGTTGCCGTCTATTCTACTCTTCCCACTTGCTAACTTCCCATTGATCTTGTCATGGTCTTTTCTTATCATCTTTTGGGGTCTCCTTATTCTTTCTCTTTTTGTTATAGACCCAATAGTGAGGGTCCATTACTTATTAATCACTTGGAAGTGGAGGTTTCTAGCTTATCTTTTCCTTATTCCATTTCCTCCATCTCCACTTCTTTTCTCTTCTTTCTCTGTTATCTTCTCTTAACATTGGTATCCAATGGTTGAACAAGTAGTAATGGATGCACTATTCATTGGCCATGTGGATGAGATCTTTTTCCATCTTCTTCACCACCATTCTCTTCTTATTCTGCTCCTTAGTTTGCTTTAGCACTGGGATCCAAAAGCTGAATACGCAGTGAGGGGTCCATTAGGCATCCCTCATATGGATATGAGGTCTTTTTCCATTCCTTATTCTCCATATGGCTTCTCTCTTGTTCTTCGTTCTTACTATCTTTTTGCCATTCTCATGTCTTTTAGGGCTTCCTCTTATCAGTCCTTCTCACATCCTCAAGTGACTTTCCCTTAACTCATTTCTCATGATCTGGGGCTCACTCGATCTTTTCCCAAATCTTTGGGTGATCCTCCTTGATTGACTCTTTCCCGAAATTTTCACATAGACAGTGTAGAAAGTGGAAAGTGTCTAGTTGGTTCGTTGGAGGAGGTCAAGCTATCCTCTTCCCGAGGTGTTCCACCTTTATCATCCTCCTCTGTGGTCATTCGCCTCACGTATTGGAGTTCTCAAATGCCAATCCTCTTGACTCTTGGTGGTTTTCCTTCATTCCACATCTGCCGTACTTTCTCTCAAAACCTACACACAATGGTGTAGAAATGAGAGAAGTCGGTTCGCCTTTGCTACGCCTTCTCTCAGAGTCTACACATAAGCGGTGTAGAAATTGGGGGAGAGAGGGGTTGAGTTGTCCCATGTGGACTCCTCGTCGACCTTTCCACTTCATCATTCAGTCACCCTTCCTCTTTGAAGTTCCTCTCAAAGTCTACACATGATTAGTACAGATAGTGGGAAGAGTTGATTCGCATCATGTAGGTCCTTCATCGACCTCTATACTTGATTAGCTCTTCATTGGCTTCACTTTTCATCCTTCCATTTGTTGCTCGATGAAGTCCTCTCTGTTCCTTCATCCTTTTGCTCGAACACTTTATCTCATGTTCTGAGGTTTTGTCAACCTCGTCATCTGTGATCTTGTATCTCTTCGACTTCTTTCCTTCTAACTTGACTCTCTCTCCTAGTCTACACACTAATTGTGTAGAGAGCGAGAGAAGTTGGTTTAATCTTCGTGCACATCGAGCCTATCTTCACTCCTTGCAACGCTCTTGCTGCTTTGCTTCCTCCCTAAATTCTATACATTACAAGTGTAGAGAATGTGGGAGGTTGCAATTGGATTGGGTTAGATGTCAAACTTGCTTCTTCACTAGTGAGTCTTGATGTCCACCACCTTGAAGGTTGGACGTCAAACCAGTTTTCTTCACTGGCAAGTCTCTGAATAGACCCTCTTAGAAGTTGGACAAGATATCACATATCTCACTAGCTAGTGATAAGGAAGGGTATTAGAAAGCAAAGAATGGATATTAAGGGAGTTCATCAAAAAGCTCTCTTTGCTTTCACGAATCTCGAGAAAAATGTGGTCATGGTGTTATTTCACCTAAAGACCATACTCGAATACCGTGTCATTTCACGTAAACACCATATAGGGTATCCGTAAATGATGGCACAATGTTAAAGAATGTATTCTAAGAGTAGATTTGGGTATTCACAATTCGTTCCAGCAATCACGTACTCGAACTTTGGAGGTTGAAACCTAAGTAATCTATTGGTTTTGAAAACGTTTAAAAATACTTTGAAAACACTTTATAGCTTTTGAAAATATTTAGAATCTTTTAATCACTTTGATACCAATCAAATTGTCATGCCTGGACCCGGAAGGTTGGCCACGTGGCAACCGCAGCGTTACCTCGAAGTACGAGATGGCTTGTCACGCACCTGAAGCACCATAAGGCAGGAATTGAGTATCTTCGCTGTAAAACAATTACTAAAATTTTAATTAGAAATCATTTAATAAAATAATTTATTTAAAAGAAGTACAAGTGGACTAATTCAAAAGAATACATACGCAACGAAAACTACTACTCCTAAGCCGCCGACTCTTCATAGTGAGCATCTGATCTATCTACTATCCTTGTACATGGATCTGCATCCAACAATGTTGGCTATAGGTGAGTGGCAGAGGTTCAGTGAATCTTTATCAGAGGTTAGGGAAAACAGGGATAATCCAAAATATAATTATAAAATAAATATTTTATTTGCAAGCCTCTTTTTAAATTCTCCAAACAATAATTTAATTTAAAAAAATTTAAATAAATATATATCTAAAATGGGCTGGCCTCAAACATACTGAAGGCTCAACCCGCCGATCGTATGCCTTATTGTACCGAGGGCTATCTATTTTCTCTTATTCATTTTCATACTTTTCTTTCTCTAGCTCGTTCCCTCGATGGTGTCAGTCGCTGTGGGTGGAGCACAGTTACACATGAGCCCTGGCGAGCTTCTTTACACGCCTCTCCCAAGGTCTCTACTCACTGTACCCCTTGATAGGCGGTCCACGGCTACTTATTCGCATGCATGTCTTGCTTGGTCCACTGGGTCCCTCTCATCGGAGCACCGAGATCTTCTCAATCACTCATCTCTCTTCTCATCATCATCAAAAGCATATATATACACATACATATATATGTAAAACATATAAATATAAAACACGTACATAAACCTTTATATTTTCTTTGAAAACGTCCAACTCTCTACGTGGGTATATCACCAAATAATTGTGTGTGTGCGTGATGGATTCCCATGTCCCAAAACATTTATAAAACATTTCAAAATCAATTTATATTTTAAAAACACTTTACTTTAGTGGTTAAGTAATGAAATCTAAGCCACTCACAATGTTGGAAAGTTCGTATACTCCCAAAAGATTCACATAGATTAACCTCCGGAATGTCGCCGCACTCAATAGTCTGGAACCCTAATTACATGAAAATTCATGTTGGCATTCATAATCAAACTATGAATGCACCTAGAGCTATCAAAAGCTGACCCAAACCCGAAACTAACCCCACTTGGTTTGACCAAAAAAAGTAAATGACCCGAACCCGAGCGATCTAAAACCCGATAAACCCGAAATCCGATAGACCCGGAACCCGATAAACTCGAAACCCGATAGACCCGGAACCCGAGAGACCCGAAACCCGATAAACTTGATAACCTAACTCGAAAGAACCTGACAGAATAATGAAATACTCCTTCTGTCCTTATTTATCTATCCCCCTTTCTAGAAGCTTTATTTCCCCCTTTTTATCTGTCTATATCCCAACATTAATTACTAATTTTTCAAAATTACCCTTTCAAACTACTTTCTTTCTCTCTTAAATGAATATTTTTCTTAAATAGGAGAGATAATTAAACAAGAAAAGAGATAGGGATAAAATAAGTCAATGTAAATATGTATGAAGTTTTGCACCATAACTACTATTTTTACCCTATATGAAACGGTTAATTGTGACAGACAAATAGGGACAGATGAAGTAATTTTATATACCTCATAAACTTCAAATTTAATAAATAAATTTGATAAAAATAAATAATTGATAAAATTTTGATCAAAGTGAACTTAAAAAAATATTTTTCATAATTAAATTTTTAAATTTTATTATTATGATTGAATTATATGAATTTATAGAATATTATTACTTAAATTTAATAATATTAATTATGAACATTATTAGGAAAAATTTGAGAATTTACAAAAGACCATATTAATTTCATCATTACTGATCAAATCAAGAAATAAACTTCTTCACGTGAATGACAATTTTCCATTCTAACTAAGAAAATTTATAAATTATAGTAGTATTAATAAATTACTAATGTTTATATCAAATTACTAATTATCTATCCAACAAAAAAAAAATCTAAACATTGAAAATTTGAAATTAAAATTTCAATATGTTGTTATATATTTTCTCCTTATAATTTCGTTCTTGCCAAAACAAATAATTTAATGAGAATGTTGAATATAGTGTGTGTTCAAGTTGTTGTATTATATAGAAGTGGGTGATGGTAATCACTAATCACTATAAAGTATGGTCAATATACAAGTCTTAGAAATGAAAGAACAAAACAAAGTCATTAGCACTAAGATAATAAGATACGAAGATTAGTGGCTCATGGTGGCCATGGTTGTACGACAGTCTGGATAGGCTATTGACTCCTAGTTATTCCTTTTCAGCTATCCTATTCATGAACCAAATAAAAGCTTTTAAATTTTCAATTTTATAAAAGGAAACTGGTAAATTTTGTAATTATATGCCAAAATTTTTGCTCCTTAGTTTGTAATTATATATCAAAATTCTGGTTCCTTAATTTGTGATTGTACGATGAATAATTCATAATTATAGATTAGTGATATTATGAATCATGAATTTATTATATATCAATTATAATTTAGAAATGAATTAGTAAATAATAAAAATTTAAATATTTATTTTATTTAAAACTATAGATAATTTATAGAAAAATTGTAAAAAAAGTTATAAATATTACTAATTTAATGTATTTATAAAATTATAATTTATAACAAATTTAATAAATAATATTTTTTATAAAATCTCTTTTAAGTATTAATTTGTCAAATCAAAACTTTAATTCAATTTAAAATAATCGGGAACCCGAATGACTCGAGAGTTAAATTTAAAAAAATCGAATGCAAATGACATAAAATTCAAAAAAACTATAATCCGATAGACCCAATGGTCAAACCCGAAACTCAAATGACCCGAAACCCGATAAACCCGAGGATAAAACCTAAAAAGCCCGAACCCGAAAGACCCGATGTCACGCCCCGACCGGAAGGCTCGGCCACTCGACAACCGCCGTACCACCTCGAGATGCGTACCTCGTCAGGCGGGCAACCAAGATGGCACAAGGCTTAAAAATAAAGGATATTCGAGCAATATATGAAAACATACGAAATTATCATAGATAATACAGTTTAAAAATATTTAAAAATAAAATGTCACATCTTACGATGCTCCATGCAGCGGAAAGTATTATTTATAAATACACAAATGTATATGTAAGATGTAATAATATTCCGAGCCAAGATATACCAAGTAAAATGAGGTGGCACCTACAATATAGTGTCCACAGAGACGAACTGGGATCACTGGCCACCAGGACGTCCGCCGTCCAAAGTCTGATGATCTGAGAACAAAAGTGAATGTTGTGAGTACATAAACTTGTACCCAGTGAGAGACTTGGTTATAAAGACCGATCACCTCAGGCTGGGGATATGAAATAATACAAATATCAATTTAATAAATCATTTACTAAAATATAGTAAATCCCAAGCCAAATCAAATATCAAATCCATAATAATATTTACATAAGGGCTGGCATCTGAAATCGTCCCAATAAGGTATACCCGTGCACTGGGGTATCCACTGGACCGTCAAGGGTTACTTTATACTTTTAAAACATTTTTACTTTACTCTCTGGCCCATTCCCTTGACGTTTGCCTTGCTGTGGTGGAATACAGCATCTGAAGTCCTGGCGAGTTTCCCTACGCGCCTCTCGCAACCAGGAGCGACTCACCGTGCCCCTCGATAGGCGGTCCACGGCTGAGTAACACGAATGCACTCAACTCGGTCCACGCTCCCACATATTGGAGCCCTGAGGACAATGTTAAATCTCTCATCTCTTAGGGGTATCGTTCCCCATACAATAATCAATAATAATACCTATCTCTCAGGGGTATCGTTCCCCATACAATAATCAATAATAATTTCAATATATATAATTTATTGAAATTCTCACCCTTTAAATCATTTGTAAACTGGGTGTGTAAGGGTGGATAATTCATATCCCAAAACATATATAAACAATTTAATAAAGCATTTATAAATAAATTTGAAAACGGTTAACCCTCAATGGTCAACCAATATAATCCAAGCCACTCACAAGTGAGGGAGGTTTGTATACTCCCAATAAATTCCCACGAATGACTAGGCTCAAATTGCTACTGGTTCCAACCTCGTACAATCACGTACCTAAATAATCAAATTAAAATCTAATTTGATTAATAAAAGCAATTGACTAAAAATTAAACACCTAGGTAAAATCTAATTAGAGTTTCTAAGGTCTCGGAGTAAAATTGGGCAAGTCCGTAAACTAATTGAAGTTATAATAAGTTAATTGGGACCTAGGGCCGCGAAATGACCATTTTGCACCTTAAGACCCAAATTGGAAATGACCCAATCAGCTGGGTCCAACCCGGATCCAAATGGATCCGGGTTGCACATTTCTTCAGCAACGAGAAAATCTGGTTGCACTATTCCTAAATTCAATTCTCCTTCAATTCTCCACCAAAATGCATGAGAATTGAAACAAGTAATCTTAGATACATAATCTTTGAACCCATAGCAAAAAAAAACGGAATTAAACAATGAATTCAGCAAGAAATTTGAAGCAAAACAGCAAGGTGTGCAGATTTTCTAGGCAGCAGCGAAATTCAACTTCAAATTAGCATAACTTTCAGCTCAAGCCACGAAATGAGGTGTATAAGCTATCAAATTAAATCTTGATGAGTCTAGAATAACATACCAAAAGCCCAGCCAATTCCGACGGTTGAATTGAAAGTTATGAGCTGATGAACAATCTGTCGCCAGTTTGACAGATTTCTAGATTTCAAAAATTCTTCATGAATTTGATGTTTTTTATTCTCAAACAAGCTAAAGGAGTTGTTATTGATGATTGATAAAGTGTTTAATGATGGATTTAAGGCTGGAAATTTAGAGGAAATTGAAAGGATTTGAAGAAAGAAAGAAATGAAGAGAAGAAGAAGAGAAAAACGTGAAAAGAAAAAGAAAAGAAGAAATGGCATTAAAGGGGGGTTGGTTACCCGACCTCCCTTTGTGGTCAGCTGGGCTGAAGTAAACCTTTTTAGGTTGACTTCAGCCAACATGGCCCTAATTGCTTCGGACCACGTGCCCAATTACCCCCAATTCGACTCCGGACTTGATTTTAAACTTCTAGGCTCGAAATTGAGCTAAAGGAAGTTCAAAACGTCTATGAAAAATATAATTTGGTTTCTTGGCTAAATAATTTACATAAATATAATACTTGACACGTGCGGACTAGGTCCGGGCGTGTCACCCGAGACCCGAAAGACATGAAACCCAAAAAACCAAAACCCAAAGACCCGAACCCGAATGACCCGAAACCCGAAATGACCCGAATATCTCTTTTGACTCAAACTGACCCGACTTGATTGACCCGAACCCGTAACCTACTCGATCAACCTGATTTGACCCCTCTAAATGCACCTATGAGGCTCTAACATGACCTAAGATGGTGTTTGGATGTGTTTCGGGGCTTAGAAAAGTGTCTGTAAAGGTTTCGGGTCAAAATTGGACACTTGAGTGAAAAATTATGAAAATGACCCTAGGGTTAGGGGCGGTGCTGTGTGAACAAGACCACTTCCGCGCGGGACAAGACCAAGTCCCACGCGGGAGTGACTCGGCTCTCGCACGGGAGACGAGCCAAAAGGCTTAGGAACCAAGCCTTTTGCCTCGATTTCTGCATCGTTCGATAGCCAATCATCCGTAGAACTTAGCCAGGCTATCCTCATGACATTTTCAATGAAAGAAAAATGAGAATCAAAAGCTCAAAGTTCCTAAATCTTAAATCTAAACTAAAATTTAGCTAAAAAGCTAAACCTAACTTTGAGTTGAGATCTTTCCTAGACCAGTGCATAGAAATGCGTGAAAATGAAATAAAATATAGATTAACATGAATAGGATAACATACCAAGATTTCACCTTGGTTCATCAGTCGGTTTGTCTGGATCTGTCAAAAGTCCAAAATTGCTCTAAGAGAGCAAAAGAGAGGAGAGGAAGATAGGGAGCAGAGAGAAATGAAAGGGAGAGCTTAACTCCCCAATTTATATGTGAGCCCGTCACCGGGCCTATTTGGACCCCGGGCCTGACTTTCTCCCCTCTTGTTAACATCTCCAAATCTCGATTCTTGGCCTAATCCACCGACTTTTACACCAATGGATATTCAATCCTTTGGCTATGGACTTAAAGAAAGTCCAATTAGGGCTTCCATGCATGGTTACTTATCTCATACTCTAATTCCTTCTTATCCTAATTTCCACTTCTCTTCTTCATCTAACACATCCGGATCGACGTATTGTTTGAATTAATATGCCATCTACCCTTTGCCATTTGTATGGAAAAGTTGGGTTAGGTTGAAGTGTGTTATTTGCTCTAACTTATTTATGAGCATTGACTGTTACTAATTGTTGATAGTGAGTTATGTCTGAACAACTACTTCCATGATGCTTATAATCTGTCGAATTTGCTCATGAATAAAACTTTAGAAGTTAGCTCATTTGTTTGGCATGCATCATGAGCATTTCTAAGATATTCGTTAGATGAAGTTTGCTTCTTCTTTTGCGGTTTTGCTATCATACAGTTTATCTTAGTGTTTTATTATTGTCTTGTTGCTTACCAATTTACTTCTTACTTTTTTCTACCTATGTTTTTCATGTTGCTCTTGCTTTGAACATTTTATTTATCAATAGGCTACTTTCTTTTCATCATATATGCAGCTTACTTGATATGTGGGAGAATAAAGCAATTAAGCATAGCTTTAATTGTCCATTTGAAAACTGGAGATGAAGTATTTGTGCAGCCTAAAACAAAACATCAATAGATGATGATATTTTGCAGCAACACTTTTCTATGCATACTAAAAAGGTTTTTAAGCCTAAGCAACAAAACACTTAATACTTTTATTTTTTTTTTTGTACTCAGATTATGATGAATGTTAAACACAGTGATAATTAAGTTTGATATTTGTCGTAATCCTTACTTGACCTATAAAACTTTCTATTTTAAATAATGGAGATTCTCTCTAATTTCATCATCAATCATCTTTTCATTCTTTAATAATTCAATTACCTTAAAGCAATTTCCTTTCTTACTTATTTAGCCAGCAAAAATTGCCATTGTAGCTCACGGCGAAGTGCGGGCCATAGATCTAGTGCTCATAAAAATGATGAGATGCTATTTTGAATTATTTTGTTCACCACCGACTCAAGTTTTGGAAGCACTGTAAGTTGAGTAGATGGGATTGTTTTCTCCGCAAGATATATATAAGCTGGGGATTGCTTTCGCAGCGGAAATGTATATAATCTAAGATAATATATTATTTTTCTTTCTTTTATCCATAAAAAAAGTATAAATTTGTAGTTTTTTTTCCTAAGATAATATGTTCTTTTCCCTATATTTTATCCATAAAAGGACGTATAAATATATATATATATATTAAATTCAGACTTGATAAAGTCATAGTATTTATCATTCATAATTAATTTGGTTAATAGATAAACTATAAAGATTTGAAATTCAAATTCTATTTTGACATCCATTTTTATTTATTAATTTATTATTAATTATTAAATTTTTTTAATTAATCAATTAACATAAATTTTCTTAAAATAAATTAAATGATCGACACATGGTATAAATTTTCTTATATATAAATTTTAAAAAGTTGATAATGAGTTATTAAATTCAAATTTTCAATGTGATTTTTGAAATTGATAAAAAGCTTTTTAGTTTGATTTAGTACTTAAGATTTGCTATATCTACTTTGCAAAGAAAAGAGAGTAACTCTGTTGGAGCTTTTTTTTTTTTTTGACCAATTACTCTGTTGGAGTTAAATATAACTACTTTTACCAATAGATTTGTCATATCTATAGGAAGATAAAACAAATGATATTCAAAATTCAAATTTAATAGTGTACTAAATTGCAATTTAAGGTAAATATAGTGTATTTTAATTTATTAGTTACTATAAGTTTATCATACATGTCAAAATTAAAGGGAATACACCTAAGCGTCTATGTTCCCCTCTCTTTTTTGTTTGTTAAAAGATGAGAGATAATTGATAATAATGTAATTTTCTGCATGAATATGTGTAAAAGAATATGATGATGAAAAGGAAAATGATAATTTATGCTTATAATTGTTTATATATATGCATGATGTTTAAATATATTCTACATTTATGTATATTCTATAAAAATCAATGAACTCAACTAAGAATTTTTTTTTTTTTTTAGGGAACAAGAGACTCAATATCATTAATCATGTAAATCTAGGTTACAAATCGATGAAGGAAGATAACCCAACCAAACATGTTCACCCACAAAACATTCAAACTTGGCAATATTATGAGCCAATTTATTAGCCTCTCGTCGCACATAGGAAAAAGAAATAGAATCAAAAAGATCAACCGCCATCCGAATTTCCCCAAGTAAATACTTCCACTCCCACAGGGTTTGATCTGTACACTGTAGCTCAGATAACAGGTTAGCTACATCACTTTCCACTTCCAATCTAGTGTAACCTTGCTCCCACGCAATCTCGAGACCAAATACAATAGCCATGGCTTCAGCGTACATTGCACTTTGACCATTTTGTATATATAATGCTTCAACTCAACTAAGAAATTAAAACTACGATTAATACCTTGTATACATAATTCTATGATTGTAGACTTCAACAACAAAGAAATCGGATGGCCCAAAGCTTGGAGTTCCTCAAGCTTGAAAAGTCTAATAGCTACCATAATAATGTAAATTAATATCAAGGGCACCACATTGAAGCAAAATTTAATGTCATTTAAATTTTGAACATAATAGTTAGAGAATAAAAATATGTTCAAATAAATTCACTTCAACTTCTCGAAATTGTGAAGCCACCTTTCTCAAACATTTTTCAAATATTAATTAAGACAACCCTAAGACACACTTCAAGAAAAAGGGCAAATAGCAACGGAAAATAGGGACAGAAAAATCCGTCACTAATTTAGGGATGGAATTAGTAACGGATAAAAAAATCCGTCCCTAAATCCGATCCGAAAGAGTAGAATCGGCTAAATGGGGACGGACAAAATATCCGTACCAAAATCCGTTGCAAAATTGGGATGGATTTAGCAAGGGCATAAATTAGGGACGGAAATTGGAACACAAATCTGGAATAATTTTGGGACAATTTTAGGGACAGAAAAAAAGAGCAAAGTCCACCAAGATCTGTCTTATTCGTGGGACGGTTTTAGGGACAGATTTTAAGAAATCCGTCCCTAATTCTGTCCCAAATTTAATATAGTTGGCCAACCAAAACGTGTTTAATATAGTTGGCCAGCCAAAACAACGCGTTTTGGCTGGCCATGTTTTTAGTGTCACGCCCCGACCCTTCCTGGTCGGCCATGTGGCAACCGCTGCACTGCTTCAAAGTACGTGCTGACCGCTCACGCACTCGAAGCACCACAATTCAAAGAAATGGATATCATTGCTGCTAAACAACTAAAACTTTAATTAAAATTCATTTAATAAAACAATTAACTTTAAAAGTAATACAAGTGGACTAACTTAAAGAATACCTACATAGCGGAAACTACTAAGCCTAAGTCACTGATGCCTTCTAGTGAGCCTTTGATCTATCGGCTAACCTCGCACGCGGATCTGCATCCATTCACATTGGATACAGGTGAGTGACAGAGGTTCTATGAATCTCCATCGGGGTTAGGGAAAACAAGGGAAATCCAAAAGATAATAATAAAATAAATGTTTTTCTTTTAAAATCTCTTTCTACTTTTCTAGCCGAGAACTCTCTTTTAAAACACATTAAATAAATAAACAAATATATATACATAAAATGGGCTGGCATCTCTATCATACTGAAAGTGCGACCCGTCGATCGTCTTATGCCTCATTGCATCAAGGGCTATCTCTTTTCTTTTTAAAACATTTTCTCTTTTCTTTTTCTCTAGCCCGTTCCCTCAGTGGTGCCCATCGTTGTGGTGGAACACAGCGCTCTGGAGCCCTGGCGAGCTTCCCTACGCGCCTCTCCCAGAGTCTCGACTCACCGTGCCCCTCGACAGGCGGTCCACGGTTGAGTATCATGCATGCTCTCCAACTCGGTCCACGCTTCCGCATATATTAGAGCATCGAGGAACCCTCTCAATCACTCATCTCCCAGGGGTATCGTACCCTCAATAATCATAATAATAATATTTCATATATAAAACATATATATATATATATATATTTAAAACATACAAAGATAAATATAAACACACACATAGGTCTTTATTCTTTTCTTTGAAAACATCCCACTCTCTAGGTAGGTATATCAACAAGCAACTGTGTGTGTGTGTGGATTTCCAGTATCCCAAAACCTTTGAAAAAATTTATGTTTTTAAAACTTTTGTTCCTAGTGGCTAAACAAAGAAGTCTAGGCCACTCACAGTATTGGGAGGTTCGTATACTCCCAAGTGCTCCATGTAGTTTAACCTCTGGAGCATCGCCGCATTCGATCATTCGGAGCCCTAGTACACGGAAAAGCGTGTTAGCATTCATAAACAATTATGAATGCACCTATAAGGCTCTAATATGACCTAAGACGATGTTTAGAAGTGTTTTGGGGCTTAGAAAAGTGTACGGGAGGTTTCGGGGTCAAAATTGAACACTTGATGAAAAATTATCAAAATGCCCCTAGGCGCCCATGGGCCGCCCATGCGGGCTGGGCCCTGGCCCCAACCTGGGCCAGGTAGGCCCTCCCACACAGATTGGGTAGCAGTTGGCCGAAGTTCCACATGGGCAAGTGGGCTGCCACCCACTCTCGAGCGGGATTGGAGAAGTCCCGTGCGGACTCAGCCAGCAAGGCCACTCCCGCGCGGGAGCCGCTTGGTATCCTCGGGAGCAGAGGCATTTCCTCGATTTTTGAATCCCTCGGACCACAGTTTGGCCCAAAAATCGAGACGGACATTTCTCTCGCCTCCTACGACGTGTTTACCGAAGTAGAAATGAGAATTACAAGCTCAGAGTTCCTATATTTCAAATCTAAACTTAAAATCTAACTAAAAAGCTAAACCTAACTTTGAACTTAGATCTCTCCTAGACCAATGCATTGAAATAC
Organism: Microcos paniculata; assembly: GCA_030664755.1. Lineage (NCBI taxonomy): Eukaryota > Viridiplantae > Streptophyta > Magnoliopsida > Malvales > Malvaceae > Microcos > Microcos paniculata. The sequence continues at coordinate 8,865,722 of CP131460.1, read as the reverse complement.
GTGAAAACTTAGAAAAATGTAGATCAAGGTGTTAAGAATAGCATACTAGAATCTTACCTTGATCCTTTGGTCAGCTTGTCCGGATCAGCCAAAAGTCTAAAATTGCTCGAAGAGAGCAGTTGAAAGAAAAGAGAAATGAGAGAAGAGAGAAAGAGAGAAAATGAGGGGGAAAAGCTCGGCCTCCCCCTATTTATAGGGGAGTTCGGCACCGGGTCTACTCGGGCCCCGGGCTAGACTTTCTCTTTTCTTTTTAACCTCTTATAATCTTGATCCTTGGCCAAATCCACCGGCCAATTCACCAATGGACATCCAATCCATTGGCTATGGACTTAAAGAAGTCCACTTTAGTGTTTCCATGCACGGTTAATTACCTCATTCTCCAACTCCGTCTTATCTTAAGCTTAACTTCTCTTCTTAATTAGACACATCCGGATTGATGTATTGTTGACTTAATACGCCGTCTTACACTATTCCGTTATACGGAAAAGTCGCGTTAGGTCCGGGAGTGTCATTTAGGGTTCTGCAAAGTGCAGATTCCTCACTTTCTCCTCCTCCCTCCCTATCTTCCTTCTTCTTTCTTCTTCATTCTCTCTATTTTACCATAAGAAAATAGTAGTAAAAGTCAAGTTTCGTGCCTGATTTGGTCGAAATCAAGGTAATATCTTCAAATCTCTTTGTATATGATTTTATTTTGATGATTAACATATGTTATAACTTAAGGAATTAGATAATATTTATATTTTGATTATTTTTTTTAAATTTAATGTTGAGTTTGGTGATTTTTTCCCATATATTAGTGTAAAATTGTTAGATTTCTTTGATTAATGTTAAGGAGGGTTATGGTTTATTGTGATGCTTATTTAATTATGTACATAACATAAACTAATTAAAATTGAATTACATAATTGTGAGTTTATTTGTGATTGGGTTGGATTGTAATATTTATTTTGTTGTGTATAATTGCTTTTATTAATTATAACTTAGTGATTGATATTAATATGATTCACATTTCGATTATTGTAATTGTAGAGCTTTGATTGATCGGAATTACTTTTGTTGCATTTGTTGAGTATTTTTTAATTGAAAAAACTTACATTAAGTATCTTGTTTTATATTGTTTGCAATGTAGTTTTTATTTCCTTTAAATGACCAAATATAATTGAGTTGAAAAATTTTAAAGAAAATTTATATATTTTAGTGTAGATTCATTTTAGTTATTAACAGTAGCAATTAGGGTTCGAGGAAATTAATCAAACTAAATTTGTGGGATATTTGATAGGAAAAATGGAAGAGTTGATTTGCAGCCGACAATGGATGTATCATTGGAAGGAACCGGGATAGAAGGGTGCAACCGACGAGTTCATAGTTGGTGTTGGACAATTCATTAGTTGGGCATCAAGTTAGGACGGCTCTTGGAAAAACGGGGAAAAAATTCGTTGTCCCTGCAGTAAGTGCAATAATATGCACTTCTTTTTACCAGTGAGGGTTACACAACATTTAATACTACGTGGATTTAAGGAGCATTATTGGAATTGGGTTAGTCACGGCGAACCATTGTGTAGGATTGAAAATAATGAGCAGCAGCAAGAACAAGTGTCATTACCGGATGAGATATCACATTGGGATTGCTATGATGACATGACATGGGATCAGCGTATGGTTTTTGATGCTGCACGACCGAGTTTTGTCCAACATAATGAAGATGGGGGTGGACCCAATGGAGAAGCAGCAAACCAGTATGGATATGAGCAAGATCCTTTCACAGAGCAACATATGACGTAGTTAGACGACAAGTGGTTTGACATCATGCAAAATGCCAATCGGCCTTTGTTTGAAGGGTCTAGTGAATCACAGTTGTCTTTTGCTTCCACCTTGTTAAATGGGAAGTCAGAGTTTAACTTGTCTGAAGCTGCATTTGATTACTTTTATGATGCCATCAAGAAAGTATTGTCGGAGGAAAATAACTTTCCTCCAAACTATTATCAATATAGGAAAACCATCAATGAATTGGGTTTACCGATGGTAAAGATTCATGCGTGCAAGAATGGGTACATGTTGTTTAGGAAGGAACATTCAAACTCTGATTGCTGTAGGTTTTGTGGTGAACCTAGATTCAAGGACATCGGTCAACGTGGAGATAGAACTCGTAAAAGAATTCCAACAGCCATTTTGAGATACTTGCCACTGACTCCCCAGTTGCAACGGTTGTACCATACTGCGGGCATAGCTGAACAAATGATGTGGCATGCTACACATGAAGCTCAATATGGGGTTTTGTGCCATCCATCTAATGTCGAGGCATGGAAGCATTTCAACAGGACATATCCTGATTTTGGTTTAGAAGATCGAAATGTTAGATTGGGACTATGCGTAGACGGTTTTGCACCGCATGGCCAATTCGGAAAGACCTATTCTTGCTGGCCATTTATTGTAACTCTTTACAACTTTCCTCCGGGTATGTGCATGAAGAACCCTTACATGTTCTTAACATTGTTCTGTCCTGGTCCAAAAAACCCGAAGAAAAACATAAACGTATCCTTGCAACCTTTGATTGATGAATTGAAGCAATTGTGGGAAGATGGGATCTCGACATATGATGCTTCGAGGAATGTGCATTTTCGCATGAGGGCTGCTCTTATGTGGACCATTAATGACTCCCCCGCTTATGGCATGCTATCCAGGTGGAGCACTGGTGGAGTACTAGGATGTCCTATATGTATGTAGGAGAGCAGAGCATTCGTGCTCCCACATAGTAGGAAGGCGACTTATTTTGATTGTCACAGGTGCTTCCTTGACTCGGATCATTTGTACAAGAAGGATAAGAAGTCTTTCCGACGTGGTCGAGTTGAGAGGATGGCTGCACCACCAAGGTTGACAGGGGAAGAAATATATGGACACGTTTAGCATTTTCCCACAGCTATGGATGATCCGATTAATATGCCTGAATATTATAGCACTCATCACAAATGGACTAAGAGGAGTATTTTTTGGAATCTTCCTTATTGGAAAACAAACTTGATCTGTCATAACCTTGATGTTATGCATATTAAGAAGAATGTTTTTGATGTAGTGTTCGGAACTGTCATGGACTTGAAAGGCAAATCAAAGGACACTTTAAATGCCAGAAAAGATATCAGTGCGATATGCTCTCGAAGTTCAATTACAGTTGATCCTGAAAGTGAGCAACACACCAAACCTAAAGCTGTTTATAATTTGTCCAAAACACAGAAGACAACTATTCTGAGATTGCTGAGGAATTTGAACTTTCCAGATAGGTATGCATCAAATATTAGGAGATGTATTGACATGAATGAAGAGAAGGTTTCTGGCATAAAGAGTCACGATTGCCATGTCTTTATGTAGAGACTACTTCTAATTGCATTCAGAGAGATGTTGCCTCATAGTGTGTGGAACCCTGTGACAGAACTCAGCCTCTTTTTTCGGTGCATATGTTCGAGTATGCTGGACATTAATAAGGTTCGAGATTTGAACGAGAAAGTTCTGATCATCCTTTGTACTTTGTAACTTAGAGAAGGTCTTCCCTCCAGCCATGTTCGATTCCATGGAACACGTAGTTATTCACTTGCCGTACGAAGCATTAGTTGGAGGCCCGGTTCAATTTCGATGGATGTATCCCTTTGAAAGGTAAATAAACAACTTTTTTATTTTAGGACACCTGATAATTTAATTGTTTATAATTTTGTTGAACAATGTATATACGTGCATCCTAATACATATTTATTTAATTGAATTCATATAGGTTCCTTCACCAATTAAAGAAGACAATTTGTAATAAGGCTCTCGTTGAAGGATCAATTTGCTAAGATTACATTGCACAGGAATTTAATTACTTCACGCAAAATTACTTTCATTCTAACGTGTACTGTCACATGAAGCGACCCAAGCGCAATGATGAAGGATTAGCCAATGAGTCTCTCAAACCGTACTCCATTTTTAACTATCCAACTCGTTTCAGGGTAAGGAGAAAACAAAGTGGTTTGGTGAGAAAGAACAACGTGTAGCACATATGTATGTTTTGCGAAATTGTCCGGAAATGCAACTCATCCTTAAGTAACTTAATAGCAAATCATTAAAATTAAGGAAATCGTTTATTTCATTATATGTAGTTGGTTTCACCTATACAGATTTGTTTTTACCTCGACTCTTTTGTCCAGTATTATCGAAATGATGGATTTGATCAACGTACCATTTATGATTTGATTGACGCTCATTTTGGAGATTGGTTCAAGCAATATGTTAGTATAGTTCGATTTAGATAATTAAATTGCTTATATATTTTTAAAGATTAAAGGGTTTTAGTTCGATTATTCTAACTTTTGGTTATCACATACAGCTTGATGAACCGGTTAATCAAGCAAAGTATATTAATGATTTGCCGGTGCTTATGCTACTTGCTTGGCCACCTTCAAGGAAGGTAACCTCTTGGCCCGGTATGTTTATAAACGGGTATAACTTCCACACTTTCCAACGTGGAGCTGGAAAAGCCACAATGAATTGGGGTGTTTGTGTTGGAGGCACAAATACGGACGATCCTTCCACCAGTTATTATGGCCTCTTAAAAGATGTTTTGGTGCTTGAGTATAATTCTTCAGATAGCATGGCCATAGCTGTTTTGTTCGAGTGTGATTGGTTTGACCCTATCAACAGAATGAAGGTTCATCAAGATTACAAATTGGTCAACGTCCATCGGCAAAAGATGTATCAGAAATATAATCCATTTGTTTTAGCACAACAAGCCATTCAAGTTTACTTCTGTGATTATCAGGGAGCTAGTAGAGACAGAGCTAATTGGTTGGCCATCTATGAAATAAAATCGAGGAGAATTGTTCAGAATGTTATTGAAGAAGGTAAAGATGATGCTCCAAACCAAAATGAAGAAATCATGCAAACACCAGCTATTAACACTAATACAGATGCAATACAATTGTTTGATATGGCTGGTATCAACCTAGCTATTGACTTAAGAGAGCTTCAAATAATCGCAGAATTGGATGACTCGAATGACAAGTTCGATTTAGTTGAATCAACAAGTTGCTCTGATGACACTGAAGATGATGATGGATATAATCCAAATGAATTTTAACTTGCTTTGTAGCGGGATTGTAATGAATAGATGCTATAATGATATTTCACCAATTGCATTAGCAATATCTTAAGTTATGTACAAGTTCAAGCGTAAGCAAAGTTTTTTTAATTCTCCAATTATTGTTAACATAATTTATAATTTGAGAGTATTGTTCTTATAATTGTTAATTGCGAAGGGAATAAACTAATACCCACCTCGAGTTAATTCTCCAATTAGTCCCTAAAACCTTATTAGGGACGGATATAGGGACGGAAAAGGCATAATCCGTCCCTAAATCCGTCCCTAAACTAAAAGACTTAGGTACGGATTTAGCAACGGTTTACATATAAACCGTCCCTAAATCCGTTGCTATAGCAAAGCGTAGGGACAAAAAACAACGGATTTAAACCCTAAACTGCAAACTGTCCTTAAATCCATCCCTAACCTGATCTTAGGGTTTAAGGACTTTTTTGTTCCTCAAACCCTATGGTATAATGGTATATCGTCCCTAACTCTAATCTCCGTCCCTAATATCGTTTCTAAGCCCACTTCCGTTGCAAAAACCGTTGCAAATCATCTATCTCGTATGCTATCGATAAAAGGCTTAAACCGGCTCATTTGACTTTCAATTTATCATTAAACAACTATAAGCTGTCATACTTATGAAGATGAAAGTATCCAAAAGTTGGATCACTTATCTAACGTCTCTACTGGCTTTAAATTTATTTCGAACTAAGAGTACTCGATGTGTTAGTAACATAACTATAGTATTTGACAAATAGATTTGTAAAATTCATAGAAAACTGATGTGGTTTAAAGACTACATCTGTTAAGGGGTTAGTTTTACCAAAATGCATATATAATTGAAAGTACTGATCTACGTTCTTAATTAAGATCCAAATTAGCAAGAAATACCGATTTTAATATTAGGTACGGACAAATCCGCTGCAAAATCCATCCCGAAATGAGGAATCCGTTCCTCTTTCCGTGCCTATATTACAAAAAGGAATACCGATTTTTAATTTTGACATAATCGGATTTTTCCATTAAATGGCTTTAGGGGCAGACACTGGATATCCGTCCCTAACTCCGTCCCTAATGGAAATAAATTCGCGTCGTTTATTCCCGCCCACTGTTTTGGTTTTCCATTAGGAATGGATTTAGGGACGAATATTTGAAATTTTAAGAAAATCCGTCCCTAAAGCCGTCCCTAATGAAAAAGAGTTCACGCCGTTTATTCACGCCATCAGTATTGATTTTTCATTTTGGGACTATTTAGGGACGAAATATTTGGAATTTTAAGAATATCCGTCCCTAAAGCCGTCGCTACATTCCACGACTTTTCGAATAATTTTTGTTGGACATTTGCCATATACCGACGGAATTAGGGACGTATTATGTTAAAATATAATATATTCCGTCCCAAAAGCCGTCCCTAAATTACGAGAATTTTCGGCCTCCTTCTGCTGACCAGCTGTTATTTAGGGATGGCTTTAGGGACGGAATAATTAATTTATATTTTCCATATGTTTATTAGGGACAGAATTAGGGACAAATTATATTACTAAATTAAGAAATCCATCCTAAAGTCCATCCCTATATTTCACGACTTTTCAAATATTATTTTGCCGGACAGCTGTTATTTAGGGACGGATTTGTTATTTTATATTTTCCATCTATGCGATAGGGACGAAATTAGGGACGAAACTTTGAGTATCCGTTGCTAAATCCATCCCTAATTTTCGTGTCAAAATCCATTCCTAATCATTAAATATAATCGAGCTCCAGTACCCCCTCCCCCCATTTCTTTCTTCTTCTTCTTCTCTCCTCCTCCACCCCACCCCCCGACCCAGCTGTGCGCAGCGCCTTGGGCAGCCACCGCTGCAACCACCGACTGCCTTCATCGACATCACCAGCGACAGTTTCGCACCCTCCGATCTCCGGCGAAACCCAGTTGTCTTCTCCCCCTCTGTTTCCAATCAAATTCCGGCCAATGACGGTAAAACAAACCTCCATTTTGATTAATTTAGTTTTTTGTGTTTCAATTTAATAAATTTAAATTAATGTTTGTTAATTAGTTTGATAAGCTTAATTAGTTTAATAAGTTTCATAAGTTTGATAAGTTTAAAAATATGAATTAGTTTAATTAGTTTAAATATATAATCATTAGTAATTAGTGTAATAAGTTTAAAAATTAAATATTAAAAATCTAATAAGTTTGTTAATTAGTTTAATTAGTTTAAATATTAAATCATTAGTAATTAGTTTAATAAGTTTAAATATTAAATACTAAATATTAAAATCTAATAAGTTTGTTAATTAGTTTAAAAAGTTCAATTAGTTTAATAATCTCAAACATTAAATACTAATTAGTTTAATTAGATTAAATATTAAATCATTAGTAATTAGTTTAATAAGTTTAATAAATTTAAATACTAATTAGTTAAATTAGTTTATATATTAACTCATTAGTAATAAGAATTAGTTTATATATTAACTCATTAGTAATAAGTTTATTAAGTTTAAATATTAAATATTAAACTCTAATAAGTTTGTTAATTAGTTTAAATATTAAATCATTAGTTATTAGTTTAATAATGTCAAACATTAAATACGAATTAGTTTAATAGGTTAAATATATTTAAATCATAATATTAATTAATTAAATCAATGAATTAACTATATATAATTATATTTAATTAAATATACTATTCAATAATCATTATAATTAAATTTTGTAGGGTTCACAACACGATGATCATACCTCGAGTTCCGAATGAGGTCGACAGGCTAGTTTTGATCGAGGGGGCTCCGTGATTCAATCAAGTCAGTCATGATCAGGATCTCCCTCAGTTGGTCCTCTTACTCCTCGATTACCACCACCTCTAGCTCCGGTTCTACCTCAGGAGACGTTCCCTTCCCCGCCTATTCCGGCTTCACAGGATACACAGGTGCTTATATTTAATAAGACATTTTTTAAAAGTTTATAATTATAATGATTGCTACATTGAATGTTATTATATAATTAATTGAACTAACAATTTTGTTATAATATTCCGTACATAGCCGACTTCTGGATCAGCGGTTCGATCTCATTCCCTATCACTTCCGTTGGTTCCGGATTTTCGTTTGCACTCCTCCATTCCTTTATCTAGCCATGCTCCTCTAGCATAGAGTTCTGGTGCATCTCCATCTCCACCGCCAGTTCGTGATAAGTACGTGACAGTCGAAAGAGCTACGTACCATCTTGTGCCTCCGGATCAGACGCAGCCTTCGCAACGCGCCTTCTCTTTCTGGACCTCCTAGCCTACACAGGCCTCGCAGCCCGCCCAGCCATCTCAACCTGTGCAACCCTCTCAGCCTGCCCCACCTGATGTGGCCAGTCCATCTGAGTTAGACCCGCCGACATCGATTACCTTGGACACCATTTATGAGTAAAATCTTAACTTGTTTTTAATTTTTTAATGATTGTTATTTATATTTAATTGTTTTTCTTACTAACTACCTTTGATGATGAAATTTTAAAGGGATGAGAAGACAAATAAAAGGGTGAAGAAATAAATAAAGCATATCATTTATGGAAATTGGATCAAGCCATGGTTGCCCTGGAAGAAGGTTTCGCACGAGATACAGGACCGTATGTACGATTTATGGATAGTAAGCCATAACTTACGTTAATTATTTGTTTATTCATATAATTTTATTATTACATTATTAGTATTTGACTATTTCATTTATTTGAATTATTACACTGTTATGATTTGTTTATTTGTTTATGATTTAATAATTCTTATTAACATTGCTTTGTTTAGTTGAATTATGACATTATTATTTGCTCACTTTCATTATTTCCTTTTTCATTACAGAGGCGTTACTTGTTCCCCACTGAGGAGCGTAAGGCGGCGCGGGCCTTCTTCGATAGCACAGCCAGCAAATACCTCAGGCATGAGTTTAGCAGGGCTCGGAGCTCACGTAGGCCACCTACTTGGCTTTTAGACGAGGTATGGGACAGCCTCTATGCTATGTGGGATTCCGACCCTACTTTCAAGCATCTCAGCGGCTAGAACAAGAAAAATCGTAGCACTGATCAGGCGATTATATTTCGAGGTGGCAGTAGGGGCACTGCATTCCACTAGTCCGATTTGGTAATAATTAAATCCCTCTTTTATTTTGCTTAAATTTTTTATTTCATAAATATTTTTCTTATAATTATTTATAAAATTTTTCGATTTTGTAGGTTACGGAGACGGGTGGTGATCCCGGTCCTGTCACATTATTTGACAAGCTGTACAAAACCAAGGCGAGTGATTATCCCAAGGGTCGTGCCAAGACCATTGCTGTAAGTTTAAGTATTTAAATATATAATTATTGAAGTTAAATTTTAAGTAATTATAACTTCTTATACATAATCATCTTAAGTAATTACTTATAAAATTGTAACTTTCATTTAGTTTATTGTTAAATAATTATTCAATTTACAATAAGATTATTCGATTAATATTATACTTTCTTAACCAATTAATTCATTTTATATTTCTTTTTTAGGAGGATTATGATAGAGCATTTGCCGAGGCACGTGCACAAGCTGCCAATGAGTCGGAGGTTAACCTGCATAGGGTCTTTCAGGATGTAGTCGATGGCCAGCGTAGTTGGATGTTAGGGTATGGCGACCTAGTTCACCACCCCTAGTTTCAGGCCGACTCTTCTTCCATCCCATCTCAATAGCAAGAAAATATTTCGTTGCGACAACAGATGGCCGACTTACATTCCAATGTCGAGAGGAGGGTAGAGGAAGCTACACAGTAGTCAGCTTGGATGTTAGCAGAGAGAGATAGAGTGTGGGAGGATCGATTACAGTAGATACAGCAAATGTTAAGCTGTTTTCCTCCACCTCGGGGAGCTGCTCTTTCGACAGACGAGCCACCTCCTTATGCTCAAGCTAGGACCAGAGAGTCCATCTCACAATTACAACATCTAGCCGAGGACGTCCATCATGCGGCCCATCAGCATGAGGCTGAGGCCGAGGCCGAGGTCCAGGGAGGGGCCGAGGGTGAGGGTGAAGGTGAGGGTGATGGCGAGCACGATGACTTTGATGAGATTGCTTCCCATTTAGGTGATTTTTAGATTTATTTTTGTACATTTTATGTATACAAAATTTACAAGTAATATATAAAATTACAATTTAATTTTCATTTTGGCCTATTTTAATATTATTTTATTTAATAATTATAATATTATTAATGTTAATAATATTAATAACATTAATAATAATAATTACTATTACTACTACTCTTTCATAAAAATTTAATAATAAAGCATCATTAAATATATAAAATATTATTTTTTAAAATGCATTCGAATTACCATTTTCCTTCCCTAAAACCGTTCCAAAAAAATAATTATCTGTCCCTAAATCTGACCCTAAAATGAAAATCCGTCCGTAAATCCCTCCTAAATGAATTCTCTAAAACCAGTCAGTGATTACACTTTGCAACAGAATACTGCCGTTGGAAAATCCGTCCCTAATCCGTCACTAATTCCACCCCAAAATTTGTATCGCCATTGCAAAATCCATTTCAAATGTCTTGACCTCGTCTCATGACTTCCATCGGATATAAGGACAGATTTTATTCCGTCCCTATATTTTAGGGATGGATTTTAATTTCTGTCCCTATATTTTAGGGATGCCTATATAGGGACGGAATTTTGTCCATCCTGAAATCCGTTGTAAGTCTTTTTAGGGATGGATTTCTCATGGTTTTCCATCCCTATTTCCGTTGCTATAGACCATTTTTCTAATAGTGGCAACAACTCAAAAAAAGGAAAAAAAAAAGGGCCATAACATGTCTCCTGCAACCTACATGCTTTATCAGTACTACCTAAAATCCAAATAAAACTAAACCTTAAAACTTGGCATTTGATGAAAACTTACACAGAAAGAGAAGTATGTACTATTTAGAAATGAAAATTGAAGTGTTGTTATACAAAAATTGAATTGAGTATCGGTGAAATATTTATAGAAGAGTGTTTTAATGTTAAAAATAGGAGGATAGTATTTTAACTTCTCTTAGGAATCTTTACTTTGAAATTTGAAAACAAATTAAAATTTTATATAATTTATAATATTATGGATAAAATTATAGTTAACTTTAATTTTCAATCTCTGATAGAGTTCATAGAAAGGTAAAACTCTTTTAAAGATTAATTCGGTTGGTTAATTTCTAAAAATTATTATTCTTTTAATTTTAAGTTATACTTCAAATAGAAATGAGAATATTTTTGTGACCATTACCTTTCATATGGGTATGGCCGTGCACAAATTAAATTACCATAAAAGTAAAAGGATGAAAGTAATATTATTAAATTATTAACTTTTTTTGTTACATAATTTATTAATTTAAAGATTGTCCATGTTGGCATCCATGTATGTCACGCCCAGACCTGCCCAGGCAGGCTACGTGGCAACCGCCGCGCTACCTCGAAGTACGTGCTGGCCAGTCAAGCACCTGAAGTACCGCAAGATATAGAATGGATATCATCGCTGCAAAACAATTAAAATTTAAATTAGAAATCATTTAAATAAATAATTAACTTTTAAAAGTAATACACCAGTGGACTAACTTGAAGGAATATCTACACAGCGGAAACAACTATGCCTAAGCCACCGACACCTCCTAGTGAGCCTTTGATCTAACAGCTGACCTCGTACGCGGGTTTGCATCCATCCACAGGGGATACAGGTGAGTGACAAAGGTTAAACGAATCTCCATCGGGGTTAGAGAAAACAGGGATAATCCAAAAGATAGTAATAAAATAAATATTTTTCTTTTAAAAAATTTCTTTCTAGTTCTCTAGCTGAGAACTCTCTTTAGAACGCTTTAAATAAATAAATAAATATATACATATCTAAAATGGGCTGGCCTCTAATATACTAAAGGCTCGACCCGTCGGTCGTATGCCTTACTGCACTGAGGGGTATCTCTTTTCTCTTTAAAACCATTTTCTGTTCTTCTCTTTCTCTAGCCGTTCCCTCAGTGGTGCCCATTGCTGTGGTGGAACACAGCTACCTTGAGCCCTGGCGAGCTTCCCTACGCGCTTTTCCCAGTGTGTCTACTCACTGTACCCCTCGATAGGCGGTCCACGGCTATTTAGTTGCGTGCACATCTCTCAACTCGGTCCACGCTCCCTCATATCAAAGCCCTAAGGAAAACACTTAGTCTCTCTCTGGCATCCCATCCATATATTTATCATATATATATATGTATATATATATATTTAAAACATTTGAACACACACACAAGCATTTATATTTCATTTAAAATCATCCCACCCTCTAAGTTGGTGTATCACAAAATAAAAGTGTGTGTGGTGGATTACCCTTACTCCCAAACATTTGTAAAAGCTTTGGAAAGTGGTTTATTGATAGGTGTATTTTATACCTAATCTATGAGCTATTTTATAAGCATAATTGGATAATTTTTATTGATATTATAGCTTATTCTTTATCTTTTTACTCTCACTTTTATCTTGTTGAATGTAAGAGAGCTTCATGGAGAATTGAGATCAAATCAGGGAGATCTGGAGCTAAAAAGATCAAAAAGAATGATTGAAGTTCAACTTGGATTGAAAGAAGTTTGAAAGCCCAAGAAAAATAGAAGCAGACAAGACACGGGTGGTGATTCAAGCATGAAACGGCCCCGTAATTGAGCAACAAGGCCCTGGTTTCTGTAGTAAGAAACAGCGCAGTATCATTTATGCCTGGCGCTGGATGTGAAGAAGACCAAAGTCGGCCCGATTGCTATATGAACAGAAACGGCGCCGTATCATGTTACAAATGGCACCGGTTCTAAGCTGATTAGGTCAATTCAACTTAAACTCCTAATTCGTTGTAAACACTCTAGTATAAATACTTTAGTTTTAGGGTTTTATAGAAGGACGTCTGAGCAATTTTCTTCAGAGAAAAGGAGCAGCCAAGTCAAGTTTATTCTTCAATCTGGCAAACCTATCTTCTTCTCTAAACTTGTGATATTCTTTTTAATGATGAAGTTTTTTTTCAAGTTATGAGTAGCTAATTTATTTGTTGGGGATCTGGGTAGATCTTCTAGGGACTTTAATTCAATAATTGTATAAATTGGTTATTCAAGGGTTATATCTATTTTCTTTGTTCTTAATTCTGTTTTATGTCTGGCAAATATAGAATAGTTCTTTGGAATTGTATGAAGTACCAAGGGGTGAAGTATATTTCGAGCTCTAGGAAAATAGGCATAATTTAATTGGATACGAGACTAATTCGATTTATTGTGATAACCATAATTGAATTAGGATCGTGGATAAACTGATTTGATTATAATCCGAGGTTCTTAATGTTCTTAGCTAATTAGATTATGCACTGAGAGGTGGTAGTCACTTAGTTAGAAAAGCTTAGGAAAATCTGAGAGGACTCTTAAGTAGATTAGAGATTGTTATTTTAACCCTGATAATTAAATTCATACATAATTGGATTAAATAACTAGAAGAGAAGCGTAAACCCTCAATTTCTTTGATTGATTTTCTCTTAATTACTTAGTTATTGATTTCTTTTTCAAGTTATATTTTTCATCTTCTTAATTTTTGGTATTAGTAATTCCATCTAAACCAAACTCTCTCAATCAAACTTTATTAGAATTAGAACTTAGTAATTAAATTATCCTCGTGGGATCGATACCTTGGAATACTCCAAGCTTTACTACTTGATTTCGTACACTTGCGAAAAAATACACATCATTTATCTTTTGAAAACATTTTACCCTGGTGGCTAGGCACTGAAATCTAAGCCACTCACAGTATTGGGAGGTTCGTATGCTCCCAAGTGCTTCATGTAGCTTTAAACTTCGGAGCATCACCGAATTCGATTTATCCGGAGCCCTAATACACAGAAGTACATGTTAGCATTCATAATAAAATTTATGAATGCACCTATAAGGCTTTAATATGACCTAAGATTATGTTTGAAAGTGTTTTGGGGCTTAGAGAAATGTCCAGGAAGATTCAAGGTCGAAATCAGACACTTGAGAAAAAATTACGAAAATGCCCCTTTGGGCCCATGGGCCGCCCCGCGGGCTGGGCCCAACCCCGGTCTGGGCCAAGCAGGCCCTCCCACGTGGACTGGACTGCATCTGGCCCAAGTCTTGCTTGGGGGAAGTGGGCTACCGCCCACTCCCGCAGGGAATAGGCCAAGTCCTATGTGGGACTTGGCAAATGGGTCATTCCCATGCGGAAGCCGCCTGCTTGCCTCAGGAACCGAGGCTTTTCCTCGATTTTTTGAGCCCTTCAGTCCATGGTTCGACTTAAAAATTGAGATGGGTGATCTTCACACCTCCCACGACATGTTTATCGAAGCAGAAATGAGAATCACAAGCTCAAAGTTCCTAGATCCCGAAAATCTAAACTTAAAATCTAACTAAAGCTAAATTAACTTTGAGCTTGGATCTGTCCTAGACCAACACATGGAAATGCGTGAAAACTTAAAAAAACATAGATCAGGGCATTAAGAATAGCATATTAAAATCTTACCTTGATCCTTTGGTCGGATTGTTCGGATCGGTGAAAAGTCCAAAATTGCTCCTAGAGAGCAAATGAGAGGAGAGGAAGAGAGGAATGAGAGAAATGAGAGAGAGATAGCTTATCTCCCCCTATTATAGATAAGCTCGACACCGAGTCTACTTGAACTCTGGGCCAGACTTTTTCCCCTCTTTGCAACCTCTCATAATTTTGATCCATGGCCCAATCCACCAACCAAATCACCAATGGACCTCCAATCCATTGGCTATGGACTTAAAGAAGTCCACACTATGTTTCCATTGATGGTCACCTGTCTCATCTTCCAACTTTTTCTTATCTTAAGCTTAACTTTTCTTCATAACTAAACACATCCTGACTGACGTATTGTCAAGGTAATACGTCATCTTACACAATTCCTCTTATACGAAAAAGTCGGATTAGGTCTAGGTGTGTCAACTCTCTCCTCCTTCTAAAAATTTCGTCCTCGAAATTAACTGAGGTAGCTTGGGGAGATTTGGCTTATATTCCAAGCCATCCTCCAATAGTGTTCGCATCATTATTCGCTGCTGAAGTCCACCATGCTTCTGCTGTACTCTCTCATCATTCTTTTTCTCAAGATGGCTTCATCGCCCTTCTACTCTTAAGTTTGAACCTTATCTTTTCCTTAACATAGCCTACCCTTATCCAATTATGGGTTAGGCTTTCTTTACTTCAGTTGTGGTACTTGGAGGTTCTTCTTCCACTTTAGTTATGCTTACTCGATCTTCTCGCTTCGTCCTTGTCTCATCCTCCAAGTCTCTCTTGACGAGACTACTCTCTTGTTACCTCTGAGGTTCCACACCTGTTACTCTTCTTAGGAGTTCCTTCTCTTTTTCTTTGCCACTGCCTCTCACTTTGAGGCCATTCTCTGATGCATTCTTCGACTTTTTGTGGTCTTGTACTCATCTTTGTAACCAAACTATTGAGAAAAACCTTAGCTTAACTCCCTCGCCTTCACGGCGAGGATGCGGTGAGTTAATTGTCCTTCCCCCTACCTCAGTTTTGCTTCTCTGTTTCGTTCTTTATTTCCATTCTCTTTCTTTCTGATCTTCTTCCTCTTAACTCTTGTGGCGTATAAGTCGAGCTCCTGTACACACTGGCCCACACTTGGCCACATCATACCAGAGGAATCAGAGATCATGCCCTTTCAGCTCTCACAATCTGACTCACTCTCTGACCGCCTATCTTTATCTCAAATAGGGCCCCTAGCCCATCTCATCTCAAATAGGGCCCTTGGCCTATCTCATCTCATCTCTCATCCTCTTTGGGATGAAGAACTCTAGGTCGCCTCATGCACTCCCCAATCATACTCTGGGTCGGTCCTCTCGAGTGGTCATCACAGAGATCCTCAAGATCTCGATCTCTAACCCTTCTTCTCATGGGGACACCTCACATAGCTCCCAAATCATCCATACCTGAGCCTCGACTTCATACCCATCCATGCCATTTCTCTGGCCTCTTAGGGTTTTCTCCTATCTTTCGCTCCCTTGGAGTGTCAACTTCAGGAGATGTCGCGTGTTTCTCTCTCTTATGACCTCTTTTCTTTACATTAGCTTCTTTGCTAATGGTCAACTTCTTTTCCTCCTTTCATCAATAGACTTTATGGGGTTTTCCTTACCCCCTTCTCTATCTTTTTTTTTTCTTTCCATCCGCCCAAGTCCATCGTGGGGTCCACCTTTCTCTTGCCTTCCCGTCAATACAAAATAGCGTAATTCACGCATGTCACACTCGTACGGGATCCTTAGTCTCCTCTCTTGAGGTACCTCATTCTCCACTTAACTTGATCCTTTCTCTATCCATTGTCATCCTTAGGCATCATCCTTTTTCTTCTCCATATTTTTTTACCTTGATTTACATGATCTTTCATGTCTTATTCATAACTTCCTTTACTCAAGCTCCATTCTTTCCTCTCTTTGCTCTTTTTTCTGGTTTTCTTCACCATCCTCATCTTTATTTCCATTTTCTTTTGATACCTTAGCTCCTCTTAGGTGTTAGAATTCCCTTTCTTCTCCTTACATTGGCTATTATCATAGAAGTTTATGGGCTTTATCAATTCCTTCCCTTATCCTCGTACTCCTTCCATTAAGTACTCGAGGTGCTTCCTTGTCATCTTCTCTGTCTCAGTTCCTACATCTCTTACTTTTCACATGTAGGTTTCCTTTGTCTCAGCCATCTTTGGCTCTTAATTCCTTGATTTCTCTTCTTTGTCTTTCAATATCCTGGTTTATTTATCCTGGACAACACCTTTCTCTATCCTCCATTGCCTCACAATCTTGCCTGTGCCAAGCTAACTCCATTTTAGCTTGGTATAACCTCATATTCCACATCCTTTCTTCACTTATCATTCTTCAAGGAAGTTATCCTTAAAGTTAGCTTACTCCCTTCCTTCTAAAAATTCAACTTATCTTCCATATTCCTCAACTTCTTACTCTTAATTCCTTCTATTCCACTCTTTTGACATGCCTTCACCTTTTTGCCTTCTCCATTTTCAATCATCATCTTATTCATCCTTGTTTTATCCTCACTCTATCTTCAACTCTTACTTAGGTCAATCCACTTTCCTCATCATTTGGGCTTATGATTTCCTTATAGTTTCCATCATCATCATCCTTTTACCTTGTTTACTCCATCATGCTTTGGTATCCTCACTTCTTTATTTCTCTTTTCTTCTTTTCCATTCATTCTTTACTGATATCATCCACTATTACCCGTAATCCATTAGGATACAATGATCTCCATTTACTCATTTCCTAGGAGTGCTCCTTCTTTTATGTTTTCTCAAATTTTTCTTTCTATCCAACCTCTTACTATTTTCTTCATAACCTTAATCATCAAGGCATTCCTTTCCTCTCTTTTCACCAATTCATACTCTTACCCATTCACACTCTTAACCCTTCTATTCTCATCTTTCAAAATTAAGTAGTCGTTGGTTTTCTTTTCCTTTCACCAATTTACATCCTTAACCCCATTCTATCACAGAAGTTCTTGCCTCCAATCATCATTGTTTATTCTTTCTTTTCTTTGACCTATTCGTAGTATGATGTAGTGCCTTGGCTTGACTCGAATTTGAGGTTCATTATGCTTGATTTTCTTTAGCTAATATTCATTTCTAAGTCTTTTATTCGTTTTTCTTTTACTAGGCCTTTTTTAGTCCCTTTTCTAGGCCTTTTTATTCACTTTCTTTAACTTATCCCTAGATTATCTACCTAGGTTTTATCTTGAATCCTGATTTCCTAGTCTTATTCTTTTACTAATCCTAGTCAGCCATTTGGAGCTATTAACCTATGGTTCATTATGAAATTATCGCTATTTAAAGTTACAGTTTTCTAGTGATATGTTATGCTTTTTTTTTCTTTTTAAGGCTCTATTCCTAGTTAAACAAAAACTTAGTTCATCAACTGAACTAAGTATCTCTTTCTTCTTAGGCCTTATTCTTCTCTTATTAGCCTAGGATTTTCTTTTACCTATAGTTTTATGCTTTCTTTCTTCATTAAGAAAGCTTCCGCACTACATCATGACATCTCTTTGTCCTTTATTTAAGGGGTTGCCTTTTTTCTCCTTTTCCATTTCTCCTTCTTCCTTCTCACTAGTTCCTTCTAGTGATTTTTTTCAGTTCTGAGGAATATTCTCTTCATACTCTTCATTTACACACATGCAGGCATTTCCATCATTGCCGTGCATTACACTTTCTCCACTTGCTTACTTCCCATTGACTTCGTCAAGATCATTTCTTATTATCTTTTAGAGGTCTCTTCCTTCTTACTCTCTTTATCACCCAATAATGAGGGTTTCATCACCTTTAATCTTTTAGGAGTGGAGGTTTACATCTTATCTTTCTCCTTGTTCCGTTTCCTCCATCTTCATTTCCTTTCTCTTTTGTCCATTATCCTTTCTTAACATCGGTATCCAATGGTCAGACAAGTAGTAATGGACGTACTACTCGTCGACCATCTGAATGTGATCTCTTTTCATTCTCTCGTCATTCTCCATTTTGTCATCCTTGCCTTATTCCTCCTCATCGTTTCCCAAGAATGGCTTCTCTCCTATTCTCTTTTCCTTACTATCCTTTGTGCCATCTTCAATTCCTTTAGGGTTTTTTTTTCTTAGCAATCCTTTCCACATTCTCAGGTGATTCTCCCTTAAGTCACTTCTTATGATCTTGGCCTTACTCGATTTCTTCCAATTTCCTTAAATGCCTTTCTTCAATTTGCTTCAAGTGGCATTCCTTCATCCACCAATATCCCCTTTCTTTCACCACTTACACACCACAGTGTAAGGACAACAGAAATTAGCTAGCCTTTGCTGCAACTTCTCTCACCTTCTGCCCACTCCCAGGAGCATTATCTAGGCAATTTGTGGGTCCATCCATCCAGACTTGCCAACCTATGGGCTCCTTGGTGATCTCTTTGCTTGGCTATCTCTTCCTTGGACCCATTTTTCATCCTTCCATTTGTTGCCTTGTGAGGTCGTCCTCAATCTTTCATCCCTTTACTCGGATGCTTTATCTCACGTCCTGAGGTTTTTGGTCAACCATGTCCTCCGTGATCGACTCCTTTGATTTCTTTCCATCCTCACCCAACTCTCTCTTCTAATTTACACACTACTGGTGTAGAGAGTGAGAGAAGTGGGGTTAGTGTTCATGCATGTTAGGCCTACCTTGGCTTCTCGCCTCATTCTAGTCGCTTCACTTCCTCCCAAGTTTTACACGTCACTAGTGTAGAAAATGGGGAAAATGCATCTAGGTTGGGTTAAGTATCAAACTCGCTGCTTTACTAGCGAGTCTCAACGCCCACAACCTCAAAGGTTGGACATCGAACCAGTTTCACTAGTAAGCCTCTAATTAGGCAATCTCGGAAGGTTGGACGAGATATCGTCGATCTCATCATCTCAAGGGAAATACCATCCCTTGCATGGTTTAGCTGTCGAGTAGAAAATACATTATAGGCTGAAGAATTGGCTTTGGGGATTTCTTGGAAAATGTGCTTTCTTTGCTTTCACAAATCTCGAGGAAAAAGGTGGTCGTGGTGTCATCTCACCTAAAGACCACACTCGAGAACTCTATTTGATGGCTTGCTACTAAAGAAGGTATTGTAAGAGTAGATTTAGATGTTTATGACGTTTCGAGTAATCACATACTCGAACTCTGGAATTTTGTACCTATCTAATCCACTGGCTTTGAAAACGTTTGAAAACTCTTTAAAAATATTTTATAGCTTTTGAAAATAGTCAGAATCGTTTAAAGACTTTGATACCATTAAAGTTGTCATGCCCCGACCCGCCCAAGCCTGCCATGTGGCAGCTGCTGCACTACCTAGAAGTACGTGCTAGCCAGTCATGCACCTGAAGCATTGCAAGGCAGAGAATGGATATCATCGCTGCAAAACAATTAAAATTTAAATTAGAAATCATTTAAATAAATAATTAACTTTCAAAAGTAATACACCAATGGAATAACTTGAAAGAATATCTACACAAAGGAAACAACTACGCCTAAGCCACGAACACCTCTTAGTGAGCCTCTAATCTAACAGCTGACCTCGTACGCAGGACTGCATCCATCCACAGGGGATACAGGTGAGTGAAAAAAGTTCAATGAATCTCCATCGGGGTTAGGGAAAATAGGGATAATCTAAAACATAATAATATTTATTCTTTTAAAAAATCTCTTTCTAGTTCTCTAGCCGAAAACTCTCTTCAGAATGCTTTAAATAAATAAATAAATAAATAAATAAATATATACATATCTACAATGGGCTGGCCTCTAATATACTGAAGGCTCGACCCGTCAGTCGTATGCCTTACTGCACCGAGGGCTATCTCTTTTCTCTTTAAAACCATTATCTGTTCTTCTCTTTCTCTAGCCCGTTCCCTCTGTGGTGCCCATCGCTGTGGTGGAACACAACTATCTTGAGCTCTGGCGAGCTTCCCTACGCGCCTCTTCCAGGGTCTTTACTCACCGTGCCCCTCGATAGGCCGTCCACGGCTACTTAGTTGTGTGCACGTCTCTTAACTCGGTCCACGCTCCGTCATATCGAAGTCCTGAGGAAACCACTCAGTCTCTCTCTCGCATCCCATCCATATATTTATCATATATATATATGTATATGTATATATTTAAAACATTTGAACACACGCATAAGCATTTATATTTTCTTTAAAATCATCCCACCCTATAAGTAGATGTATCACAAAATAAAAGTGTGTGTGGTGGATTAACCCTTACCCCAAAACATTTGTAAAAGCTTTGGAAAACAGTTTATCTTTTGAAAACATTTTACCCTAGTGGCTAGGCTTGTATCACAAAATAAAAATGTGTGTGGTGGATTACCCTTACCCTAAAACATTTGTAAAAGCTTTGGAAAACAGTTTATCTTTTGAAAACATTTTACCCCAGTGGCTAGGCACTGAAATCTAAGCCACTCACAGTATTGGGAGATTCGTATACTCCCAAGCGCTGCATGTAACTTTAACCTCTGGAGCATCACCTCATTCGATTCATCCAGAGCCCTAATACACGGAAGTACGCGTTAGCATTCATAATAAAATTTATGAATGCACCTATGAGGCTCTAATATGACCCAAGATGATGTTTGGAAGTGTTTCCGAGCTTAGAAATGTGTCCGGGAAGATTCAGGGTCAAAATCGGACACTTAAGGAAAAATTACCAAAATGCCCCTGGGGGCTAGTAGGCCATCCACGCGGGCTAGGCCAAGCCCCAGTCTGGGCCAACCAGGCCCTCCTACGTGGACTGGGCTACACCTGGCCCAAGTCCCGTGTGGGGGAAGTGGGTGGCGCGGGACTTGGCAAATGGGTCACTCTCGCGAGAAAGTGACTCGAGTCCTGCACGAGAGCCGCCTGCTTGCCTCGAAAATCAAGGCTTCTCCTCGATTTTTTAGCCCTTCGGTTCATGGTTCGACTTAAAAATTGAGATGGATGATCCTCACACCTCCCATGACACGTTTACCGAAGCAAAAATGAGAATCACAAGCTCAAAGTTCCTAGATCTCGAATCTGAGCTTAAAATCTAACTAAAAAGCTAACAAACTTTGAGCTTGGATCTCTCCTAGATGAAGGCATGGAAATGCGTTAAAACTTAGAAAAACATAGATCAAGGCATTAAGAATAGCATATTAAAATTTTACCTTGATCCTTTGGTCGGATTGTTCGGATAAGCCAAAAGTCCAAAATTGCTCCCAAAGAGCAAATGAGAGGAGAGGAAGAGAGGAAGGAGAGAAATGAGATGGAGGGGGCATATCTCCCCCTATTTATAGGTAAGCTCGACACCGGGTCTACTCGAACCCTGGGCCAGGCTTTTTCCCCTCTTTGTAACCTCTCATAATTTCGATCCTTGGCCCGATCCACCGACCAAATCACCAATGGACCTCCAATCCATTGGCTATGGACTTAAAGAAGTCCACATTATGTTTCCATGCATTGTCACCCGTCCCATCTTCCAACTCCATCTTATCTTAAGCTTAACTTCTCTTCTTAACTAGAAACATCCGGACCGACGTATTGTCAAGGTAATACGCCATCTTACACGATTCCTTTCGTACGGAAAAGTCGGATTAGGTCCGGGTGTGTCAATGTAGGCTTTCTTTATCCTATCGTGCTTATTCTCTTTTATAATATATATATATATATATATATGTGATTAGAGAATTTTTAAATTTTTTGAAAAAAAAATTGAAATAATGGATAATGTGATATTTTTTATTTAAATTATATTTTTGAAATATCAGTTAAAATTTAAATTGTATTGAATCAGTTTAATAATCATTTAAATTCAAATGTAAATAAGGCAAAGCATGAAATTGAAATAATGGATAATTACATATTTTATATTTAAATTAGATTTTTCAAATATCGATTAAACTTTCAATAAAGTAAATGCATGAGATTATTATTGGATTTGTCACACCCCGACTCACAAGAGTTGGCCACGTGACAACCGCTGCGCTGCCTCGAAATACGTGCCGACCGCTCACACACTCGAAACACAGCAAGGCAAAGAAATGGATATCATCACTGCAAAACAACTAAAACTTTAATCAAAATCATTTAATACAATAATTAACTTAAAAGATGTACCAGTGGATTAATTTAGAAGAAATACCTATGCAGCAGAAACACTAAGCCTAAGCCACCGACGCAACCTAGTGTGCCTCCATTCTATTTGTTGACCCCGTACGCGAATCTGCATCCATCCACATTGGATACAGGTGAGTGACAGAGGTTCAATGAATCTCCATCGGGGTTAGGACAATTAAGGGCAATCCAAAATAAAATAATAATAAAATAAATTTTTTTCTTTTCAAAATCTCTCTCTAGTTCTCTAGCCGAGAACTCTCTTTAAAAACACTTTAAATAAATATATATACATAAAATGGGCTGGCATCTCTATCAAACTGAAGGTGCCACCCGTCGATCGTCTTATGCCTCACTACACCGAAGGCTATCTCTTTTCTTTTTAAAACATTTTCTATTTTCTCTTTCTCTAGCTCGTTCCCTTGGTGGTGTCCATCGCTATGATGGAACATAGCTACCTCTGACCTGGCGAGCCTTCCTCTGTGCCCCTTCAAAAAGGCGATCCACGGGAACCTCACATATATTCACCGTTCCCCTTCAAAAAGGTGATCCACGGGAACCTCATAAGCACGCCTCTCACTCGGTCCACGGTCTCGCATATATTGGAACACCAAGAAGTCCTCTCAATAACTCATCTCGCAGGGATATCCTACCCTCAATTATCATAATAATAATATTTCATGTATATATACATTTAAAACATATAAACAGACACACATAAGTCTTTATATTTTCTTTGAAAACATCCCACTATCTACATGGGTATGTCACAAGCAATTGTGTGTGTGTGGATTTCCCGTATCCCAAAATCTTAGAAAGCATTTATGTTTTAAAAACATTTTCAAAACCTTTGTTCCCAGTGGCTAAACAAAGAAGTCTAGGCCACTCACAGTATTGGAAGATTCGTATACTCCCAAGCGCTCCATGTAGCTTAACCTTCGGAGCATCACCGCACTCGATTCAACCGGAGCCCTAATACACCGAAATATAGTTGGCATTCATAATTAAATTTATGAATGCACCTACGAGGCTCTAACATGATCTAAGACTAGGTTTGAATGTGATTCGGGGCTTAGAAAAGTATCTGGGAGGTTTCGGGGTTAAAATCGGACTCTAGATGAAAAATTATCAAAATGCCCCCAGGGTCGGTGGGACCCATACCTAGACTGGGCTGGGCCAAGTTCTACGCGAAATTGAGCCCATAAAGCCCACCTGCTAGATATTTATATATTATAATGATATACTATATAAATATCTAAGATATATTAATATAATATGTAAATATCTAAAATATATTAATATAATATAAAAATATCTAAATAAGGACTCGATCGGCCTGTTCCTCAGCTGGTCCCTCCCCCAGTTTTCGTACTTGCTTCTCCTCCTTTTTGACGTACAAACTTAGACAGGCGATCCTCATGGCATCCATGATGGATCCGCCGAGGCAGAAACGAGAAACACCGGTCCAATTTTCGTAAAATCGAGATTTAGCCTAAATTGACTAAATCTCCAATTTACTCTCACCCGGTGCACAGAAATGCGTGAAAACGGAGTATGACGTAGATTAAGGTGAGTACTATAGCATACTAAAAACTCACCTTATTTCGCTGGCCCAATATCCGTATATCTGAGTTTTAAAATTAAATCGACCAAAAACTAAAAACTCATATCTACGCTAAACTGATTCATGGAAATACGTGCAAACTTAATATAACGTAGATCGAGGTGAGTAGAATGACGTAATAGAAACTCACCTTGATCTGATGGCCGGATTGTCCGGATCTATCAAAAGTCCAAAATGCCTCCGTTTGCTTCCAGAGAGAAAAGAAAAGAAAATGAAAGAAAAAAGAAAAAGAGAAATGAGGAAACACTTCGACTTTCCTCTATTTATAGAGGAGCCTGACACCGGGTCTACTCGGGCCCTGGGTCAAACTTTTTCCCCTTTTCCACCTTTCTTTCATTTTCACCCGTTCGCTAAATCCTTTGATTTCTTGTGCCAACGGGGCCCATAATAAATTTCTAGGGACTTAATTGGAGGTCTTTTTGGCATTTACTAATTTTCGTGCACGGTTAATTACTTTATCTTCCAACGCCGTTTTATCCTAAGCTTAACTTCCCTTCTTAATTAGACACATCTGGATCGACGTATTGCTCACTTAATACGCTGTCTTACACTATTCCATTTATACGAAAAGTCGTATTAGGTTCGGGTGTGTCAACTCTCCCCTCCTTCTAAAAATTTTGTCCTCGAAATTAAATGAGGTAGCTTAGGGAGGTTTGGCTTCCATTCAAAGCCCTTTTTTTGTTTTCGAATAGTGTTCGCATCACTATTCGCTGCTGAAGTCCACCACGCTTCTGCTGCACACTATAATCATTTTCTTTCTCAAGAGTGGTTTCATCACCCTTCTACTCTTGAGTTTGAACCTCACCTTTTCCTTAACATAGCCTACCCTTATCCAATTATAGGTTAGGCTTTTTTCACTTCAGTTGTGCTTACTCTATCTTCTAGCTTTGTTCTTGTCCCATCCTCCAAGTCTCTCTTGATGAGACTATCCTCTTGCTACTTCTAAGGTCCCATACCTCTTACTTTTCTTAGGAGTTCCTTCTCCTTTTCATTGCCACTGCCTCTCACTTCGAGGCCATCCTCTGATGCGTTACTCGTCGTTTCGTGGTCTTGTATTCGTCTTTGTAACCAAGCTATTGTGAAAGACCTTAGCTTAGCTCCCTCACCTTCGTGGTGAGGATGCGGTGAGTTAATTGTCTTCCCCCTACCTTGGTTTGTTTCTCTGTTTCATTCCTCACTTCCATTCAAACCTCATGGCGTATGAGTCGAGCTCCAGTACACACTGGCCCACACTTGGCCACATCATAACAGAGGAATCAGAGATCATGCCCTCTCAACTCTCACAATCTGACCCACTCTTTGACCGCCTATCACAATCACACATAGGACCCTTGGCCCATCACATCACATACAGGGCCCACGACCCACTACTCTCTCATCCTCTCTGGGATGGAGAACTTTGGGAGGCCTCATGCTCTCCCCAATCACACACTAGGTTCGTCCTCTCGAGTGGCCATCATAGAGATCCTCAAGATCTCGATCTCTGATCCTTCCTCTCATAGGGACGCCTCACATGGCTCCCAAATCAATCACACTTGAGCCTCGACTTCATACCCATTCATGCCATTTCTCTAGCCTCTTACGCTTTCTCTCATCTTTTACTCCCTTAGAGTGTCGGCTTCAGGAGGTGCCGCGTGTTTCTCTTTACTACGGTCTTCTTTAATCACCTTAGCTTCTTTGCTAAGGGCCGATTTCTTTTCCTCCTTTCATCAACGGTACTGTCTGGGGGTTTCCTTATCCCCTGCTCTAACCTTTTCTTCATTTTCATTCACCTACGTCCATTGTGGGGTCCACCTTTTCTCTAGCCTTCTGACCAACGAGGATCAGTGCAATTCACGCACGTTATGCTTATGCTGAATTCTTTGTAGCTTCTTCATCTTCATGTTTCTCTCTTGAGGTCTCTCATTCTTTCACTTAACTTGACCCTCTCTCTGGTCCATTGCCATCCTTAGGCATCATCTACAGCTCTCATTATCTCCATACACTTTTCCTTAGGGTCATCTCCGTATCCTTTCTCTTTCCATATCCTTTTACCTCGATTTACGTGATCTCTCACGTCTTACCCAAGGTTTCTTTTACCTTGGCTTCATTCTTTCTTGTCTTTGCTTTCTTCTTTAAATTTCTTTTGTCATCTTTATTCTTTTTCCTCTTTTCTTCTAACACCCTTGTCTCTTTTAGGGTTAGAATTCTCTTTCTACTGCTCATACTGGCTTTGCTCATAGAAGTTTATGAGCTTGATCAGTTCCTTTCCTTATCCTCGTACTCCTTCCATTGAGTACTCGGGGTTCTCTCTTGTCATCTTTTCTGTCTCAGTTCCAACATCTCTTGCTTTTCACATGTAGGTTTCCTTTATCTCAGCCATCTTCGGCTCTTAATCCTTTGAAATCTCTTCTTTGTCTTTCAATACCACGGTTTATTTATCGCGGACAACACCTTTCTCTATTCTCCGTTGCCTCACAATCTTGTTCGCGCAAAGCTATACTCAAAGTTATCCATGTCTCGTATCCTTTCTTCATCTCTCCATCTCTCATATTCTTTTCTTCACTTATCATTCTTCGGGGAGGTTATCCTCAAAGTTAGCTTACTCCCCTCCTTCTAAAAGATTTAACTTAGCGTCCACATTCCTCAACCTTATACTCTTAATTCCTTCTGTCTTATTCTTTTATCACACTTTCATCTTTTTGCCTTCTCCAGTTCCAACCATTATTCTGGTTTATCCTCTTTCTTTCTTCAACTCTTACTTACGTCTATCCACTTTCCTTATTCTCTGTGTTTGATTATCCTTCAAATCTCCATCATTATCATTATTCTCATCATCATCATCGTTTCACCTTGTTTACACCACCATGCTTTGGTATCCTCATTCCTTTATTTGTCCTTTTCCTCTTCTTTCCTTTATTTCTTTACTTGTATAATCCCCATTCACTCGTTTCCTACGAGCGCTCCTTCTCTTATGTTTTCTCAAATTTTCTCTTTCTATCCAATCTCTTTATCTCTTCTTCTATCACTTAAATAATCAGGGTTTTTCTTTCCTCTCATTTCACCAATCCACACTTTAACCCTTTTGTTCTCTTCTTTCACATTCAAGTAGTCGAGGTTTTCCTTTCCTTCCTTTTATACTCTTGAGTCCTCTTCTCTGTAGTTCCAACTTCCAATAATCCTTATTTATTCCATATCTTCTTTGACTTATTCGCTTTATGATGTAGTGCCTTGGCTTGACTCTAGTTTGGGGTTCATTATGCTCGACTTTCATTTCTAAGTCTTTTATACACTTTCATTCACTAAGTCTTTCTTAGTCCTCTTTCTAAGCCTTTTTTAATCCCCTTTTTATTCCTTTTCTTTAACCTATCCCTAGTTTATCTATCTAGGTTTTGTCTCGAATCCTAATTTCCTAGTCTTAATCTTTTACTAATCCTATCTTGTCATTTTGGGGTTATTAACCTATGATTCATTATGAAATTATTGCTAATTAAAGTTAAAGTTTTCTAGTGATATGTTATACTTTTCTTCTTTTAAAGCTCTATTCCTATTTAGCCTATACTTAGTTTATCAATTGAAATAAGTCTCTCTTTCTTCGAGGCCTTATTCATCTCAATTTTAGCCTAGCATTTTCTTTTACCTAGAGTTTTATGCTTTCTATCCTTATTAAGAAAGCCTCTACACTACATCACGACATTTCTTTATCCTTTGTTTAAGGGTTGGCCTTTCTTCTCCTTTCCATTTCTCCTTCTTCTTTCTCACCAATCCCTTCTGGTGATGTCCTTTCAGTTCTGAAGAACATTCTCTTCATACTCTTCATTTACACATATGTAGGCATTCTCATCGTTCCTGCACATTCTACTCTCTCCACTTGCTTACTTCCCATTGACTTTGTCAAAGTCATTTCATATCATTCTTTGGAGGTCTCCTCCTTCTTACTCTCATTATCAATCAATGATAAGGGGTAGATCACCCTTAACCCCTTAGAAGTGAAGGTTTCTAGCTCATCTCTCTCCTTATTTCGTTTCCTCTGTCGAAATGTCCAAAAAGCTGTCCGACGAGAATTTTAAAGAAATAAAAAGATTTTGAAAAGGAGAAAAGGAGTCGCTACTAACCATTTGGTTTAGGTAGGTTAGCCACCTATTTTGACTCCGTTTGACCAAACATAATCTAGAAAGATTACCTTAGGTCAAACAAATGTTGGTCCATGAAAATAAGTTTTGGGTTCGGGAGTCGGTTACGCTCGAGGAAGGATTAGCACCCCGAAGCGCCCGGAAATCGGTACCATAAAGCCTTGTGAAAATTCGTTTTAGGGTTAATAACAAAAATGTTTCTTTTGAACTGAAATAAAATAAAATAAAGAATCCACAAATGTTGGAGTAGAACTCCTTTTGATATGGGTTAGTTCACCCTTTAAGAAAATTCAATTTAATGAGATCCGTAAAAAAAATAAAATAAAAAAAGGTCTCAACGTTGAATAACCGAATTGAGAACTTTCCAAAAACAAACTTTAAAATCAAAGGTTGAAAATTTATAATTTGTTAAAGAAAAAAAATTTTGAGTTTTAAACAAAATTGGATTGAGTTTGGAAAGACTCCAATTGTTAATGACTGAATTGAAATCTTTCAAAAATTATTTTTTGATGTTTGAAATTAATGTCGAAATTATTAAATTCCTTTTATTGATAAACGGATTTTGATTAAAGGAAAAAAAATTTAATTAGAAAGACTCCAATGTAAAGGTCTAATTGAAATCTTTCAAAACATTTTTTTTTGTTTTTGAAAAAATAATGTCGGAATAATTAAATTCCTTTTATTTTTGGATCTCATTTTTAAAACCCCGATTAAAGAAATTAACCAAAGTTTGATTTTATAAGAAAACCTCAACTATTGATTAAGTTTGAGATTTTCCTAAAAAGTCATTTTTAGATTTTTAAAATTATGTCTAAATTGAAATTCTTTTTGCTGATAAAGAGGATTTTCCCTTTTTTAAAAAAAAAGAATTTTTTAGGGTTTTCTTAAAGAAACGAAATTTGAAGAAAAAAAAACTTTTAGAAATTTGGAGAAAATAATGAATATTGTATGTTAATGCTATTTTTGAAATATGATTAAAATCATTCTTTTTGTATTTTTTGAAATTGGGGTGGAAATTGGTTTATTGGAAACTTTCTAGGCCCAATCGGAATTCCGAAAAGGTGAACTAGAAAGCCCCCTCACCCTAAGGAAGCATTTGAGAACCTCGTAATTACATGATCCCCTCAGACTACCCATTATCGGGATTTCCATGCACATGAATTTTGTGAAAACGATGTCCTAATTTCTAAATGCATGAAATGATGGGACAAAGTAAACCAAGAAAATGGGTTAGCGCAAGAAATATATTTAAGTATATATTAGACAAATAATTAATGATGCATGAACTTAATTTCTAAGGTAACAAAAATGATGTAAGTGGGCATAAGCTAAATGACATGTTAAAATGCTAATGGGCCTATAACTAAAATGCAAATAGATCTAATTAACTAAATGACATAAATTAAATGAGTTGAGCCTAACTAAAATGTAAATGGGTCTAATTATTAAATGGCATAAAATATGAAATGGGCCTAATCCTAAAATGCAAATGGGCTTACTATTTAAATGGTGATTAATATGACATAAATAAAATTAAAATACCAATAACATCCACCATAAAAAAGTTTATAAAGATAAAAATAAAAAAAGGAATATTAGCATGGATCCACAACCTAACCACATGATTTTCTAATCATCTTTATATGAAAAATGATGATGATCCCAAATTTTATCAAATGTGTCACGGCCTTTCCCCCCAAAAAAATGATGATGAACCACCTCAGCACATAAACAAAAATAGTTTCACATTACACAAAGACCACAAGATTAATTTGTAAATCCAACCCAAAACATGTCATCCGGCCCAAACACATTAATGGCAAAACAAACTCAAAACATGAAAATTTTTTGCAGGAAAATTCTAAAGCATGATATAGCAATTTTATCCTACAAATATTTCAAGCAAGGGGATAGCTCAAAGTTTATGCAATTCACGGTTTGTAACAATTTGCAAGATCATGACTCAAGTCCACCACGAAATGAAAAGCTCAAGTAATATTGATATTTAAAAGTTATAAAACATCCAGATTCATACCGACAGAAAATAGGGTAACCATATTTAATCAATTATGAAGGCAATCTATGTAAAATAAAAAAAAAATCATGAAACTATTCATTTAATGTAATTTAAGTAAAACTAATACATGATTACTAATCTAATATGGAATAAGATAAATAAACCATGAAAATAATTAACTAGTCATAACATGGACGTGAATTTACAAACATAGGGGCTGAACCAAAAATCAAGTAAAGGATTATAGCCTAAATTAAGACGTCCAAAAATGACCAGAGGTATACACAGCCCATATACATTGAAAACCCAAAACAAATGTTGAAGACTTATTACCTAAAACGCAGGAATACTTGCGTTTCGATCTTCTTTTGCTGTTTCTTTCTCTTCCTTCAGCTTCCCTTCGCGTTGGTTTGCTACAGCCGCCACCTCCTCGATCTGAAAACTCTAGCCATCCTCAGGATCAATCTCTGCTTCAACGGTGAACAAGTCAAACGATCCCTTATCTGTTCCAAATGATTCAACTTCTATTCTTTTCTCTGTCAACTATGAAATTCTTCTCTTAATACAACGCAGAGCTCTCTAAATTTCTACAAAAATAACCACCAATTTGAACCCTGAAATTTTTAGAACCCTAACTTTTTTTTGAATTGGGGAATTTTTTCTTTTTTTGGCCTCCCCTACTGTACGAAACAGTGGTATTTAAATGAGTCAGGAAATTGATCCAAAGATTGATGTTGTATTTCTAAACCTAAAATCAACGATAGGGATGGCTTTTTATTCTTTCCTTTGCTTGTTTTATAGGGATTTTGGGATATTAAGATCTGGGCTTCAATTTGCAATTTTTTTAACTCATGTATGTCCAAGTCCAACACTTTCTCCAATTATCAAAGCCCGATCCATCCTAATAGCAAATCAAAATTAAAATGTGAGCCATAATAAAATATAAAAATCAAATAATTAAACAAACAAAAGTTGTGCAAAAAGAAATTAAATGATATATATATAAAAAAATGGTGTGTACATCCTCCATCTTCATTTCCTCTCTCTTCTTTCTCCAATATCCTCTCTTGACATTGGTATCCAATGGTCAAACAAGTAGTAACTGACGTACTACTCGTTAACCATCTGGATGTGATCACTTTTCATTCTCTCCTCATTATCCGTCTTATCATCCTTGCCTTATTCCTCTTCATCGTTTCCCAAGAATGGCTTCTTTGTTGTTTCTCTTCCCTTACTCTTCCTTTTTGTCATCCTTGAATCCTTTGGGATTTTCTCTTATCAATCTTTACTGCATCCTCAAGTGGTTCTCCATATCTCACCCCTCATGATTTTGGGCTCACTCAAGCTCTTTCAATTTCCTTGGATGGTTCTTCTCAATTTGCTTCAAGTGGGTTTCTTTCATCGATCATATCCCCTTTCTTTCACCACTTACATACCACTGTGTAAGTCCAAAAGAAGTCAGCTAGTCCTTGTTGTAACTCCTCTCTCACCTCTTGCCCACTTCTAAGAGCATCGTCTAGGCAATCTGTGGGCTTATCCCACCAGACTTGCCAACCTGTGGGCTCATCCCACCAGGCTCACCATAGTGTTGGGTTGGGCTCAGCCACCTCACATGTTACCCCAAGGCCTAGGTGTTCGACTACCAGTGCACTGCAGCATTCCTCGAACCCTAGCCGCCAAGGGTTTTCTTGTTTCTTGTGGGCTCCTTAGTGACCTCTTCACTTGGCTAGCTCTTCCTTGGCCTCACTTTTCATCCTTCCATTAGTTGCCTTATGAGATCTTCCTTAATCCTTCATCCCTTTACTCAGATGCTTCATGTCACATCCTGTGGTTTTTGGTCAACCACGTCCTCCATGATTGACTCTTTCAATTCTTTTCATCCTAACCCAACTCTCTCTCCTAAGTTACACACTAATGGTGTAGAGAGCGAGAGAAGTGCAGTTAGCGATCACACACGTTAGGCCCCATCTTGGCCCCTTACCTCGTTCTAGCCGCTTCACTGCCTCCCAACTCTTACACGTCACTAGTGTGAAGAATGGGGGAACGCATCTAATTTAAGTTTCAACTCGTTGCTTACTAGCGAGTCTCTATTCCCACAACCTCAAAGGTTGGACATCGAACCAATTGTCTTCACTGGTAAGCCTCTGACTAGGCTATCAAGGAGGGTTGGACGAGATATCATCTATCTCGTCACCTCAAAGGAAATACTATCCCGTGAACAGTTTAGCTATCGAGCAGAAGGAATATTAGAAGTTGAAAATTAGTTTTGAAAACTTTCTTATAAAACATGCTTTGCTTTCACAAATCTCGAGAAGAAGGTGGTCGTGATGTTTTCTCACTTAAAGACCACATTCGAGAACTCTATTTGGTGGCTTGCTACTAAAGAAGGTATTCTAAGAGTAGGTTTGATCATTTATGACGCTTTCAAGTAACTACGTACTCGAACTTTGGAATTCTAAACCTATTTAATCCACTGGCTTCGAAAATGTTTGAAAACTCTTTAAAAATATTTTATAGCTTCTGAAAATAGTCAGAATCGTTTAAAGGTTCTGATACCATTAAAATTGTCACGCCCCGACCCATCTGGGTCAACCACATGGCAACCGCAGTGCTGCCTCGAAATACGTGCCGGTCGCTCACACACCTGAAACACCGCAAGGCAAAGAAATGGATATCATCACTGCAAAACAACTAAAACTTTAATAAAAAATCATTTAATAAAATAATTAACTTAAAAAGATGTACCAGTGGATTAATTTAGAAGAAATACCTACGCAGCGGAAACACTAAGCCTAAGCCACCGACGCCTCCTAGTGAGCCTCCATTCTATTTGCTGACCCCGTACACGGATCTGCATCCATCCACATTGGATATAGGTGAGTGACAGAGGTTCAATGAATCTCCATCAGGGTTAGGGCAATTAAGGGAAATCCAAAATAAAATAATAATAAAATAAATAATAAAATAAATGTTTTTCCTTTCAAAATCTCTCTCTAGTTCTCTAACCGAGAACTCTCTTTAAAAATACTTTAAATAAATATATATACATAAAATGGGCTGGCATCTCTATCATACAGAAGGCGCGACCTATCGGTCGTCTTATGCCTCACTGCATCGAGGGCTATCTCTTTTCTTTTAAAAACAAATTCTCTTTTCTCTTTCTCTAGCCCGTTCCCGCGATGGCGCCCATCGCTATGGTAGAACACAGCTACCTCTGACCTGGTGAACCTTCCTCCGCGCTTCTCTACTCCAGGCCAACATATTCTCCGTGCCCCTTCAAAAAGGCGGTCCACGGGAACCTCACATATATATTCATCATGCCCCTTCAAAAAGGCGGTCCACGAGAACCTCATAAGCATGCCTCTCACTCGGTCCATGCTCCCGCATATATTGGAGCACCGAGGAGTCCTCTTAGTCACTCATTTCGCAGGGATATCGTACCCTCAATTATCATAATAATAATATTTCATGTATATACACATTTAAAACATATAAACACACACACATAAGTCTTTATATTTTCTTTGAAAACATCCCACTGTCTACGTGGGTATATCACAAGCAACTGTGTGTGTGTGGATTTCCCGTATCCCAAAATCTTTAAAAACATTTATGTTTTAAAAATATTTTCAAAACCTTTGTTCCCAGTGGCTAAACAAAGAAGTCTAGGCCACTCATAGTATTAGGAGATTCGTATACTCCCAAGCGCTCCATGTAGCTTAACCTCCGGAGCATCGCAGCACTCGATTCAACCGGAGCCCTAATACACGGAAATATACGTTAGCATTAATAATTAAATTTATGAATGCACCTACGAGGCTCTAACATGACCCAAGACTAGGTTTGAATGTGATTCGGGGCTTAGAAAAGTGTCCGGGAGGTTTCGAGGCTAAAATCGAATTCTAAACGAAAAATTACCAAAATGCCCCCTGGGCCCATGGGCCCCACACCCAGACTAAGCTGGGCCTCACGCGGGCTGGACCAAGTTCTACTCGAAATTGGGCCCAGAAAGCCCTCTTGTGAGATATTTATATATTATAATGATATAATATATAAATATCTAAGATATATTAATATAATATATAAATATCTAAAATATATTAATCTATAATATATAGAAAAGTGTGACTTGGGTAAGATGTTTATACCTATTAAATATCCTTTATTCTTTAATATATTTCAAAAATACCATTGGATTTGGATTCTATCTTTTTATATTGGGCTTTTAAAAAATATAGATTTGAATTTTACTTTTCACATTAGGCTTTAAAAAATTTTTCTTTAATATATTTAAAAAATGTCATTAAATTTGGACTCTATCTTTTATATTGGGTTTTTAAAACACATGGATTTGGGTTTTACTTTTTACATTAGGTTTTTAAAATTTTTTCTTTAATATATTTAAAAAATGTCATCATATTTGGACCATATTTTATATTGGGCTTTTAAAAAATATGGATTTGAGTTTTACTCTTTACATTAGGATTTTAAAAAATAAATAATTAGACATTAAAATTTTAAAAGACTTTTACTCATTGATGTCTAATAATGCTATTGGTTTAAATTGGGTTTAAACATAAAGATTTTAAAGGAATTATATTCATTGGTGTTCAAGAATATCATCAATTTAAATTTGATTTTACATAATCAAAAAGTACAAAATAAAGAATTAGAGGTATGAAATGGACGAGTTAGGTACGTTACAGGTTCGGGTCAGATTGACCCAAAAAATTTTTAGGCCATTCAAATTTCGAGTCATTTTTATGTAGACACTTATTTTTAATCTTAATCAATTAGTTAATTAATTTTAATTAATTAGTTAATTGATTTGTCATTTCCAAATTTTTATTTTACTTATCCTTTTAAGTTTAGTTTATTTTTGCTATTGTTATTATGATTATTATTTTTTTTAATTTTATCTTATTAATTTTATTACCTTGTAGGTAATTTTAAAACCAAAGCAGCCACCAACGACAACCTTTCATTTTGGTTTGAAGGAAAAGACAATTTTGGTGGGGGCATGACTTTGTGGTGCATGTGAAATAGAGTGTTTTAATCTTGCAAAAGATTGTTTTCGTGACTGTGGCAGTGTTGACAAATGGACAAAATGCTCTTGATATTTCCCTTCCAACATCACATGACGGGCCCATGTAGCTCTCTCAAACAGCTGCTCTCTCTCAAACAGCTGGATAACCTTGCATGGACCACAAAAGCAAAGTTAGCAAGCCAGCAACCAATGACAGCCCAGAAAGTGAGGTTAAAATGGGGTTCCCAATACCAAAATTGAGGGCCATCAGATGAGGTTGAAAGAAAGGGAATAAAAATTTAAAATAAAAAATATATTAAAATTATTTTTACACCGAACCAAATTAACTCAGTTATCATGCAATATATATATATATATTTATGTATATATATATATAAGAATATGTATTTATATATATATATATTTATATATATTTATGTGTGCAAATATATATTTATATATAAAGATATAACCAAAAGTCATTGCCCCACCCTTTTATTCTTTTAATGGAGCCATGCTCCCACCAAATGCC
This sequence comes from Microcos paniculata, assembly GCA_030664755.1. Lineage (NCBI taxonomy): Eukaryota > Viridiplantae > Streptophyta > Magnoliopsida > Malvales > Malvaceae > Microcos > Microcos paniculata. The sequence goes on along the minus strand of CP131460.1, from coordinate 8,829,658 downwards.
ACTCCACTACACAATATTCACATACTTTTGCTTGTACAAGACCTCCCGTCAATGTTGTCATGATTGGGCATGTGGACCATGGAAAGGCAATGCTGACTGTAGCAGTCACAAAAGGGGCTTCAACTTTGAGAGAACTCTGTCATGAATATGAAAAAGCAAGAGGCAAAACAGGAAAGGCTTACTCCTGACAGGATTTATGCGTGTCATGACCTTGGAGGTTTCCTCCTTAAGGTTGCTCAAATTATTGGGAAGCCAAATCAAACCCCAACAGCAGCCGCATGAAAGCAGAGGCACACTTCGCATGATTTCTATCTTTTAACTCCTCAGATAAGAATAGGTCCTTCGCTTTCTTCAAGTGCGGATTACTCCTCGTGACCTCCCAATAGGCATATGATGCTCGCTGTGGAAGTTCTGCATCAAATTAATTCTGCTGTACTCCGAGTGCAGCTGCTACATGGCATGATGAGTTAGCACCTTTGTCAAAGTTATTGTTGGTTGTTAATATTGGTTAGCCTATAAGCCACTGTCGATATGGTGCAGACCTTGCCAAGCAGTTAACTGCTTCTCCTTTGGATAGGCTTGATCAGTTTAGTGGAAGTAACGTATGTAGGTGGGGATGTGGTGTTGCTTTGAGAACGCAATATTCAATTGGCAGAATCAATGTTGTTTCGCCCATTGGTGATGTTGACAAGGAGGTCGCGGCTATAAAGTTTGATAGGAGTGGGGTTTCCTTATGGGAGTTGGAGTTTTCAAGTCGGCCATTTTTGTTTTTTCTTTTGGGCCCGCTGTTTTTTTTTATTATTAATTTTTTCATCTTGCTGAAAAAAGAGAGCAGCGAACTTTAGTTTTAAAAGGAAGAAAATGAAGAGGGAGTTTTCTGGGGGGGGTTTCAAAAAAAGAGCAGAGAGTCTTCTATAGTTTTAAAAAAGGGGAGCTTCAGTATTTTTTTTGAAAACAGAAAAGAAAAAGAGAGATAGGAAATAAAAGAAAAAGAGAGCATTTAGAGATCGGCAAGAGGGTCAAGTACGCCGGTGAAAGTCTCTGTATGGCTGCAAGTGTCGGTTAGGGAAAGAAGAAGAAGAAGTGTTGGTAATAGCAAAAAGACGAAAACTTGGTTTTGACTAAAAGTCAAAAAGGGAACAAGCTTTTATGCCTAGCCTAAAATTCAATCTTTCTTTGTAGACACGTTTGCTCCATAGCGGGCCGGCCAGTCCATCCTTACGTACAAGCTCTTGTTCGGGGTAAAATTTCTGACCCAAGCCTGATTCTATCTTGGATATTCGATCTCATTTCCTTTCAATTCATCTACGTAATATTGCAACTTTATTTATGCCCATTTAAATTTAAAATTCCCATGTGAATCAGTTTTGTTAATTGTCATCTATGCTTATGCTTGCCCAATATTTTGATGTGATTGAGAATGTACGTGTTCCTGTGTGTCATTTGGATTTTTTATTATTATTTTCTTTTTATTTTTAATTATTGTTCTTATTATAATTTCATTTATATTCTGTTATATTCACCGTAAGCAAATATTCATGCTATTGAACTTTGTACCATGTGCTTAATTTTGGATCTTAATGTTATGATGTCATAATCATGTCCGTTTATCTGGCCAAGAAAATAATATTACTCATGTTCATCTATTAATGTTCAATTTGACCTATGCTTTTTCAATTCATCATGTCATGTTCACTTTCGTTTGTATATATTATTATTCGTGCTTTATCCTATGTTCATATTTATCCTGTATGCATATGTGATCCTATAATATTTATCTAATTTGGGCTATACCTTCCTTTTATATTTAGTGTGTGTATATATGTCTATGTTATTGCCATCTAGATACCATGTTCCAATTTATGATCCTAGTGTTTATACTTTCATGACCCCACATTTTTGGTGCTTATTCAAATTAGTGTTAGCTTTTTTTTTATTTAATTCGTTACATATCATATCTATTTCCCATAAATTTCCTTTATACATAATTTTATCCATACCTTATCCCATGTTCACGTGTCCATCTGCAAATATGACCATCCACATATGTTACACGTAAATGTCCATGCGCCCATTAATCTTATTTATGATCATGACCAATCCATGTTCATATGCCTCATCATCATCCTATATCCTAGTTATTTCTATACTTATCCATGTCTATATGTTGTGATCTTTGTCCAATCCTATCATACATTTGATATTTAAAACATCGATTTTCAAAAATTCATAAGCATGGGATGACCGGAGGATGTCTCGGGAGTCTGAGGTTTTCGAAGGTTTTCTCCGATGAGAAGTTTTTTCGATGTCTAATCGGGAGTCCTATCGGACTCGGAAAAATTTTTCATCCCTTCAAAATTAAAATATATTTTTCTCATTTAATTTTAATAAAAATCATACATCATATTCATGTTTTCTTTAATCTCTTAAAATTTGCAAATGAATTCAAAAGAAATTACCTTCTTTTACAAAAGGAATGTTTATTCCAAAATCTTTTATTTTCATTTTATTTTAAGAAAATCTCTTGTTTAAGAAGCCCAATTAAATTAAAATGAATGTTTATTCCGACATTAATTTCAAAACACATTTTAAAAGTTTTTTTGAGAGATCTTAATTACCCAATTATAGTTAAGGCCTCTCAAATAAAAACTACTTTCAAACTTTCTTTTCTTTTTTTTATTTATTTCTTTCCAATGAAAGGGAATATTCATTTTCTTTCTTTGTCTTTTTAAATTTTTTTTAAAGCATTTTTCTTGAGATGACTTTAGTAGGTTTAATTAATTAAGACCTTTCAAGTAAACTTCATTTTTATCAAAAGGCATTTTTGACTCCAATAAAAAGAATATTTATTCCTTAAAATCTTTAAAAATATTTTTCAAAATTAACTTTGTTTAATAAAAAGGACATTTATCTTCTAAAGCTTTTTTTTTTGAAAGGTCTTAATTTATCAAATCTGCTAAGGTTTTCCTATTAGACTAAATTTTTGTCAAATTATTCCCTTCATTAAATTAAAAGGAATATTTATTCCGACATTGTTTTAAAATTAAATCTTTCTAAGAGATTTTAATTTAAGTAATCATAATTAAAGTCTCTTAATGTAAATTTCAAAGAATGAATTTGAGGATGTTTATCCCAATTTTTTTGTAAAATGTTTTCTAGAAGGTTTCAATTAATATTCTCATAATTGAGACTTTCTAAAATTAAAATTAAATATTTTTTTCATAAAAGGATATTTATCCTCATTTTTAAATTTGACTTTGATTTTGAAGAATATTTATTCCTATTTAGAAATTGAATCTCCATTCTAAGTAGGAAATTTCTTCAAATTCAAAATTGGGCTATGGATTTTCACATTAAAATGAATGTTTATTCCGACATCAAGTTTTTAAATTTCGAATTTAGTTTTTATAATGGGATGTTTATCCTACATTAAAAGGAATATTTATTCCGACATTTAAAATTATGTTTTTCTTAAAATGATTTTAAACACATTTTATTATCATTTCCCAAGTAAAATATTTTTAAGACTTTTGTGGTACCGATTTCCGGGCGTCTTGGGGGTGCTAATCCTTCCCCAAGCGTAACCGACTCCCGAACCTAAAATCTTTTTCGTAGACCAGTTTCTTTCCTTAACTTGACGTAATCTTTCTAGATTTATGTTGTGTTAAACAAGTAGGTGACTAACCACACCTATTAAAAATAAAAGGTTAGTGGCGACTCCATTTGTTTTTACACTGTTTAGTCCCGAGCATTTTTCATGCCATATCATTTATCGTCGGAACGGTAAAACGTCTTGACATTTTAGTTTTAGGTTTTCAGGTCAATCGGTGTTGAATTTTTCTAGTTTGACTCTAAGTCTTTCGAGTTTGGTCCTTCAGTTTTTCAAGTTATTCTGGTTTAAATTTTTGGGTTTTCAATTATTTAAATTAGCATGTCGAGTTCTTTCAGATTAGTTTATCAAGTTTTCTAGGTTAAACTCTTAAGTCAATTAGGTTTCGGATTATTTGGTTGTCAATTAATCGGATTTCGGATCAGTCGGGTTTACGATGTTTATTTCTTTTAAAAATCAATTCTGGTTAGATTAGTTTCGGGTGGGTCGATTGAACGGATTTCTCGAATTAGTATAATGTGTTGTATCACATGCGATGCATATAACATTGAGACTAGTATAGTATAAAAATATTTAAACAGGGACTCAATTGACCTGTTCCTCAGCCGGTCCCTCCCCTGGTTTTTGCACTTGTTTCTCCTCCTTTCGACGTACAAACTTAGATAGGCGATCCTCATGGCATCCATGACGGATCCGTCAAGGCAGAAACGAGAAACATCGGTCCGATTTTCTTAAAACTGAGATTTAGCCTAAATTGACTAAATATCCAATTTACTCTCACCCGGTGCACAGAAATGCGTGAAAACGGAGTATGACGTAGCTTAAGGTGAGTACTATTACTAAAAACTCACCTTATTTCACCAGCCCAATATCCGTATATCTGAGTTTTAAAATTAAATCGGCCAAAAACTAAAAACTCAGATCTACGCTAAACCGATGCATGGAAATACGTGCAAACTTAATGTAACGTAGATCGAGGTGAGTAGAATGACGTACTAGAAACTCACCTAGATCTGAGTACCAGATTGTCCGGATCTGCCAAAAGTCCAAAATGTCTCCGTTTGGCTCCAGAGAGAAAAGAAAAGAAAATGAAAGAAAAAAGAAAAAGAGAAACGAGGAAAAGCTTCGGCTTTCCTCTATTTATAGAGGAGCCCGACACCGGATTTACTCTGGCCCTGGGTCAAACTTTTTCCCCTTTTTCAACTTTCTTTCATTTTAACCCGTTGGCTAAATCCTTTGATTTCTTGTGCCAACGGGGCCCATAATAAATTTCTAGGGACTTAATTGGAGGTCTTTTTGGCATTTACTAATTTCCATGCACAGTTAATTACTTTATCTTCTAACACCGTCTTATCCTAAGCTTAACTTCTCTTCTTAATTAGACACATCCGGACCGATGTATTGCTCAGTTAATATGCCGTCTTACACTATTCCATTTATATGAAAAGTCGTATTAGGTCCGGATGCGGGTGTGTCAAGATTACTTTGTTTCCTAGAAAAAAAAAGATTATCATGAGATTCAAATCTTTTATTATTTGAAATTAAATTTAATTTTTAGAAAAATCAATTAATTTTATTTTTATGAAAAAAAGATTATGATTGACATGTGGCAATAAGATAGATACGCCATGTGTCAATCATTGAACCTACTTTTCTTTCCGTTTATATATACTAGAGCTATGGCCCGCGCTATGCCACGGGGTACTACTCTGTCTACTAAGGAAGTTTTATTGGCCATATATGAAAAGGAAGTTGTAGGAAAGGATAATATGCATTGTCATATGTATAATAATATTATTAAGCAACAAAATATAAAGCAGGTAGTTGTCTTGGGTTTTAACTTGCATCTTGGGTAGTGCATTCAGATATATGTACATATGTTTTATATATGCAGATCAAAAGTTTTCACGGTGTTTCATTTATAGGAACATGAAGAGTAAAATTTTCTGCAACAAACATCATGCGTCGATTGCATGATTCTGGCATCTTGAGGGTTCTTTTTGCCTTTGATTTGTAACTACATTTGAATTATAAATTGTTAGGTTATATATATATATATTCTATTAATCGATTCATGTGGTAGAGATTGTACCTGATATAAGTTTTCTCGGTAGGTGTTTGAGTTGAAAATAAATCAAATGGTGTCTATGCCTACACTGATGATGGAATTTGCTGTTGGGGGGTTCCATCAATTATAGATGGCGTGATTTTATCAGCTATTATCTCTTCAAACTGGAACACTTTGTATGAGAGTTTAACTTTTTCGATTGCTTGAGGTGTAAGTCCAAGGATCATCCTATATTTTTTCTTGATTATCCTTTTGGCATCCGGTGGAATTTCCATGCCCTTGTTATGTTGACTTATCGGCATTCTTGCAACACTAATTGCAGAGAGTGCCTCAGTTGCAGTTCCAAAGATAATGGCTTGCATGGGGCCAGTACCATCTTCAAGATCAAGTGTGAGACATATCCTGCATGGGGTACATAAGTTTTGAGTGAAGAATATTTAAAAAGTTGTTGTGTATGAGTGTTTTTGTTAGTGAAAATTCTCAGGAGTTGGAGATTGGAGTAGTAGAATACATGGGTTGTGGTTGTTGTGTTTCCATGTCTGGTGCAGTTGTAGCCATTTGGAATTGACTTAGCAACAAGGGTGCATTTTTCGCATGCAAGATAGTACCATCCAGCAGATGTATCGAAGCCTATAATTTTGACCTCAACACTGAATTTGTTATCCTGCAATTGGAGGTTAGAGGAGTTATTTAAGAAACTTGTTTTTCTAATCATGCAAAAATGTGTAGTGATCTTTAAATATATTTTTCACCTTTATGAGTGCAGGAACAGAGTTCATGAGATCTGGAACTGTTGATTTTGGAACTTCATTGAATGCATTTGATCGGCTTTGAACAAGAAGAATCTCAATATTTTTGTCATCTTCATAGTATTTGATAATGGTTAGTGAAATTCATATGGTTAGTCATCATTATATATTCATGCGTGTATGCAAAATAGAATGAGTTTTTACGAATTGACTTAATCATCAGATCTTTAGTCTATAGTATTTCGAGGTTGATGTGGATCTTAGTTGTAGAAGTTGTGGTTAAGTGAAATCCTCCTAAGCAAATTATGTTAATTTTTAATTAAGTAACAGAGATTTCCATAAAAATTAAATAACATAAAGCATAAGGACAAATTGATTGTCTTTTAACTACCTGCAAAGGATTTAACAATAGTTCCAGCCAATGTGAGAATTGGTTTCGGTATAAGACGGATGAGAACATCCCAACTCATTGAGTAAGTCATGCCATATAGAAATTTTTATGTCTTCACTGCTACAAAGTTTTTAAATAATATTCTATCAATGTTATTTTCATTGAATGAAAATTGCTTGCAATTGCAGTGAGTAAGAGAGATTGGTAGTTACCTTGTCAATTTCAGAAATACATCCATCTTTTTAGTTGTTCTCTTTTTGTTTTGCAACTTGATAGTCGTCATCGGTGTGATGGAAACCAACATGCTAATCACATCTTATTCAAGTGATAAAAAAATAAGTAATGTAATAAAGAATAATAATTTAATGAAGTTTTTAAATTCATTCAGAAATCATACTTATCATAAAGGTATAATCATCTTCTCTCTGTCTGATTTTTTTCATATGAAGCAAATGAAAAATAGTACTTGGGATAGTTTGGCAGATCTTTATTCACGGGTGTAATCTCAGAGAATTTGTTGAGGAGGATCACTGTCTTCCTAACAACTGCATTGTATGCATCTTTCTGAGATGCAACCTGAAATTGGGTTATTATGTAAAATTGACCTTCCTTTACAAGTTCTCTGAAGTTATGAGCATGATTACTCGGAACTGTGACATGAACTGCATCCTCCTGTATAATTTAGCCAATCAATGTTAAAGAAAATAAAATAAGTATAAATCACAATTATTTTGGTTCAAAATAGATGTGATAAATATAAAGAGTGAAACCTTATCATCGACTGCAAGGGAATCAAAACTCGGATGGTATCCTGAGTTTGGGTAGATTGTATCCCAAATTCGAACGACTCTAACTGTTATGATAGTGGTAAAGTGCCCTCCTTCAGGCAATCGAGAAAGCGGTAGAGCCATGTGTTAAGCCTGCAGTAAATAATAAAGAAAGTTAATTAGGGGTGGATGGTTTTGTAAGATGAGAATAAAATTGAGATTATTTATATAATCCCTTTGCAGAAAAGGAAATCCTAAGCTTCTATGATTCTTGGTATTTAACAGAAGAATGTATGATTATCCTATTTAAGTTATTCTACATATTATAATGTAGTATAAAAGTAATAAAATGTTTCTAAATTTAATGTGGACATGTTAAAATTTCATGATATATATGATTTTATTGATTATATCTGTCCAACTGTTAAGAAAGAGTTTTCACATGAGTAACTATAATAAGAGATATTGAATGATTTTTGTTCTTAACCATTTTTTATTGATATTCACCTTGTAATTCTCAAAGAGAGTAACAAAGTTGATCGAAATAATGGTGAGCTAACTATTAGAGATGAAGGCTACCAAACTTGTGAGAGGTTGGTTAAAATTTAAAATGATGATTGGAACGATCAAATATGAAAGTAAAATCATAAGACGAAAGTTCTTGAATAGTCAGAAAATAATACAAGAGCAAAATAATAAAGTAAAATTGCAGTCAACCGCAATGAGAATCAAATATTATATTATGTATGGTAGAGGGCAAACAAAAAAAGAATGAACTCAAAAATATTGCACATCATATACTGTGAAACTAAATTAAATAATGAGTAGTTAATGATCATTCAGTCAATAAGCAAAAACAAGTATCTAATTCATTGAGGTAACAGTGTTCAGATTAAGATTTTACTTTAAATTTATGTAAAATTATTCAATAAAGAGTTTCAACTGGAAATCAAAATTCAAATGTCTCTTCAATGTTGATCTTCTAGATCCAGAACTCATCTTTCAAGCTAATAACATAGACAATTATTGTCATGCCCCAACCAGCCCTGGGCCGACCACATGGCAACCGTCTCATTACCTCGAAGTACGTGTCTACAGCCACGCATCCGAGGCACCTCAAGGCATGAATGGATACCATCGCTGTAAAACAATACTAAAATTTTATTAGAAATCATATAATAAAATAATTAACTTTAAAAAATGTACCAGTGGATTAATTTGAAAGAACACTTACGCAACGGAAACTGCTAAGCCTAGGCCACCGACGTCTCTTAGTGAGCCTCTGATCTATTTGCTGTACTCATTTGCAGATCTGCATCCATCCACACTGGATATAGGTGAGTGACAGAGGTTCAATGAATCTCCATCAAGGTTAGGGAAAACAGGGGAAATCCAAAAGATAATAATAAAATAATATTTTTTTTCAAATTCTCTTTCTAGTTCTCTAGCCGAGAACTCTCTTTAAAACACTTTAAATAAATAAATATATATGAATATCTAAAATGGATTGGCCTTTATCATATTGGAGGCGCGACCCGTCGGTCGTCTTATGCCTCACTGCACCAAGGGCTATCCTCTTTCTTTTTTTAAAACATTTTCTCTTTTTTTCTCTTTCTCTAGCTCGTTCCCTCGATGGTGCTATTCGCTGTGGTGGAACACAGCTACCTCGAGCACTAGCGAGTTATCCCATGCGCCTCTCCCAGGGTCTTCCCTCACTGTGCCCCTCGATAGGCGGTCCACTGCTGCGTCTCATGCATGCTTTCAAACTCGGTCCATGCTCTCACATATTGGAGCCCCGAGGAACCCACTCAGTCGCTCTTCTCGCATCCCATCCATATTATATATCATATATAAATATATATATATCTTTAAAATACATAAACATAAACACCCACACATAAATCTTTAAATTTCCTTTTAAAAATCCCACTCTCTACGTGGGTATATCACCATGCAAATGTGTGTGTGTGGATTTCCCGTATCCCAAAACATTTGAAAACATTTATGTTTTGAAAACCTTTTTAAAACCTTTGTACCCTGTGGCTAAACAAAGAAGTCTAGGCCACTCACAGTATTTGGGAGGTTCGTATACTCCCAAGTGATCTACGTAGCTTAACCTTTGGAGCATCGCCGCATTCGATCTTTCGGAGCCCTAATACATGGAAAAGGGTGTTAACATTCATAGATAACTATGAATGCACCTACGAGGTTCTAGCATGACCTAAGACAATGTTTGGAAGTGTTTTAGGGCTTAGAAAAGTGTCCGAGAAGTTTCGGAGTCAAAATCGGACACTTAACAAAAAATTACCAAAATGCCACTGGGGGCCGTGGGCCACCCGAGCCCAGGCCCCAATTTGGGCCAAGCAAGCCCTCCCATGTGGACTGGGCTGCACATGGCCCAAGTTACGTGTGGGGGAAGTGGGCTGCAGTCCACTCCAGCGCGGGAGCCGCTTGCTGGCCTCAGGAACTAAGGCTTTGCCTCGATTTTTGAGCCCCTTGGTCCATGGCTCGGCATAAAATTCGAGGTGGATGTTCCTCACACCTCTCACGATACATTTATTGAAGCAAAAACGAGAATAACAGGCTCAAAGTTCCTAGATCTCGAATTTAAGCTTAAAATCTAACTAAAAAGCTAAACTAACTTTGAGGTTGGATCTCTCCTAGACCAATGCATGGAAATACGTAAAAACTTAATAAAATATAGATCAAGGCGTTAAGAATAGCATATTAGAATCTTACCTTAATCCTTCAGTCTGATTGTCCGGATCAGCCAAAAGTCCGAAATTGCTCCCAGAGAGCAAATGAGAGAAGAGGGAGAAGAAAAATGAAAGGGAGAGAGGTAATCTCCCCTATTTATAGACAAGCTCGATACCGGGTTTACTCGAACCTCGAACCAAACTTTTTCCCCTCTTTGTAACCTCTCATAATCTCGATCCTTGGCTCGATCCACCGACCAATTCACCAATGGATATCTAATATATTGGCTATGGACTTAAAGAAGTCCAATTTATGTTTCCATGCATGGTCACCTGTCTCATCTTCCAACTACGTCTTATTCTAAGCTTAACTTCTCTTCTTAATTAGACACATTCGGACCGATGTATTGTCAAGTTAATACAACATCGTACACTATTTCGTTTGTACAAAAAAGTCGGATTAGGTCTAAATGTGTCAATTATCACAATATTGGTCTTGGCTATATGTTGAGTCTCATATGAAAAGCACCATGAGTATTAAAGGCTGATCAAATGCAAAAGTGAAGGAAAATTATGTTTTAAATTCAAAATTATGTTCTAGATTCAATTGATGTGAATGTATTTTACTGAAAGCAAAATAGGAAGATCAACTCTTAGAGCAAAAAGGCTAAAGTTTAGATCAAAATAATAAAGGAAATATGACAACTTGTGTATAAGACATTGAACCTGAAATGACAATATGTAAAAAAAATGAAAGGCAGGATGGAGGTTGAAATGAAACAGTAGGTACGAAAGGGAAAAGACAAAATACAAATTTAACTTATGAAAGCAAAAAGATTCAATGTATCCAAAAAAGAGAATCAAAATGAATTGTCATTTTGGAGGATACTATGAGAAACCTCTTGGTAATTGACATTTTTTGTAATATTTTTCATTTGTCCTCCTTCATTATGAATTAAAATTCTTAATGCATGACGTGATAAGACTCTTGATAAAGCTACATACAATTGTCCATGAGTGAAAACAGGCTTGGGTAAATATATAACTATAAAATCTATTGTTTGTCCTTGATTTTTATTGATTGTCATGCAATATGAAAGACGAATCGGAAATTGTCTATGATTTAAAACAAAAGGCCATTTACTATCTTTTATCGTAAAAACTATTCTAGGAATAAAAACGCTTTGGCCTACATGATTTCTCGATATTATTCTAACCTCTATGACATTTCTTGCACACTGTGTAACTATGAGTCTAGTTCCATTGCAAAGACTTGAAGATTGATCTATATTCCTAATGAGCATAAAAAGACAACCAACTTTTAGATACAATCTATGATTAGGTAATCCAGGAAAACTTAAAATATTCAAAAATTCAGGCTTAAATGATGGGTTGTAATCAGGAGTAGCATTTGAAGAATCTGTAATTGAATCATAACTAAAGTAAGTGTGAAGATTATCTAGAATTAAATCAAGAACTGCATGATTTAAACTGTCAACAGTATGATTATGAGGTGTCACAATTGCCCTTTGCCTTAAATGTGTTGGCTCTGCATAATTTTGAAGAAAGTTGTCATAAACAGCCGAGAAAATTGAGAATAGAGGATTTTGAGAAGGTTGAACCAAAACATCAGTAGGAATTTGAATCATATCTCCCTCACCATCATCTGATTTTCTCCAAGCAGTAACTATTCCATCTCTAATTTCCAAAAGTCATTTAGCAAAACTTTCGATCTCAACTCTATCACGAACGTTACTTGCAGCAATCTCATATTAGTCTTCACAGGCAAAATTTGCCTAAAATCACCACCCAAAATTGCTGTTAGACCACCAAAGGGTTTGGAATAAGCAATGTAATATTTGTCACTTAGAATATCCTGTAAAGTTTTACTCAAAGCCTAAACACAGTGTTTGTGAATCATGGGAGCTTCATCCCAGATAATAAGGCTTGTATATTCTAAAAGCGTTGCCAAATCAGTACCCTTGTTAATAGGACAGGTAGAACACTCATGGATAGTTAAAGGGATTTTGAATTGGGAGTGCGCTGTCCTACCCCTAGGTAGTAAAAGTGATGCTATCCTTGATGATGCAACAGCCAAGACGATTTTTCTAGTTGAGCGAATGCCAGACATAATTGTTTTCCATAAATATATTTTTCCAGTTCCGCCATGTCCTCGAAAAAAAACATGCGACCTTCATTTTTATCTATAGATTCTTTTATAATTTGATAAATTTGCATCTGTTCTGGGTTAAGGGTAGACAACATTTGAAGATGTTTCTGCTGAAGCTAAAACTGATCATAGTCTAATTCCTCCCTAAGAAGTCGATTCCTATCTATAGATGGTCGAATTGAAGTAGAAAGAGGAAGATTTTTATCTCTCAATGACGAATTCTGCACTGCCAGAAGATCTCCAATTGCTATGAGTACATAGCTCTATAAATCTTCTTTTGGTAATCGATAATACTCCATCCGCAAGAGTTTTCTCATTCTATACTCTATATCATCAGCCATCAATTCCCAATTTTTCTCAAATATCTCAGCTCCATTTGACACTTCACAGAACATAAGAATCATCACAAACAATTGCCTTAATTCTTATGTTGTTGCCCATTGAGATGCTTGTTAAAGTGCGTCATGCCATTCCTTATCATTTCCCAATAATCCTAATATTTCGCAAGTAGCTTGGTATGTTGGATATACAATACCATTAACTATCCTAAGATCCTCATAACATGTTGCTCCTTTGACTACATTCAACATTAACCTCATGTAATAGAGCTCACCTGAAGCAGGGTGAATATATAAAATTCTATCAACACTTCTTCCATCTTTCCGAGGCATCCATTTAAGATCTCTTTGGTTCCATACCCAATGTACGGGAAAATCTGCATATAATAATGTTCCTGCACTTGGAAAGGATTTGTTAGTCTCCATCCACTCTGTAAACATTGTTTGATAAGCACCCTACCTTCCAACTATTGAGGATATTCATTCACCATCACTAAAAAAAATATTCTGCTAATGTTGTAAGTGAAAAGGTAATCTCACAACAGCTGGATCATGTATGTGAATATTGAATTCCAATAGGCGCCAAGAAGCTTCATATGCTGAGAGATAGCGGCAGTCCATATAAGCTTTAATTTCATCTGAATTTCTATCTTTTAATTGATAATCAACAGTTTTATATTCATTCAGTCGCTCAACAGTAGAGCCCTGTCCGAACCCTTATTTATATATTTAAATAGGTATTTTATGGTTGTATTCTAACTACAAAGTTCAACATTGATGTGAGTTCGGTACTTCACCAGCAAGTCAACATTGTGAGGCACAACATAGTGATTGTCTAAGTTAATTTCTCTATAGGAAGTTGCAGCATCTGTATCTTTTCTTCTACATAATGGGTATCCAAATTGATCAGTTGAAGTCGAGCTTTGAAATTCTTTCGGGTAATATTTTGAGCACCTTCCCTTTTTCATGCATGGAGCATTTAAATTTGCATTTCCTCATGGACCATGCATCATCAATGTGGTGACAACTTCGTAGCCAATCGAATCAGAATTTTCATCAGGAATTTCTGCTGATATGATGGTATCAATATCATCTGCTCTCTTGCAGAATGCATTCGGTTCTAACCACAATAAGATATGAACATGGGAAAGTCCCCTCTTTTAAAACTCAACAGTAGATGAGACTACAAATTCGCAGGAATATGACATTAGTCAAACACATCATGAACAATAACAATAGGACAGAAAAATGAAAAAAAATAGAAATTATAAATAGCACTGAACAATCAATGTGCACAATTAATCATTAGCTGAGTGTATATTTTTCAAAGTAAATGCAAAAGTAAATAACATAAATTACTAATATTTATTGAATATTTGAAAAACAAAAGCATTTTTATCAAAAATTAGATTCTTAACACATAACATAGTAAATAATTAGAGCAATACATAATTAATTTAAGGTGAAATCTTACATATTAACATCTTAATTTCAGCATAAAATGAACGAAAAATGCAGCACATTTATATAATATAGTATACCGTATGTTAAAATGTCAATGCTTATAATAAATTATTTAATGATTTAAATGCACAAAATGACAGTTATTAGCATAAAGAATATGTTCTATTATTTCAATGAATATATTATTTATTTCCTATTGCAAGGAGGAGGAAAAAAGAAAACATGCAGGATTGACGCAACAAACAACAAATGTGAAAAAAATGAGACAAAATTACACAGATAGTCCAATAAACATTAGCAAAGCCTTAAGGTCATATATAAAAAAAATTGCATAATTAATAGCATTTTAGCTTGAGTTAAACAGAAGGTCATGAATTAATTCTAAAAAAATTCAAATCAAATGAT